>NBZP02000011.1:0-339358 GCA_002236755.2 Dothistroma septosporum
CCTAACCCTAACCCTAACCCTAACCCTAACCCTAACCCTAACCCTAACCCTAACCCTAACCCTAACCCTAACCCTAACCCTAACCCTAACCCTAACCCTAACCCTAAACCCTTCAACAACAATTGACGTCTGGCCTGGTGCTCGAGGCGTTCCTGGGGCGAGAACGTCGTAGTTGATTTCTCGAGGCTGTACTCCGATGCGCCCTAAGACTGCACGAGCTGTCTGAATAGCCTGTGGAACGGCAAGTGTCCCGTTGTAAAGTGCTGCAACGACATAGCTTTCATTGGTCGTGAAGAACCGTTTGTAGCTGTTGTAAAGCGTGATGACCTGCTGCAATTTCGCGACAAGATTTTGTAGCCCCGGTTCTGTACCGCCCGTCGAAGTACTTGTGAGAGAGGGTACCGGAGCGATATGCGCAAGAATGCCAGCATAGGGCGATAGGATAACGACGCCGGTACATCCATTGAGTCCTTCTGTGACCTGCCACTTTGTCGGACCTTGAGGAGGCCAAAAAGCAATTTTAACATCGTTTTGAGGAACTGAGGTCGTTTGCGCTTCGTTGCGGACTCGTTGAGCTCTGCTGGAGGCCATTTGCGTAGTGTGTAGTGGTCAATGAGGCCAGAATTGTGCTCGGGGGTGTTGATGAAGGCACCCGAGGAGGAAGACAAGCAAATGAGTCAGGTATATGTATCTACTCGCAGTGAGAGTAAGCGCCGTACAAATTCGAGGCAGGACGCGAGCGACGCAACATGAAACTACACCAACGACTAGGTAGAGCGGCAAGCGCAGCCTTTTCGCGCCATTTGATCGCTTCGCGCATCGTGAGACCAGAACCCGCTTTAGCCTACAGTCGAGCTGGGGATTGTTCAAGCGAGCATGATCTGTGCGCATGCCATCTCCACATAAGACTAAACCGCAAGCTCGCCCACCTCGTCTTCTACATCAACCCCTCCAGCTTTGGCACGGCCATCATACTCGCCATCATGTCTGACGTGCAGCAAGCGCTTGCGCAACTCGACTTCCATGCCAAGATGGAAACCCTCCCGATCGATGCCGGTATTAGTGACCCAGTACTCGACGCCATCAACAGGGCAGAAGATGCATCGCAACATGGCGATTTGGTCGCGCTCGAGAATGCCATGCTCGAGCTTTCGACACTCCCTGAAGCGGAAAACTACCGCAAGGCACCTGGGAGATCCCTCGACTTTGCGATTGAGCATCAACACGCTGAAGCGGTCGCATTCCTCCTTTCTAGGAAAGTGAAGCTAGTGGAAGAGCACATCAAGATTGCAACATACGCTCAAAATACCGAAATCCTCGAGATTCTATTGACTTATGGCTGGGATATCAACTCGCAGTTAGGACCTGCGTATCCGTCCGCTATGGCGTAAGGCTTTGCCCCTTGAACGATCTTGCTTTGCATCTAACGTCATCTCGCAGGATGGTTGTACCGGACTACGACTTGACGCTGTGGTTTCTGGAACATGGTGCAGACCCCAACACTGTCTGTGATCTTGACCTGACCCCACTTTCTGTGGCTGTTCAGGGCGCGCCTATAGATGTAATCAGACTACTCTTTAGCCGTGGAGGATCGGTTTCTTTCGGCCAACTGCTCCATTATGCCGTTCGACGGGATATACAAGACCAGGACGAGGTTGTCCAGCTGATACTGGACAAAAAGCCTTTAATTAACAACGTCATGTACCAGGGCTTAGAGTGTTATTTCTTGCAAAGAGCATTCGGCCTAGGTACCCCATTGCACGAAGCTGTGGAGCGCGGCAAACTCGACATAGCAAGAATGCTACTTGATCACGGGGCGAACCCGCTGATTAGAGATTCTCTTGGGAAGACCGCACGGGACAGAGCAACAAAACTTCAGGGTAAGGTGAGGGACGCTGCGCTCGAACTTTTGGATTCATATGACGCATTTGCCAATGATGAATCTCCCCAATTTACAGACGACTGCCGAGCGACAGGGTGGGGCTGATATCTCTGTTTTGGAAAACCATCGAGGCCGCCGTCAGTCTTCTTCGAACGTTCGAAGTCGCCGGATCCGTTTGTACCAGGTCGCCTTTCCTGACATTTACAAATGCGACATTTTGCTGCTCATGCTAGTTTCTGAAGGCGTGTATCGTTTTTGAACCCCCTGCTTTGGTTGCCTCTCTGTTTCATGAAGGTTGCTCTCACCCGCGCACGGCCCTTGAACACGAAGTTGCGACAAGAAGTTGGCTTGAAACAGAGCCCACTTCTGCGCTTATGTCAGCCATAAGCGAGTATCCATCTCATTCCTACCTCTCCATTCTTCTTCTTCTTCGCAACTTTTCCCGCCATGTCGTCGAAACAGGGCGCATACGGCGACAACAAAGCCAGCGATACTTCCTTCCGCAAGACATGGGATCGCGACGCCTACGCCGCCAAAGCCAAAGACCGCGACACCAAAATCAAGGAAGAGGGCAAAGCGCGACATGAAGCAGCCCTCGCCGGCAAGAAGTACATCCGCCGCGCATCCACACCCACCGACACCCACGACACCGAAGCGCGAAAAGCCCGTCTGAATGTCGCTGAGCAAGTCGGCAAGACGACCCTCGTCGCCGTCGGCGCAGGACAAGGCAAGCGCGGAAAGAGCGCCGGTTTCTACTGCGAGGCCTGCGACTTGACGTTCAAGGACAATCTGCAGTGGGTCGAGCATCTGAACAGTAAGCAACATCTTGTTGCGACTGGCGAGAGCGGTGAGGTGAAGAGGTCGACGCTGGAGGAGGTGCAGGAGCGCTTCGAATATCTGAAGAGGAAGCGGGAGGAGGAGAAGGCGCGGGAGATGGTGGATCTGGGTACCAGGATAGAGGTAGCAAAGGAGCAGGAAGAGCGGGAGAGGGAGGAGAAGCGGCAGAAGAGGAATGCGAAGAGGCGGAAGACGAAGGACGGTTTGGGACATCAGGAAGTGAAGATGGAGAATGATGGCATTATCTGCTAAGGAGAGCAGTGAACATGAGCACAGCCCTATGAAAACATAAGACTACCAAGCGCAAGGCGTGATGGGCACTGGAGTTCGGCAGATTCTGCTGCTGAAGCCTGGCGATCAACCTTCAGGCACTGAGCTGCACTTTGCCTCTCGCACGCCATCGCGAGCATTGCCCGATTAAGCACAGTGGCGTGAACCAACAGGCGATCGAACGAAGCCTCCAGTGTGCCACGACATCGATTCGTCAGCGGGCGACCTCCTGACGACTTATGTCTTCCTCGGATCGTGGACGCATACAAATCATCGATGCAGGAACCATTGGAGCTGCTTGGACTTCGCATCTTGCTGGATGTTCCACGCAACTGCCACGGACGTGTTTTCTCTGTTATGCTGTCGCATCTGCGATCTCGAGAGTGATTTATTGAAGCGTTACCATTCGGCGCACAGGTATGCCGAAGCATCGTGCTGGAGGTACGCTTCCACTAACATTCTCGTCGAGCCTCATACAGATTCGGGCGATTCGTTCCGTGTTTGCTCTTGCCAGGTCCCGCGCGAGCTCTTTCGAAGATGGCGTTTCTGGGCCGCTTCCTAAGGTCTGGCATCATCATCCGCCGGACCATTGTATGCACCAGCACCTCTATCAAGACCTTGTGTCACGACCTTGATACACGAAGTGGGCAATGAAGCTTTACCCTTATAACGCTTTCTGTATCGTTCAGTCTCGAGATACATAAAGAAGTCCATGGCGTTACCAAGTTGTGCTCGGCAGAACTCACCACTTGGCCTTGTCGTAGCGGCAGCAGAGTCCCATCATTGACACTTGACGCTGATCTCTTCATTCACGTCCCGGCAGGCCATCAATCAGAACGATTCTTAATTCGACAACTTTTTGGGCGGCCCGGAGGATCTGGCCCCCAGCCAATGACTGCCTTGGTTGCAGAACGTGAGTTCGTGACGTCAGGTCTGGTCTGATCGAACGTACAAGTATTGGTCTTTCTGTTCAAGAAAACGTTGCAGACTCGTCTCGCGTCGCAATCGTGCTGATAAGATGTTGATTCTTGGAATATGCTTGACATTCGGCGCTGCTGCCTTGGCGGCCAACTCAACTACCCCAGCCTTCGAGTCGGCCATCGCGCAACGACTCTTCCCGGAGCTCACCAGGTTCTGGAGCAACAATAGTAAAGCATGGTCACCTAGTGTGCAGCCAATGATTGGCAACCTTCAAGCTTCACGACAAACCCGACTCCTTCAAAGCATCGGCTGCTCACCTGAGCCAGCGTGCATCATTCAGGCTTTTTAAATCAGTAGTAACGACCAGCAGACCATGACTGGTGCTCTCAATGCCAGTCGTGCTCCGGCATCACTGCTCCAGGTCTGGCCGCAATATGTCAATGCTACGAACAGGCTGTTGGAAGTATACGGCAACGGTACAGCACCACTGTACCCAGAAATTGATGCCATCTCATATCCAGCCAACTCTTCCGACTACAAGCTATTCTTGGAGACCTTGCGAACCTACCAACTCACCGAACCAACTGCAATCAAGACTCCACCTTGGGACGCCATCGATATCGGCATCACCCTTCTCGACGCTAACGACCGCGACAACGTCCTCTACTACCCCAACCTCTGGCGTTGCCAGAACGCTCCAGCTCTCGCCAAAGCCAAGACCACGGACTGGACTAAGTACAAATACTCCGCTATCCTCATTCCCGGTTTCGGCCCAGAAATCTACGGCGTCCCACTCTCCTTCCTAGGCAAGACCCGCGTCCGCATTGCAGTGCAGGAGTTCAACAAAGGAAACGTCGCTCCTTTCCTGATCCCATCAGGCGGGAATGTCCACCCCAACCAGACGATCTACAACGAAGGCCTCGAAATGGGCCAGTGGCTGATCAACGAGTACAACATCGACAACTCTTCCATCGCCATTGAGCCGAATGCTCGGCACACTACAACCAACCTTCGTAACGCTGCCAGAGCTCTGAAGATTATGGGTGCGCCGATGAACAAGCCAGTTCTGATCATATCGGACATGAGCCAGAGGGACGACATAGCGAGTCACAGTTCTGCGCAGAGATGTGTCACGGAGCTGGGGTATGTGACGGGTGAGGTTGGGCCGAAGATTGGGAACTTCTCGGTGGAGTGGAGACCTAATGGACGGAACGGTTTAGTTGACCCTATTGATCCATTAGATCCATAGGGAACGTACTCGCTGTTGGTGGAAGAAGTGCCAATGTGGTGCATTTGCAGCCGCGCGTAGTCGTGCGCCTGCGATCATTCTGGATAATTCTCGCCCTTATTATGCTGGTCAGCCTCAGGTCCGAAAAGTTACTACATTGTCGCAACTCGAAGTTGGATGATCGCCTGGCCTTATCATAGGCGCTCCATGCAATACATGTAGGGCTCTCTTTTCAGGTCTGCGCCGCATCCGCACGGCGCAGATCACGGCTCGGTTGCGGCGCTCGATAGTCGTCTGCCTGAGGTGACTCAGCTCCTTGCTTTGACACAGGTCATGGTCAACGTCGCAATACGCCTCCGTATCTGCGGCCTCTGCTTGGATGACTCCATTGCTCAATGAACGCGCAGTTGCGACTGAGAGGAAGAATCATAGCTGAACAGCATGGTCAGCTGAAGAGCAAGATTCTCTCGTCAGAGTAGCACTCGCATGCTCTCGAGGCCGCTGACTGGATACTGCCGACGTAACGAGGCATGATGCCATGACTGGATCCGAGGAGGAAATGGTGGCACGATCGGTGTCTCTCTCTTGCGAGGAAGCCTTTCCATGGACTGAAAGAAAACGACAACTAGTTGCATATCTTGTACGACAGTCTCGGATGAGGAACACGGCCGACTGTTCCGCGAGAGCATCACTCCACTAGCAGCTCATCAGCTCATGTCTGATGCATACTTGCTTAACTGTCAAGACACTGTGACGGGTCGCTCTGCGAAGCAGTGTCAGGAAGAAGTATGAAGGCTCCGTAGGAGTTCCGACAGTGGTCCCAGCGGCAATTGGAGTCTGACCAACAGGCTACGCGGAGCTCGGCCACGAAGCTCGAAACATTCCCAACAATCCAGGTCCAAGTGGTTACGACAAGATGGAGTCTGCACTTTGCCAGTGGTGTCGGAACTTCAATCTCGAGGAGCGCCATCTGGACCCCATCTCTTACGATTGTGATGGCGTGGAGTTTCCTCTCACAATTCAAGATATTGAGCGTTGCGCTTCGACATGCTCATGCTGTCGATTAATCTTGGATGCTCTTTCAACGGCAGCAGCGCAGGCACGGCGCCAGTCAACGAGCATCGCAGATGGCGACTCTCTGAAAACACGGCGGAACAATCTCCGGACGTTATTCAGTACATGCATGAGTTACAATTCCAATCCTATCGGGGGAAAGAGATGCACAGTATGGAGCTACTGTTGAACATTAACTTCCTCATGGTACACCGTACGTACAAGTATTCAATAACTAGGGGCAACCGTCTAATCTAGACAGTGGACGACTAGCGAGGGCCGCAGACCGGTCGAGATCCGCAAACGATAACCTGATCAATCGATTGCACCCTCGAAATCGACGGATACGCCTCTCGGATTACAAGATGGAGGCACAACTGTGAAATACATCACAGAGCCTGTCGTAGGCACAAGATAGAGACTATGCCAGATCGTGTCCTCTATGTCGGCACTACTGGCAACGATACCGTACATCTGCTAGATGGTCCACTACACCCTGTGCTATATTATATGTTGAACTGCTGCTCGGATATTGACGGACAGTACTGTCTGAATAAGACCACCCATGTAGAGCTTACGGCAGGCATATCTCGGGCATCACTTCGAAGAACAAGCCAGGATGCGATAGCTGCGACACAGCGACTACATGAACGACTCACCTGGATCGATGCGCTGTGCATCTATCGAGATGATTAGTTGA
Organism: Dothistroma septosporum; assembly: GCA_002236755.2. NCBI lineage: Eukaryota > Fungi > Ascomycota > Dothideomycetes > Mycosphaerellales > Mycosphaerellaceae > Dothistroma > Dothistroma septosporum. The sequence continues at coordinate 6,892 of NBZP02000011.1, forward strand.
CTGGGAGCGGCAAAGTGCTGAGACGGACTCAATGTGCTGCAAGTTCTTCTTGACATCGATCACATCAAATGCCCCAAGCGTTCATGGCGGCTACTTACATGTGCGCCGCAGATCGGAAGCCTTCTGTGGCTTCGCCGTTCGCGGAAATTATTAGAGACCACTCTACGTACACCAAGCTTCAGCAGACTTTGACGCGACTCAGTGCGAAGGAAGAGACAGCTTTGTAGAACAGGAAGCGCTAAGTCGACGAGGTTAGGCTATACAGGAACGTTAGCTTGCACGACGAAAATTATCCCACGGGTCTTAATAAGTATATTGGCAATACCTAGAGACTATCGCGTCTGAGCATAGCCTGATGCCTAATGTTAGTGTCTAGAGCTTCGAAGAAGACTACGTTACTCCCGATAATTGTGCACACCCGCGCTAGCTACACAATGTGGAAGTCCACACCAGGTTGACTCTTACTAAACAATCTGCTCGTTTGCCGGTAGTCTCTGGCATAGCATCGCAATTTGCTACGCTCTCAGGAGACCAATGTCTGGCTGGATACTAGCTTCGTCAATCAACACGAGATTTTCTTCTACCTAGAGCGATGGAGATCCCAAAATACACGGCTGATCTAAACACACAGAGCTCCATCATGGTCATGGGCTTCGGCATACTACGCCGTACTGAACTCGACTTGGTCGGCCGGGGTCTCAAAGATCCTTTGCCCAATGACAAGAAGTTCGAGTCGGTAGCAACTCCCCTTGACTTTCCGAGCTCGGTAGCAGTGTTGAACCTTTACCGGAAAGTGACCGGTGAATGACTTGACCCTCCACCGCCAACATTAACACCCACAGTTGGCTTGATGATACTAAACCGGTCTCGAAGCACAATCGCCAGCGATACTGATCGCGTCCACTACTGGCCTGGGGACATCTGGATGACCAGCTTCGTCCAGATAGGTGCAGGAGGAGTCGGATGCATTGTAACACGGTGAGCACGAGGACGTAGACCCGGAGTAAAGGGGCTGATAACATGTCTCTTCACGTTAAGCCATGTGCCGGTGAAGGAAGTCGTCCCCATGCCGAACGCCGCTAATCATTGCCGAAATGTGTAGCAGCTAACATGACCATGGCATTGTCGCCTCCATGGCAGTAGTAGCTCTTGGCGGTGTTTTGTCTGTGGGCGTGTGTTGTACGAACCCGGAGTATACCTCGCTCCAATCCTAGTCTTCCCTACGGAAGCACTCTGCTCCCAGATTAGCTTGGATGGATTCGTGATCGTTAGGTACAGCCATCGAAGATGTACTTATCGCGGAGTCTTTTCTGGAATATTTGTCTCGTATAGAAGATCGGCTGGAGTCTCTCAGTGGGAGATGAGGACTGTTTGTCTGTGGCAAGACGTCGGTGGAGTCTAACGTGGTTCTCTATCCTTCTGTGCTCTTGGCTTTGTCCTGTCGCTCTGCTGTCGCAGGGAACGGCGTTCAACTCGTATCCAAGGAGTCTAGCATACTAAAGCTACAAGCCTACCTGCCCATGCACGCCCTCCACAATTGACAATGCTCCAGGTACACCATTTTCCGGACATCTAGCTCAGTGTCCAGAGGACCTGCAATATACGGGCATTCCGCTTGCCCTTGTCGCTCATACCTGGGGTGTCATAAACCGGCGAGATGAGGACTCTTTGGGAGCAGGAGGTCTCCAATTCTAATCTGAAGCTGTCCATTTCCTTTTGCAATCCTCGAAGTCTCTGGTTCACTGTCGAGGATGGTCGAATGTATTTGGAGGTCTCGGCGATGGAGTCGAAGATCGGGGAGGAAATATTGAAATGAAAAAGAGTTTGTATCAAGGGGAGTGAAGGTGTGAGGTGTACCCTTGACAGCTTCATGGAGCACTTCTCTCGCGCATGACGCTACATTGCACGACAATAGAGTGGCGCCACCCCTTCACCGAGAAGCAGTCGAAGAACTCCCCAACCCTCGTCCCACATTGCAGGCGTGCCTTGGCCCTAATTACTTCTTCCCCTTCCCAGCCGCCCGACTTTTCACAAAACCAACCAAATTCTCAATGACCCCCTCCAGCGCCTCCTTCTCCTTCAGCCCCTCGTCCTTTCTCAACAACCAATACTCCAGGACCTTACTCGCCTCGCCATTCAGAATCTCTAAAGTAAAGACATGATCCCTCAATTCCACATCCTCCATTCCCGTCATAGCCTCTTCTGTTGTTCTGCAGATAAGCATGGCCTTGTTCGCATCAAAGTTTGGCTCAGGTGGCGGACCTCGCATGGTCTCACGCTTCTTGGCGCGCTTGGTGCCGCCGCCTTTACTGTCTATCGAAGTTGATGAGTCGTTTGTGTCGGATTGTTTGAGGTGTTCTAGGGCGGCATTCGAAGCGCGGGGAGAGGTGAGGTTGATGTTTGGGAGAACGAGGCGTTTTTGTTTTGATGGAGGGAGGATCTCGTCCAGGTCGACGGGGACACCGAGAGACACGAGAAAGAGTCGGCGGATTCTGCTTCGGGTCCAATTCGGGGGCTGCATAGGCGGTGGGGAGACGAGTTGTTGCCAGAGGGAGTGCGAGCGGTCGGACAGGAAGGGCGAGGAGTTCGACATGTCCAGAGGGGGCAATGAAGAGGGTGCCAGCGCTGAGTCAGGGAATATCGTGTCTAGGTATGGGGAGATCGTGGCTTGTAAGTCCGAGTCGGAGAGGTCGACTTTCAGATCTAGGGGTGGCTGATAAGATGGTCAGTCATATGTGATCGGACGGGTGTTTCGGTCTGGCATGCTACTTACAAGCCCTGCCAACATGTTGGCGGTGGGCGCAGTATGTTGTTTCTCGGAAACAGACGGTACGGTGGCTTCGGGCGTCATGACTTCCTCCGCTTCGTCGAAATCCCCAAAGTCATCATCTCCGCCACCTTCAGCAAACTCATCAAAGTCGTCGCCAAAATCATCGTCGTCATCCGCGTCGTTCGCGGCCTCTTCTTCTCTCACTTCCTTCCGAGCTTCCTCTTGCGCAGCCTTGTCCTCCTTTAGCTCGCCTTCCCACATCGTCCTGAACCACGCCTGTCTCCGTTCTGGGTCTTGTTCTAGATTCGCCCCTCCTGCTGAAGCTTCGCTGTTACTTCGTCCGCTGTCTAGAGTCAGCGTCCAGCTCCCCAATCCTGGCCTCGCCCAACTCACCTACCATCGATGGCCTCGACGGGCGCTTTCCGCACCTCGTCGGGCGCGGCGTCCATTGACCGCAGCTCCTTTGCGACTGTGCCGTCCACCTCGCCGTATGCGGGCTTGTCATCAACTCTTTCAACTATCGTCTTCGGTATTGGACTGCCGCCTGGCGTCTGTGGTCTGCTGCTATGGCTGAGATGTGATGCACTGCGACTCCTGCTCGCTGTTGCGCTTCGTGATCTCCGTCCTTCAGGCACAATCTCTACCTCGTCTGGGACTGCGTCTGCCGTTCGCTGATCATATGCCGGTGTGCCTGGGACTTCACCGTGCGCTGCCTTGTCGTCTACTCGTTCGACTCGCGTGATGGGAATCTCGACGGAGAGGCGGTTCGTGCTGGGCGTGCCTTCGGAGGCGGAGGAGAAGTGGTCGTCGGAAGATTCTGGATGCCATCGTCTGATCAGTTCTCCACAAAAGACCAAGCTGGACCATGCGCATGCATTAGCTGAGATGTACCTGACACGCTGTCCTGGCCGTGCACGTCTTGGGTGTTGATACGAGGAGGCTGTAGACCAGACATTATGTTTGCTGTGTTATTGTTGTGCCGAGGGGCTGCGTAAGAGAATGACAAGGAAGATCAGCAAGCGCACGGCAAGATGAATATCTCATGAACTGTTGACAGAGGCGCAGCGAATGTCAGATGGAGACGTGGTCATGGTCATGCTTGCTTGCAATCAGCATCCCTGTTGGTTGAAACTGCCAAGAATGTCCGGCCCGCTCTAAAACCTTTATCCGTGACTGCCATTGACCAACCTTCTCATCCACTTTAACCGTCTTTGTTTCCACTTCACTCCATCTGAATCCATTCCCCACAGCAGCGTCAGGAACTTGCGACACCCGCCACGACACGGAGCAATCTACATCAGGGCGTCACCTGTACCACCTGGATCCTCGTTCCGCGCAGACAGCCAGGCGTGCGGACAGTCTTTATCTCAGATATTTGGCTCCTCGTATGTCGAGAGGGTCAAATGTACCCCTGAATTGCACAAGAACGCTGTCGTCAACGTGCTGTTAACACAGCCTTGGATGTTCGCAATCGCCACTTTGTGGTTACAGCGTCGCCGTACTGAGTTGCGGTCGTGCCCATCCTGGTGAATTTGCGGAGGATTTTCATGCGCTCCACGTCGAGGACTGCATACATGATCCCTGTATTTGAACACCGATGGTCATGCAATTCGGCCGCTGGTCGCGGATGTTGACGGCACATGTCGTTTTGACGCCGTCGCTGGTTGGACACATTTGCCGGCCTTGTGCGGCTGATATCCTGCTTGCTTCGGCCTGCAGCTCTTCTCCATCTCCACAATAGCTGACACGACACAGCTGCTGCAGTAAGCACGATCATTTGAATACCCATGCCAAGCTCAAAACCTCGAGAGCCTGCACAGCGCATCACTTGTCTGTTCTTCCCAGACATGCGGCTCATCGACATCGAAACCCTCCAGATGCGAGAGTTTGCAGACAATACCCCGCGCTATGCGATCCACTCGCATCGTTGGCGTCAGGACGAATTGAGCTATGATGACTACCAAACGAAATTCCGGCATCACGTCTGGAAAGGAGCGTGCAAAGTCTGCAGATTCTGTCGACTTGTTAAATACATAGAAGAATCGGAGTTCAACGACCTCGAGGGGCTGGACAATCAAACTGCCGTTTGAAATGGCATGGTCAAAACATCCGTGGACTGGTTTTGAGGTAGATACTTCCTGCATCGACCAAAGCTGTAGCTCCGAGCTTAGCGAGGCGATCAATTCAATGTGGATGTGATGTCGCCAGGCTGACTACTGTGTAGCCTTCTTTGACGATGTGCCTTCAGCAGAGGCAGTCAGTGAAGTAACATGTCAGTTCTTCTTGACATCGGAATGGTTCACAAGAGGGTGGTCCCTTCATGAGCTTGTCGCGCCTGATGATGTGATTTTTTGCGTCGCTTCCTGAGACTTGTCAGCAATAAACAAAATCCGCAGGTTGCAATTGGACTCAGCGTGCGAGCGGCATAAAGCCCAGATATCTCCAGAAACCCAATGCTGTTTTCGAAGTCAGTGTGGCACGTCGCATGAGCTGGGCGTCGATCCGCACGACCTCACGCATTGAAGATACGGCCAGCTGCCTGATGGGTCTCTTCAGCGTCAATATGCCCCTCATCTACGGCGAACGTATGGACGCTTCCACACGACTCCAACTTGAGATCATCAAACACTCCGACGATGAGTCAATCTTCGCATGGGCGGGCGAGCCAAACATCGGCTCCAGTCGCGCGAACAAGTATCAGCCGCGCGGATCGCTGCTTGCGTCACATCCGCGCCTGTTCGAAAGCTCACGCGAGATATATCGCATAGACCGTGTGTCCGGAAAGCCATATGCAATGACCAATAAAGGCTTGCGGCTTGGAGCTGATGCGGCCATTATCGGCTATGGCGTGGACAAATTCTATGTGATCCTGATTAATTGTGCGCATGGCAAATTCATCCGACTGGACAATGAATATCGAATGAAAGGTGTCACGCCATGCCTTCTCGTACTCCAGCGGCTGAATCATAACATGTTTGGCAGATCTCGGTACGAACTCGACCTCGAGACTCACCACGACGGAGCCTGGCTATCCAACCCGTTCTCGGATGAAGTATTAAGCAGATGACGGCTTGTCAAAGCTAGGGAGTTTCTTTGTGATACTAGTCTTGCGGATGCGCGTGCAGTGGCTAGAGAGGAATCACACCTCAGAAGAGGTAGGGAATCGTGTGGGCTTGTGGCGAGCGAAGATGCGGCAAGGTGGGCAAGGAATATCTTTGGTTCTGATGCGGACTGACCCTCTTCGATGTCTTGCCAACCCTTATCATTGCCGTTTGCAATCTACTCTCGGACGACCGAGTCGACATGAATCAGGCAGATCGATGGTCGACGATGGCGACGTGCGGATTGCATCTAGGCCGGCGTGCCTCTACAGCGAAGAAGCCTAGATGAAGCTTAGTGGAAGGGATTGTTCTGCGTCGTGTCATGAAAACTACCTAGCGGAGGACAGGGCGACAACGGACCCTGCGACAAGGGCAGCTGAGCTGATCTATATAGCCATAGTGTTGCGTACCTACTGGGAGAGGTCGTTGCGAGACGTTACTCTTTTCTGCGATCGAGATTTGGCGCTGTACATTGTGAGATCTTGACCCGAGTGTATATGAGAGTAGTTGTATCACTATTTTGGTTCTGTTGCCAGTAAACAAAGAGACATTTCTCTACTGCATCTGAAAGAGAGATGAAGTCGCGCAGGAGTGCAAGCACTAGTCTGTGAGTGAGCGCGAAAGTGGAACCGAAAGTCAGCGGACCGTCCCGAGAAGTAGCGCGAGTCGCCGGACTCTGGAAACAGTGAAGCCCAAGTTCCATGCCAGCAACATTTCCAACCACAACACCGACACACGCTCTCACCTCTCACCACCGCAGCGCACCGCTCCCTACTATCGTCAACCCCAAATCATCTTCGCTGATAACACGATTTTCGCCTCTTCACCTCCGCCCACCACGCCGCTGGATACAGCCAGGCAGACAAAGGAGCGCGCCGTTGCGCTGCGCGTGCCTTGCCACCAGCGAACTGCTCTACAGCATCCAGAGGTAAACGCACTGGATTAGAGAAGGCAGAACAGGCGCAACGGCGAACAGTGGGAACCTCGCGAAGATGGCGATGGGTTACGCGACCGGGGATGCGATGATGGCGCAGATGGAGGGCGAGGAGGACGACACCGATATGAACATGATCACCGCCGAAGACTGCTGGACCGTGATCCACTCCTTCTTCGATGCCAAGGGCCTGGTATCGCAGCAGTTGGATTCCTTCGACGAGTTTGCCAGTACCACGATGCAGGAGATCGTCAGCGAGACGGCGCCAATAGTCATTGACCAGAACATCGCCTCAGAGGATGAAGGCTCGAACATGCCCATCATCAAGAAGCGCATCGAGCTGCATCTGCAAGACGTGACCATAAGTCAAGCGGCCATGACAGACGGCGACGGTGTTACTCGAGCACTATTCCCACACGAGTCGCGTTTGCGGAATCTGACATATGCCTCGCCCATCTTTCTGTCAATCACGAAGAAGCAAAAGCTGTGTCGAGAGCGGTCGGTCGGTGGCTACTTGGACGAGACAGGCTACTGGAACGACCCGCCGGACTTTGACGGACAGACCGAGTTGCATTGGGAAGAAGATCCAGATCATCCAGATGAGACGCAAGGGGATATTTTCATTGGAAAGCTTCCCATTATGTTGAAGTCGAAGATTTGCGCTTTGCGTAATCGGAGCGAGCAAGAGCTGTACGCCTTTCAAGAATGTCCCTTCGATCAGGGAGGATACTTCATCATCAACGGCAGTGAAAAGGTGTTGATCGCACAAGAGCGGAGTGCAGCAAATATCGTGCAAGTCTTCAAGAAGAAGGGAACAAATACTCCTGTGGTGGCTGAGATCAGAAGTGCCATAGAGAAGGGCACACGCTTGATCAGCTCGATGCAGCTCAAGCTCTACAAGCAGTCTGCGAACTCGAACGCCCACGGCCAGACAATCAAGGTGTCTGTGCCTTACATCAAGAGCGACATCCCCATCGCGATTGTCTTCCGAGCGCTTGGTGTTGTTTCCGACGAAGATATCCTGAATCACATCTGCAGCAAGTCAGACACACGAATGCTGGAGTACCTGAAGCCGTGTCTGGAGGAAGCGTTCGTGATACAGGACAGAGACAGCGCTTTGGACCACATCGGTCGTCGTGGACAACAGCAAGGTACGAAGGAACGCCGAATCCGATATGCACGAGACATCATGCAAAAGGAATTTCTCCCACACATTTCGCAAGAAGAGGGCAGTGAGACGAAGAAAGCCTTCTTTCTGGGATACATGGTGAACCGACTGCTACAGTGCGCTCTCGGTCGCACAGAAGAAGATGACCGTGATCATTTCGGCAAGAAGCGTCTTGATCTGGCTGGCCCACTCATGGCGCAGGTGTTCCGTCTCAAGTTTCAGCAGCTCGTGAAGGATATGAAGACCTATCTCCACCGCTGCATTGAGGGTGGCAGGGAGTTCAACATCGCGCTCGCGATCAAGTCGAACATCATCACATCTGGCCTGCGGTACTGTTTGGCGACTGGTAACTGGGGAGACCAGAAGAAAGCGGCGAGTGCGAAGGCTGGTGTCAGTCAAGTACTGAACAGATACACCTACGCATCGACACTCAGTCACTTGCGGAGAACAAACACTCCCATCGGGCGTGATGGCAAGATCGCCAAACCTCGACAACTTCACAACACGCATTGGGGTCTTGTCTGTCCCGCCGAGACGCCAGAAGGACAGGCATGTGGCCTGGTGAAGAATCTGTCGCTGATGTGCTACGTCACCGTCGGTACACCTGCAGAGCCGCTGATTGACTTCATGCGGCAACGCGGCATGGACCTGCTGGAGGAGTATGATCCGGTGCTGAACCCGAAGGCGACCAAGATCTTTCTCAATGGTACCTGGATCGGCGTGCACAAGGACGCAGGCGGTCTCACAAACACGCTGCGCGGTCTTCGACGGAAGGGTGTGGTCAGCTTTGAGGTGACCATCATCCGCGATGTCAGAGAGCGCGAGATCAAGATCTTCACTGACTGTGGTCGAGTGTGTCGACCGCTGTTCGTTGTTGAGAATGATCCAAAGTCAACCAATAACGGCAACTTGGTCCTCCAGCGAGAGCACTGCCAGAGACTGGCGGATGACCAGAACGTTCTTGCAGAGCTCCAGGGCGTGTCAGAGGAAGAGCGGGAAACGAAGATTTTCGGCTGGAAAGGCCTGATCGACAAGGGTGTGGTGGAGTACCTTGACGCTGAGGAGGAGGAGACTGCCATGATCATAATGACACCCGAAGACCTCGAAGAGCACAAGCTGATGCGACAGGGCGTGCAAATGGACGATACGAGAGCTGATCCTCATCGGCGAATCAAGAATAAGCCGAACCCGTACGTGCGGACATGGACACATTGCGAGATTCACCCGGCCATGATTCTGGGCATCTGCGCTAGTATCATTCCCTTCCCTGACCACAACCAGTCGCCGAGAAACACTTATCAATCGGCAATGGGCAAACAAGCCATGGGTGTAACGCTCACCAATTACAACACGCGCATGGACACCATGGCCAACGTGCTGTACTATCCTCAAAAGCCACTCGCCACAACGCGCAGTATGGAATACCTCAAATTCCGAGAGCTGCCTGCAGGCCAGAACGCGATTGTCGCGATTGCGTGCTACTCCGGCTACAATCAGGAAGATTCAGTCATCATGAACCAGAGCAGTATTGATCGAGGTCTCTTCCGGTCGCTCTTTTTCCGATCGTACACCGATCAGGAGAAGCGTGTTGGTATGAGTGTGGTGGAGGCTTTCGAGAAGCCCGTCCGAGCTGATACCATGCGTATGAAGAAGGGAACCTACGACAAGCTCGATGAAGATGGGATCATTACTCCAGGATCTCGCGTCTCCGGCGAGGATATCCTCATCGGCAAGACTGCTCCCATGCCTCCAGACGCAGAAGAGCTTGGGCAGAGAACAACCGCCCACACCAAGCGCGATGTCAGCACACCGCTGAGATCGACCGAGAACGGTGTGATTGATCAGGTCCTCGTGACTACCAATACAGAAGGTCTGCGCTTCGTCAAGGTGCGAACACGAGTCACGAAAGTGCCGCAGATTGGTGATAAGTTTGCATCTCGCCACGGACAGAAGGGTACCGTTGGTATCACCTATCGACAAGAAGACATGCCATTCACAGCGGACGGCCTCACACCGGACATTATCATCAACCCTCACGCCATTCCCTCGCGTATGACAATTGCTCACTTGATCGAGTGTCTTCTCTCGAAGGTCGGCGCACTCAACGGCCAAGAAGGCGACGCCACGCCATTCACAGACGTCACCGTCACCTCCGTCTCCGAGATCCTCGCCAGTCACGGCTTCCAACAACGCGGCTTTGAAGTCATGTACAACGGCCACACCGGCAGGAAACTTAACGCTCAAGTCTTCCTGGGTCCCACCTACTACCAACGCCTCCGCCACATGGTCGACGACAAAATCCACGCACGTGCCCGCGGTCCTCTCCAAATCCTCACCCGTCAACCCGTCGAAGGTCGTGCCCGTGACGGTGGTCTCCGTTTCGGAGAGATGGAACGCGATTGCATGATTGCGCACGGCGCATCGTCGTTCTTGAAGGAGCGACTTCTGGACGTATCGGATGCGTTCCGCGTTCACGTTTGTGAAATTTGCGGATTGATGACTCCGATCGCGAGCTTGAAGAAGCAGCAGTTTGAGTGCAGACCTTGCAAGAATAAGACGAGGATTGCGCAGATTATCATCCCATACGCGGCCAAGTTGTTGTTTCAGGAACTTGCGGCGATGAATGTGGCGACGAGGATGTTTACGACGAGGAGTGGGATCAGTATCAGGTAGAGGAAGGGTTTGAGGCGAGGATGGGGAGGAGAAGCATGGTATGGTGTTTTGATCAGCATTTTGATTCACGCTCGGCATAGGACGTGGAAGGCTTTCAGCGCGAAGCAATTTGGAGGTGAGAAGCGCCCAAAGAAGAGTTTCGCCTGGCGTGACCGGGTCTGTAACAGTAACCACTATAGCAATATTGCGCTTTCAGGGTAGACTGATACAGCAGTTGCGAAAGAGAGTGCTCACTCGAGTAACCTGTCTTCTCTTGGCCACGCTCCATGCAGTGTTCACAACCGGATGATACTTTCCCACTCCTGAGCACCGAAAGTTTTGATCTGAATGCTGCCTCTCTTCCACCGTGCATGATGTCAGCCTTAGCAGTGCTTATGATTGCGTTGGGGTTCATCATTAATAATTTCCTTTTGGACCGCCTTGTCAGCCTTTTTCGGTCGGGCTGTCTGTAGTCTCATAAGCTCGCGACGCTCCCTTTTCACCTTTTCCGCATGTCGCCATGAATCCAATGCCGAGTAATGCCAGCTTAGGAAAGGCCTGCAGCATGTTGTCGACGGGGTCATTTCTGCAGGAAATAACATTCCGGCGTCGAGGATGAGGTTGGGAACGCTTTGTGAAATGGCGGTCGCTGAGTTATGCCAGTGGGTGAGGCTATCGAAGTGGGAGATGTTGATGCTGTAGAGTTTTTAGCGTGGTTTGAGGGATGTTTAGCCAAAGGTGTAGAGAACGTCAACTGCGCCGGATCAAATGTCTCGATTGCGGTAGGCATCGCTGATGGGCTTCTGATTGAAGCCTGGAGGGATGTAGAGAGCGTGCTCATAGTCACGATTGTGGAGTTCAGTAGGGAGTTGGAGCAGGCGTGACGACTTGGTGGTGGCGACTAGTATTGCGCTGTGTGGGGTGGCTGCCTCTGAGTCCAGTCTTGTAGTCGAGGTGTTGTGGATCTTGTCGCTGGTCTGGAAGCGTGATCGCAGAGCTGAATTCTTGGAGTATCGAAACGCATTCGCTGTGGTGATGCTTTTCATTCCGCCATCTTCACGCTAGGCAAGGACATCCCAGCGCTTCAAGAGCCATTCGCTTGCTTTCCAAGGTGGAAATTGTGGCGCCCACGACCTTCACCTCTTCGACTTCCTCTTCTCATGTACCTTCTCCATTGCGCTGTCCATCCCGCTAATCCACCTGACCACCTTATCCATACTGGCGGGCAAGATCTTCGTCCACTCGATCCATCTTGCATACAACGGCATGCTGATCTCGCCGCTCTCGCCCGCATCGATCATCTTGACAATCGCTCTGGCCAGCTCGACAGGTTCCACGACAGGTCCGAAGAATGTCGACGGAGTCTCGAGCTCTCCAAAGAGAGGTGTTGCCAGCTGTCCTGGAGTCACGAGGATCGTTCGCACATTTTCGGCTCCCTCGGACGCTGACGAAGAAGACAGTTCTGCTCGCAGCGAGGCGTGCATGGCAATGAGACCAGCCTTCGCTGCGCAGTAGTCGGAGAGGTGGCTAGCTGCGATCTTGCCGAGGACTGAGGCGACTGTAACGATCGTGCCGCCGGTCTCTGAGGCCAGCATGCCAGGGAGAAACGTGCGGACAGTGTGAAAATGGGATACGAGGTTCACGTTGAAGTTGCGATGGACTTCCTGTGCTGTCAGTTCGAGGAGTGGTTTGCCGTTCACAATACCGGCATTGTTGATGAGGATTGTGGGTTTGCCCAGCTGGGAACATGGATCAGCGACATTGTATCTGCGGGATGATTGTGGTATATGCCTACAACTTTCTCTATCTGCTGCTTGACCTTCTCCACCGCTGTATAATCTCCAACGTCACACTGATAGTATTGCACTCCTGCCAGGCCTTCACTCTCTTGCTTTGGCGCTGCAACATCCAGAATTGCCACATTGGCACCTCTCATGCCGTACATCTCAGCCAGTATCTTTCCCAGGCCACTTGCGGCGCCGGTGATGACCACAACCTCTTCATCCCAATCAATCTCGCGCGGCAATCCATATGCAACACGCTTGTTGAAGACGGCAAGCATCCACACGAAAGTGATCAAGGAGGCGTATATGCATGATCCGATGAACTCGTTGCTGTCGTACGGCGCTTGGAGGGATCGAAGGCAGAGTGGGATGATCCAGGCGACAAATGGGTGGAAGACGCTGTTTGTGAGGACGGTCGCGAAGATGTCGATTGTCAAGTGTTCGTGCCAGCGCCTACCGCGGCCGCTTGTTACGTGATTGGACATGTTGTGATGTGGTGAAGTGAAAGTGAAGAGGGAGAAGGTGACGTTCAAGTGCTGGTGCGTGGAGGGAGCTTGGGCCCTGTGTTCTGACAGGGATCTGGAAGCGCGACTTCGCGACTTCGCGACTTCTTTGCAGGCACAGACTTTTGCCGCGAGAATGACTTCACGTGAACAAGTCAGACATTGACCTCGAGTCGTGTAATATAGAGCATCGCCAGACTCCGCAAGAATACAGATTCTTGGTCTTGTGTATCAGCGCGACGAGACCGCCTCAGAACCTTTGGATTCAACATCTGTGTGTTTACATTGACTCGAGAAGCCTCTGTCGGCCAAGCGGTCGCCTACACTGACGATGCCAGGTTCAATCCCACCAGACCGTCCAGAGTTCGTAGGATATCGAGAGCAGGACAATACCCCCGAAGGTCTACAAAGAGAAGTATACTTCCAGAGCATCACTTCCACAGAACCGTGCTCACAATTCTCCGTCGAAGAGCTACGCCTACACGACTATCGTCAAAAGCCAGTCAGCTCGTTAATCCAAGATCGAGAGCGAGGCATGCACTTAGCAAAGGCAAGCTTCAATGATGCTTCGCTATGCCTCTTGAACACGTCTGGCAACTTGGCGCCCAGTATGCAAGCATCCGGGTGTGAGTTCTGATGTCATCGTCTTCCTAGTCGGAAGCGAGTGTCAGCAAAGGTTTCTCCTTCATCAGAGCGTTGCAGTGCAAAGCTCCGAGTTCAACCGGCTGGCACTGCGGAAGGAATGGAAAGATCCCAAAGTACGCACGATCCTGCTCCCCGAAGACAAGCCAGCTACATTCACACTCTGCCAGGACTGGCTTTACACCGCACAGATGCACTCTGAAGGAGGACCGCCAGACTACAGGCTCTTGGTAGAGGCCTACGTCTTCGGCGAGAAAATGCTCGACGTATCCTTCAAGAATGCTATCGCCGAGGAGATCATTCGCGTACTGTATGTCCCAAGTTATGTTGACCTCAATATCATGAACCTCCTCTACGAAAATACTCCTATCGACTCTCCTTTGTGCCGGCTGGTGCGTGACATCTACATCTGGGATGGTGACGAGTCATGGTTCGAAGCAGACAAATTGCCTGAGGACATCAACCTCGATTTCATCAAGGATGCCAATCGTGAGCAGATGATCCTGCGTAAGAACACACCGCGGTCTCAAATCTTGTCATTCTCGAACAGCCTCTCCGGCAAGGCCAAATACGTGCAACAAGAAGCGACGTAGCGGCGAAACCTTGAGACCGAGGGATCTCCTGGTATCAAGCGGAAACGCGGAAGCAATGAGGAAGCAGAAAGTTCAAGCAAGCTTCCGATAGCCTCACGCGGCCCGTCGTCGTCCACAGGTACCGGCTGATGAGTGACAGACCTGCTTCAAATTCCCCTTTGCCATCGGGATGGGGACGCTTTGCAAACGAGCTCCATCTGGCGGCAACATCTGTTGGAAACGTAAGACGATCAAGTTGAATGCACTACACAAACATACCACACGAACATACCACACGAACATACCACACGAACACAATTCAAGCCCGGATGATGAAGTACCCACGCAAGCACAGGCGGCATTGGTGCCTGTTTTGCCGGCAACTGCCTTATATCGGAATGCAGCTAGCTTATCTTCAATGGCGGTGTGAAGCTCGTGTCAGACCAGTATAGATTCTCGTGGGCTATGATACGGGTTAGACGCCAGGATTCCAAATTCAAGATGCTGTGCAGTACTGTGACCCATGTCCTGTCGTCTATCTATTGCCTCATAAGCTACGCCCTACTCGCACTCAGACATGTCAAATGCATCGCTTGTCAAAACTCCAACGCTATTCACCATGGTCTGTACCGAAACGACTCCAACGCTGTTCAGCATAGTCTCTGCCGAGAACGCAGCATGTCAAGAAGTTGCACCAATACACCCTAATCTGCTCTCCTCTGTCCTATTGTCCCCGTCCACAATCACAAACTCGTAGACACCCTCCCATCCTCCTGCGACACTTGTCCCTCAGCTCCCCGCAAGTCACTCGCGATCGTCCATCGCCGTCTCACAGTCCCAGTGATCTCCTCCTAAGCACTACCACCGATAGGCTCGTATCCAGCGCCTTGGTTGTGAGCTGCGCGGTTAGCGAACAGCCAGTAGATTATTGCGCCGCCGATCGGGAAGAGGAAGACGAGGAGTGACCAGCCGATCTTGGGGAGGGGTGGGCGGTTCGATTTGAGGACTTCCACTGTTGGGAGGTGGGGTTAGTGGGGTGTGGTACTAGTGGGGAGAGGAAGGGAGGACGGGAAGAGGATAGGGCAGGGAAGGAAGAAACGTACTCCATACAAGCACGTCGACGATGAGGACGATGAAGCCAAGGACTCCGCCGCCGGTGCCGTATTGCCAGGCGTTGGATGACATGGTGTTGATCTCGTTGGAGGTTGGGGCGGCGAAGGTCAGAGCCGCGAGGCAGAGCTGCAGGAAGAGTGCGAGCATTTTGGTCGGCGATGCGATGTTGTTCTCGTTGATTATCGTGCTTGGGACGTGGAATAAGAGGTTCAAATGGGAAAGCTGAGCTGAGGTGACAGGTGGTGTTGCTGCTATGGTGGAGCCTGGGAAGGATTGCACGAGGGAGTCACGCGAGCTGTACTGTGATGCATGGTGACGTCGATGTCGCTCGGCTCGTTCCTCGGCTTTGCGCCGCGCTTGCTCTTGCTACGTTCACATGCTTCTTGACAACATTCACCTCGTTCCTGCATCGAAATAAGACAACAGAATGGTGGATAGTGGCCGAAGTCGTTGCTTTAGCACCAAACGACTGCAAATTAGATTCAATGCTTCATATTGTGTACTGTGTACTCCACCCCGCCCCAAGTTCCCCATTTCCCCCCACCCCGCCAAGAAACAGCGCGTCGTGCAATCAGTACTCCCCAAGCACATAGTCCCCCCATCCCAAGCAGATCACGAGGGTCCAGAACGTCGCCTCGAGCCACACAGGGACCCAGGACTTCATCCTCTCCACCAAGGTGCCCCAGTTCGCCACCACCAGGTCCACCAGCCCATACACCCCCGACCCTGTGGCAATGGCCGGGGCGACCAGGAGAAGCATCACCATCCCCCAGTCGAATTGAGCTGCTGGGCAGCTGAAGCCTCGGACGCAGGCGAAGATGCTGATGGCGGCGGCGATGAGGCGGGCGGCCGTGACGGCGAGCTTGAAGTGGAGGTGCTCGCGGTGCCGCTTCGGCACGATTATGACGATCCAGGGGGCGGTGAGGATCGTGATGAGGGTGCAGATGGCCTGCGCCCGGAAGAACTTGGTGGTGCCGTTGGCGCCGCAGAAGTCGAAGAGGCCCTTGCTGGGCTTGGGAGGGTCGGGAATGGTGAGGTTGGTGCCCGACATTGTGTGTGTATGTGTGTGTGGGTGTGCGCGCGGTGTTGTTGTTGTTGTTGTTGCTGTTGCTGTTGTTGTTGCTGTTGTTGTTGTCGTCGTTGTTGTTGTTGGTGCTGCTGGTGGTGCTGGTGTGGAGGTATGGGCGGATGGAAAAAGAAGAGAAGATGTTCCAGTACGGAGACGAGATATTTAACCATGACAACAACGGCACAGCCTCGAAAGCACAGCCTACTCTATTCGTTGATATAGGTAAGTCCATTCAAGCCAGAGTCGTCAGGAGCGTGGTGGAGTTGAGAAAGAACTGCATCGATCGATGGCACGGCCCCGAGAGATCGTCGAAGAGGGCAGGTTCTCCTACTGATAAAGCGTCAAGCACGGCTCTGCCATACCAACGAACGCCCAAAGCACCGGTAAGAGCGAGTGGAATTGAGGGTACGGTCTTCGTTGATTACGAAAACAACCAGGCGTAATGTCCCCGAACGATCTGAGAGTAGTGCAAGAGCAGAGGAAGTGGACAGCACAGCCTCTATAACGCGATGAATGTCGGCAAGCTTGACCACTCTACTCGGCAGCAAATCAGTCAAGGACTGTTTTCGAAACGGCCCAGCAGCGTAAGAACGAGGAAGAACGATTTTGACCCAGGAGCACAGCCTCAGGATTGTTCCAAAGCTTGGCAGGCTTCACTTCGCCAGTCTGGAAGGTGTCACGAACAACGTCGCGATATCTTGAAACAATCAGTGACCGTGAATGATCAGGGTAAGGAGCGGGTAGCACAGCTTCCTATAGTTATCGGTACTGGAAGTCGCGATGTTCTGCGAGAAGCAAGATCGTTGGGCAGTTGAGTGCACAGCCTCCCAGTTAGACAAAATCTAGTCCCGCTGCAGTTTCTCCGAAGTCGAAGCGTTGACTGAAGCGGACAGGTTCGGAGAATTGGTCGGTACATCTGGCGGACCGCACCTCGCACTGTTGCCTGCCAATTCACATACACTCCTGCCCTAGGTACCACCCTTGAGAGTCCCCACTGGCTTGAGGATATGTGGTGGTGCACTTTCTCTTATGCTCGTCCTGCCATGTATCGAGATGATCCGATGACGTCGCCCCCCGTCCAATGATTCGTGATTCTGCATGTGATGGCTTGGCAAAAGCTCGAGCTTGAGGGCTCCCAGAGAGATGACGCCGTGCAGATTTCCGCAAAGCGAACAGAGGGAAGCGCTATCATTTCAATCGACTTCGTTCTGATTTCGCAGATGCACAAGCGTAAAGCCGTGGTCATGAGAGAGTTGTCGCCGAATCAGCTACAAGCTTCGAACGGTCAACTTCTCATGCCTCTCCTCTCGTCGTATCGTCACTTACCAGACTCTGCCTTATGCACGTTGACAGGCTCATGTTGCTTCATTCTTTTTGATTGAAACACGCGACCAACCACAACGCCCCCGACGAGTGATGGCTCAGCAGGCCATCTCGAGCCAATGCTTGGCACACACTTCAATCCCATACTCCTACCTCAGTTGTTGATCGTTTCCCGTTCATTAGCATAGCAAAAATGGTCAATATCTGGAGTCCGTTGACAGTCATTGCCTGTCTCTTTGGTGCCGTGCGCAGCAAATGGACCTTCGATTTAGCGATCTATCGATACGACAATCGGATTTGTACGGAGCCCTCTATCGGCAAAATGGAGATAGTCAGAGGCAATGGCAAATGTCACTCCTTCAAGGATAATGCGCCCTTCAATGGGTACGCCATCACATGGGCCGCTCACAAGGACTATGGCGAGACGCCGAGGAGATACGGTGTGTTCAAGCTCCGGTCGTTAATTACAGCCGAAAGTACTGACGTGGAGTAGGCGAATGCATGGTTCTCGTATGGGAGCAACATGGATGCTACGGCAGATACCTGGGTTATCTGTCCTACGTTGGTCCTACGATCGTCTCGCGTGATGCGTAGACTAACTTGTCACAGGCCAACAATGAGACGCTTTTTGGTCATTGCTTCGGCGACTTTGCAGATGACCACGGAGTTCTCGGAAGTGCGAGGAGTATGATGATCGTCTGCAAGAAGTTCTAGTCTAGATGGCGGGACTGCTGCACTACTGAGCGTACGACAGAGCACGTTAGACGTGGGTGTTACGGTAATGTTGGATGGTCGGGCAAGTTCTCGTGCTGCATCGTTGGAGGAGCAATTTTCGCAGACGTTGAGAGTCGTGTCCGCCCAGCAAACACAATGGCCTAACCTCATGATACATCGTCTGTGTCAGATACTTTCGGCGATGTGCTCGCAATACAGAATAAGCGTATAATTAATGACATTCAGGCGCTTTATAGTGCAAACGTGGATAGTGTGTCTTGCCTGGCTACAAATCTGGACCTGAATACAGCGCTTCGATTATCGTGGATCCCAGCACGACAGCGTGCTCAGCCCCACCCATTGCACACCGATACTGTCAAATCTGTGGATCGCGATGGTATTGAGTGGCACGAACGCGGACTTGATCTGGGATGGATATGGATGGCCCGGGTGCGGGGAATCTCGGATCCTTCGAGCTGTGGGAAGCAGCTGTACTCTGGGCTCCGCATGAGTCAAACATCCAATTTTGGGTCGATCGCTCACGTGCAGACAATCAACGCCCGTCAGCCGACCCCAACGTCTTGTGACAAGGCGCGTGGATCTCGATGTGGCAGATGCTTCTCAAACGACGCTCACGACCGCCTGATCGAAACCGGCCGTCGGACTTGACACAACAGGAGGATCACCTACGATGGCATGGCCTGATTACATAGACATCAAGCTCACCGCGAGCATCATCGTACTGCTTTCTCTATCGTACAAGGTATACAGCGCTCAGAACAGCGACACCGAAACCGCCGCCAAAGCCAAAGAGCTGGGCAAAGTCCTACGAACACAACTTGGGAGCAAATGCCGCTTTCGCCTGGACAACGACTCCTCAGCGACGGTAACATTGTCCGACGGCCGCAGACTGGGCTACGCAGAGTACGGTCAGCCTGATGGTAAGCCGATCATCATGCTCCATGGCATGCCTGGGTCTCGTCTAGAGATGGCATGGCACGACGAACATGCGAAGAAGATCGGCGCTAGAATCATCGGCGTTGATCGACCAGGAGTCGGATGGAGCTCCCCTCATCCCGGCCGAACATTGCGGAGTTTTGCAGACGATGTAGCACATCTTGCTGAGCATTTGGAGCTGGAGCACTTCGCCGTCATTGGTACCTCCGGCGGCGGACCATATGTCATGGCTTGTGCAGCATACCTACCAGCCGACAAACTCAAAGCCGTGGCAAATGTCTGCGGCATTGGTGACGTCCAGACTTTCAAGTCAATCGGGATGGGTTGGCCAAACTGGCTTGGCTACAGATATGCCATACACTGGACGCCATGGCTCTTCCGCTGGCATGCGAGGAACTGGCCAGTAAATCGCACTCAACTCAGCGAGGAAGAGCGACTGGAGACTTGGATTAAAGACATCGAGAGTCCCAGTACTCCGCCTAAAGACCTCGAGGCGTGGGCAGCTTCGGATGGTGTCGACTTTCTTCGGCTGTCGCTGGTGACAGGCCGGGAATTCGTCAAAGACGGCTACGACACTTTAGTGCAAGATGCAAAACTTCTCGGATCGAAGTGGGAATTTCGAGTTGAGGATATTCGATCAGATCTGCCCATGCATTTATGGTTCGGCAAGCAAGACAAGAACGTTTCTGGCTACCATGGCGTCGAAATTGCGAAACGCTTTCGTGGTGAAGCGAAGCTTCATTACCTGGACGAGACCCATTTGAGCTTGCAGATCAAATACCACGAGCAGATCTTCGATGACTTGTTGACAGAATGGTGAGAAGGATGCGGCGCATGTATAATATCGGGACCCTTCGCAGCTCAATTTTACGACAGCGATGGATAATGTGTGGAAACAATGACATTTCATCCACAACCCAAGACACTTCACGTTGTGCAGATGATTGCTTGGTCATTACCACAAGTATTGGCGTTACCAGTGAGACACCGCGGAGATTCATCCACAGCATGTCGATCAGAGTGGGGTTGCTGCAGGTAGTTACCGATTCGGATCCATGCAGCGCATATCTTTGCCCAGTACCTCAGCTCTGCAGTGTCCATTTCGGGGCGTTGCATTCACAACCTCTTGTGCTTGGGAGTACGGTATCTCCCAACGTTGTCGCTGCTTTTTGTATCCACCGTTTGAACGATCTAATTGGCTGGACGGCAGTCGATGGGCCGGCTCCTGTCTTCCGGTTCCGCCCTACTGGCTGCATTCATGCACAGAAATGCTGTGATGTGCCTATAGTCTCCAAGTCAATTGCAGAAGCAGGTGTCAGAGCTGTAGAAGCTAGCAGTAAGTCCTCCTTTCGCAGTACAGACCTGCCACATCTCATCTCTCTGTCCTTTCGAATGGAATTTAACAGAATGAGGTCTTTTCACGTTGTCTGCGCACTCGTTGCATACTTCCTCTCAGTAAATGCACAAAATACAACTGCAGGTAGTACAACAGACGTAATTACTCCCACTCGTTCAGCTTTCCAGACCCCTTCGCTAAAAAACCCCTCTCCACAGCCAGACCTAAACACAACCCGCTGCACCAACTTCTGCGCCGGCACAAACGCAACCAACTCCACCGACCTCTTCATCTGCGGCGATCCTCGCCTCGGCCCCGTTCAACTCCCCACCGCCCTCCCCCTCGACGGCATCGTAGGCGGCGAAAGTACCTACCACCGCTTCGGCGGCGTCTGCCCCGGCGAATTCCTCGCGCAATGGACCAACGCGACAACCGGATCGTTCGTCTACCCACCCTTCGAAGGCTACACTCTCACCACCTCAGGGCAGCCCGGGATTTTGAACATCTCCCTCTCCGTCGGAACGCTCCTTGATCGATTCGGGAGCGAATACGGGTCGTATACATCCCCGGCTGGTTTGCCATATGCGCAGCGATCGCTACCACCGCCGAATTTGAATGCGCCGCCCGGGGGGATGTATCCGTATAATTACCAGGTTTACATTGTGACGAGGACGTTCAAAGTGCAAGCTGGACCGATCGCGGCATGGTTTGGACAGCAGGGGCTGGGGTTGCAGTTCTTGATGCCGAGCTCTGTGAGAGATTTGGTGGATACGGGGTATCTCACGAGACTGAATCAGACGGCTGATCCGTTGTGGTAGTGTGACGTGCGCATGATGTTGAGTCATCGGAGGAAAAATCCCTGAGTTTCGTGTAGGTACGTGGACAACGGGAGCGATTGCTTCGCCGTAGCTGAGGATGGCTGGTGTAATGACACTGTCACTCGATGGACTCAGACGTTGTGGCAGACAGCGTATCGCTAGGATGCTCAATTGCTATGTCATGGGTTGAATCAATGATCATTGAGAATTTGATGCAAGCAGGAGCGCACCAGAGCAGATTTCAGCGCCGCTGGATGTTAGCAAGCCCCGCTACACCGCGTTGCTTTACCACTGTACAGCCTGTAGCCATTTGCGAGAAGGCTCATATCTCACGCACTGCCTACGTACTCAATTGGTCTCCCTTTCTCAAACATCTGCAGCACATACCCTTCAAGCCCACCGATTTCGTCATATCTAAAAGACCGCTGTATCCCAGCCTCCTCCATACCATCACCACGACGCTCCCAATCAAATCCATATCGACTTGCAGGGCTGAGGTTCAAATTCTTCTCCATCTTCCCATTCCCTCACAACAAGCACAAAGCCTCGACCAAAACACCACGTGAGAGAAACGGAAGCACAACGACAACAACTCTCTCCACATTCTATACTTGATCAAAGAACCCAACGTGCAAGATCTCCACTCTCGCTATCGCCCGATGCTTCTCCTCTCTACGCCCATTCGCAGTGCCTTGAAGTAATTGAGAGCGCTTGGAGGTTGTATAGAGAGTATCGCAGCCGGTGGGACGATAGCGCTTCGAATAATTTGAATGGTTGAAAATTCCCATTTTGCGAAGACAGCTAGAGATGGACATCTCGACATCAGAACAATAGGCCGTAGTGATGTCGAGGCACCGATACCGGCACCGCTCTTGTATCGCAAGCGAGCAGTGAGACCGCTGACGACTCTTGGGACCCTCGTGCGCGTTGGAGTAGTGTAGACATGATTTTCACTTATTCCAATTCTCAATAACTCGGGACCACAATACTTCATCAATTCATCGATTCATCACCAGAGGCATAACCATAAGCCCATTCGCCAACACCATCGCTAATACCAGACCCCTCTGAAGCCCCCAAGCAGAGAGCAATACAATCAAGCTCCCGTCAGATCCAAAACCTCCACACCACTCTTCCTCCATCCCGTACCTTTCGCTCTACCTTCACTCTGTCTCCATCCACTCCCATCCTCCGTCAAATCCACAGCTTCGATGTCGACTTCTTTCCACGAACCCACCAGACTCGCACGAAGCTGGATGCGTTTCTTCTTGGCTTCTTCCTGGCGGGGTGAACGACGCACAGCTGAGGTCTGCGTGGAAGATGATGAGGGTCGGGAGGAGGAGGGTTTTGGTTTGGATGTCGTTGTTGCGGCAGGCTCGGGCGGCGGAATGTCCATGCGGGTCGGAGGAGCTTTCTTGAATGGGAGTCGAACAGGCATTGGGACAGAAGCTGAGTCGTCGAGTCTCCGCATGACTGGTGAGGACTCGGTCAGATCTAACGCTTCAATGGTGGAGTGTTGCGACTCTTCGTGCACAGTTCGGAAATTGATAAGGCCCGGCGTCGAAGGTCTTGAAGTAGGCTGAGGCAAAGACAGATCTTCATCACGCCCATGTACTGGTGCTGTTTGATGCCTTTTCAAAGGCGCCTTCTTTCTTCGCTTTGTGACTGAATCTGGTAGCTTTCCTGGCGAGTATGAGGCAAGCTCTGCGAGGTCCAGCAAGTTACTCCCCACTTGAGCTGTAGTTCGAGGCAGCGTCGGCGTGGTGGCACGATGAGGAAACGCCTTCGAAGGCGAAGGAGAGACCAAGTCGACGATACCGTCCATTTGCTTCCTGGGCGAAGGCGAGAAGTACGAATTGATGGTCCGCTGACTCAGAGCTGGCGACACCACCTCATCCGAAGGCCTTTTACGGCGCTGGGGAGTCTTCTGCGAGTCAGCCTGCTTCTTTGGCCTGACTGCAGTCGTCACGGTTGCCTTGACCTTTGCCTGGCTCAATGCTCGCCTGGTGAAAGCTGCAAATGGCCGAGCAGGATCGATGGGTAACGCTGCCGCACGACTTGCCTTGGGCGTTTCGTCATCGTCCACAGGAGGGTCGAAATGCTTCGTTGGGCTTGAAGAGAACTGCGATGGCTTCAGGAAGTCTGGAACATTCGCTGCCACGTCGTCGGTATCAAAATACAAGTCCTTTGAAGCCGCAAGCGGCTTCTTAGCGCGAGCGTTAGCTCCACTTTTGCTTGCTTGTAATGGTGCTCGTTCTTCTTGTGAGCTAGATGACCCCACTTCCCCCTGCGAAGACTTAGTCACAGTGGTGAACGCAGCCATCGGTAGCTGCGAATGATGAACAGTATTCTTTCTCCTCGCCGTCTTCTTGGCATGTATATTTGTGTCGGCAGCCGTAGCAGCTCGTGCTTTCCGACGTACCTTGAAGAGCTCCTTCGGATCCCGCAAGCTGGCTTCGTAGTCTTCGATAGTCAGCGGACATCCCAGCTTCAAAAAGCTATGCATCATCCAGATCTTCTCGGGCTGATCTGGATCATAAGGTCTAGCAACTCGCTTTTTTGTAGGCGACGATGGAGCGTCATCTTCATCCGCCGTACTGTTGGGTATCGGCGCAAATTCACTCTCAACGTCACTTGGATCTTCGACACCGCCGGCAGGTATGTAATCATCATCTTCGTCTTCAATGCTGAGATCGATCGGTACCAGACTCTTCGGGATGAACGACATCCGATACTCCAGTTCCGCGTCCGTAGTCTTGTGGTTTCGCTTGCCGTGGATCGCAATGATGAAGTCTTTCTCCCGAACAGCCTGTGCTTCCTGACTGACTTGCACGCCATCGCTTTGCAATCGCATCTCTCGTACAAGCATCGCCGGTGCAAGATTCCGAATGAACTTCTTCGCTCCACCAAGGCATGTCCAGTCGAAGGCGTCCGCGGCGAAGGAACGCAACGCTGCGAAATCAATCGGCTGGTCCCACTGCAGGCTGTTTCGTAACCTTTCCAACTTGTCCGGCGTCGAGATGCATGGGTGTGTATAGTAGCCCAGAACTTCCTGGTTGGGAAAGTCGTCCGGAATGACCAGTTTTGAGTTCTTCCTCGAAAAGTGTTTGGCCTCGTTTGTGACGATTTGATGTTGCAGTCGTTCTCTCCATGCTTTTAATCCTTCTTTATCTTTGTTCCTTGCCACTTCGCACAGATCTCTCCCAAACCCTGCCCTTGCTGCATCACATGCCAGCTTGGGTCCACAACCTGGTATGCCTTCTGTGATGTAGTCTCCACCGCTCATGAGCGCGACCAGTATCATGCCTTCCCTATCCATGCCACTTTTCTCCTTCGTCTCTTGTGCTCGATAGACATTGACGTGTGTTGGCACTTTGCTCGTCCCTTCAGAGCTCCAGTTCTTCAGAGTGACCCCACTGCCAAACATCAGAGTGTCCACATCTTCACTCAGTACAGCATCCACAATGCCTTCTCTTTGCAGCAGAGCACACTCCGCTTCTGCCTCTCCCGGGGCGATGTGCCATGGGAAGCCAAACTGCTTCAACAACTGCTTGGCCAAGAACTCCGGGACCGATGCGACCCGCACTCCTGGGCCGCCGACCTTTTTATTCCGCTTGAACGTCGGCTTGTTTGATCCATCGAAGACGAACAGAGGGTGGATGTTCAGCGATAGTAGTCGTAGCAGTCGATAGTAGAAGGTTCGCAGCGCAGGATTCGAGCCGCCCTTGGAAGCGAGGATCTGAAAGAGCCAGATGGATATGTCGATCGCGAGTCGGAATGGTCGATTCTGACGGATCAAGTGGTCGGACGATAGCTTCATCAGTGACACTCGCTGGCCAGGACCTATCTCTTTGAAGATGCTGAGCGCTTGTGTCAGTGGTGGCGACGAGGGACAGGGAGGACGTTCCTACCCGTGGATACCCATGGCGACTCCAAGAGCGCTGTACCAAAAGTGAGGTTTATGTATGCTATCGAGCCATCATCGTCGTCCAATATGTGAGCATCATGATCAAGAGGTGGTGTTGCGAAAGACGGAGGTCGCGTGTGGTTGTCATGCCAACATGCGGGTCCGATTCACGTGGCGCCCACCATCGATCGCGTCGGCACTTCGCTCCACTGCCGATATCTTTATCATCACAACGCGTCGAAGAGCGAAAGTTTAGGGATGACAGTGGTGGAATAGGATGCGGGACATGGACATATTACGTCGTTGATCTTGGACATACGCGACGAGCAACGATCAACAGCCATGGCACGACGCAGCGACGTCCGAACATCCCAGATGCCATCATCCAGCAGAGACTCGTCGCCAGATCCTCTCGAACTGCCTACTTCACCACTAGCAAGACATTCGCCGGTCAGGCGGCAGAGTAGTAAGAAACGATCACCATCGCCGCGCAAAGTGGGTCGACCGCGCAAACACGCGACACCCGCCAAGTCGGTCATCCTCGACACGCCCGGCGCAGGAGATGCCAGTCCGTGGCGCATTAAGGTCACAGTGGAGGCCGAGCCGAGAGAAGGTAGTCCAGGCAAGCGTATCATACGCACGACGACTGTGCCGTTGAAGGATGAAACAAGCAAGAGATCGAGCAGTCCCGGCAAGCGAGCATCGCCCAGGAAAGGCACTCCGGCGGAGCCCAAGAAGTCGGTCAGGAAGCGCAAGGGAACGCCGATACGGGACATCAGACCTGCGAGACCGCCTCCGCAGCGAGAGGTGACACCGGAGGTCGAGGAGCACAGATCGCACTCCCCAGCGAGGCGAGCTTCGGGGAGACTGGCGAGACTGAGTGGCACCCCTGGTTCTGCACGGTCGAAGCGACTGAGCTATGCGCGCGAGGAGCTAGACCAGGCATTGCAGGCCGCAGTGGGCATGTCAGATGGAATTCCCAGATGTGATGCGCCAGGCGACAAGACGGTGTCCATGAACGAGGACTTTAGCATGATTTCGGTGGATTCTCTGCAGGCTACCAAGGAGCATGGGTTGTCGAACAGTATGAGGAGTCTACATGAGGGCGACAAATCTGCGGCGACAGTCTCGTACATGGCTTCTTCTCCGCCAAAGCCTCAGTATCCGGATCTGTCGAGCAAGGCTGAGATGGCGAGATCCACCTTTCGACAACCTGCTGTCGCACCTTATGAGTCGATCAGCAAGAAGTCAATCAGTCTTGCCAGAAGTCTGCGCTCCTCGCAGCTCAAGCCATCTCCTTTTTCACGGCAACCACAGAGTCGTGAAATCAGTGACGAAGACCAGCGGCAGCAGGAACGCGAAACCGTGAGTCGCGAGATACAAGCTGTCCGCCAGGAAGACGTCATTCTGGTAGATGACGAACGTCGAGATGATGGCGATGAGGACGAAGAAGTGGTGGTAGAGGACGTGTCGCCGGTCGACGATATGCAGGATGATGCAGACCTCTGGCAGACTGAAGCGTCTCGCGAGGTGGAAGCGAGCATGCGAGACAGCCGGCGATCACAGCGAGTACCCATCCCCGTCTCGAATCATCCGCCAGATCACGAACCACAATTTGAAGATCTATTCGCTGACCAGCCACTGAAGCCAGCTCGGTCTAAGATCCCGCGTACATGGCGTCGCTCGTCTGGTATGGACTTCGAGTATGTCGACTCTCCAGCTC
This sequence comes from Dothistroma septosporum, assembly GCA_002236755.2. Classification (NCBI taxonomy): domain Eukaryota; kingdom Fungi; phylum Ascomycota; class Dothideomycetes; order Mycosphaerellales; family Mycosphaerellaceae; genus Dothistroma; species Dothistroma septosporum. Next base: position 33,978 of record NBZP02000011.1, read on the forward strand.
ATCAGCCAGCTCTGGAGGACATTGAACGTGCAGAAGAACGGAGGAATTCTACAGACGGCAGCGGTGTGCTCACCCCACCTGAAACCGAAGACGACAGCGAGGAGGCAGAGCAGATAGAAGAAGCACAGCCAGCCGGGGACGAAGAAGAGGAAGAGAGTGACTTCGAGCCGGATGCCGAAGCGACCAGAGTGCACGGGTCTGATGTCGTTCCGAAAGCGGCACAGCTGTATCGTGTTGGGGCAGGAGCGGAAGATGGAACCATGTCAGACGAGGACGTCAATCCTGACGGGAGGGACACAGGCAACTTGTCCGCGATGAAACTACCTCAGGTGTACAGTGTACAGGAACCACCGAAGAGACGAGGACGACCTCCCCGGAAGCCAAGCATGAATCTGACTGAGCTACTGAATTTGGACGGTACGAACAGTCCAGTCAAGCCCGCTGTCACTCGACCAAGGCCGGAAATGCCGGCCACCTCGAGAGTACAGATCGGGAGTTCCTCTTCGCACAAAAAGTCAAGTCCATTACAGGCACGACGTGTCGACAGTGCGGTCAACCACAGCAGTAGTCTGGCTGAAAGCTCTTCCAAGTCGATAAGCAGCCCACTGAGGAAGAGCCTGCTCCGTAGCAGCAAGGTGCCTGACTTTCCTGCGACAGCCGAGACAAAGGGCAAGAGACCTGAGTTATCGCCCGGCATGCCAGCAAAGCTCGGAAAGCCTCGATCTGGATTCTTCAGGAGGAGTCACGATGACGACTTCGAAGACAGCTTTGAAGGCAAGACGAGCGATCAGCAGCAGCTACTACAAGAAGCCAGGGCGATCAGTCGCGATCTGGAAGAAACAAGACCTGTTGGTCGTACTCAATTGCAGTACATCCAGGAATATGCTCGTGAGTACAGTAATAGTCAGGATATCGAGATGTCGGATCGCGAAGAACACGAGCGGCCAAGAGACCGTGGCAAGCAGCCACATGCGCAGCACGACGAAGACGATCTCGAAGAGGGAATTAAAGAGGACGAAGAGAGTCGTGTTCATGAGCCGAGCAAAAGCTACGAGGAGCACCTCAATCTCGACTCGCCGGGGAAAGTCAAGGTGAACTTCAACGATTCGAAGAACTCCTCCTTGCTGGCTCCCACTCGGCACTATCCTCCGCTCTTCGACCAACGACGGCATGTTCAACAGCCGGTAACGAGGCCACGAGAGCTTCACCGAGAACACTCTCCCAGTACAAAGACCCTCATCGACAATAAATCCACCACTACAACATCCGCTCAAACCGGTCTCCTCACGCGCCTAACCTCCACCTTCTGGTCCGTCATCAAGCACCCCATCGCTCCCGTCATAATGCCTACACCTCAACCACAAAGCCAATCCGAGCCCGCCACCGAGTCCCTTGACGCTAACTTCCCTCCCGCCCTCCGCGCCAAACTCCGCGAACGCTACGGCATCGTCCATGACTCCCACCCCTGGACAATGCACCACATGCGCACCCTCCACCGCATGCTCAACTCCCTCCTCTCCGGCCGACCAGACACTCTCATCCCCTCCTCCGGGCCCCTCCCCCTCCCCATCTCCCGCCTGACGAACCAAACTCTCATCGGCATCACCGGCTACAACTTCGTCTTCACTCAGCAATTGGGCTACGTCGTCTGGGCGTTCTTCCAACTGAGGATGCCAGGCTATATTCTTGAGCAGATGGAACGGGGAGAGATGGAGTGGTTGGGTGATGGGATGGCGGAGAAGTGTAGAGGGTATTTTGATGAGAGGCATGGGAGTGAGGAGTTGTTTAGGAGGGAGACGCACGGGAACCGAGTGGCGGATTGGGTCGAGCAGCACGAGGGGGTCGTTGATGTGAATTTTGTGGTTAGGGCGCTGGGGGTTTGTGTTAAGAGTAATGAAGAGCATGGGGGTCCGTGACGGGGCGATGTTGGATTGTGATGGCAATTTTGATATGAGAGGCTCTTCTGGATGTTTTGGATGGCGCGTTTGGAAAGCGAATTTATATGAGGAATTACGCTGTTGGAGGGAGCCAAGCTTGGCTAGGCTGGTTCTGTTGTTGCTTGATTTGTGCACGATTGTTGTTTAGGATACCCCAGTGCCGTCAATGCTTCCTTCCCATCTACCTAGTCTCACCCGGTACTACTGCATGGCACGTGCAACCAGGAAGATTTTCGACCCACGCGACGGACAAAGACATGGCTCAGCCAGCACAATACTTCGATGCTTGCATGCCAAATACACTTCTTGGCATGGAAGTGAGGATGCTTATAGCACTAGCCACTGGCAGCACTATGCTTCCAAAGCTTCCCAGCTGGGTGAGACCTCCGACGTGCTTTTATACACCTGATTGCAAAATCCCATCCGTTCACACTTGGGCGGGACGAGCATGCATTGACTCATCAGCTATGCCAAGCACCTGCCGCTCGAGGAGATCCAACCGACGAAGGATGAACAAGAGAGAAATGTGGTAGGGTCGAATCTTCGCATTTGAGAAGTCAGCATCTTCTAGATATATCGGCCAAGACTACGACATCATTATCATCGACACCAGCGCAGCAGGATGTGTGTTTGCGGCCCGGCTTCCAGAGGACCCCAACATCTCAATACTGGTGCTGGGAGCGGGAGGAAACAGGAACGATTATGAACGAGTCTACTACCCAGGGTCCGAGGGCGGCGTCTTGGGTGATTCGGATGTGGACTGGTAATATCATTTAGAGCCGGGGTCAAGTCTAAACGACGGGATCATCAAGCACCCTCGCGGCCGGGTCGTCGGAAACACCAGTGCTATCAATGCCATTGCTCTTATATTCCCGTCGGCAGCAAGTCTCGATGCGTGGTAAGGAGTAGAAGTCGAGGGCTGGAACTGGAAGATACTGGCACCATACTTTCGGAAGTTCGAGACGATCGTGCCACCCGGCCACGACGTGAAGACGCAACTTATCCTCGCACATGTTGACCTGAACATCGCCGAGCCGAATGGTCCGCTCCAGGCATCGGTACCGACGAGAGTGAAGCCATCGATGTAAGGATGGGATAATACGTTCCGAGCTTCAGACTTGCAGGATAGGAGTGATCCGCTCGATGGACATGCCACCGGTGATCATACTTGAAGTCGTCGTGGCACTGGTGGACTCTGTGAACGCAGCCGTGCCGGCGATGCTTATCTGACGCCTGCGCTTTTGAGAACCAATCTGACTCTAGTCACTGATGCCATGGTCAACAAGCTACTCTTGTAGCAAGGCGAGGTCAGACTTAAAGTAAGTGGTTTGTCCTATGCTGAAGGAGGCACACTGCACCAGGCATCGGGCAAAGAGGAAGTCAACCTTGCGGCAGGCGTGTTCAATATCCCTCAGATGCTGGAGCCCTTTGGTACAGGCGATCCGGATATCCTCAAGCAGCACGGCATCGAAGTCCTCTTCGCCAACTCGGCAGTAGGAGAGAACCTCCAGGATCACATAAGGCTGGGGAACTCTTTCGAACTCACTGAAGACATACTACCACTGAATGCAATGCCCGAGGCAGAAGCTCGAAGGCTGTACGGACAGGACAGGACTAGACCTTGGGCAGAGGCGGGAGCTTACTCTTTCTCGTATACGCTGCATGTGCCGTTCATAGACCACACTGGTGTGCAAGAGCTCAAAAGACTACTAGATGAGTAGCTCTCCAACGACAAGGACCTTTTGCCCTTCAAACTTGCGCGTAACACTTGCAACCGTAAGACTTTCCTCTCCCCACTAGAAAGATCAGTCGTCAGCTTCCTGAGCAGAAGACCCGCCGCCCTCAGCGAGGGAATGAGCAATTTCCAATCCTTCCCGGGCAGGCAAACGTCTTTGCTCCCATTCACCATCGACAAACTCAGCATCTCGACAACGTGACCACTCATGACCTCTTCTCGAAGACCAGTCGCAACCCTCTCGGCGCCAGAGGACCAGCCTAAAAGGACAATCGTCAGTATCATCGATCCATTGAAGTCAACTCATTCATCCACTCACCGGCGTCATTTTCTCCGGCCACTCTGGATCCACCCTCCACCTCAAATACCTCGTCAACACAAAGATCGTAACCTTCAACTCCAACACCGCAAAGCTCTCGCCCAAACACGCCCTCCTCCCACCATGGAACGTAATAAACTCCGCTCTCGCCTTCCTCCGTCGATACTGCTTCCGCACTTCCTCAATGGTGTTCCCCCACCGGCCAGGAACGAACTCATCCGCATCTTTGCCCCAGACCTCAGGGTCACAGTTCGTGGCGTAGGAGTTATAGCCAACATAGGTTCCTTCTGGGACATGATGATGATCGTCGCCGAGGACGAGGGAGGATGTAGCGAGGCGGTTGATGAGTTGGCCGATGAGAGGCATGAGGCGGAGACTTTCGTTGACGCAGGTCGTGAGGTGGAGGAGGTCGTTGAGTTGGTCTGCGGTCGGTGAGTCGGTTTCGAGGGTGGTCGCCTCGGCGTGGAGGCTATTCTGCCATTCAGGGTGCTTGGCGAGGAGATGGAGGGTGGAGAGGAGCGCGAGTTGAGGATTCTCTTGACCGGCAACGAACACGATGGTGATGTTGTCGCGGAGTTGCTGTTCTGTGATACGGCCTTCTTGCCAGGCTTCCGTGAGGCGACGGCCTACAAGTTTGTATTGGTTTTCTGGAAGAGCGGCGTCTTCAGGGTCTTGCCTCTCGAGATCCATGCCTCTGGCGCCTTGGAGCATAGCGACCAGACGGTCTGTAAATTGCCCGGCATCGCGACGGGCTTTCTCGCGACTCGCAAGGCCTAAAGTGTCGAGGTAGGGAAAGTTCATAAGATCGGCTTGAAGATTCGTCCTTTGATCCTGGTCTGTACCTTACTGATCTCAAAAGTCTCGTCATGCACCATGTTGATATCGACACCCAGAAGCGTCTGGACGAGGTTCGCAATCGTGTATCTCTGAATGAACTCTCCCACCGGCAAGGGACCACCCTTGGAAGACTCCATAGCATCGCTGAGCTGTGACAATAGCAGCTTCGCATTGTTACGGACCGCATCAATGCTCCGTCCTCCTTGAATACCAGGCTTCATGATCTCTTGATACAGTCTCCAGACATCTCCATGGCTGGAGATGATGTTATCTCCAAGAAAGCTTGCCAGAACACTGCCAGGAATCTTCTTCTGATTACCACTCTTCTGATACTCATCTTCATGTTTGAAGATCTGAGCAACATAGCTAGGTCGTTCAACGAGGAGGTTCCATTGTGATCCGAAGAAGATCTTGATCGCACCGTACTTCAACAATGGCTCTCGGATGTGTTTGTTGTATAAGACTTTCTGATCTGTATCTCGAAACAACGGGATCAACGTCACACAGAACGGCACCGCCGGGGTATTTTTCGGTTCTCTCGGTGGTCTCAGAAAGAAGAAGTACACCAGAGCGACAATCGCGCACAACAGTGCCGTCGTCCTCGTAAGGACCTTGTAAATAATCAGTACCAACTCCATTGTTGCAAGGCCTTGCAACCCTGCAAGAGCGAGACCCAAAAGACCTGTTCTTCTCCACGCTCAATTGTGTCATACGGCAGGATCGTCTCAACTGTGTCATTGTGCCCGCCTCGTCTGATCTGCCTGGAATCATCGCAGCAGCAAGATCGACACTATTGCATCTACCTGCGGCATGACAAAGATCTGCAGAATATGCCGAGACCCCAAGTTTCCCAGCCGGCTTAGTTTGGAACTAATACGGCGCGCCAAGGTCTCGGGCGAGCCATGTGCCGCCCCAGTCGGTGTCGATCCGGGGGTTTAAGCTTTATGTTCGTGTCGCCTTGATCAGACGACGAAGTATGCTCAGCCAGCCCGAGTAAGCCTCAGCACGCCTCGTACGCTGATCAAATCAATGGGACCGCTGGTGATCGATCGACGGACACGACACTGGAGGCAGGTAATGCAGGAACTCAGTTCAGCTGCCCTATCGTCGATCCCCGCGACCGTGTCCAACAACGACCACAGAATTAGATTCCGTATTCAGCTGCAGAAGGCGTCCTACGTGTCGTAACTGCGACAGCTTTTGGCGAAATTAGCGAGCGGGACCCTAATGGAGTAGTCCGAAGCAGATCTGAATGGTGTACCATTGTTATTATTATCCAAAAGCCGACTACGACTCATGACTTTGCGGCTGCTGCTTTCTTTTTCGCGCGCCAATAAGGACTCCTCCACCGCAGGAGAAGGACAGCACTGCCGACGACCACCAAGTCAAGCAACGCAAAGCCCGTGAAGACCCACCCAATGCTCATCTTTGCTATCAAGGTCGGTGTTAGCACGGCAGCGATAGCAGCCGCAGGATTGCGGAGCATGTTTCCAAGCGCAAACGCTCCTGCTGCTTGTTGTGGTGCGCACTCTGTGAGAAACGCCGTTGATGAGACGAACACCCAGTTCATGCCGAATCCCGTGATGAATGTAGCAATCAGAACTGCAGCGGGGTGCAGTCGTCGGTCGACGAACCAGCCGTACATGAGAGTACCTCCTGCACAGAGAAAGACGCCGCAGATTTGGTCGAAAAGTCTGGTCTCTGGAGCGACTTCAGTATCAGTCGACTTTCCGTGTAGTACTTTGCGTCTCCAGTCGTTCACCCTCCCGCCCACGAGGGAGCCTATAATCGACGCTATACCCACTGCAAGATAGGAAGCACCGATTGCGCCTTCGCTCCATCCGTACGTTCCTCTGAAGGTTCTTGGCAAGTTGACGGCGATGGAGAAATATGTTGAGTACAGAATCGCAGTGTCGAATGATGCTATGCCAATCGGAGGATAACTGAAGAGCTTCCAGTAGAGCTTGAGTGTCGGCTTTGGCGGTTTGGGGCCCTGCTCTCCAGGTGGTACTGGTGCTGTTGCCAATCTCGGAGGCCAGACGAACCACGAGTTAGTGTTGATCTGACTATTGCCCACACGGCATCGAAGAGTTTCTGGCAGCATGAAAACAATCATGAGCCGTAATGTGAAGCCAGTCAGAGCTGTGCTGAGGTCAGTGCTTGTTATGATCGAATGATAGGCAAGCCTTGCTTACCCAAGAAGCCAAAGATCCGCCTCCACGACGCTTCTGCTAAGGCACCTCCCAGCACGGGTCCGATCACAGGTCCTAATTGTGGACCCAGTAGAAAGTGAGACATGGCTTTGCCACGATGTCTTGGTTCGGTCGTCTGCATTCATAGTTAGAACACCGTGCTGCTGGAAGTTATCCCAAGGAGATTCTCACATCTGCAACTGTTCCAGCTCCCATCGATACAACAGCCGCCGAACCAAAGGCTTGTACCACTCGCAGGAAGACCAAGGCGCCGAAATTGGAAGGCAAAGCTGCCATCAGTATGTTGGACGCGATGTAGATCGCTAGGGAGATGATGTACAATGGTCGGCGTCCTTTGTAATCGAACAGCTGGTCCAGAACAGTGGCTATTCACCGCATCAGCGGATTTCACTGCATGCTTGACACGTTTGCAGCGCAAGTGCTTACCGCAAAAGCGAACACAATCATGAAATAAGTCACTATAGCGTTCATTGCTGTTTCTCCCACTCCAAACACTCGTTGCAGCACGGGGAGCGCAGGCAGGTAAATATTTCCAGCGAAAGGTCCGAAGAATCCAGCTACCGTCACGACTCCAAGTATGAATCTGCGGCGATGCGGGCTGAGAGCACAATATGGCGGCTTCTTTGGCGTTGAGTCCTGCGATTGTGACCACTCTGCTTTCTCCACTTGCGGTTTGGGCTCGTCATCGCCCTTCTCTGCTATGGCAGCGTCGCTGCGATCCTGTTTCTCCATTGCAGATGGGAAGACTCGATGTGCTGGAATTGTCAGACTGAGAGTAGCCAGCAATGTGAGAGCTGAGAATAGCTGCATGGAAGTCTGTGGTGGTCCGAACGACAGACACGAACGCCTTTGACATCGTGGCTTGGCTGAAGCTTTGGAAGCTAAGCCCATCTTGATGCACACCGAACGTGAAGGCAGGAGGTGCACGGAACGCTGGGACACAACTCGGCTTCTGCATGTACCTCCTGCACGGACTATCGATCTGCAGCTCCGGGCTGCAGTGGCTGTTTGAGGCACAACGATCGGCAGAGCTCAGTGGTCAAACTGGATGTGGTCGTCTTTCGACCGATCTCAACCCAGTTCAGCGCTGAGATCGTCACTAGCGCATTCGGTTCGACCCGAAAAGAGCCCGCTTGGCTCAAAGGCGAATATGCTTACTCTGCAGCAAACTTTATTTCCACAACCCGTCGTGCTTCTACCGCATGGCGCAGGACCCGCGCACACATATTCCCGCAACGTGAAGTTCTCTCGGGCCATCCTTATGAACCTTGCACCACAGAGGCTCCAGAGGTCACATATTGGACCGATCAACGCTCTCCTCGCTGCATCCTGCAGTACTTCACGGTAGCCACGTATTCCTTGGCAAACCTGGAGGCATCGTGTATGACCAGTGGGCGCGCAACGCTTTCGAGAATGCCAATCGTGCTCACTCGCCGTCTCAATCGATCACAGCAAATGCTATTACACACGACTCGGATGATTGGCGCCGGTTTTGCGAACACGAAGCTAGTGACAAGGGCCAGATTCCGGTAAGGTCCGCTGTCGTAGGGCGTTGACCTTCCTTATAGCAGGAAGTGCTGTGTTGTGATCACGAGGCCATAGGTACGTCACGCTGCGCGCGGCTCGTTTCGTGTCTGCGGGCTGTTAGAGCTGCTGGCCTGGCGTGCGACTGGCGAGCATGGCTGGAGTTGACATGACAGACTTTGTGCAAGCATTCAGCTGAGGCATGTTCGAAGGCGCCGCTGCGGCCCTTTCAATAGTCCATCCAAGCACGCATGTAAGCTGATCGGTCGACCAGCAGCTCAGCCATCGGGCCCGGTATACCTCGAGCCTCCAGATCGACAGTCCGTCCATCGACGTCCAGGAGTGAATCAAGAGAACCGTAAGCAGCCAGTGTAGAGTGCTAAGGTTGAGGCCCTCAACGATTATATCGCTTCGTGCTTGGGCTTAAAGTTTGTGATCGTATTTCATGTGTGGAAAGCCCGAAGATCGCAGAGAACCTCCACATTTGAGAACCTGCGCCGTAGTCATGGCATCTCGCCGGGAGGCTTGATTGCTATCCACGGACTCGACGATGCACGGAGGAGTGTGATGCCCCGGTCATCAGCCCTGAAGCCATCTACCGCACCATCGCGTCATTGCAATGGTTATAAGCTCGTGATGGCGGATGTGATCCTCGGATTGGATCGAATGTATCCTTTTCGTTTTCGCTCAGGAGACACAGCAGACACTTGCTCACGCCATGGAGGGTTTCTTGACACACGGTAGTTCCATCTACCACCGCCTTGTCGCACTGTACACCCGTCAGTCCGACGGACAGCTTTTGCGTTGTACAAACAAACACCTCGAACAGCACTGGGATGAGGTCAGATACGCAACGCAAGACAGCTTCGATGGCAAGGATCATGCATCTCCAGCAACCCAAATGCAACTACCCTTACGCCCGGTCATAAAGGACACGACTGCTAACGGCTCGACATCTGTGATCTTGCTGGAGCGTCAGAATGATTCTCACGAACACATCCTCGGTGTGCTCGTGAAAGTCGATAATACTGAACCAAACGAGTGTCTGGACGACTTCTTCATGGATCTCGTACTCCGATGTACGCAGCAGACCGTCCAGCCATGCGACTCACAGGATCAGTCTGCCGACTTGGACTCCATCGAGGAAAAGGTTGTCGATCTCTTCGAGAACAGCATTCGCAACGTGGCGCCTGACGATCAATGGCCAACCACCGGTCGTGCATTCTTCCTGAGGCAACTCAAGCACTACACAAGACTGAATTCGAAGATCGAGCTTGTACTCCCTGCTTTCCCATGCAAGTCATCTAACCCAGACAAGGTCGGCAATGACTTGCCAGATCGAGGCGAGATGATAGCCTTGACCACCTTGCACAACTTCGTGAGGTCCGTCGAGGACATCTACAAGCCAGGCGCACAAGTTTTGATTGTAAGCGATGGTCACGTCTTCAGTGACTGCAGTAAGTTAGCGGCGGCCTTGACAGCGAATGATATTCAGCTGATGACCTGTACAGTCGGTGTCGAAGACAGTATGGTGGATGCATACGGCTCGAAGCTTCGGGAGATGAACGAAACTATCAAGAACTCTTTCGAGGACGGCGGTAGACAGCGTGCCCGTTTTCAGGGTCTTTCAGAGATGCTGAAGTTGCAACGCAGCGATATTGAAGGTGAGAATCTGGCCGATCGCTTGGAGCTTGAAGAGCTCAAGCATCCCATCGAGCAAATCCCCATCAATGATGATGCCGAGACCAGTCGTCGGCTCCTCATGCAAGGCTTTCGTGCCAACACGGACGAGTTGCGAGGACGCATTGATGCCAAGGATCCTTCGGCTCTTGCACTATACCGAGACTTTTCGCGCTTCATGCTGGAGGACCTGCAGAGGAACGAATATACAGAGGATCTCAGCAAAAGCAAACTAAGGAGGTTGTCCTCCAAGGTTGCTTTTGAGATGATTGAGGTAAGCCTTCGGTTCAGGAAGCATGACTGCTGCAGAGTGTTGACCTTTTGCAGCGAAATCAAGCTTACTCCAACATGATCGAGATGATGTTTCCATATCACCTGCGGCTTTCGATCCATGCGTAAGTCCAGTGCAGTCGCTGGCATCCACCCTGTGACCCATGCTGACTTCTCCAGGCATAACAACGCCGGTCCCAAATTTGGTATCAATCTCATGGGCCCGAGGGTGGGATTACCGACACTCTGCCGCCGGAAGGTGACGCTGCAGGTTCGCATGATCTGCTCCACGTCCCCACACCGTGGCATGGCTGCATAGTCGAACTTGCTGGCCATAAGGACCTGTACATGACCAAGGTGGAAAAGGTGGAGGAAGCAATCGAAGAGAAGAAGGTAATCGGCGCTTGGGTGGCTCCGACACCTCAGAAGAACCAGAAGAGGTAGAGAGAAGTCAAGAAGACCAATGTTGAGGGCGACACAAAGGAGGGTGGTGCTTCTGCCGACCCCAATGCCCCACTTGATGTCCCACCTGTTCCAGGGGCCGCATTCTTCACTTTGACCCCCACTGCTATTACGACCTGATGGAAGCATTGGTGACGGCATTAGCGTTAGGTCTGAATATGTCCATTATTTCAGGGGATTTCGTGTTCGCACAACGTACGTGGCAGCGTCTCGGTCCTAGGGTGCTATGCCGTGAAGCAGGGTCCAGGCGTTGCAGGGCCTGGTTTGCCACTCGGAGTTGCCAGCTCGATTAACAGCACCTGGTCGGTTCTCGGATGGAATGTCGGCAGCAAGTCATGCCACGAACGCTTCGACGTTTATGCGCTTGGTGAAGCTCACGACTGGAATCGACGCATTACCTTCTGAGGTTGCACTTTATGTAGCCGGGCGCCGCGTGTCGTTAGGTAACGGGCAAGTGTAGCCCAATGCCGTTAATCAAAGCTCGGTCGGGATCCTCGGTCATGATTCCAGCAGCATGTCGTTGTACAGCTTTGTCACATGCTCTCTGGACAGAATACATGTATTGGCGCACAGCAGTGAATGTGTTGAAGCAGTTTCAATCCCTCGAAAAGTGTTTGAACTTCGAGATGGCGGGCGGCCACTCAAATGGCACGGGCCGCCTCGGCAGAACTTTGTCCGAACCCTGCAGCTAGCTCTGTGTTCACGTTTATGCAATACAGAACACTTCTCTTCCATTCATGCACAAACGGTCGTTCCTGCCTGGCCTCCCTGGACATGGCTTAATTCCACACAACCCGCAAACATGCGTCTCCGGCTGCGCATCGAGCGCAACGAAATCCCCACAGCCAACGTTCTCTGGACCATTGACGACACCACCGAACGCCGTCAAACAATCGCCCAATTCCTCAACAAAGTCAACGAACGCATTCCTCTTGAAGGCGAGACATGGGGTCTCGAAGACTACACAGTCTCAGTAGGCGGATATGAGGCATTACACTACAGCGAGGTCGGCACGACGTTTCAGCATGAAGATGAAGTGTGCATCAAGCCATTGCAATTCGTGGAAGCCAAGTCGAGGCTGTTGAGTGGGAGGGATCAGATCACGCCGGATGGGAGGCATTTACATGACGGCGTGGCATTTGGGAGGCCGCTGGTGAGGAAGGTAGTCAGGCCGGATGTCTATATCCCGCCGAGGAAGAAGCCGAGATTGGACAACGAGGAAGCTGGTGCGTTGGTGAGGATGGAAGAGGAAGATGAGGACAGTGACGACGATGACGATGAGGATTTTGATGGAGAGTACGACGATGGGGACATAGACGAGGATAGTGAGGAAGAGGAGGATGCTTCAGCTCAGCCAAGGATCCCTGCTGTACCGGAACAAGTTGACGGTTCAGACGACAGCAGTAGCGGCAGCAGCAGCAGTGATAGCAACAGCGAGAGCAATAGTGAAAGCTCGAGTGACGACTCCTCGAGCGAATCCGACAGCGAAAGCGACGAAGAGGAGCAGGCATGGGATGGCCTCGACGGGGAAGCACCTAGCGCCGGAAGTGCTAAACCATCGAATGAACAGCCACCACTTGTCAATGGCCACCAAGAGGTGGACGGTACGTCGGCGCCACCTGGGAACACTGCTAAGGGAATACCTCACGGAGGGCAAGCTGTTACAAAAGCACGCAACCAACGCCGACGAGAGCAAAGGCAACTCAAGGTGCTGAAGGAGGCTGGTCTCTTGCCGAGCAACGCAACCTTCGACACTCTGCACAATTGGCAAAAGGAGAAGAACGCCACATCCGGTCCTGCTGCACGTGCCATCATAATAGAGCAGCTGACCATTGAGACGGAGCGACAGAAGCTGCTTGATCAAATTACATCTGGAGGGGTGGACATCAACGGAGCAGCGAATCACGGACCTGCAGCTTCCGATGCGGCAGAAGTAACCGCCGATGAGACTACGCATTCGCGATCCAAGTCCCTGGATGAGCCCATCATGCGGGACCAAGATGAAGACGAACTGCCGGAGGTCGAGCCAGCAACAGCTCAGCAACGAAAGCGTCTCGACTTGGCCAGCACGAACCGTCTCGTGTTCGGATCTCTTGGTGTTAGAAACCCCAAGACACAAGCCGACAAGGACGCCCTACAGAAACGCCTCGCTGGAGGCACAAAACGCAAGGCGACAACCGCACTTCAGCCCGCTCAGCCTGAGGAAGAGGAGGATGAGGATGCATGGCGCACCAAGATCGAGCTGTCAGCAGTCGAGTGTTGTGACGAAGGCGTTAACTTATCTGTACCCCCATTTCCATTCCAGCAGCGATGGGATCCACAGTACCGACTGCCAAAGAAAAAGCGCAACAAGAGACGGAAGGTGGAAGCCAATGGTGCCGCTCACGCGCAGTTCACCGAGACTTACGACAAGTATAATCAGAACGGCGGCGGTGATGCACTCGACTACGACGATCCTAGCGAGGATGTCGAGGATGACTCTTACTGGGAAGAAGGCGCATTGCTGGAGAACGGCGACGACGACGAAGGCTTCCCACCTCTACCTGTTGACGACGTCGGCATACTGCCATCGGTGGTGGCGGCAGACCTTTCAGTGGGCGACTTCGTTGTCTTCACAGAGCTGGCATGCTCCGCTGCGACTGGCTGGCAGCCGAAGACGATCACAGGCACCGTGCGTCTCGATGTCAAGGATGACGACGGCTGGACTGGCAAACTTGCGCCGCGAGATCGAGCGCCGAAGGAGTTTGACGAGGAAGGCAAGCGGGTCTATAGCAAGTTCGAGATGGAGGGCGCGAGCGATGATGGCGCTGATGAGGATTCGAAGTCCTTCACGCTTAAGGAGGTGAAGGCGTTGAAGTTGCTGGCGAAGGCGGGTCCCGCGGTGGAGTTGTTGCCGGTAGCGGAGTAGTGCATAGTGGGACCCGCTTTTGCCTTCGCTCGACGATACCCATAAGATAATCACGTAGTCTATATCAACGCGCTCTGTCAAACATATGCATCCCACCATTCGTCATCTTTCCAGTCATTGAGATTCGTGTATATAAAGGCTTGCAATCAGTCTTGGCAATCACATGATCTTCATGTTCCACCTAGCCTGACAGCGAACAGCGACACCTCCCTTTAATACGTAAGATATGCTGTCTTATACAGTTGAGACCCTAGTCCTGTCTTGCCCGGAAGGTGCGAAGCGAGCCAGAAATGCAAATGGACAACCGTTGGACATGGCGGGGTGGTCTCCCGCAGGGAGAGTGCAAGATCAAAGACAGATCCCTGTTAGCTGTTTCTCACTATTGGCTGATCCCACGAGACGCTAATCCAAGTCACTCCGGTACCGGACCTCAAACCTCACCTCTTTACGCGACACCACAGATTTCAGCTTTCACCCCGTGCGGCTATGCAAGGGTCAGGATTTGGGGGATCTGGCGAGTTTTGAGGCACTGTCATTGGTGCAATTCGAGCTGGCGCTAGGGGATGGATTTGCGATGCTAGACGTCACTTCATCCTCCTCCTCTTCTGTTCATGCAGCGAAGGGAGGTGGCAGGAATGGCGGATTTCAGCTGCCTGGATAGGGTGGGGTGCTTGCGGCTTTGGGACTGATGGCGGTGTGAGGGGGAAGCGAGGATGGCGTGGCACTGGCTCTTGCACTTGACTCTCGTGAGCCGATGGAGGGTGATCGTCTGCAAATGTGGCTTGGAGCTGGATCTGAACTTTCCGAAGGGTAAGGTACTGTCCAGGCAGGCAGGAGTTGGCTCGCGGAAGGAGGACGCTGCACCTGCTCGAGGTGGGCTGTACGCTTGCGTGGTTGAGAGATTGTACGAGGAGGAATGATAGATCTACCGTGATTGTGGTGGGTACAGTGTCGCTTGACGCTTGTGACTGACTTCACCATTGGTACAGATGAGGGAAGTTGTGTACTGGCACTTGCACAACTCAGAATTGCGCCTGTACGGTCAACGGAGCGGTGACTTCCCGATCATGAGATTCGGGGCATCATCGTCAAGTCGCACATCAGACAAGAGCAGTCACAAAGGAGAGACAGCGCTGCCATCATCTCACAAAGACGGTCAGTGAGCTTTTGCCGGGATCAGCGCAAACCATGCGACCTGCATACGATCCCGAGGAGACCGTACCGACCTACTTGCCAACAGTGAGAGCGTGCGATGCGTCGCTTCCCTTCCCACCGCGACCCTGCTACCCGAACTCGCCACGAGGCTTCCTCCCCGCCTGCATTTCTCAACACAGCACCTGCTCGCATCTGCTCAGTACACAGCCAACAGCAGCACCTACCGCATCAACTGCACCGCCCCAGTCTTGGTCTGCCTGCTGTTTAAATTGCTCACTTCCCCCAATTCCATTTCCCGTTCTTCTTCTCTTGTTCATCAACATCCACCACAGAGCATCGCCAACACGCATCAACAACATTACCACTCAAGCACCAACTACACTTGCTTCTCATACAGCTTCGCTTCAATCACCGTATCTTCACTGCTTTCAAAAACCACTTCTTCCATCTCGGGTCACTCAAACACACCGGCAACATGCACGCCTTTCAGATTCTCGCTGTTCTTACCGTCGGTGCTGGAGCTGTTGCCATCAACAACGGACCTGTCGGAGCTTGGGAAGTTGCCAACAATGTAGCCTCGGTCGGCACAAGCATCGCCAGCACAGACAAGGCCAGCACATTCCACGCACTCAGGGATCGCATTGGAGGACTCGTCTGGCGCGACCCTTACACGTGGGACCAAATCCCCATGAATTGCACGCGCCGCGGACTCTGCTGTCAGACGGATCCCAGAAACGCCATCTTGATGTCAGACCCGACTACTGGCAGCGAACTATGCGAACGTACCGGCGGCAAGAAGCACCACCAGTACGACGACAAGCGCATGGGTAACCACACCGTCACCTACATTGGCCCACACGGCAAGAGTCCCATGAAACTGAGTGCCAAGGTCTGCACGGGCGCCATGCAAGATCTGCGAGAGGAGTGCCCCACGAACTTCACTGTTGGCGGATTCCGCATGACCTTTGGTGGCGTCCTCTTCAAGGACGACTGGGTCTACAGTGTGAACATGCCAACTGATGGCAAGACCGTGACTTGAGCGATGGTATGCATCCATCTTCCTCAAGCTTTGAATGGCTTTGGCTGACTTCCCATCTCGAGACCTTCGACATCCTAACCCCTATCGACGACGCGGGACGGTGCGGCTGGTTGGACTGATTGGGTGAGAAGAGCAATGGTGCTGATGGAGTGATGATGTCCTGTGGCATCTTTGTACATCAACCTGAGATAATATAATGCTTTTCACCTCTTGGTCTCGCTGTGTCCTTCCGTCCACTTTCGTGCTGTGCAAACGTTTCCGCGTGACCATTGCCGATCATACAGCCTTCTCACCTCCCAGCAGAGTCGCAACAACACGGGTGACACAGAAGTGATGGCGCACCAATGAGATGCCTGCACCAACAATGTATAGTATCTCAGAATCAGCGATGCTTCACAAGTTCTTGCGGGTCTCAACGTCAATTCCGCCGTCTCATGCGTCTGAGGCGGTTGAGCGGCCAGGACTTGCTGTCAAGGGTCCTTGTCATCTACCCCATTATCCAGATACCTTCTACATTGAAAATTTTCTATACCAGGAAACGATACTCCACGATAATACCATTACTACGAAGTAGGAGTCGAGAGTGAAATCGTCGTACTTAGTTCTATAGTATACTTTTTAATCTTATTTCTTACTAAGATATAGAATAGATATAGGTATAGATATAGGTATAGGAATAGAAATAGGAATAAGAATAAGAATAGAAATAGTAGAGATAGTAGAGTTAGAGATAGATATAGAAAGCTACTTACTTATATCTAGCTTAGAGTCTATTATACGAATAGGTCCTATATAAGTATATATTAAAGGTAATTTTACTAACTATATCTAAGAACTATTAACTCTAGCTTTAGCTATCTAATTTACGCTAGCTATTCCTCTATCTAGATCCTATCTTTTAGACTCTATTAGTACTTAGTACTCGAGGTTTCTAGAACTCTAAGTAACTTATCTATACTAATATTATATAAAGAAAGCTATTAATAGAATTTCCTTTTCTCTAAGTATAAAGTCTAAGGCATTAAACTTAACTTATATACTATCTTATTATCCTTGAACTAGTTGTCAAATGTACCAAGCCTAATATCCTAACCCAAACGTCGAATCCGATTTCGAAGCAAATCTATCCGAGGAGACGTATACCGATCTGACTGTAAGGGGCGTGGTATAGCAATGTTCGAATTTTGAGCCGAAGAGTCGGCGTGAGGCTAAATCCTCAAGGATCGCGATGGTTTAGACATAATAACAGGTGAAGTTCTAAGGAGAGCAGTTGGAAAGCGTGAGGTCTTTGGGGACAACCTGTTATATGTGCGGGAGATGGCAAGGGCGAGGACTGATGCGTTTGAAAAGGCGCAAATGAAGAGGGATTGCAATGGCATAGTTTGGAAAGGAGTGACACTTCAAGCATGTGGTTGGGAGATTGCGCCGTAGTAAGTTTCCCTGGGAAGAACTACATCCTTGTCATACAGGTTTGACAATTGCTCGTTGAAGCTGAAGCCCGCGCTGGGGATGCCTTTGTTCGTGTAAAACCTAGTGTTCAATCGAGTTATCGATCCACGAACAAAGAAGCCCATCGAATCCGGAATCGAGTCGCGAATAAAGAATGATTCCTCGAGACTGGCTCGCAAAATTGTGCAGAATGAAGCATTAGTACTTGGAACCTGCGCACAAGTCTTTAGCCAAAATGGCGCAACATTCTGACGCCGTCTTCGAGGAGAGTTATATCAGCTTCTGTCTACAATGGGTCAACCCGGCGACTCGATGGCAGCACCACGATTCACTGCGTCGAGAATGGGCAAGCATGAGCTTCATGCAGCAACAAGATACTTTGCCACAAATCGAGCAACTACAAGATGCCCTGCAAGCTAGAGGATATCACGAGAGAGCCATCGTACGCCTTCAAGATCAACTGACAAGGTTGCCACCTGACTCCAACGAGGATCGGCTGAACTTGTTGGACCAAATGGACGATGAAGTCAATCGCAGCATCGGACAAAGCAGCAGACTGCTAGCAATGATCGATGTTTTGCAGACAGACTTTGCGGACTTGAGGGAATGGAGCCATCCGCTGCATCTCTTCACACAGGCTATCGGGAGCTGGCAAGTCGCCGTACAGAACATGATCATCCAGACCAAAGAAGACTCCAAGAGATCACGAGCCGAGCTGCATAGCCTCAAGCGTAACACCCCAGGGCGGAAAGTCGAATACATCGACATGCAACGCGTCCACTCACTCGAAACCCAAGCCATACACGAAGCCAGCCGCCTCCCAACAATCCCCAACCCATCCATTCCACCCATCTTCCAGCACGCCTGGAACAATCGATCCCTCGACTGCCGCTGGGAATGCCGAATCCTCAAAGAAAACATCGGCGGCATTAATGCCGGTATTGACTTGATGTACGGCATCAACGAGCATGGAACCATCATCACGAGAGCCGTACAGAAGAGGCTTGACCCAGCCAATCCTCCAGTTGATCCGAGGGAGTGGTGTGGTGATTTGGAGTATGGATACTCGGAGCCTATATTGAAGGAATATGCGACGCAGGTTGTTGCGGCTGAAGCGCAGGGGGCGAGGTTTGTGTTGAGGCCGTTGAGGGAGCCGGTGAATTGGGGTGGGAATGATTGGAGGTTGTATCTGGAGTGAGTGGTATGCAGGGTGCTTTACTATCTGAGGTCTTGCTGATGGTCTGGGTTTAGGTACGCACCTCACGGTGATCTCGATGCAGTGGTGAATGCGCATTTTGGTACGGGTACGCAGGTCCCGGAGGCTTTCCTGTGGATGCTGTTCCAGAGTTTGATCGAGACTGCACTCATTTTGAAGAATGGGGTCCTTTCGGGGAAAAGCCCTGATATTTGGAGGGAGATTGTGCATCGAGATTGGAAGCCTGCGAATGTGGTTCTTGCGCTTTCGGAGAGTGGTCACTTTCCGCAGTATCCGCGACCACGGTATGCGTACCTGCTATTGACTGCTCTTCAAATGCTGACGTGTATGCAGAGTGGCTGATTTCGGCTTCGCAATCTTCACTGATGAGAATGATCCTCTCAATCCTGATTACTGGATCGGCGATGGAACTCCTGGATACTTTCCGCCTGAGGGAACGAGCTACATTGACCCTGAGATGGACAAGCCAGTCGATGATTGGAAGATGTTGTCGCCTTGTAATGGTATGTGAAGCTGAAAGCTGAGACGATGCTTGTCTGAAAATCATAGTTTGGGGCATCGGCATGATCATGTACACCTTGATGACACAGCGCGTAATCGACAACGAAACTCAACCAGAGTATGCTGTCCCTATTAGATCTAGGAACGACGACAATGCCGTCCTCGAAGATCTCGACCAGATGGAAGACATGTTCAACCGCGAAATAGGAATCCAAAACCTCGAGCCCCAATTCCTCCAGCCGCAGGATAACATCAACATCACCACTCTCACCACCACCGCGCCCACCACACCCTCCCTCGACCCCGAACTCTTCGGCTACAAACTCTCCGGCCACATCACTGGAACCTACGACCCAAACCTCTGCGACACCGTCCAAAATTGTCTGAACTTCCACCCCGACGACCGTCCCACCGTCGAGCAGCTAAAGTATTTCATCGATGAGACTTTCCGGCTAAATCCCACGCTTGGACTATTGAATTCTGGAGGGAGCTCAGAGTGTGCGCATGAGCTACTAAGTAGGCCGGAGAGGGAGAGATACAGGATAGGGATAGTCTGGGGGGCGGTGGGGGATAACAGTGAGGATAGCAAGGATTCCGAGGAGGAGGAGGAGAAGAAGGACTTGGACCATGAAATAGATAAGTACTAAGTACTAAGTAAGTATATATATATACTTTCAAATCTATTAATCTCTATTACTACGATCTAACTAACTACTAAGAGACTATAACATAACTTTACCTAAGATATAGAAACTTAGTAAATATAATTTTAGAATAGTAAACTAAGCTATTAATATAGGACAATATAGTATCTTATCTCGAACCTATAGAATAGGTAAGGATAGTAGATATACGTACAAGTACCTACTACTAAGTAGTAGTAGGAATTTATCTCCTATAAATCTCAAATAAATAAAAGGCTTACTATATAGTTTAGTATACTAGTTCTAGAGTAAGACTGAGATCGAGAAGAAGACTTAAGTCTTAGTATATCTAGGTCTTAACTAGTAGAGAAGGTAATTGGAATTTGTTATTAAATATAATATAATAAGTTTTATTAACCTATATAGATCTAGAAGACTCTATTTATATGTTTATACTACTTCTTTATTCTTAAAGGTATAAGAGAAAGAGAGGGAGAATTGAAGGAATTATTATACCAACTATATTATATAAATAGCGCAATTGTGTTTGGTACTTCCTTACAGGGGGTATCACTATATTGTTTCTGTTCCGACCTGTAAACGCCATCCCCACGAGATAGACCGACTGACTCGTCAAACCCGGTGAGCAGTCCACCCATTCATAAAGCCGTGAGCCATGTTCCTTCTTTTCTGCTATGTGGATTTCATTACGCTTCGTTGCGCTTGGGATTAGTGATACAATGCGGCGATGTTTGCTGCTTCCAAAAAATGCCGAGAAATGTCAATGCTAGCGCTGACGTTGTGGGACGTAGTTGATGCGTTGCGAGGGATCGTGAGTGACACCGAAGAGGTATGCCAGCTCTTGAACGCCGAGACGACCGAGATTCGCAGCTTGTTGCTCGTCGAGCGCTTCTGAGATGAGGGCGCGCTTCTTCTCCTGGAGGGCGATAATGCGATCTTCGACAGTGTTTTCGATCAAGATGCGGTGGACCTTCACCTCGCGGCGTTGACCAAGACGGTGAGCACGGTCGATGGCCTGTTCCTCGATGTATGGGTTCCAGAAGGGATCGAGGATGATGACCTGGCTGGCCATGTTGAGGTTCAAGCCAGCATTGCCCGCCTTCAACGACACGAGCATGACGCGCACGTTCTTACGTTGATCGCGGAAGTCATCGACGGCATCGCCTCTCATCGCGGCTGACATGCTTCCATCGTATCGGCGGTAGCCTATTCCGGCCTCATCGATGGGTACTTCAAGCAGATCCAGTAGTGACGTCCACTGACTGAAGATCAGGACTTGCTCTCCCTCTTGGTCATCCATGATCTCGTTGAGTATCTCCATCGTCTTCTCAATCTTGGCTGAACTCTGCCAGTCTTTCCTCAGTCGACGCAAGTACTTCTTCTTCTGCGCCTTGTTCCGTGTGCCCTGCTTCTTGAGCTCAGCCAGTGTGACAGCCGACTTTTGCTTCTTGCCCTTCTTCTTGGCCTTGCCTTTGCCCTTTCTGTCCTTCTTCGGCTGCTTGCCCTTGCTGGTAGATGAAGGTCCTGCGATTACCCCCTCTTGCTTCACGCGTTCCTTCTTCACTGGCTTCGCGTCCAAGTCATCATCCGTCTCATCATCGTCGCCAGCCTGTTCTGGCTCCTCATCGTCGTCAACAATGAAGTCCTTCAAGTCGGCACCGTCATCCTCGTCCGACTCGCCCTCGGTGTCGCTGTCACTGCTGTCGTCGGACGCACTCTCGTTATCATCCTGTGCGTCGTCTGCTTGACGCTCGGCATCGGTAAGCAGCTCGGGCATGTGGACGCGCTTGAAGCTGTTGAAGTCCGTGAGACGCTTTGCATCAATATGTCCTCGGCAGTTCGGGCATCGTGCACCACCACCCTCCTCGCCACGTTGTACAGCATTCGCGGGGTCGGCGATCTTCGCGAAACACTCAGAGCAGGTGTCATGGCCGCACGGTATGAAGATAGCCGGATTCGGCGTGACGTCGTAACACACAGGGCACTCGAAATTGCCACCAGTCTCCTTGATGCGTGCTACGACCGGAGCTTCCAACTGCTTCGCAAGTTCCAACAGCTGATCCTCTCCAAGGTCAGCGGCAGCGGCAACGCCAAAGTCCTTGAGCAAGTGAGGGTGGCAGCATGCCTGGCGCAGGCGAAGTAACAGTACCAAGATGGCAGAGTACTGTGTGCCGACGGTGCCTCGTCTGAGGTACTTGTTGAATTGAAGTTGAGTCTTCGTCTCGATCGACTGGTAGAATTCCATCTCATCGTCGCTAAATTGTGGATGGTCGACAACGACGTGCTTCTCCGGAAGCACCAAGATAGGCTTGCCCTCGAAAGTGCTCTTCTTGGTGCGACGCAGCATGACAGACTTGCACACTGCCTGAAGCATTCGCATGGCCTTGTTGCGGAAGTCTTCATTCTGAGAGCGAAGAGGCATGTTGATGTCTAGCCGGAACCTCTCCCATTGGCAGTATGGCTTGACACGAAGGAACTTGAGCAGCGAGTAGAACTCTTCCACGTTATTCATCATGGGCGTACCAGTTACACAGAAGCGGTATGTGGCATTGATCATGCAGGCAGCTTTCGAGGTCTGCGTGGTGCGATTTTTAATGCATTGAGCTTCATCCAAAATGATGCGGTACCACCTCGCGTCTGGGTCCAGGAAGACGCATCTCTCGGCGGGGTATGGTCGCGCACCTGGATCTGCTCTCTGTCGAAGGCGAAACTTTTCCATCTTCTTGAGCTCACTTGCAAGGCTACCATAAGTGGTGAGAACGACGTCATACGCTCGCAGGTCATTGAAACTCTTTGCTTTCTTCTGTCCATGGTGAGTGAAGACTGTCAGCTGAAACCGACCTGGCTTTAGGCGGTTCTGGATCTCTTGCTTCCACTGTCGCATGAGAGCGACTGGAGCTACGATCAGTGTCGTCTTGCACCTGGGATCTTGCGACTTTCGGGTGACAATCAGAGACAGCATCTGAATCGTCTTTCCAAGACCCATGTCATCAGCCAAGATGCCGCCCTTGTTGTTGCCTTCTTCACATTTCTGCAGCCATGTCAAGCCAAGCTCCTGGTACTTGTGCAGCTCAACATTCATGTCCTGAGGTGTGCGAACTCTGAGATGTGCAGGCATTTCTTCGTCCGGTCGAATGTTTTCGAGCATGGCCTGGATCTCCTCTTTGGACTTGCTGGGATCGTAGTTCGAGAACATGTCGTATCGCGAGTTGTAAAGATCCTCGTTGCCCGAGTACATGCCCGGCAAGACGCGAGACCCGCCAAACACCACATCGTCGTCGTCGTCGCTATCCAGTTCAAGCGGCGCGTTGTTTGAGCCATAGACCAGATTGCCGAGCTCGCTGAGTCCACCTGAAAGCCTGCCGAAAGTATTGGCAACACCATTGCGCAGCCACTGACTTCCGGGATTGCTATAGACCATGCCGCCATTTCCGTACCCATAATGGTTATTAGTCTGATTTAGATTTGGAAACGTGCCGGGCATCTGCATTGTGGTGGGCATCTGCAACGTCGTCGAGGGCTGTGTATGCAGCGAGCGCATGTTGCTGCCGCTTGGTATTGGATTGCGAGAGCTTGGCGCGAAGTTGTTGGGCGCAATCTCAGCGATTTCGTCATCTTCACTGTCACTACCAGTGAGATCGACCACTGCGGGCTGCTGCCTTGAGCGTTGCGGTAGTTGCTGTTGGAGGCCATATTCTGACTTGACTCTTCGTGGTGGCTCATGCTCTGGGTGTGGCTGATAGGCATGGTGGTACCCCGTGAGTGGGGCAGGCTGATAGGTTCGAGAAGCGGACGCAGAGGACTCTGCTTGCACAGGCCGCGGCGGTCGTTGATAGCTTCCGTTGTAGTTCAAGGTCGTCTGCACATTTGGGCGCGCAGATGAAGACGCGAAGCCATGTGATGGAGTACCCGACTGCGACATCTGACGTGCAAATGCCTCATCCTTCTGCTGCTGCTCTCGGTGTCTCTGCAGCGCAGCATAGCTTGCCGCTTGTGATGTCCGCATGCGATCGACTGGCCTGTCGGCAAAGTCGTATGAACCATCGGAAGATGCAGGTGTTCCTACGTTGACAGGTTCGGGAGTAGGCCGCTTGGAAGCGTGCTCGAATGGTTCCATCATGAGGGTAGACTGCGTTCGGGCGCGTTTGTTGGCGTTGCTGTTTCCAGGCGTGTGTTGCGGCGGATCACTTTGCGGCAGTCCTGTGGCGCCAGGAGAGTCGTAGAGCGGTTTATTTGCCATGTCGTCAGCAAAGTTGCTTTGATTGTTCTGCGGTCGGCCGTCCATGGCAGCTTGCCACCAACCATCTCGGGGCTGTTCCGCAAAACCATTCATGTGCCGCGGATTCTGATTACTACTACTGCTCTGAGGCCTCGAGCCAGATCGTAACGCGTCCAGCTGGTTCTGGTACATGGCCGTATCTGCATCGATGCGCTGGAGATTCATATGATAGTCGTCGGCACCGGGATCGAGAGTTTCTCTCATGATGCCCTGGAAGACGAGCTCTTCCTCGAGTTCCTGCTCGGTCTTGTACTCCATGTCGAGACAGAGATGATGGCCAAAGGCTGTGGGTGAGATATGCGGCCTCTGTGCCTTGGCGGGGCAGAAGTGAGGTTTGTGCAGCGCTTCGTCCTGACGTCCCTAGCGCATGTCGCACAGAAAACGGCAGCCAGCGGACGATGAAGTATCTGCTGCAGCCGGCGGCAATTCAAGGCGGAGACTGTTGCACACGATAACGCGCTACACTGCGGTCACAACAGCTGTTGACGGCGGATGCGCGCTCATCGGCCGCGGCGGTGATTGGTATGTGCGATACGGAAGATGTGGCTTGCGTGCTTGCTTGCGTTGTCGCCGGCGTGTGTCGTCTTCAACAAATGGCGAGATCAAGCGACGCGACCGTGTTTGGGTGGCGCAGATTGCGACAAGGATTATCAGCGGTAGCGCGTCATGAGATCGATTTTCTCTATAGTCACATGTAACTTCATCTTCGACCCCTGGCATTCGCTCGCCAGTGTGTGTGTTAGCATAAGTCATAACAGGACGACGTACACCCTCATCGTTCATCGCACCGGGAGATGTACCTCACAGGACGTTATCGCAGCATCATCGCATCGCCACCGCCACTGCCACACAACCCCGCAGCAAGGCGGGTGGTCCGCTCACCAGAAGGCCACCTCACAGAGCAGCGCAGAAATAAATGTACCTTGTTATGAAAGCATCAATATTATGCACGACATGCACAGACGACTACAGGCGACGAAACGGCACCAATGGGAGAGTGACGAGAGAATCAATTGCTTGTGAAGGCTCCGTCCTCGACTACTGCCTGCGGAAATTCTGATGCATCAGGCAGCAACATTCGCCGCGAACTCCGCCACCTTCACTCACACCTTGATCTTGTCGAAACCAGCAGCAACAATGTCCTCATCCAGGCTGATGGTACAACCGGGCTCGGTGTGGGTGCTTCATTGTCCTTGACATACCAAAAAGTATGAGACTGTGAAGCCCACGGCAACGCAAGTACCAGCACTCATTTGTTCCGCAACGTCGACATGAAAGTCAACGCAACGCCGAGTACAGGCAGCAGCGTCCGCGGCACCACGTCTCAACGAAACCATCAAATTCCCTCATATCATTACGGCGATGCATAGCCGCGACAGCTTTCGAGATACGGGTGCCGAATTTATGCCATCCGCCGCGCAGGAGCACATACTGACCACCAAGTAGAAACGAAACGCTGACGTGACCATGTCCCACCATGATCATCTTCATACTGCAGGATCGGAAACCTAGACAGGTGGCATGCTACCGTTCTGGATGTGCTCATCAACGATGTACGTACCTTCGTGGAAGGGGATGGAAAACGATGCCGTGTATGTTGATTGATACAGCATATGAGCGTGAGGGAAACTGGTGCACCTTTTGATAGTTCTACCCTGTGCGCTAGAGACACGTGGATGGCCTGCAGTAGCGTGGCTCGAGGGGTGTCAGAAGGATGCAGCCTCGCATGGCTAGGTCTTTTCGACTAGGTTGGTAATATATGCTGCATGCAGGAATGTGGAGCCAGCGTTGATACACCGGTGAAAGGGATCAAAGATCCCAAATTTTTATGACTGGCAGCGCGGGCCCGTCGAGCGCAGATGTGGATTCGAAACTCGAAATGAGGGCCAGAACATGACGCTTGACCGCGATCTCGAAATTATTGATTGTCCGATCCGCCATGTTCTATTGGAGTTGATGGTCGAACATTGGAGTGGTATCGACAAGAAATGTATTCTTGCCAACATCTACTTTCGAGGATCGAAGGAGATATCGAAGGGCAAGGTTAAATATCACGATTGGCTTTCCCAAAGGATCCAAGTCAAGATGTCTCGAGGAGAAACATCTAGCGGATCGTTCCTGCGGGTTCATTACATTGCAATGCGACTTCACGCAATATCTGCAATATGGCGACCTCTCGAATGTCCAACGCACGCGACGTCCAGTACTCAGAACGAACAATACTGCTCAGCCTTCCAACATGACCCTCACGATTCCTTCTGGCGCTGCACACCACTCGCGAATCTCGTGATCGTAGAAGTCTGCCTTCCATACCAGATATCGCCGAATTCTCTGCGAAGTTGCGGGTTCTTCACTCAGAGCAAGCTGGGCTCCTCCCTGCCTATGCGAGACGTGAATTTTTCACATAGCAAGACCCCAGTCAATTCGGTCGTGCAGTTCCCTTGGCGGTCGGAGGAAGTAGCACCCGGTGTCGGTCTGGCAATGTGGATCTTGACCAAATCCTTGAGCATTTCGAGCTCGCATTTTTTCAGGCGAAGGAACGAGTTCGCTGTGGTCTGCAATCTTGAAAGCATGGCAGGTTGTTGAACGTTGACTTGTCAATAAGCGGACATGATTCGACCGCCCCAATGCTAGAGTTTTGTGCTCCGTGGCGGCTTCGTACCCCTGCATCGCGGTAGAAGATGGCAATGTATGGAATGACATGTCCCGAACAGTGCTCATATGTATTTGCTGCCTTCCGGTATTCCCGAGGCTTAATAACTTCGAGGCAACCCCAGCGCTTTCTCGCCAATGAAGTTCATGATCATTTCCTGCGATGCATCAGTATAGTCAGTCACCAAAGTACGGGCCAACGTCTTCGATAAGACGTGGATCAGAACTCACCCTGCTCACAGGCGCCAGCCTAGGCACGAAGCACTCTCTGAAATATCGTTCAACATGATACTCTGCCGCATACCCCATACCACCCATGCACATCACGCTACGCTCGCAGGCAGTGTAGGCAGCTTCCGCAGCAACGTACTTGGCACTGTTGGCAGCTATACCAACTTGATGCTGTGTAATGCTGTCATCATACTCGGGGTGCTCTGGCGAGCTTCGATCATACAGTCTTGCCGCATGATAGGTCGCAAGCTTTGCCGCCTCCAGCTGCATATAAGCAGATGCCAGAGGGTGCTGGATGGCCTGGTTCTGGCCAATGGGTCTACCGAAGACGACACGCTCGCGGGCATAGTCTGTGGACTTCTTCAGCGCCGCATATCCCAGGCCAAGAGCTTCGCCGGCGAGGAGACAGCGTTCAGCATTCATGCCGTGGAGGATCTGTTTGAAGCCGCTGCCTTCTTTGCCGATCAAGGCATCTTTCGGTACGTAGTAGTTGTCGAAGAAGACTTGGTTAGCATCGACGGCTCGACCACCCATCTTCCTGATCTTCTTGACTTCAAGACCTGGGTCGTCCTTGTTGAGGTCAATGTAGAGCATGCTCAAGCCTTCGCTGGGCTTCTTCACATCTTCGAGTGGCGTCGTACGAGCGAGCAGCACCATCTTGTCGGCAATCTGTGCATTGGTGATCCAGATCTTTTGACCCGTAATTCGGTAGCCATCGCCTTCTGGTGTCGCAGTGGTCTTCAACTTGAGCGTATCCAGCCCGGTGTTCGGCTCAGTGACGCCGAAGCATGTTCGCCATTCACCACTAATGATATTTTTCAGGAAACGATCTCGCTGCTCCTCGGTGGCAAACTTGGCCACGGGCTGGGTTGCATATACATTCGCATGTATCGACTGCGCTCCTGCCATACCAGCGCCACTTTCGGCAATGCTTTGCAGCATCATGGTTGCCTCCGAGATGCCCAGTCCTGAACCACCAAGATTCTCAGGCAAGGCAATGCCGATCCAGCCATCTTTGGCCAAAGCTGCATGAAGCTCGTGAGGATACTCCGAGTTGTAGTCTTTCTCCATCCAGTAGTCGTCTGGGAAGTCAGAGCAGATTTTCATGATGCTGTCTCGCACTGTCATCTGTTCTTCTGTGAAGCCGGAAGTTTCCATCAGATTTCGCCTTCGCGGCGTGATTGAGAAGGCACGTGTGATACATCTTGAGGCGGATGACAGAATCGGTCGTTGAGAAGGAGCAGAACGAGATACAGTACGCAATGAAGACAGGAGTGTTCGAGACATTGTGGAGGATAGTGAGGATAGGAACTGTACCAATGAGCTCAGATGTTGTAAGACAGACGAGACACGACTTGACTGGACAAGTACAGTATATATCGTGAAAGCAGAAACAGCGATGTCGGTTGAGGAGGTACATATACCGTACATTGCCGGGAGCAATAAGGTTGATGATGCCGTTCACACGACTTCAAGGTTCGGGGTAGGAGCTCAGTTTCTACCGAGCACTCCGAGTCCCGTGCTGTCGCGCTAATCTCGAGAAAGCGGAGCGGAGCGGAGCTGTCCGTGTTTGGCATCTCCAAAACAATCGCACTTGCGTCAGATCAACGCGCCCAACAACCACCGACGACCACCACCGACGACACCCATACAGCGCTTGCTCGACAACGACACTGACGACATCTTGGCCATGTATAGCTAGCCATCACCTACAGCATTGCAACTTTGTGGCGCGATCTTGGCAGCATCGAGTTGGAGTAAACAACGCGCATAATTCACACCACAACCCGCGACCATGACCACACGGACGAAGGTACCGCCTGTTGGCTCTGCAGGATGGATACAGAACGACAGAGAGCAGGGCGACGAGTATATCGGACAAGAGGTGGAGGAGTTCAGCTTCAGTGTCAGGAACGAGCTGGAATGGCTGAACGAGCATATGAACGACATATTTACTAAATCACAAACGTATGTTGACGCACATGTGGCTGGTCAGTATCAAAATACATACTAACACACTACAGTAACTTCGCGGACATGTTCAAAACACCTGGCAAGCTGCGCGGCAAGACTCCTCGAACTGCGCGCAAGGTCAACGCTCCGGCACCACGCCAACCACTGACCGACATCTTCGCTCCCAACGCGCAACCCGCGCCAGCATCTGCGACGAAGACAGCCTTCTACGACAAAGTCGCGCACTTCCAGATCGCTGAGGACGCTGAGAACCGGATACCACAAAACAAGCCCGTCAGCCGGGCAACGAGTCCCAATCGTGCCGCCAAGACCTACACCGATTCTGGCTACCACGGAATGATGACGGAGGACGAAATGGAACTCGACGCGCAGATTCGGTTGGACAGCATCGCGACTTCACCACGACCTGGAGAGACAGTCAAGATACCACTGCGAGACGATCAACCACCTGCTCAACGCGTGAAGGACGCAAGAGGGGACGAGACTGGCGCTAGTGACGACTCTTTTGTGTCCGCCAAGGAAACTGAGAGTGATGTTCCGGCTGTCACCGACGAAATTATGGCTGACGCGTATGGTGATGAGCAGCCGGCGGAAGTGGGAGAAGAGGAGGAGGAGGAGCAGGAAGTGCAGAACGAGAATATCGCGCCTATCGAACAGCTTGAAGAAGAGGTGGTTCAGCCTGCGTCAGCTGACGAGGATGGAAAGGCACCGGAGGCTGAGCCAGATAATGATGCAGACATGGACATGGAGAACGGCTCTCCTGACTCTGATCACTCGAGTCCGCAGAAGCCATTGCAGCGAAAGAGCAGTTTCACATTTTCTGCACTTCCTGCGAGGGAGCCACTTGGCACAAAGCGCAGCATGGGTCCGCTTGAACGCGCGCGGAGCAGCTTCTTCAGCAAGTCAGTCAGCAAATCTGCTGAAGCTGAAGAGGACGAGGACGAGACGGTGCAAGAAAAGCAGATGGAAGCAATAGCCCACAGCAAGACTTCTACACAACTGTTGCACGAGCGACTGAACATGCTGGGCAAGACCAAAGAGCCACGAGCATCGAAGAGTATTCCCAGTATTGCACAAAATGGTGCTCAGCCATCATACCCTCAATTGCCAGCTGCGGAGCCTGCAGGATGCCAGGCAACGGACGTTTTTGACCAACAAGCACTGGCTGACCAACTTAATGCTGCACCTGTCGAAGATGAGGACGATGACTGGATAGCACCTACCAAGCCAGCCCAGACTTTGCAGTACAAGGCATCAGAGGCCGCAATGCAACCAGTAACTG
This sequence comes from Dothistroma septosporum, assembly GCA_002236755.2. Classification (NCBI taxonomy): domain Eukaryota; kingdom Fungi; phylum Ascomycota; class Dothideomycetes; order Mycosphaerellales; family Mycosphaerellaceae; genus Dothistroma; species Dothistroma septosporum. Next base: position 64,306 of record NBZP02000011.1, read on the forward strand.
AGAATGCCGCATCGCCAGCACGACCAACAATGCATCAAAAGTCGCTCTCGACCATGACTATCATGTCTCCGGGCAAGGCCGCTGCGAGTACCGAAATCCGGCACCAGAAGGTCGCCTCGGTCTCGCACCCCAACTTCATGGAAGCACTAGATTCTACGACACCTGCAGGCTCGCCAATGACCAAAAATGTCAGGGACGGTCCACTCAGTGCATCAAAGAACAGACTCTGGTCGGCATTGAAGTCTGCTAAGAGTATCTTTGCTTCATCAGCCAGCGCCAGTGCTGCTGCAAAGCTGGAGGCGCACAGTAATTCGCCAGCGCCAGATCGCTCGCCGAAGCGTGATTCTGGCGATCACAAGGTCTTCAACATGCCAGGTGCTTTGTTCTCGCAGAAGGATGTCTTGGCAAGCCCAGCCAGAAACAACTCCGTCATCTCATTCAGTCCCAGCCGAAAGACCAGGAGCTCTACCGAAAGTGACAAGCGTAAGGAAAAGGAGCTCAAGGCGCAGCAAAAGGCCGCCGATCAGTTGGAGAAGGAGAGACACAAGGAAGCTCAAAAGGCTGCCAAGCAACAAGCTGAAGAGCAGGCAAAGGCTGAGAAGGCCGAAAAGGCCGAAGCTGCACGACTGGAGAAAGAGAGGAAGTTGGTCGAGAAGTATGCAGTCGAGCGACCTGGAACTGCTGGGGCCGAGACTGCTTCCGAGAATGAGATGCCTCCTCCTCCACCACCGAAGGGCAGTATGCTTCCGTCTGGGAAGTTGAGGGCACCTGGAAGACTGGTCCGACCAACACGAGAGCCAACCAAGCCTGCACCGATGTCGATCAAGGTGGCTTCCCAGTCGCAAAGGCTGGGGTCATCCGCCCTTGGTAAATCTGCTTACGAGAGTTCTGCACCGACAGCAGCCTCGAAGCTACCACCGCGGACCTCATCTGCTCACGGTCACCGCCCTGGCTCTGCACAGCCCACCAACTCGCGAGTCCGAGCACTTGAAGCCGCTCAGCGAAAGAAGGAAGCTGACGAGCGTGCGGCAGCTGAGAAGCTTGAGAAGAAACGTGAGCTTGAACGTAAGCGTGCTGCGAAGGCGGAAGAGGAGAAGCGAGCTGAAGAAGAGCGAAAAGCTGCCGAGCAACAGCGTGTACACGAGATCAAGCTCGCCGCCCATCGCAAAGCTGCCGAGAAGCAGGCAGCTGAGGCCCGGAAGCGCGAGCAAGAACGCCAGGAGCAGCAGAGACGTGAGCAGGATCGTCTCGAGCAGAGACAACGTGAGCAGGAGCACGTTGCCCAGCAGCGGCGCGAACAAGAGCAGCTCAGGCAGCAAGAAGATGCTCGCAAGGTTCGGGAGGCTCACGAGCTCGCTGAGGCTATCCGACGCGAACGTGCTCAACAAGCATCGGCACATCCACGAGGTGATATTCCTGGCACGCTGAGACAACTGACCAAGAATACCGTGCCTCAGCCAAACTCTGTCAAGCCTGCGAAGAGAATGCTTCCAATGGAGGACGATGAGAATCCTGCTGCTCAGGCACACCGACCGGGCATGATCCGTGGACCTCCGTCTTATCAGCAAGCCGATGCCAAGCGACGGAGAACCAACGAGGAGCAGGAAGAACAAGGCGAGCGACGATCGGTTATGGCTCCTCCGAAGCGCCCGTCGACTATGCGCAAGGTATGTGAACATCATAGAAATTGCCGCGCTGCTGTTGCTAACGTTTCGCAGGAGACCTTACCAAAGTTCTCGGGCTATGCTCATGCTCCGCCACCTGCAGCTCATCACAGCAATATGTACAAGTCGGCCGTAACCTCACAGCACCACAACCAGCACAAGCCTACGCATCCTAGCCAACTTATTCAGATGTCGAATGCCCGCATACCCTTTGGCGAGAACAACAACCCTCCTGCATCGCATAACGTCGCAAGTTCGTCAACGCACTCCGGTTACGAGAATGCCCACCCCAGCAAGTTCAAGACGCCATCGCGACCTGCGCAGGCACCAAAGTCCGCCAAATCAACACCACACTATCCACAAGGCGACAATATCGAGCTCCCAGACATTGCTACAGATTCTGAAGACGAGAGCGACGAGGAAGAGGCTGGTGGAGGCTTTCGTGCCCCATCGTGGGTGGCTAGTCCTGCTTTACGTGATCTTCTCACTCAACAACAACTCGTCGACCCTGAGACCGTCTTCGGCCCTATTGGCGAGCTCAAGATGGATGAAGTCTTCAAGAACAGCAAGAATCAGGAACGCCTCAAACGTTTCCGCGATCGCGGCAGCAGTGCGATGTGGCACGAGACTGGTGATGCTGTGACGAGCGCTGAGAAGCGTAGAGATATGGAAATGCGCGAGAGGGTCGTGCGAGAAGGTGGTTGGAGATATGAGCCTGGTGCTTGAGAGCGCTGATTGAGCGAGGCTCGATGTTGAAGTATGATAACGACCTGGGGTCAGGCTTTGGAGGCATAGGTGATGGTCGGGGTTCGGGGTCTGGTCAGGTATTGGGCATGAGGCCTACCTTTTTGGGAACACATTCTTGATGCGGTTGAGCGGCTTGTTGCCTTTGCATATAACTCTCGTATTCTCGTACTCTGGCATTGGAATACTCATGATTAACACTGGTGTCATTGTCCGACCGTTTTTGAATGCGATGCCAACATCGGTGTTTTGCAGAGAAACCCGTCAATCGATAGGCGAAGGGTTGACACCACTCATTGACAGCGCATCAAGCATCCAATGACCAGGGCTTTGCGACGTTCCTGCAATGGGTCGAAGTGTTCCGGGATATGCTGCAGTCAGCAATGCGGCCAAAATCGCAGCATACTTGAGAATCTTAAGCTTGTCGCAACCGCCCGCGTTGTCATAAGCAGTAGTGACATCCACCTGGATTGTATCGTTGTTATAGCCCCGATCAGCGTGACGAGGATGTCGCCGCCGTCCCACCACTTTACCTCGCACCGGACCTGAGCACTAGCTACCTCAGGCACCAGCATCTCGCCTCCGCCGTCCAATCAAAACGCGCCAATGAGAACAACGACCCTTTGCTCCTTTCCATCAACAAAACATTACTAATTCTCACAACACCCCCATCAACCACAACCATGTCCTCTTTCTTCAACACTGTCAATCGCTTCATCTCCCGCCTCGACTCAGACCCAAATGCAGCAGCCCAAAGCGGCGGCAACAACGCCCATTCCCAAAACCACTACGGCTTCCAAGTCCTCCGCAACACCTCTGCAGAAATCCCCGTAGAGCCCTGGTTCGACTTCATCATCGGGATTAATGGCCATAATATCGATAATCCGGATCCGCAACTTTTCTTGACGGAGATCCGGAATTGCGCGGGGAGTAATGTGTCACTGGGAGTCTATGGGGCGAAGGGGCGTCAGATTCGGGAGGTGTATGTCACGGTTCCTGCGGAAGGAGTGGCTTTGGGACTGGCACTGCAATGGAGTTCATTGAGTGTCGTGGATGATGTGTGGCATATCCTGGACGTGATGCCGAATTCTCCTGCAGATGTTGCTGGTCTGTTACCATACAGTGACTACATTATCGGCAGTCCCGAGGGGCCTTTGAGAGGCGATGCGGGGATTGGAGAGATTGTGGAGGCGTTTCTGAATCGGCCGTTGAGGTTGTTTGTGTACAATCAGGAGTATGATGTGACGAGGATGGTCACGATTACTCCGGCAAAGAATTGGGGTGGGGATGGAGCGTTGGGGTGTACATTGGGGTATGGGGCGTTACATCGGATTCCTGCACCGTTGACGGAGCCTGCGCAGGCGCCGGGCGAGACGCTTTTTGAGGCTGGTCAAGGACAGGAGGCGGCGATGTATCAGGCGCCGTCTGCTGGGGAGACGTATGGTGCTCCTGCGCCTGCGGCTGACTTCCTTGTGCCGGCGGATATGCCATTGACAGGGCAAGGCACAACGCCGCCACCACCAGCTGGAGGACCGCCGAAAGGTGGGAAGGCGAAGAAGGCGAGGGCTAATCATGCACCTGCTGCAGAACTCGACGATTACTTCGCTGAAGGCGAGCAGAAGAGTCGTGAGTTGGAGGGCAATTCTACACCCAAGCCATCTGGAGATGGCCTGCCGCCTCCACCACCGAAAGCGGGAGCTGGTCCGCCAAAAGCAGCTTCGCCAGCGCCTCCAGCAGCCGAAGATGGCGAGACGAAAGAAGAGGCATGACGTCGACGTCTGAAGTCACGATGCGTTTCCTCGTATTCTCAAAGGGCCGACAAAATCGCGCAGCTACTGGCGTTCCGTACGAAGTCCGGCGCGTCGCACCTGTGTTATGAGCCGAGTCAGCATGATCATACGGATACTGGTGCAAGCAGCAACTTCGCGATCGATCTGCCTTGCAGTCCTCGAGACACTACCATACGCATTCACGAATCAGTGGAGCCACATGTCACGAATACGGTACTATCGGCTTGTAGTCCACTTTGTGCACTTGTCCAAACCATTTCGACCTCCAACAGGAACGCTACGTGCGTCTATCCTCAAGATACAAGGCATCACAGCATCACGCCGCTCCAGAACGGTGCTGACTAGCTAAAGGCGTACCAGAGGCACTCTGTCGCCGCTGTCTCAAAGATCATTCAATGCCGAATGACATCGTTGCCGTAATCCACAATTATATCCTATTTTTAGAGACCCTGCAGATCTCTCGAAGTTTATCCAGACACCAAATGCGACTTCAACCTTGCATCACGAGGTGGGATCAACCACGCGCTATACAAGTGCCTCTTTTAGCCGCAATGCGATACGGTCGACTTGTCTCTTAGGAGGGTTGAGCCTGAGCAGCGTGCATTGGCGCGGCGTCTCTATGACGTGCCGAGCCTTACCGATGGCTGCCGGACGACAACCCTTGACACGACGCCACCTCTTGCTATATCATGCCAAGGTTAATACGAGCTTTTGTATACACCAGAGCGTGCATAGTACCGCAATACTCTCGTGACGCTCGGTCGATGGTTCCAAGACCGTGTTCATGCTACCCTACTAGACGTCATAGTGGTTGCTATTCGCAGAGCTATGGGTTTCAACGCTGCAGATCTTCGTAGAGTGGCATCGCACGCGGTGGTAAGGAGAGGAATGTAGAAGCGATATAAGGACGAGGTCAGTGCCATAGGATTCCTTCTTCTCGTCATCAAATACAATCACAGCGACTCAAGCCATCACGTAACGACCATCGACTACCAAAACCAACAACACTTCTTCCACAACCACCAAAACCACCATCAAGATGAAGTCCTTCATCGCAGCATCTGCCCTCGCAGCCCTCGCCGCCGCCTCTCCAGTCCCCCAAACCGGCATAACCACGACCTGCCGCTTCACCGGCATGTCCCTCCGCTCCGCCTCGCCCATCCACTTCGGCCAAATCAACGCCAACTCCAACGCCTTCTACATTGGCAAAAACACCACAACCTCCTGCCCCACCGACAACGCAGCCATAGCTCCCACCTGCGCCACCGTAAACACCAACGAGACAATCTTCGACTTCACCGACGGTCAAGGCACCCTTTCCCTCTCCACCCTCGTGCCCGGCGGCCAACAAGTCTACGTCACCGAAGGCGACGACGCCACCGGCCAGCTGGCGGGACAGTTGAAATTCACGACTGCGCACTCCGCTGCTACCAGTGGAGCGGCTTTGTATGATGGATTCAGCATCATCAGTGATCAGGATCTCCAGTTCGAGGGCAAGGATTGGTTTGCTTGCCCGATCGACGACTTTAACTCGGGCTATGGAATTTGGGCGGTGTCGAGGGTTGCGGGTAGTAATGCGGGTGATGATTGTTTGGAGTTCAGCTGGAGGACTGTGCAGGTTGCGGATGGGACGGAAAGTGCTTATCAGTATGAGTAGGTGCATTTGAAGGGGTTGCTGAGATGAGGGGAGAGTGGTCGTACAGTACTAGAGGGAGATGGTGATTAGTGTTGGCATTGCATTGCATGGCGAGGTTTTGGGTTTGGGGCGCATGAGATGATAGATATCGTTATAGTATGAACTTGTGCAATGGCCCACAATCGACATCTCCAGTCTCGGTCCCCGCTGCAATGACTTTGAAATGGTTGTTTCATGTTCACCCAGGTCCTCTACCCATAGCCTCCATGCGCACCAGCTGTCCTTTTCATATCTCCGTTCTTAGACTAATTCAGAGCTCCAGTCAAGTCGCTCCTGCTAATAACGTAGACAGACGCACTCCCCCCGGCAGAAGAATCATTCCACCAGCCTCCAGTACAGCGACTCGAATGGCTTTTGCCTCGCCAACTCTGAACGTGAGTTCAATCTTGGGCTCTAGCCATCTACCAAACTCCTCCGTAGCATGGTCAACATCCAGTGCCTTTGATAGCATCCTCTCGAATGGCATCGTCCTCTCCGCATGCTTGTCCCAGCTGTGGCAATTCAGAAATGAGAAATACTGCTTCATAACCGCTAGCCATAAGTCATTTTCAGACAACGAGTAGTCAGGTTTGAGCGATAAGCTCAGACGTCTGATCCGGGGGTCTTGGAGCATAGCGAAGATACGATCCCTCCTGTCGGTGCAGCCAGCTTCGTAGAAGGCCTCGAAGACGCGATTGAAGATTGAGCCGGCATCGTTGCCTTCCTCTTCAAACCTGTTGCCGAGCGCAGCACTCCGGATGAGATTCGCAGAGCGAACCTCATTAGTGCCGAGAGATTCTTTAGCCAATTGATCGGCGAGGCTTGACAAGGCTTCATGGGACCAATGAGCACGATTACCACACAAGAAATCGACTCGACTCGCCTGCGTGAGCTCCGGGGCGATCCAAGCCCTCGAGAAGTATTGTCGCGCCAGGATATCTTTCATGGCGGGCTCCATCGATGTCCGTAACTTTGGGGGCCAATCGCACTGACTGATACATTGGAAATACGATGCATAGACCTGCTCGTTGCTGTCTCCAAGCCAGGCGATCACAGTAGCATTGTTGAATATTCGCCACATCTGCTGGACTTGGGAGCTCCGTTCCTCGATGTCCTGCTGATTGATACAGATGGCGTCGATCCAGAGAAGACCGGACCGTCTCATCTCAAGCTTCTCTGGGTATACAATGCTCTGTAAAGCAGACCAAAGGTTTCTAGTGACAACAAAGGGTCGCTTGTTGATCGTGACTTACTTAGGATGGGTTGCATGTCCCCAGCAGTACGACAAAGCATTGTAGGGCACATCGTACTTTTGCGTATGAGGAAGATATCGTGAAGTCACGAGCTCGAAGTGTGGATCTACAGCTTTGCTACCAGTGCACCATTTGAGTAGTCTGATAGCGTCAGGCTCAAGTGCCTCGTACTTGAATACTGGTGGCGTCGGATGTTTAGTAATAGTGGCTTCAGCTTGAAGTTGTTCAGACGTCGGACCTCCACATGTACGGGCGCCATCGATACCCAAAGTTCTCTGCATCTCATGGGTGACGCCAAGCGTCAGCTATACTCAGGCGTCCCTGTGTAAGCGGCCGTCGGGATCGGAGCTTTTTATCGATGTTGACTCAGTTGGCTTGAACTCGACTTGGCCTGGAACTGGCGGCTCTACAAGCTCATCCTGTAGTCATGGGAAAGTTCCGCGCATTTCTGACATGGTATGCGGAAAAATATCGTTCAAGAGAGTCATAGACGACTGAGTATACTCAGCAATGTCGAAGAAGGTCGCGTCAGGCCGAAAGGCGAATCGATGTCCTGAGACGGGGTCGCAGCACCTCTAGCTGCAGTTCGAAACTCAAAAGCAGCCACAGAGGGCGAAGCTCAGTACAAGCAGCCAGAACGCCCTATTTGTCTGAACACATAATATGATCCGGCTGTTCCGGAGTCGACCACTCACCATGTTCATAGCGTTTTGCCAAGCAGGCAGACTGCTTGCGGCGAGGGATTCGTTGCTGTGCTGTGCTGGCCAGAGTGTTCAGGTAATCGACCTTACCGGACTGTGAGGAATCTGCAAGTCATCCTGAAGAAGGGAACACTGTGCATGCGCCACCTCATTCAGTGCAGTGATAAGGGTCGTTCCACGTCATTACTGTATGTTATTCGCTATCGCTGCGTGCTTTTCGTTGTTATCCCTTCCCGTGGCCAATGCAACAATGAGGATTGGGCTGTCACAGGAGGGCGTGTGCTCGTACACAGGGCTATGTTCTCTACAGACTCAACTTGCCCACCATTCGCTAATACGCTGCCAAAATATCCACCATGCCTTTCCCAAACACTCCCAAACTCACGCCTTTCTCCTTGTCCGCAACGTCCTCTGCCCTTCGATCTGTATACCCTTACTGCCATCGGCGAGCGTCACCCTCTGACTATCGATGTCCTCGCTGCTCGCGATTGCACCATCCATCGCTGCCTCCGCTCTTTCTCTAGCGGCTCTGACGCTACCCTTGCCGCTGGAGTTGGTGATTTGTCCAGCGCTTGGATCAAGTCTTTGCGCGGTGCTCGTGTTGTATGCCTTCTCCTTCTTAACCTTTTCCTTTGGCTCGTAGCCAGAATACTCCTCGCCAACGCCTTTCGTGCCGAGTGGTGGGTCGAACCTCTTTCGGATGGTCGCAAGCATTTTGCCGAACCAGAAGATGTTGAGTGAGTTCAGGACCAGGTTGCTGGTGAGGTAGACCAAGCCGAGCCAGATGGGCACCTTGTACCCTCCTGCGAATGCCAATCTCTGACCTTGCTCGTCTCCATAGATACTCAGCAAGTCATCGGCAGAGTAATGCTTGGGCGCTCCGGTCTCATTGTTCGAGATGGTAGTGCTTCCCGACTGAATGGCGTGGAAGATGTCGTAGAAGACCCAAAAAGAGCTGATATTACCCCAGACCAATCGGCAAGCGAAGAAAGTGCCGGTCAAAAACGCTCCGTTAATGGCCTGGTAGATAGACCCAGTAAGCTCGAGCTTATCGCAGAACCAGTGAATGTTCAGGAACGGGCTGCTCAATTCGTATAGCAGGAAGATGGGCGCGTAGAAGTAGATGAATGGCCTGTATCCCAGAGCAAAGACGCTAAAAGCTGAGATAGCGTGTGCGAGCATTCCCCAGCCGAAGATGTCCAGGTGCCAGGCGCATTTGTAGAAGTCCCACATGAAGTATCCCAGTGCGAAAGACTGGCACAGGCCGGAGACGCCAGTGTATTCCCAAATCCTCTCTTCCCATCTTCCTCGAGGTCGGAGTGATGCTCGCTCTTCATCGTAGAAGATCACATAGAGTGACAATGCGCTGATCAGCACCGACTGGAAGAATGATACGACATGCACATCCCAATTCAGTCGAGTCCGCTTGTTAAGCTTGTTGTATGTGTCCGGCACAAGTCGACTGGAGAGCACGGGCGAGACGACGGTATCGATGAAGATGTACAGGCCGAATGCGAAGAGGACTTCATGGGCGTGCAATGCTAGAGAAGGTAGTCCCAAGGGATCGGCAATGGGTTTGACCAGTTCGATGAGGGCCTTCGGAGGAGCGATGGGAAACGGGTCCTTCATGGTAATAGTTGGTAATGTAAGGATATGTCTCTTGGGGGAGGTCACCGCATGGTAGGAGGTTATGGGTGAATTGGTCGGAGAAAGGAGTGTGGTCGTGAGGTCGCTTGTATGGAACAATCTGTCAGAAGGTCCTCGGCGTCGTTATCGTATTATCCGGTCACTGACCCGGCTGAGGATCGGATACAGGCAAGCACATTTGGCCGGCACATTTGGCCGGTGCCAGAATACTGTGCTTGGTCGCGCCTGCTAAGCGAGAAACGCGAGCTTCTGGAAAAATAGTAAGGTGGGTAGGCACGACATCAATCAGGAAGCCACGACCACAATACACACACTCTCCCCCAAGCAGGAACAATCATCTTTGAAGACCGGCTACTCTGCATTGCCCGAATTGAAGTCACGTAAACCGCGACACGCGCGTTGAGCGCTCCGACACCGCAAAGATGCAGGCCCCAGTGGTGGTTATGAGTATGCACATCGAGAGATTCCATACCACCACCTGCTGACATGTGTACCAGACACGCAGACCGGAGATCGCAAGACCGGTCGACAAGCACAACTCTCCAACATCACCGCAGCAAAGACAGTCGCCGACATCATCCGATCATGTTTGGGACCAAAGGCCATGTTGAAGATGCTGCTGGATCCGATGGGAGGGATCGTGCTCACCAACGACGGCCACGCCATTCTTCGAGAGATCGAGGTCGCACATCCCGCAGCAAAGAGCATGATTGAGCTGGCACGAACGCAAGATGAGGAAGTAGGAGATGGAACCACGACTGTCATTATCCTTGCTGGAGAGATCCTTGCCCTTTCACTACCACAACTTGAGCGCAACATCCACCCGGTCGTCATCATTCAGGCTTTCAAGCGAGCACTAGGCGACGCTCTCAAGGTCATCCAGGATGTTTCGATACCCGTCGATATCAACGACAACGAAGTCATGCGCAACCTCATTTCCACATCCATCGGCACAAAGTTCACATCTCGCTACTCGGATCTCATGTGCGACCTTGCGTTACAAGCGGTGCGCACAGTCAGCCACGATGCAGGAGGCGGCAAGAAGGAGGTCGACATCAAGAGATATGCTCGTGTGGAGAAGGTGCCTGGTGGGGAGATCGAGGACAGCACAGTGTTGGACGGTGTTATGCTGAACAAGGATATAACACATCCAAAGATGAGGCGGCGGATAGAGAACCCGCGAATTGTGCTTCTCGACTGCACGCTGGAGTACAAGAAGGGAGAATCGCAAACAAATATCGAAATCAGCAAAGAAGAGGACTGGAACCGCATCTTACAGATCGAGGAGGAGCAGGTGAAGGCCATGTGTGATGCGATTCTTGCCGTTAAGCCAGATATCGTCATCACAGAGAAGGGTGTCTCCGACTTGGCACAACACTTCCTCGTCAAACACAACGTCACAGCATTGCGAAGAGTACGAAAGACCGACAACAACCGCATCGCACGAGCTACCGGCGCAACTATCGTCAACTCCGTCTACGACCTCACAGAGCGCGATGTGGGTACACAATGCGGTCTATTCGAGATTGAGAAGATTGGCGACGAGTACTTCACATTCCTCACCAAATGCAAGAAACCCAAGGCCTGCACCATACTCCTCCGCGGACCATCAAAGGACATCCTGAACGAGATCGACCGAAATCTGCTTGACGCGATGAGCGTGGCGAGAAACGTCATCTTCCACCCTTACCTGTCGCCTGGTGGCGGTGCTACAGAGATGGCAGTCGCCGTGCGATTATCACAGAATGCGAAGGGCGTTGAGGGCGTACAACAGTGGCCATATAAGGCGATCGCGGATGCTATGGAGGTCATCCCTCGGACGCTGATCCAGAATGCTGGCGCATCGCCCATCAGAATCTTGACACAACTGCGAGCCAAGCATAGCGAGGGTGGTTCAACATTCGGTATCGATGGCGATGCCGGAAAGGTGGTGGACATGAAGGACTTTGGAATCTGGGAGCCACAGGCGATCAAGCTGCAAAGTGTCAAGACTGCTATCGAGAGCGCTTGCTTATTGCTGCGCGTGGACGACATTGTCGGCGCGAAGCAGGCGAAGACTGGCGGTGGTGGCACGGGAGGCGATGACTAGATGTGATCATGCCAATGACAGTAAGGATGACTATGCAGATTACGTAGATGCATAAAAGACGTCTACGACTCTGGCCGCCTGGCACGGTATTCTCGGCACTGCCTTGACCTCAACAAGCAAGACTTGCGTGCCAGTGAACGGTCAGCGCCACCATTGTGAACATTCGAAATGTCTGTGGAGTGGGTTTCATGGCCCAATCAAACGACTTGTCTCTACATACGCTACTGCAAGCAGCTCTACATCCGCTACTGCAAGCACGACATTGACTGCGGTGCCTGAGCCCACACACTAACAGCCTTGGCCTCCATCGCCAGAACCTTGTACCTGAAGATCGGTCCTCCACTTTACTTCAAACATCGCTAGAGCTTTACGGCTTTACGTCGGTGAGCTCGAGTCGAGGCGAATCTGTACCTCATGGCAACAATGGCCCACGGCTGGCGCTGCCGGACCCCACGGGCGAGGTCGTTAGGCGAAATGGTGTCAATCAGCATGTTCCAGCAGCAATGTTTTTTGATAATGGCGCGAAAGACTGCGGTCCTCATAAGTGCTTTTGGTCGCCAGCCTCTGCCACGATAGCCCGATTCTACTGCTTCGTCAAGACAGATTGAGCAAGATGAAGATATCCGCGGCCAGTACTGGTGCTTTGCTCACGTTAGCTTCAAGTGCCAATGCATTGAGCTACACCAATGCATCAGAGATACATCTTTATGGCCAGAGTCCTCCAGTCTACCCAACTCGTAAGCACAGCAGCATCTACCACATATGAGGAAGCTAACCATGCTAGCTGAGGGCAATGGCGGCATCGAGGCCCCGTGGCAAAATGCCTACACAAAAGCCCGCTCCTTGGTCGAGCAGATGACCCTCACTGAGAAAGTCAACATGACCAGAGGCCACACTGGACTATGCGCCGGCAATACCCCCAACATCACCCGTCTCGGCATCAAGGCTCTCTGCTTCTCTGATGCACCAGACGGCATTAGAGGGCAAGAGTTCGTCTCGTCCTTCCCAGCTCAGCTCACAGTCGGAGCTACATTCGATCGCGACCTGATGTATCGCTACGGCGTGGCGCTCGGCCAAGAATACCGCGGCAAAGGCATCAATGTCGCACTCCTTCCGGTCGCCGGACCTCTTGGCCGCAAAGCTCGTAGTGGACGTAATTGGGAGGGCTTTGGTGCTGATCCATTCCTTTCCTCCATCGGTATGGGCGCTGTCACGACTGGACTGCAAGAGCAGGGTGTTATTGCAACGATGAAGCATTGGCTGTTGAACGAGCAAGAGTGGCGACGTAATCCTGGTATCCCCACGGACATTGGCGAGTCAATGTCCTCGAATGCGGATGATCGTACGATTCATGAGCTTTATGTTTTCCCATTTATGGACTCGCTCAGGGCTGGTGCGGCAGCAGCTATGTGCTCGTATCAGCGAGTGAATAACAGCTACGCATGTCAAAACAGCAAGCTCCTCAACGGCATCCTTAAGACGGAGCTTGGCTTCCAGGGCTTTGTCACTTCGGATTGGGCTGCCCAGCACGCAGGCGTGGCGACTGCGAACGCTGGTCTGGATCTGGTGATGCCTGACGGAGGATACTGGGGCGACAATTTGACACAGGCTGTGACGAACGGATCTGTCGCAGAAAGCCGTCTAGATGATATGGTCACCCGTATCCTGGCGGCATGGTACCATCTTGGTCAGGACAAAGACTACCCGGACCTTGGTGTATACAACTACAATCAGCAACATGCTGTCATTGATGTACGTGGCAATCACGCTTCGCTTATTCGCGAGATTGGTGCTGCTGGCGCAGTGCTTGTCAAGAACGAGAACAATGCTCTTCCCCTGCAAAAGCCGCGCTTCCTCAATATCTACGGCTACGATGCGAAGGCCGCAGACTCCCCATGGACCACGCCATCTCGATACGGGGGCGGATACGACGTCAACTTCGGCTGGGTGACCTTTAATGGCACGCTTGTAACAGGCGGTGGTTCTGGATCCAACACCCCATCTTACCTCATTAGTCCCTTCGACGCGATTCAGAGACGAGTCATCGAAGACGGCGGTGTGGTCCGCTGGGACTTTGCCAGTATCAATCCCACAGTCTACGCGAATGCCGACGCCTGCCTCGTCTTCATCAACGCCTACGCCTCCGAGTCTTTCGACCGCACAACCCTCGCCGACGACTGGAGTGACCAGCTCATTAAGAATGTTGCAACCAACTGCTCCAACACCATCGTCGTGATTCACTCCGTCGGAATCCGCGTCGTGGACGAGTGGATCGATCACCCGAACGTCACGGCCGTGGTCTACGGTCTACTTCCAGGTCAAGAGGCTGGTAACTCCATCGCCGATATCCTATACGGTGACGTATCGCCCTCCGGCAAACTTCCTTTCACCGTTGCAAAGAAAGAGAAGGACTACGGCCACCTCCTCAACTCCACCATCAGCTCCGGCCCGTTTCCACAGGATAATTTCACCGAGGGTCTATACATCGACTACCGCCACTTTGACAAACACAACATCACACCAAGATACGCCTTCGGTTATGGCCTCTCATACAGCAACTTCTCCTACTCCGACCTCGTCATTACTCAAACTTCCGATGCCACGACCGAATACCCGATCACCACCTCCCCCATCCCCCAAGGCGGCCACGCCGCGCTCTGGGACGTCATCTTCGAGGTCTCCATCAACATTACCAACACCGGCGGCGTCTCTGCCGCGGAGGTTCCGCAGTTGTACATAGAAATCCCAAATGCACCGAAGAATCAACTGAGGGGTTTCGAGAGAGTTAAACTCGAAGTTGGGCAGACGAAGACTGCGACGTTTGAGTTGAAGAGACGGGATTTGAGTATATGGGATGTGGTGGCGCAGGAGTGGAGGTTGCAGAGGGGAGGGTATCCGGTGATGGTTGGGGGGAGTAGTAGGGATGTTAGGGTGAGGGGGATATTTGAAATTTGAGGTTTGAGGGAAGGTGAGGGTAGGTGAAAGGGGGATTCCTGTGAGCATAGGCTCCGGAATACGGAAGGCATAATGTACAAAGTCTGTCAAACAGTACAAGCCAGTACCTGCCATACTGGAACTTTCACGCGCCATTCGTCGACATGTTCACGATAGCCATTCTATGAATCATACCATCAACATCTCCAAGCACATCTGATCGCTTTTCCTTCGCGATGAAGGAAGGCGCCCGATAGATCCATACTTGTGGTCTTCTCCTTTCAATGGCTTCCCGCACTACATCAAAGGCTGCTTGTCGCTGCATGGCTAGATGAAGACCGCGAGCAACTGGACGCTTGCATATGATCTTTGGCTTCTCCACTTGCCGCAGGAAACCTCTTATGTTGGAGAGTTTTGGTATGCATCTGGGAATGATGCTTTCAAAAGGTGCGAATCTTGGTAGGTTTCTGCGATGCTCAGCGTAGTCTCAGGAGCTGAGGGATCCTCTCGCTGTTGCATCCGAACGATGGACTCCATACCCTCTTGCCCTAGTAGTTGATTGGATTGGGATGGTCCACTGGCTGATCTTGGCGGTCGCTTGATGGGACTCGAGTGTGATTTGGGCGGTCGCCGAGGTGAGTAGCAACGGACTCTTTTTCAACACGGTACAGCGTCGTATCAGTTGTGAAGTTGGCGAGCCATGGAGGTCAGGCCGAGAGGCCACGACTTAGGGTGTTGGGATATGATATCTCGGTTTCGCATTCGGCTCTCGGCAAGCAAAGACGATCTCATGCTTTAGGCTGGGAGCTTCGTTTGTGCTCAAGCTATAGCTGGATTGCATCCCGTCCACAGTATTGTACAATAACTCCGAATCAAAGTCATTGGCATTGCCGCCCGCTTGATTGAGAGGCTATCAAATCTGTCATAAAGGGAAAGTACATCACCACTTGACACAAGACAAACCTGATTCTCTGAAACCGATCCAACAAGCACAACCATGTCAATCGCAGGTCCGCGCGGGCCACCCAAACGCAGCCCAACTGTGCTCGTAAGTAGGCATACAATCATGCATATGCGCTACAATGGCTATGGTGCTAAGTCCTGCCCAGGTCACAGATGCTCGCGACACGAAAGATAATCGACCACAACCCCCGCGACCGCAACCTCAACGCGCCGGGACGCGCATAATATCAGTCGATAATGTCCTCCAATACGCCAGCGAGATCCCCTCAGCGCAACGACGAGCTACGCCGGGTACACGGCCTTCACACCACAGTCGAACACCGTCTGGTCGGCATCCGTTGGACCCTAAGCTGAGTGGCAGGGGAGTGCCATTGACCGCAGCGCATATCCCGACCAGGAGTAGCAAGACGAGCGAGAAGTTGGTGTTACTACCGGAGACGGAAGAAGAGCCGGACTCGCCCGAAGAAGATGAGGATCGGGCGCCGCCAACAGATGAGGAGCTAAAGAGGAGAAGGAAAGCAGGCAAGAGCGAGGCAGAGCGTCTACCAAAGAGCCAGAGAATCGCGCATCCGCAGCTTGCGAGAGTCACCGCATATTGTACAGCGCAAAGCTATAAGCTGAAGAGCACGGCGCAATTCGTGAGGGAGCAGCATGGTGCCAAGACCAAGCTGTACGACGATTGCTTGTACTGTGTTTATCAGCTACCTCTGTTAGGAGGCATTGACGGCTATCGGGTGCGAAGCAGTCCAGTTGTGAAGCATCCTGGTGGGAGAAGCGTATTGGACGAACAAATCGAGGCGAACGAGAGGAGACAGTACCGCGAAGGTTGGGGCGAGGAGAGCGAGGAGTACTCTGTTCGAGGCAATGCGTCCCCGTACGATGGCACGCCGCACAATGGGACACCACCGCAAGAAATGGAGCAGAAAGAATATGAAGAAGAAGCAGTCACCACGAATGGTGTAAGCGACAGCTGGGATCAAGAACGAGAAGCAGGCAGGCGAGAAAGCAGCGACTCATCAGCTTTCAGCTTCCCATCACCTCACGCCGGCGTGGCGCCCAATGCGCACACAGTCGCGGAACTCTTCATTTTCAGCTACGGCGTGGCAGTACTCTGGAACTTCACATCCAACCAAGAAAAGGACCTCCTCGCCGACATGACCTTCTCCGCACAGTCCGTCATGCCCTCAGGCAAGCATCAAGCACAGCACCTCTCACAGAAAGCCGCCGCCCTCGCACCAGCCTCGGCTTTGCCACTCATGACTCGACCACTAGACGAGAGCGACTTCGAAACGGAAGAGTTCCACTTCCAATACGACGGCACAGCAGACAAACCACGCATATACAACGACATGATCACCTTACGGACGAGTGATCATATGGTAAAACTCGCCATGTCGCACGCCATTGCACAGAGTACGAAACTTTCTTTCTTCGAGGAAAAAATGCAGAAGACCATGTCAGAAGCACAGTACGTCCCGCGGCAACTCGCGCTGGAAGGCAACCTCGGTATGGATCGGAAGGAAATCGTCGGTCTGGTCGGGAGGCTCTTTGAAGGGAGAGTCGAGGTTAATCTTTGTAAGTCTCTTATCTTTACCGTCTACCCCATAATCCACTAACGATGTGCCACACAGCCTCCAACATGCTCGACACTCCCAACTTCTTCTGGGACGCCGAACCCACGCTCCATCCCCTCTACGACGCAGTCCGCGAATACCTCGAAATCAAACCTCGAATCCAAGTCCTCAACGAGCGATGTCGTGTTTTCCTTGACCTCGCGGAGATTCTATCAGACTCCATCGCAGATGTGAAGATGACGAGGATTACGTGGATCATCATCATCTTAATCGTTTTGAGTATTATTGTCACCTTGTCGGAAGTGTTTCTGCGGTTTGGGTTGTTGGCCAATGGGGCGAAGAAGGAGAAGGCGGGTGCTGCGTTGCTTGCGGCGGGGTTGGGGATAGATAGTGGGAGAGTGTTGGGGGAGTTGTGATGCGGGAACGGGTGAAAGGGAGAGGGTGGTTGTCTGTACAGTGTTTCATGGTTCGGAGCGTGATGTCGTTTCGGGTATGAGGCTGTACAAAAGATGTGCCTATGTCAGATTCAGCGGAATCATCTTTTCACAGTCGGACTGCGGTCTGTGTTGCATGTTTGTATGCTGATCTGTTGTAGGCCGGAGAGGGCGTAGGTGCCTTCTTTTGGACGCTCCATCTGTGTGTGTATGGTGGGGGCTGTGCTATTACGCGCCGCAGGCACGATCGACAAGCTGAGATCTGGATTTATCCTTTCTTATGTGCACGCACTCCGGGCTGTGTTTCCAATTATGTGACCGATCTGTTGCGGGGCGGAAAGCGCGCAGTTCTGATCTTTTGTACTCTGCATTTGTGCCTGTGTGGTGGGGGGCCACGAGGTGTGGCTGTGATATGGACTTCTTTCTCTACCATTTGCACCACCTGTTCG
Source organism: Dothistroma septosporum (assembly GCA_002236755.2). Classification (NCBI taxonomy): domain Eukaryota; kingdom Fungi; phylum Ascomycota; class Dothideomycetes; order Mycosphaerellales; family Mycosphaerellaceae; genus Dothistroma; species Dothistroma septosporum. Next base: position 82,223 of record NBZP02000011.1, read on the forward strand.
AAACTAGCAAGCATTAAAACCCCATGCATCTGGCCAGATGGCGACGAAGCAGCCATGGTGGGAACGGCTTCATTATGGACCACTTCCGTCTTCGGTGTCTGGAATATACCAACCGCTGGAAGAGGCTAAGCAGGAGATTCGGCTGCTGACTGTAGAACCTGGCAAGTTCACGGATGAGTTGAGATGCTCCCTGAAAGTCGTGTCGTTATTAAGCACACCACTTCCCCTATACGAAACAATCTCTTACCATTGGGGTGATGCTGCGCGTCGGACGACTTCATGACTACACGGCAAGCGAGTGCGGGTGCACTTGCTGCTGTCCGGCGCATGAGGCTCCGTGACAGGCAACGGGTTTATTGGATCGATGCGATCTGTATCAACCAGCACGATCTTGTGGAGAAAGGCTGGCAAGTTGCCTCCATGGGAAGAGTGTACATAAACGGGACTGGCAACTTGATCTACCTGGGCGAAGCTGAGACAATCAAGGCGCGAACATGCGCTGCGACTCTTCGACGATTGATCAAGAAGGTGCAGGATGCGGCTTTACTTCTTACTGGTGACGATCTGGCCAGCTGGGAGAATCATAGCTTTCCAGACTGTTGGAGGTACACCGGCATCATTACAGCCAATGATGTAAAAGGGCTTGAGATTATGTATCACGAGGCCTGGTTCACCAGGCTGTGGGTCATTCAGGAACTGGCGCTAGCTTCCAAGAACACGTGCTATTGGGGTGATGCGTGCTTGCCGCTGTTCGAGGTCCTCGTGGTCACTATAATCGTAACAAAGGCAAACACGATAGAATCGCGCTTGGCATTGAAACTTCTGGAATTATCGTACATGTGGTATTGCCTCCACCTTTACATTCCTACGAAACGCCGCGCCGACCGTCGAATGGAGTGGTATCGTCTGTACGGATTAGCAACGACACTTTCAGTGACCGAGCATCGTGACCACGTACACGCGTTCTTGGGTCTGGTACAAGCGATCCACTATCCAGGTCGATTGCTGCCACGTCTGATCGTACCAACTTACGAGAAGACTGTTGATGAAGTCTTTCGCGATGCTACGAGGCACGTTTTGAAGACTGAGGACGACTATTTGATGAGTTTTATCGGGCACGAGCATGAAAATGATATGAATCAGGTCGATAGAGCATCTTGGTGCCTTCGGTGGGACCGTAGGACTTTCTCTCCTCTGGGGCGCAGCCGCGCAGGCCGACGCCGAGATGGACCGGATGCATAGCAAGGAATGCTTAATCTGGAAATCGACGAAAATGATGACGTGAGTGTGCTCAGAGTTTGGGGCTTCGTGCTTGGAACTTGTGGTCAGATGACACGGCCATTGAGTCGTTCACAGCTAGCAAACGTCCAGGCAATCAGGGGCTTGGCGGAAGACATATTCGGCTTTGGTACAGACTTGTCGTTGTCACAAGTTATTGGACGTAATACAGCGTTCCTGCTTACGTGTGGGAATTTGTCCTACGAGCTCAGGCCTTTCGAGAACTCAGCGCAGTTGACACAGGGTATGGCCAATCTCTTGCACTCTGAGCAAGACGATAGCCCGACTGAGCTCACTGAGCTCGGTCAGCGTTTCCACAAACTAGTCAGGAACACAGCCTGGAATCGGACCTTCTTCGCTACGGACACTGGGCACTCAGGCTCTGGACCTAAGCTTACCCGCAAAGGAGATGTAGCTTTCATTATGCTTGGCGGCGAATTCGTGCATGTTCTCCGGCCTGTGAAAGATGACTACCTGTATGTAGGAGCCGCCTACGTAGATGGCATGATGAATGGGGAGGTGTTCGACCTTGGGGTGGAGCCAGAGTGGGTTGATATCAGATGACGATTAGGGCCATCCAGTAGAACAGGGCACCGCCGAAAAGAATCGTGAGGCATGTACAGACATTGTCATTGAGGCCAAGAACTTCGGAGGATGGGCTGAGAGGACATCGCTGCATCATCGAGTCTCGATCGAATTGCGTAGACCATACGATTCTTCTGCGAGATTAAGATTCCGTCCCTAGCATTCGATGTCTGCCGCTATCGACGAACCGACTGACGATGGAGACTGTCAATGGTATGTGCGCCACGCTGTACAACGTACCAGGCCTGACTCGGGATATGGCGGACCAGTTCCCGAATGATCTCTCCATAGAGTGCAGCAAGTCGCTATCATGGTCGCCGGCGCCGTATCTGGCGCATCGCGAGTAGTATCAACAACGTTGTACACAGTATTCGTAGAAGCACAATGAATATGTGGTGAAGCAAAGGGATATGTCTAGGAATAGCGATGCTGTATAGTCGTTGCGATGATATGCATACATCGCATTTTGACCATATAAAGGCTAGGGATCATGAGCCCACACAGCAGTATTGTTCGAGACATAGGGACTTCGTGGACCGTTGTTGTCGTGGGTGCAGTGGCGTGTAGTTGTCACATGGGAGGGTGAATGCCAAGACTGCAGCGTCCCTGTCAATTGACGCCACGGGATTGTCACAATCTCCTACTGAAGCCAAAGGAAATCAAAATAGAAAAAGACAAGTGGTCATGTATCTGGCAAGATCAGACGCGCAACTGTCCAACAACCATTCCCGACGCGGTGTGATCGTTGTGGTCCCATAAGCTTATGCCGCGGGAAGACACGCTTGATGAGCGGAGAGGCCATGTTGGTCTCGACGATATCACGCTTGGAGTAGCCGCTGCCGCAGGCACATGGAACGAAGTGAGCACATAGATACGTCGCCATCATCGATTGCGAAATGGTACCAATGCAACTTTTGTAGCCAAGGTAGCCCTCTCCGCCACCGTAGCTCTGGCGCTTACTCATCATGATCGATGGATGGTACTCGATGTGGTCAGGTTTGCGGTCATGTCAATCTATCGTGCGAAAGCGTCCAAGATGAAGGGACGTACGCAGAAATAGGTGCGACCGCGGGCAGGGCAATCGGTGCCAGGAGGAACTTCATTTTGGCTTGACAGTGTCAACGTAGTATGCAGCCCAATGCTGCAGTGCTCGAGTGACGGCCATGTATATGTCCGCCCTCGTACAACGATCGAGACAGCTTCTGGATCTTCTCCTTGCTGCATTACCACCCTCTCTGTTATCAATATGATCGTTCATGCGGGTGCTATATGCCTCGCGAGTTTATGTATAGTGAACAACCTAATTTGGAGCAAGTAAGCGACAGTGCATACAGAATGTAGCATTCTTCGTGTCTGCATACTCGACGATTGCGCCAGATGTAATTACTGGCAAGATCTTAAGTACCACGGCATGTAGCTGAAGTTGCAGTATAGCTCTGGCATAAGCTTTCCCTAAGCTTTGCGAGGCGGCCATTGAGCTTCGATCAGAAGGCACGTTGTAGCCATTTCACTATGAAATAGGCGAGCAGCGTCTCAATCGCATCCAGATCAACGAGAGCTATGCAGGACGATTGCGCCAAGTCAACACGGGTGACGGTGTAGCCTCCCATGCGGGATAGACCAGCACCCGCGATGGACTTTCAACATACTCGTGGTGAGGAACGCCTGGTGGAATCCGTTGGCTTCTGCGTGAATTGGCGAATCAAGTGGCGGAGAAGAGCCACAAGCATCAGAACTGCGAGTTCGATTGACAGCCGATGAGTTCTACGTGGCTTCTCTTCAGAGGAAAGCTGAATTTGCATCAAGGCAAAGGAGCCGTCAATGCTCTGACTGGCGTGTCACGCAGGAGGAAAGGGTTGGACTCAGCAAGCTGAATTACCAGTCGGGTATAGTCTCGGTCGCAGCACTATCGAACGATGGTTACCCGATTCACTGAGGTCGAAGAAGGACGATGCATGGCAGGGAGCCATTAATGCAGCGGCGCGGCAGCAGTGCTTTCAACCAAAGACTTCTGCATCGTTCGCTCCAAGGCAAGATAGCCGTTCGATCAACAGGAAGCCTGCTCAATGGCCTTATCGGATGATTGAATAGTGAGAAGCCCGGCAGAGTGCCGTGAAGACACAGTCTTCGAGTGAAATGTCGTTGGTTGATGGAGCCGTAGGGATACATTCATGTCAAGGACAGAGGTCCTGCATGACCTGGCCCAAGGCGCTCGCGACGATTTATTGGCAAGCAGGCATGAGTCGATGGCCAGGCAGTAGAATCTGGTCCTGTATCAGTGGGAAGGAAGAAAGAGTCTGATGGCCAAAGGTGAATGGCAGACCTGTCGTTGATGGACGGATGCTTGCAATTCAGTAAAGTGTATTGGAAGCGAAGTACAAAGTACTGGAAGCGGGGTTCAAAGCTTAGCACGAATCCGGCGAAACAATCAAAATTTCAAGGATCATGAAATTGCTCTCTCCCTCGCCCGACTTTGCACAGCTGCCCAACAACACCTTCCATCAAATTTACACGCACGACCATCAACAAGCTTACCCACCCGACGACTTCGACAGCATAGGACGCTACAAAGTCTTTGGGATGGAGCAATATCCCGCGCTCGACCTGGCGCAGACCTCGCCTTACCCACAGGGCGAGAAGATCAGCGTCATCGTCGACAAGGACAAGTTTGTGCACACGCGCAATGCTGTAAGTGAAAGCTGCCTCGCCTCCATCAACATGCGACGCGACGCGACGTACATCAAAACAGCGAGCCGCTTCGAGCTATGGTAGTCCTTCGGGTGATATGACTGCATCTGAGCGACCAATGCTGCTGCACCCTGCTCGAGACAGCAACGTCGCGGCGACGCGTTTCCACGAGTCCGTTAATCGCTGACATGCCACCAAGCTCACCAACGCCTTCGTTGGCCTCTCAGGCGCAATCGACGTCGCTGTCAAGGCCTATGTCGCGCACACCAACGCCGTCCTCGAGGAAGGCAGCACCCTTGACATCAGCTACCTAATGCAGCCTCTCACCAACATCAACAATGTCGCCCAGATCGCACAGCAAGTCCTTCAGAATGGGAACGGTGCCGTGCCTATCCCTGGTAATGTCTGGCCAAATGGTCAGGTACCACAAGGCTTCAATGCAGACGGCACGAAGAAGAAGCGCCAGTACAAGCCACGCGATCCGAACGCGCCCAAGCGTCCCTTGACGGCCTACTTCCGATACCTCCAAGAGATGCGTCCCAAGATTGCTGCAGAAGTGCAAGCCCGTGGACCGCCTGCGGACGGCAACAAAGCTGGTGATATCTCAAAGATTGCTACCGAGCGCTGGAACAGCCTCCCTGCCAACGAGCAGGCTCCATACCGCGCAGCATACAAGAAAGAGATGGTCAATTACGATGAGGCCGTGAAGCAATACAAAGCAATAGGCGGTGAGGTTGGTGATGGCGACGAGGACGCAGCTGCCGAAGATGATGACGAGGTACCTTCCCCTCCAGCAGGTCCAGTCACTGTCAAGGCAGGCGCGGACGAGGAAGAGGACGACGATGACGAAGAGTCTAGCGACGACAGTGATGAGTCGAGCGAGGTCGAATCTGACGAGGAGCCTGCCAAACCTCTCCCACCGCCGCCGGTGGTCAAGAAGACGCCCAAGCCGAAGAAGGCGACAGCCAAAGTGAGTGTCTCAAGGCAGAAGGAAGGCGCGAGCCAGCAAGTGGTGCAATGCATCGTTTGTAGGGCCGTTGTTCCTGCCTACGCTGCTGCTCATCACATACTAAACCATTCACAATCACAGGCAGGAGCAGACCCAGTCGTACCTACTCCGCAAACATTCAGCAGCCTCAATGGTTTTGCACCCGTCGCCGAGATGTCCGCGCCTTCTTCATCGCCTACTCGCAAGCGCAAGGCTGAAGCTACGCCGGGCGAGAGCGAGAAAAAGAAGAAAGGAAAGAAGTCGAATGCCGAGAAGATTGCTGCTGAAGCGGTGGCGACTCCGTCGTCGCAGCTCGTTCCAGAGTCGAGCGAGAAGCCGAAGAAGGAGAAGAAGGTATGTCGCACGCCATGCTTCGAGTGAACGTCAAGAGCCGTGCGCTCTAAATTGATACATCCTACATGTAATTTATCTTGCTAACAATCTTGTGACAGGAAAAGAAGAAGCGCAAGTCCGAAGCGGCCGCCTGATTGCGGTGAATTTGAAGGCTCTTTGTCCGTTTCTACAATGCTCTGCTGGGCTCGCGGCGTTTTGCTGTCACAACGATATCCACTGAGGCGAAGCGCGTTGCGCGCGGTAATAGTCGATCAATGCAATGCGGTCCCTTTTCGACGAATCCACGGATTCTCGTAGGTTAACACGGCTCTCTAGGAGACCAATCGCGTCGGTAGCACCACATGGCTAATTTCGCTCTTGCGATCTGTTCACGTTCTGCAAGCCACGACCAGGAAGAAACATGCTTCCAGTGACCGACGACGTGCGACACAATCTGGACTCCAGAGCGAGTGCCATGTGGCTTGCCGGGTTCCCCACTCCAGCTCCTCTCGCGCACCAATTTCAGCTCCAAAGCTTGATCTGAGCTGAGGTCCATGCCACTCATCTCCAAACCACTGTTTACTCTTAGTCACAGTTTCTATGCTGATCACCGCCAGCTGCCAGATCCGTCAACATGCAATTGGCACCAAAGGAGGTATGTTGGACTTCGAGCCCACGGCAGGAGTGCTCGCCGATCTCTCGAAACATTTCCCCTGCATCAGAGACAATGTCAGGCGACTGATAAGGATCTCCATCACAGATAGATAAGCTCCTCATATCCCAAGTCGGCAACGTTGCACAACGACGCCTGGCTCGCGGTGTCCGACTCAACCATACCGAAGCATTAGGTCTCGTCGCGAGTGTGCTACACGAACTGATAAGAGATGGCGAACATACGGTGGCAGACCTCATGTCGATTGGCACGACATTGCTCGGCAGGAGACATGTCTTGCCGAGTGTACCACATACCTTGACAGAGATGATGGTGGAGGGGACATTCAGGAATGGAACATATCTTGTGACCATTCACAACCCGATCGCGACAGACGACGGAAACCTCGAGCGCGCCTTGTATGGGTCGTTCCTGCCCATTCCAAGCCAAGAGAAGTTCCCTTGGCCTCCGGTTGAGGGTCTGGAAGCGTGGGAGGGAGACAAGATGCCCGGTGCTGTGGTCGCGGTCAAGGGCACGACGAGCAGGATACATTTGAACGTTGACCGGCGAAGGATCAAGCTCAAGGTGACAAGCAAGGGTGATCGTCCGATTCAGGTCGGCAGTCACTATCACTTCATCGAGACGAATCCAAAGCTCGAATTCGATCGTCTGAAAGCAAAGGGCATGCGTCTGGATATCCCTGCTGGCACTTCGATTCGGTTCGAGCCAGGCGATACCAAGACTGTCACACTGGTTGAGATCTCTGGCAACCAGATCATTGCGGGTGGAAATGACTTGGCGCCCGGTAACATCCAAGGGTCGTCTGGCAAGGAGGATACAGCGATCGTGCAGAGATTGCGAGAAGGCGGCTTCTTGAATATTGAGCAACCAGATGCTGACCAAGCGCTGGATCCGTATTCCATGGCGAGAGAGGACTATATTGCGATGTTTGGACCTACCACTGGCGATCGCATCAGACTCGGACCGACAGACTTGTGGATCAAGGTCGAAAAGGATTTGACCGTCTATGGCGACGAATGTTCTTTCGGTGGCGGCAAGACGATCCGTGACGGTATGGGTCAAGCCAGTGGACGACACGATGCAGAATGTTTGGACACCGTAATCACAAACGCCTTGATCGTCGATTGGACAGGTGTTTACAAAGCTGACATTGGGATCAAAAACGGCATCATCGCTGGTATAGGCAAAGCAGGAAATCCCGACGTAATGACAGGCGTAGATGACAACCTTGTCATCGGTGCAGCAACGGATGTCATCGCCGGCGAACACAAAATCATCACAGCCGGCGGCTTCGACAGCCATATCCACTTCATATGCCCACAACAAGCCTACGAAGCTGTCGCCTCCGGCATCACCACCTTCCTTGGCGGCGGCACCGGACCCAGCACAAGCAGCAATGCCACAACCTGCACACCTAGCACCAACATGATCAAATGGATGCTTCAAGCCTCGGACGGCCTTCCAGTCAACATTGGTGTCACCGGGAAAGGCAATGACGCCTCCCCTAAAGGTCTAAGAGACCAAGCCGAGGCTGGCGTCTGCGGCCTCAAACTCCACGAAGACTGGGGCACCACACCGAAAGCTATCGACTCTTGCCTAACCGTCTGCGATGAATTCGACATCCAGTGCCTCATTCACACCGACACGCTCAACGAATCCGGCTTCGTCGAAACCACAGTCGCAGCCTTCAAGGACCGCACAATCCACACCTACCACACTGAAGGTGCCGGCGGCGGCCACGCTCCAGACATCATCTCCGTGGTCGAGCACGAAAACGTCCTACCATCTTCAACAAACCCCACCCGTCCCTACACTGCCAACACCCTCGACGAGCATCTCGACATGCTCATGGTCTGCCACCACCTCTCCCGCAACATCCCCGAAGACGTCGCCTTCGCGGAATCCCGGATCCGCGCCGAAACCATCGCAGCCGAAGACGTCCTCCACGACTTGGGAGCAATCTCCATGATGTCCTCCGACTCCCAAGCCATGGGCCGTTGCGGCGAAGTCATTCTCCGAACCTGGAATACCGCACACAAGAATAAAGTTCAACGCGGTTCTCTCCCCGAAGATGAAGGCACCGACGCCGATAACTTCCGCGTGAAACGCTATATCAGTAAATACACCATCAACCCCGCCATAGCCCAGGGAATGTCCCACTTCATCGGCAGCGTCGAAACCGGCAAATTCGCCGACCTCGTCCTCTGGGACCCCGCCGACTTCGGCGCCAAACCCGCCCAAATCATCAAAGGCGGGATGATATCCTGGAGTCAGATGGGAGATCCCAACGCCAGTATCCCAACAGTAGAGCCCGTATTCATGAGACCCATGTTCGGCGCCATGAACCCGACGACATGCGTGACGTGGGTGAGTCAGGCGAGTCTGGAGAAGGTGAGGAGGGAGTATGGACTCAAGAGGAGGGTGGAGGCTGTGAAGGGGTGTAGAGGGATTGGGAAGCGGGATATGAAGTTTAATGACAAGAGGCCGAGGATGAGGGTTGATCCGGAGAGATATGTAAGTGATGCTGTTTTTCCCCTGGGAGGTGTGGGAGGAGAGGTCTCGGGTGTGGGATGATTGCTGACTTTGAGATGCACAGACTGTTGAGGCTGATGGAGTGGTTTGCACGGCTGAGCCGGCGGAGACGTTGCCGTTGAGTCAGGCTTATTTCGTGTACTGAGCGCTGCGGGCGTGGTCGCTGTGATGATTTCGTGGAGCTTTCCGTCGTTTGCCTGGTCTCAGCTTCACTTGTCGACGTCGTCATCCTTCCAGTCTTCCCTGGGTTCCGCCTTGTGATACTCATCTTTGCTGTCAATGTCCTCCTCACCCATCTCCTCTAGATCATACTTCATGACCTGCTCGAAGAGGACATGCTTCGGCTCTTGCAGGGCCATGAGCTTCGTGAAGCGAACAGTAAACGTCGGCATCGGGACAGTTGCCTCGTTCTGAAGTTGCCAATGTATGCCTTGCACGACTACACGAATTGTCGCGAGACGTTCGGCTTTTGTCTTTGGTTCTAGAGAAGGTGATCGTGGAGAGGATACTACGATTGGGGAAGGCAGCTCCGTGGGGTGACTTGGCCGACCGAAATGAAGAGGACATCTTGCCGACGATTCGACGCCAGCGCGACGGGCAGTAGCAGTCTGTGACGTCGAGGTGGATGTGTTCGACCCGGGCTAGCAGCGTTGACGATAGTAGATTCTCGCATTCGCTGGAACATTCTTCAGATCTCTTGTGAATCTCGGCGATGTGGTCTTTGGCTGGTGTGCTGGCAAGGAGCCTGGGGTCATTCTACCAAAGCCCGGCCAATTCACGGGGGCTAGGCGCGTAGTTTCTGCGTGTCCAGGTGATACTAACGTTTACAAGATAGTCCTCTGCTAGATTATTGAGCTGAAAATGGGCCGTTCTGATCGTAATAATTCATTTCCGGTGTTGACAGCTGGCGCCAAGGGCCTGCAACCACGATCTGGTTCCGTGATAATAGCGCTTTCGCAGCTTCAACTCGAACTTGGCGATTGATGACCAGCAGCTACCAGTCTGGCATTGGAAGGAGTCGAAGTCGGGATGGCGGAGGTCGCGCTAGTTGTGGTGTGGCAGTGGCAAGAGAACTTTCAATCGGGCTGTAGAAGTTGTAAATCGTGTCTGCTATCTACAAAAATTGTGTCGTTGTCGCACTTCAGTCATCTCCGACTCGATGTTGCCGCACTCCGCTCGAAGCTGATTGATAAATGCCTGCTTTGCGGCCCGCTGCTGTTGAAGTCTCGTGATGCGCTCCATGTTGGCCAAATATGGTCTGGGGAGCTAAAATGGGCGCATCATCTGATGTCGGATACATAGAGGAGGTGTTCTTTGCTGTCGAAAGGTTCAGGAATTGTAAGCGCACATGATTCTCAGGTGCGAGACCACGTGGAGTCTTTGCCGAGACGTTTTTCTCCTCCACCACCACGGACGCTGTGACCCGTACATTAGCACCTCCTACACCGTAATTGCTCCATGTATCGCTCCTATATCAAGTCGTGTGAAGGAGTTCAGCTTCGCAAGCGCCAGATGATGTTCGTCGGCTCGGTACCACTTTGACCGACCATGAGGAAGTTAATGGACCCCCTGATCCGATGTCGGCGTCTCTACTTGTAGTTCGCGGGGAAGCTGCTGACTGTCGCTGTAAGTGAAGTAACCATAGCAGAAGATACCGACTTGTCATGATCGTCCCAGGTGGAATGACTCACTATCGGACACGTCTTGCAAGACGCACTGTACCTTGAGTGGAAGTAGTCTGAAGTTCAGTCATAAATTCAAGAGTCCTACCATGGCCACCACGGCGTCTAACACTGCATCGGCCAATGGTCCGACTGCCAATGTGGCGCCTGCCAAAGGAGGCAAGATTCTTGTGCTACCTGGTGATCACATTGGACCGGAAGTTGTGACGGAAGCACTCAAAGTTCTCGATATCGTTGAGCAAGCAACAGGAGCCAAGTTCGAGCGAGACTTTGACCTCTGTGGCGGATGCGCATTAGACAAGCACAAGGATTCCGTGACGGAAGAAGTTCTGCAGAAATGCGAGAAGGCCGATGCTGTATTCTTTGGCAGTGCGGGTGGTCCAGAATGGGGAACGGTCCAGCCCAATCCAGAAAGCGGACTACTCAGAATACGAAAGCGGATGCAGGTATGTTGAAGCAGAGCGACGATTTACGACACATTAGCTTACCATCATAGATCTTCGCCAACCTGAGACCATGCAAGTTTGCAAGCAAGACCATGGTGGACTGGTCGCCAATCAAACGTGAGATCATCAAAGATGTCGACTTCATGCTCATTCGGGAGAATTGCGGCGGCGCATACTACGGCGACAAGGTAGAGACCGAAGACTATGGCCGAGATCCTTGGGAGTACTCACGGCCTGAGATTGAGCGAGTTGCTCGTGTTGCTGGAGCTCTTGCCTTGCAACATGACCCACCGCTTCCTGTCTTCAGCGCCGACAAAGCAAACGTGCTTGCCAACTCGCGAGTATGGCGAAGAGTCGTTACGGACGTCTTCGCGAAAGAGTTTCCGCAAGTCACGCTGCAGCATCAGCTGGCAGATTCCCTCGCTATGCTCTTCATCACGAAGCCTACTGCTTTCAATGGCGTGATCGTGACCGACAACACCTTCGGCGATATTCTCTCCGACGAAAGTGGAGGTCTGACAGGCTCACTGGGTTTGCTACCGAGCGCAAGTTTGGCTGGAGCACCAGGCACAGACTTGGGACGTAACAGCGTGGGTGGAGTGATAGGCTTGTATGAGCCCGTCCACGGCTCTGCTCCAGATATCAGCGGCAAAGGTCTTGCGAATCCAGTTGCACAAGTCCTCAGTCTGGCGATGATGCTGCGGTATTCTTTCAACATGCATCATGAAGCGGACGCTATTGAGGAGGCCATCGCCAAGGTCCTTGACTCCAAAGCGGATGGCGGCTTGGAAGTGAGGACAGGTGACCTTGGTGGAAAGGCGACGACGAAAGATATGAGCGAAGCTATCCAGGCAGAGGTCAAACGATTGTTGAAGGTGTAGTCAAAGATGATAGAGTTCATTGTCAGCGCCGTCGTGTACACATGTTCCAGCCTGGCAAGCTGGTGGATTCGTGCGGCAGCAGGGGTAGCAGTTGAACTGAGCACAAGCAGCCGCCACCGCCACCGCCACATCAACTCTTCTCTTGATCAGTCTTGTATCCGCACCGCATTGTATCTCAAGAAAGCAGTCGTCGATGGAGAAATGACAGGATACATTGCTAATATTGTCCTTGTGTGAGTACCATGATCAATTTTACGGTTATGCTCTTATGCTCGGCACGTGCCACACCATGTCGAGACTTGGCGCCGAGGGGACCTCGGCCTCCAATCAGATGCCATCTAGAAGTCTTGCGGCCGAGTGCCACATGAAGCCGACATCTGCCACAAACCGGCAGCCTACACGCGCTGACATGAGATGGAAGAGGGTGAGGCGTACGGCTCGCTTACGATTGGTCACCTTACCTACAGGATCACGGATGTGCCGATACCCCAAGAACGCGGAGCAACAGCAGGTCCGTCTCAGCGAGCACATGGCTTGATTGGAACCCAGCCCTATAGGCATCCATGGATCCGCCTTCCGGCCACCCATAAGTGAGTATTACTCCTGCTTACCTTTCCCGGACTTCCCTTCATCGATATTGAACGATGCGGATTTCAACTGGTCTGCCACACGCTGCCAAAGCCATCGTTGGCTTGGTGGCGGTCTACATCATCTACCAGCTCTTCGTAAGCACCACATCATGGACACGAAGGCGAGCATTCAAGCGGCAACGGGGCGTTCTGGAAGCACCAAAATTGCCGCAGTGGGACAGAATCTATGGCATCGACCTCTTTCTGGAGAACATCAAAGCGCTTAAAGAGCACCGACTTCTGGAATTGGCGTATGGTCGCTTCACCAAGACTGGGATCAACACAATGCAGTTTACCGCACTCGGACGCCATCTGCATATGACTATCGAGCCTGAGAATCTGAAGACCATTCAAGCGATTGATCAGAAGAAATGGGGTCTAGGCGAGCGTCGCAAGGTTGGCTTCATGCCGTTGCTCGGAGTTGGCATCTTCACTACAGACGGCGCGGAATGGCAGCACTCCAGAGATATGCTCAGACCCAACTTCGTACGCTCACAAGTCGGTGACTTGGCGACATTCGAAAAGCACGTCAGCAACTTGATCGCCGCAGTCCCTGCCGGGGGCACCACCGTCGATCTTTCCGAGCTGTTCTTTCGCTTGACAATCGACTCAGCAACAGAATTCCTCTTCGGCGAGTCTACCGAATCGCTCACTAGAGACAGCTCCGAAGGCTTTGCAGAAGCTTTCACATACTCTCAGGACTTCATCGCTAACCGCTCGAGATGGGGCGCGTGGGCGATGCTCTTCAAGGCAAACGATCGATTTGAGAAGGATAAGAAGTTTGTACACGACTTTGTCGACTACTTCGTGCAGAAGGGTCTTGCTAAGCGAAGCCAAAAACTGGCAGAGAAGAGCAGAGCTGACGTGAGCGGTCGATACGTTTTCATGGACGAGCTTGTCAAGCAGACCACAGACCCTATCCGCATCAGGAGTGAACTCCTCAACATTCTTCTCGCCGGTCGTGACACCACAGCTTCACTACTGACCAACGCATGGTTCATACTATCGAAACGACCCGACATCTGGACCAAGCTCCAGGCAGACGTCGCCTCTCTGAACGGCGCCAAGCCGACATTCGAGCAACTCAAAGATCTCAAATATCTCAAAGCTTTACTGAACGAGTCGCTGCGAATGCATCCTGTAGTACCGATGAACAGCAGAGAAGCTCTCGAAGACACAACGCTCCCTCTTGGTGGTGGTCCCGACGGGCGGGCACCGATTCTGATCAAGAAGGCAGAGATCATGGTATGGAGTCTCTACGCCATGCACCGCCGTAAGGACTACTATGGCGAGGACGCCGAAGAGTTTCGACCTGAGCGATGGTTGGACGACCCAGAGACGGGCAAGAAGGGACTTCGACCTGGCTGGGAATACTTGCCGTTCAACGGAGGTGCCAGGATCTGTCTCGGACAGCAGTTCGCCTTGACTGAAGCTAGCTACACAACCGTGAGACTCTGTCAAGCGTTCAGTGGGATTAAAAGTCGGGATCCCGAGGGATGGAGGGAGATGCTTACGCTTACTTGTGTTAATTTGAATGGTGCCAAGGTTGCTTTGACACCGAGGAGCTTGTAATAATCGTCCACGTTCGGGAGATGTCGGTTACGCGGAGCGTGTGATGCAAGTTTATGTATACGAAATGAGTGATAATGACTAGCGACGTGACTAATAGATATATCAGATTATCTATATATTCTATTACCGAGTATAGCCTAACTATACTACTAAAGTAGTTAATACTACCTACCGCTAGTACTCATTCCAATTTATATATAGTACTTACCTCTACTAGACTAGAACGAGATAAGGAGTAAAGTAGAATCACTACGCTATAGGATATAATAGGAAGGGAGGAGTAAGGACATTTGATTAAGGTTTCGAGAGTAAAGAAGACATTTTCCGAATAGTGGGGCTTTGGGCTCCCTCCTTGATCTCTGGATCGTGCTTAGTACTAGTTGGGTTGAAGTGTTCGGGGGCACTTGGGGATGTCTTTTCTGTGGATGCTGCTTTGTTTTGATGGGGTGTTCCTCAAGGCTGAATTGTCTCAAGTAATTAGCTTTTATACTCTACTTTCCTCGAGCCTAGACTTCGTAGACCTCACAAGTCGAGTACTCTTAGTTTATTGCATGTGGAGCGACTCTCTAATTTCAATCTCCTTTGTAGGTTCTCCAGCCCATTCGGTCTCTGCTAGGGGACACCTCTAGACTGCTTCCACTGTGGACAGGTCCATCGACCAATCGCCTGTAAATCCAGCCAGCTCTGAATCAACGCCAGACTCCATGCACCGCCTTTGCACCGGACACCAACGACCCGCAACACACCAGAATACATTACCCAAAACCCACCACCTCACCTCCTTTCATGCATCACCCCTTCCTCGCCTGCATTACCCTAACAAACTGAATATCCATCGCCTCCTCGCTCTTCAACTCCTCCCTCGTCATGGCCGGAATCCACGGCCTCAGATACCTCTCCACATACGCGTCGGGCAACCCAAACCCCCTCGCATCCCTAATCTCCTTATGAATCCAAATAACATAATCCCCCATAATGGTCCCCTCATCCGGCCTCGCCGTATCAACATACGTCATCACCTTCACCATCGCCCCCGTCCCCGACCCATCGGCATTCATCCTTTCGACTTCGACCCATTTCTTCTCGTAGGCCCATGGGACGCCTTCACTCTCATCCAAACCCGCCTCGTCCCGTGGACTCAAGAAGGATAAACTCCCCCAGACTTCGTCGCTTCCAGAGGGGACGATGTTGCCGTAGCCGGTGCTGTTGATGTTCCATTTCCAGCCCTTGAGGACTGCGAGGCCGCAGAAGAGGGAGTCGGGACAGCGTCCTTTGATTGCTTCGGGAGAGAGGTTGGAGGCGTAGCCGAAGTAAAGTTCGGAGAAGCGTTGAGAGGTGTCGACGTTGGCCGCTTTGCTGCGGGCTGGACCGAGCATAGAGGGAGGGTTCATGGCCATTTTGACCGTGCAGAGAGTTGCCTGCTGGTTGGTGCGATGTTGTGTGGGGTGCTATTCTTGGCAACCTACCTTGTTCTGCAATCAGGTGAGGTCGAAGAGGTGGGGTCTTCTTTGGCAGAGCTCAAAGCTGTGAATGGTGTCCATTACTCCGCCACCACGCCACAAAAAGGCAAGCGGAAGTATATATCGGAGTTGCTCAGGAGAGCTTCGCGACAAAGTCATCTTACAAGGATACTATAACATATGCTACACAGCCATTCCGCGCCATCACATCAACGCCATGCTATGATCGCGAGATAGATATACGAGACTTATTAGAACCCAAAATTGTCCAACAATGAATTAGAGTCCGGCTCTTTGAACTGCGTTGGTTCTCTCTTCGGCTTCTCTTCAGTCACTTCCGCTTTGGGAGCAGCGTTCGCACCAGCCTTTTTCGCCTTCATCTTGGCAAGCAGCTCCGCAGCTTTGGCCTCTCGTGCTGCTTTTCCGTCCACGGGAGGAGCAGGGTCAGAGAAGCCATCGAGCAGGGACAGAGGTTCTTGCTTCACTGGAGTCGGCTTCGATATGTTCAGGTCTGCGAAGTCGTCGAGAATCGACTTGGGTCCAGTCTCAACGCCGACAACATCCGTTTGCGACGTCCTGGTCGTAGTGGCAACATGCTTGAACTCCCACTGACTGACAAGCTCCAGCGCAGATAGCCACAACCCCATGCGTCTGAAAATCCTGGCAGAGCGAAGCACGGCATCGTACTCATGCTCACTCGGCACGCTACCGCGAAGCTGTCTATACAGCGACATGGTGACTGGATCATCCTGCTCCCATGTCTTGACGAGACCTTCAAGTGGCGTGACCAGGGACTCGGCGGCTTCTTGCTTGTTCTTCATGACGCTCTGGCACCAGCTCATCAACCACCTGTTGCCATCTTTCTGAGCCTTAGGCATGATCCTATCATCCAGCAGCTTCTGCAGCTCAGGCGAGCCATCGCCAGAGTAGAGTCTCGCAACAGCAATGGCAAGTTGTGGATCTTCACATTGACCTGCAAGGATGGCGATGGCCGAGGAAGCATCATCGGCGAGGAGGAAGAATGCCGCACTATAGTGGAAGCGACGCTTTCCCATGAGCGCATAAGCATTCTTCTTAGCCGCTGTCTTGGCCTCTGGTTGGCTGAAATCTTTCTTCAGGAAGTTCATGGTCGTCCTCTGTTCTCTGTGCCAGGTTGCAATACGCCAAAGAGCCAGAAGTGTGGCCTTCTTGTGCAAAGCAAGGTAGTACATACTGGCATTGACAGGATTTGGTGGTGACTCGGAACGGTATGCAGTCTGTCCAAGCTGTTCGAAAACTGCCTCCAGAGCTTCTCGATCTGAAAGCCACGCCATGATGCCATAGTTGCTGGCTGCTACCCATGTTAGCTTGTTGTCATGGTACAGTACGAGGACGTCAAGAAGGGCCTGCTGCGTGGTACTGTGCGACGCAAAGCAGATCTCGCGCCAGTCCATGTTTGGCACAAAGCGGTCCGCGGTGTTGTCTCTGTTAGGCTGATGCTGGCCATTTGCCAGAAGCATTTTGTCTTCGTGTAGCAGTAGTTGGAGCTTCCAGCTGAACAAAAATCGGAGTGCGTTGCGGTCCAATGCATTCACGTGTCCGCGTAGGTACACCATCGCTTCAATGATATGCTTCAGGCGCTGTTGCTCAAGCTTGGATACTCGTGGCAAACACTTCTCTTCCAGCTGTTCTCGCAGATCTGAAATTGTGTCATCGTCCAGCCGCGAGTCTTGATCGTACGCCTGCGCGATCAGATGAATGGGCGACTCCTCCAGTGTCGGGTCTAGTCCATCGCCATCGCTGTAGAATTTGAGCCGCTGCGCCAGTCGCTTCAGAAGACTGGCCGCTGAGCCAGGCTGACCGTGGTGAAGAATGTTCGACAACACACTGGGATGCCATACTGGAAGTGGATTCTTCATCTCATGCGCAAAGTTTGGCAGGCGAATGAGCTTGCCGCTACTCTGCTCTGCATCGACGGCATCTCTGACTTCATGAGCGAGCTCTCGAAGATCCACATCGGGAGAGACAACGAAGATGCTGTTCCCGGCGGCGACTGCCAAAGTACCCTCTGACAGCCATGCCATTCCACTGACTTCGAGACCTAGTCCGGACAGCGTGATGGACTTAATGGACACCCAAGTCGGCACCTCTGAAGAGTGATCCTCATACCGACCTTGCGCCAAGATTTCAATGGTATCTTCGTGTGCGACAGCGAGGAAATTGTGTCTGGGCCGTGGCGTAAAGCACACCAGATTAGTGATAGGCTGTTTCAGAGTCTGCCGATGCTCGATATAACCGTCTGTCAAGTCGACAATGATGAGCTCTTTCCGGTCGGGTGAAGACAGCGCTGCAAATTCTCCACTCGCGGCACAGAAGGCTGGCTCGTTGACACCCGTTTCGAAGGAGGTGAAAGCTTCAAGTTCGGTCGCCTCCGCCTCGTCATCTGGCAATAGGGTGCAGCTCACACGGCCAGCGTTACTACTACTGACTAGACAAACTTGTGCTTGAGTGAATGGCATTGCCACCGGTATTGTAAAAGCAGGCTGGTCGTCGAGCACAAGCCGCTGCACTTTGATAGCATAGGCCTTCTGCGAGGACAGCTTGACAGCCCAACCGAGGACCACGCCGGCATCGGCTTGTACGAAAACACCGGACGCATGCTCTTCGACGCTGCTCGCGACATGAAATTTGCCACCTTGAGCCACACTACAGGCGGCCTTCGCAATGGTATCGCCGGTCTTGTCCCACAGCGATACCTCGGTGGCAGACATTGTGAGCAACATGGCATCAGAGCTCAAGGTCGTAGCAGCGAGGACATTGGAGCTGATACCGTATGATCGTCTCGCCTGCAACGAATGGTCCCGCCCGAGTTTCCATTCAGTGAGCTCGCCGTGCGATCGCGACAGAATTCCACCGCCGGAAGAATGGAGTTCGAGAACAGCTGAATCATGTCCGCACCACGTTACCGTCGACTCGAGTCGATCTTGTCCCGGCGTTGAGAGCGAGAAGAATGATTCGACTTGCCCTTGCCACCAAGTAAGCTCGCCACCGTCATCGATCGAGTGTGAGAGCATGTGGAACTTATCGTCCTGTAACCAAGCTTCGCAAGCGGCAGGACCACCGCCGCGCATCTTGAACGACACGCCTTCCGCGTGTGTTATGTGCACAGGCTGTGTTGGTGTCTGGTCTTCTGTCCGCCGCTTGTGGCCAATGCTTTGCAGTCCCCATGCGGACATCCGACCATGTCCGTCAAAAGCCACGACTACGTCCGGGTCGTTCGAGATCATTTCCTTGAGGAGCTCCTTCGTGTGATCAACCTTGCCATCCTTAGGTAGGCCAATGGCAGCATTGACCGCGGCGCAGAATTGCTCAGAGGGTAGGATGACAGCATATCGTGGCGCTATGGAAGGCTGAGTCTGGCCTTTTATGGTCAAGCTCGGTGACTGTGGAATCGCCGCTATCAGGTCCACGGTGACGTGTAGAGCTAGGATAGCAACCTCGTGTGACCCTGTAGCACGCCAGACACGCAATACGCCATCGTTGGCGATAGTGTAAAGCACTTCCAAGTCTTCATCGTGCCTGTGGCTCAGTGCGCTGCTCCGCCTCGCTTCCGTATTCTCGTCCCGTGGTCTCCACTGCAGATGTGTCACGGCTCCAGCGTGAGGTAGATATGTATGATCGAACAGACACTCTTCAAAGCTCAGCCTTCGCCATATTTTGACCAGCCGATCGTACCTGCCTCGGCTTGCGATCAATGTTGCGCTCGGACTGAAAGCTACCTGGTGTACCGGAGATGCCACATGCTTGCTCCACGTCGCTTTCCTATGCTCAACATCTTGTCCATCTACTGCTTCAATGTTCGGACTTGCGTTTTTACTGGCAGGATGTGTACTGAACAATGTGATCGAGCTATTTCCACCCACCAATGCTTCGCCATCGTCTCCCCAACTCAAGCAATGTGTAACGTCTTCCTCATGTTCTTTGCTCAATAGCAGTGCCTTCTCCCACCAGACCTTTGTCCAGCCCTCAGTCTCCGGCTCCAAGGTCCAGACGTCCGTCCTCCCGGCGACAATGAGCTTCCCAGTCTTATCTTCTGCTACCACTGCAACAAGATCGTGCTTGAAGCGGATGGCTTGGACAAGATTCGTAGGCGACGTAAGGATATTGAGCTGTGCACCGGAGATGTAGGCGATGTATCGTTTGAAGCGAAAGACGAATGTCGCGAATGACTGCAGTCCCTCGACCGGAGCTCCAGGGAGGAGTTGGGCGAATCGGGTGGTCGAGGCATTGCTGCCAGGAGATGTGGAGGGCATTGCGGAACGTGTTATCTTACGTCGAGGTTCATGGTGGGGTTGCTGGAGACAGCGATCCTCAAGAGTTGAGAGCTCCTGTCACTCGATCGAGTGCGGCGATGCACAAGACCTTGGAGGTAGCTGTATCTATACAAAAGCAAGACAAAAGGTCACGCAGCGGATATGCACATGCATCTCGGGGAGTCCTGGCGGATCGCGATATCTCGGCCAGATCCGAGGGCCACGTGTGGCTGGCAGTGTGTGGATGTGGTCGTCAGACATATAGTCTGCAGCTTTTCCTCCTTTCGTTCATTACCTCCTGCCAATCATTTTCACAACAGCCTTGCACCATGTTGAGCTCTCCAACACCAATGACAATCGTGCTGACTCGGACACGACCCGCGTGAATACTAATGACGCCTGTCGCACGGCCGCGGGCTTGGGATCAACATACATAAATCAGTCAACTTCATCGCTGGCACATCGATCGAAAGTTCTTCTCCCGCGGCCAGCTCTGCACTGCTTCCTTCAACGCTAGCCAGCCAATATATCGCACATTTCACAAAGACGAATCATCGGTATACAAATCATTGCTCCACCATGGAAGAGCTGCAGCACGAAGTCCAAGCCCTGCGTGCAGAAGTCGCTACTTTGCGAACCGAAGTCTACAAGCTCAGATATTCCATTGCGCATGAAATAAACGAAGATTCGGAAAGCGGCATCAGCAAGACAACATTTTCACAGGCAGAGCGTTCTACGAGCTGTTGGAACAAATACTCATCATGATAATAGAAGCACCCTCAGAGGGGGCCTGGCCCGTATCCACCAAGACGTGGCGCCTGAGGCATCCTCGCTTCACGTACCTTCACATCGTTATGAAGCCACTGTTCCGAGAGATTCTCTTGGTGCCTAGGAAAGAGCCATCGCCACTGGACTTGCAGGCCTTACGGGCAGCGGCAGAACATACCCGTGCTGTCAAATTCGACCAAGTCTACGTGGAACGAGATGCCGCATGGACGCGCAGCTCGGAAATCGCAGATTCCTGGGCGAGCACGTCAGCTCGTCAAGTCGGAATGCATACAAAGAGCTCTAATGTCTTACGACCCTACCAATTGCATGTCCAGTCCGGAGCTCACCGAAACTTCTTTGTAGAAGCGCTCAAGCTGCTGACACGCGTTCACTCTATCACTACGACCTGCGAAGCATCAAACTACCATTGTGTCGCGTTTCCACCGGCCGACCAGACTTTTGCTTTGGCAATGGAGTGTCTCCAGAGAGCAGATACTCGCATCACCGATCTGTACGTGGGGCTAGACTTTAGTCCACCCATCATTGATCAATAGCTTTGTGCAAGCCAACATTGGCTGGACTGCGATCACATCTGTGCAGTCACTACACATCGGCGGCTATTAATCCACGGAGGAATCCTCCGCGGTTGCTGTGGAACGCTCAATACTTCAAGCCATCTTAATGAAATGCTCGGCGACATTGAGAGAACTCAGAGTAGAGTGCTGTGGAACATTGTTCAAGCAGCCACAGGAATCGAGCATGCCACAGCTCCGTGGACTGAGACTTGATGATGGGCATTTGCACGTGCAGCACTTCGCCACGTGGATCCTCCGCCTGCCTCAGCTTCAAGATCTAAAGATTGAGGAGAGTATCAGCCGAGCTTGCTGCGACGTCGGTTGCCGTTCGTTGAGACCACTTTTCGACAGCATCCGAAATCATCCATCGAAGATGCAGGTGACATTCGATCCATTGTATGTCTGGCTTAAAGCAGCCTCCGAGAATCCTCCGCCATTTCGTCCAAGCTACCACACGGCCATACCAAGGCACGAAGCGGTCTTAACGCCGACAGGAGATATTGAAATGGACCGAGGATGTCAGGCTGTCGTGGATTATATAAGTAAGACAGGTGCGTGGTCTTTGGGGGATGATGATCGAGCGTCGGATCGTCATTTACCGATGACTGTGTTCTGAATATTTCTACGGAAGTCAGAGGAAAAGAATCAGCTCGCATGATAGCAAAGCTCAGTGTATGGCTTCTTCCATGCCGAAGAGTCTGCCGCGCTTGCTTTATCACACCCATCGAGGCTCTTGGCTATGGTGGTTGAAAGATTCTGGAAAGCCCATTCACGCTGACTTTGCTTTGTTGGTCCATCGCCTTGTTACCGAATCGGTCATCAACATGCTCAATCACCATCATTCAGCACAGTGGAAGCACGCTTACTTCTACTACAGTCATGGTAGATGTATAGGCGGATCTACCTGGGCTATACGATGCGGCGCTGATCTTTGCCGTCTCAACTCCATACCGGAAAACTCGGCAGGAGAATCCTTCGCGTCGCCTCAAGCACAAAACTCAATACCGCAGGACACCTCACGCCCTGCTACTGCCGATAGGGAAACATCTGCTTGCTGCCTAGTGCAGCCTTGATCCACCTGAGCTGCTTACATTCTAAGTGGAATACAAACAGCTCGAGCACACCTCTCGCGCTGGAATCTTCTTCACTCATTGAGGATCAACCATTTAATTTTGTAGTATGAGCTCACGAACTGAACATTGTTGACAAGCTCAGACAGTACCGCGACATGACGGCCCTCCAGCACAAGCATAAGGGCCTACGATCACAAGAAGTGAACAGGGACAGTGCCATCCGCATTCGCCAGAACGACCACAGTCAAGCCAGCGAAACACCATCGAACACCCGTGCAGCGATCCTCGGATTGCCCGACGAATTGCTGCACTTGATTGTGGATCGAGTCTCAGACCCGTCTTTGAAGATGCTCCGCTTGGTCCACCCACGCTTTGCACACCTTGAAGCCATCATGGAGAGGAGCTTTCAGGAGGTCACCTTCAGGCCAAGGAACCAACACTCTCCGCAGGAGCTTCAGGCTTTGGCCGATCTCGTCCATTTGGTCCACAATGCAGGATTTCTGCCTGTGGTTATCGAGCGACACAATGTTCGCCCAGCTCGTGCCGGTGTAATGGATTATCAAGAATGGGATGCGCAAACCTCCACAGAGAACGCAACCCTGCGGCACGCATACCAAGCATCGTTGAAATCTGGAGCCCTTCAGGATTTCTTTGTTAATGCTCTAAAACTTCTGCCTGCTGTCAGGTCTGTCGTGCTAAGCCATGCTCGAGCTGCACCCACCCATTGCGCAGAATTTCCCGCGATAGCAGATACTCATGCTCTGGCTTTCCAGTGCCTGGCAACGGCGAGAACGCAAATCCATGAGCTAGAGATTGCGTTCTCCAGTTTCGACCAGATTGTCGAAGAATGGAAGAATGTAACACTACACTTGGACAACTGCAATGTAAGTGGCCTGAAGTCGCTTTGCGTCAGAGACTATGAGACGGACGAACACTGGACAGGTTCGCCAGTGTCCGACATGATGCGCAGAAGCTCCGAGTCATTAGAAGCACTCACCGTGGAGAGCTCTAACACCTTCGAAGCTCCGGATTCAATAGTCCTAAATATGCCAAAGCTTCGTCGTATAAAGCTAAAGGACGTCCAGTTGGATCTTCGAAATTTGGCCTTTGCAATATCATGCTGCGACGTTCTCGAGGAGCTTGAAGTTGAGGAGAGTGTGAGGAAGAGCTCTGCATATGCCGGATTCAGTGAGTGTTGGCGGCCGCCGTTCGACGAACTCAGAAATCAGGAATTGCGAATCATTTTCAACCCGATATATATCATGCCGAAGGAACACACAGAAGATCCACCGGCGTTCTTTTTGAGGTACAATACGGCCAGGTCGAAGGAAGAGGCAGTTTTTCGGCATACAGGAGATGAGGAGATGACTAGAAAATGTCAAGCAGTCATAGACTTCATCAGCGGTGAGAACGGATGGGAATTGGCCGATGATGAGTGATGTTCAGTTCCAGCAATGATGGCTTCGGTTTGCCTGCATGAGAGGGAACTCCCAGGCAATCTGGACGATGCTTGACCAGAGTTAATTTGCCGACGAAAGCCTGCAACCGGTTAGGTGGCGTGCTCATATCTCGCATAAGTCGCGACGCTCTACGCATCGGTCTGTAAGCCTGGCAATATTGAGCCATGGCGTCCATGCAGCAAAGTTGGTGCGCTGAGGTGAAGACAAATCGCCGGAGACCGAGGATCATGCTGTTTGAAAGGCTTCGTGAGTTGGTATAAGGCTCCAATCGGCGAAGCAGAATATCATGCCTTCGGCGGACTCAATCGCCGGTAGACTTGGTTGTCGTCACAAAGGAAATGATATCCGGAGATAGCTGACAAAGCCCGGTACAGTG
Source organism: Dothistroma septosporum (assembly GCA_002236755.2). Classification (NCBI taxonomy): domain Eukaryota; kingdom Fungi; phylum Ascomycota; class Dothideomycetes; order Mycosphaerellales; family Mycosphaerellaceae; genus Dothistroma; species Dothistroma septosporum. Next base: position 106,514 of record NBZP02000011.1, read on the forward strand.
CTCTTTGAGCTGAATCCTACAAGCTCTAACGGAGTTTAGCGCGTCGACTTCATGCTATGAGCTGACATATCCATCGCATTCTCCAAGCTGTCGACCGATGGATCGTACATATAGCATAACGCGTATCGTCGGTCGTTTGGGACCTCATCGGCGACATCATTACACCGACTACCGAGGAAAGAGCTCAAATATGGGCATATATACCATGGTCTCTCGAAGCAGAGAACCTATAATTCCTCATCTGCAAGCACTCTTCTAGCGACCAATAGAAACCTCAGCTTTCCGACTTTCTCCACATCCCTCTACTTCACCATGCGCGTCTTTGTCACAGGTGCCTCAGGCTTCATTGGCGCTGCCGTAACCAAGGACCTCATCTCTCATGGCCACGAAGTAATCGGTCTAGCCCGCAACGATAGCTCAGCTGACACGATCACTAAACTCGGCGGAACACCTCACAAAGGCCACCTCTTCGACCTCGACAGCCTGAAAATAGGAGCAGCATCAGCCGACGCCGTCATCCACCTTGCTTTCGTTCATGACTTTAGCGGTCCCGACAGCCCCACTAATAACTGCGCCACGGACAGAGATGCCATCAGCGCTATGGGAGAGGCTATTTCTGGGACCGGAAAGCCGTTCATCATCGCGAGTGGGACTCTCGGTCTCCAGGAAGCAGATGGCAAACCAGCTACAGAGGACACTCCAGGCCCACGAGGATCTGGCTTCTTTGATCGGACTCTTTCCGCGGATCTGGTGCAGAGGCTCAGCAAGGAACAGAACATCCGCGGTATGGTCGTCCGTCTCGCTCCCATCGTGCATGAAAACGGCCGTGGCGGGTTCTTGACCATTCTTCCGCCAATATTCCGCCAAGCTGGCTTTGCTGGCTACATTGGCGATGGCGAGAATGTTTGGCCTGCTGCTCACAACCAAGACATCGCTGTTCTCTTTCGTCTTGCGCTAGAGAAGGGGACGGCGGGTGCGATCTACCATGGTACTTCTGAGGAAGCTGTCAAAACAAAAGACATTGTAGAGGCTGTTGGGAAGAAGATGGGCCTCTCGGTCGAGAGCAAGAGCGTGGAGGAGGCAGCTGTGCTGGGATTTGTGGCGCATGTATTGGTCATGAATGATCCGACGAGCAGTGTCAAGACGCAGAGGGAGTTGGGGTGGAAGCCAGTGCAGAGGGGATTATTGGAGGATATTGAGAAGGGGGAGATCGGGGATATCGATGCTAGGAACGCCAAGTAGCGTAATGTATGTGTATGACATTCGCGTGGCTGACGAGCGAGAGCAAACGCACATCTTGACCGTGCCTCGCCCACTTACAGAAACCCTCACGTCTCACGCACGACTATTTGTGTAGCGCCTCCCATGCAGACTTGAATAGGCGCCGCCACGACTGCCCATGAAGAGCTGGCTCTTCTATTGCAGTAATGATCAATGATCGAGCGTAGACCCCTGTCAGTCTGCTCGCAGAGACCGACGACCGGGAGAGTGTTCAGTGGAGGACCTCGAAGCGTCTCTCCAGTCCATATAGCGGTCACTTTGAGCTGGCGAGCATAGTAGCGACCTAGAGCGCTTGATAGAGCATGAGGACGAGTCTTCGCCGCCAAACAGTGGCTTGTTTCATATGACTAGCTTACTTTTCCCGGACGACGCTAGGCTCAATCGAGCCACTTGCGCTTCACCTCCGAATCCCCAAGTGAATCTTCCTCTTTCCATAACAACAACCACTGCCAAAATGGTCAAGCCCCTCACCTTCAAGGGCGACAACCCCGCCAAGAAACGTAAACGCACCCACGACGACGACGCTGCCACAGACGCGCCTTCCTCAAAAGCCCTCGTCACCGATACCGTCGAGGACGACGAAAATTGGGTTTCAGCCGACACGATCGACGACATTTCCGGACCAGTGATGTTGGTTTTGTCGGGCGATAAGGCGGCGTGTATGGCTGTGGATCAGTTTGGGAAGGTGTTCACAAGTGGGGTGGAGAATATGGTCGAGAATGAGCCGAGTACGGCGGAGCCGCACGATGTGAGGCAGGTGTGGGTTAGTCAGAGGATCGTGGGCACACAGGATGGGTTTACGCTGAAGGGACACCATGGGAGATATCTTGGATGCGACCAATATGGCTTCCTCTCAGCCGCGCGCGAGGCAGTCTCTCCCGAAGAAACGTTCAAGATCACCGCGTCGAGCAACGCTGGTCTCTTCAACATCTCCAATACGCGAAGCGACAAAACACGATTCGTCACCGTAGACAACGACAAATCGCCAGCAGAGATCCGAGGAGACGCGGAAGATGCCGACGAGACCACAGCAGTTCGTGTCAGAATGCAGGCGCGATTCAAACCGAGACACAAAGTGGAGAAGGCGGAGAAGGTGCGTGCGAAAATCAGTAGGAAAGAGCTGGAGGATGGAGTAGGAAGACGCTTAGATGATGAGGAAGTCAAGAAGTTGAAGAAGGCGCGACGGGAGGGAAATTACCATGAAGTGATGTTGGATGTGAAGGTCAAGGGCAAGCATGACAAGTTTGCTTGAAGAGATATGATACCACGAGAATATGAAATGCTGTGCTACCGATGGCTGCTGCTACTGATGTATACTGGTCCTATGCCTGGAGAGCGCTCGTAAGCCTTTCGATCAATCCCTCCTTGGTGTGCCCCGAAAGTCCCAGGCTGAAGGATTGGCCAGCTCCGCGTCTGCTCTGCATTAACGGGCATGATACCCCGACTTGCCATGCTTATATTGCATCGATCCCTTCACCGACGGCAGAACCCTCAAGTCACCACCAAGAGTACGCTTGCTCTCCTTCTCAGCACCCAGGACCGCGCTACCCGCTGACTCGTCCGACGCCGTCGTCAGCCACGACCTTGGAGACTTCGGCAAGTCCTTGTCTCCCACGCCTGTCCATGGTGGACCGTCTCTCTCTAGCTCCGGACTGGGCCACAGAACTCGGACTGTCGGATTCGTGAAGAGATCTGGTGGGATCTGCGGTGCTTGGGATGCTACTCGCGTCCTTAGCGCGAATGCTTCGGCATCGCGTGAGACGTTCGTGGGAAAGCGGGATGGCGTCTTCATTGGTATTAGGACGGCTCTCGGTGGGGGGAGAGTGTCACGATACGGGTGTGCGATCTCTCGGGGCTCGTGGCGGTGGAAGCAAGAGAGCTTTTGGAGGAAGTTCATGGCGTTGATGCGATGGCAATGGTAACAGGATGTGGATGTGATGGTATACGAGAATGATCTTTGTCCGGAAAGTGATGGGTCATAATGACGGGCATCATGGAAGTGAGACAAGTCGAGGTGGTGAATGAGGCCGATCTGATCTGGTCGCTGGAAGTGAGACATGCATGAGGGCGACGCGCTCGTACGAAGCAAGTTGCCGGTGCGACACATCATTGCCCTACAGCCGCTCTGGTAGCAACCTCTGGGTGAATTCGAAAATGACACATTGGCGATCGAGATACATGCTCGACAGACGAGACCACAGACACGACATGCTGCCGTTCTGACAACGTCTCTGCTCAGCACTATCAACGGTGTACGACGAATGCCTGGACCCAGACTCCTAAGCGAATGCATACATCATCGGCATCAAAGATGATGTGGAGAACGTGCACTGCACAGCAGCCTATATGTTTGTCGTCTTTCCATTCGCCGGCTGCTCGAGACCCGCGTTTGCAAAAAGCGGGGCTGCATGTGATTGTCCTTATCAACTGGGCTCAAAATTCCCCGTTGACTCAACTTCTTCACAACAAGGCAAAGTCGCTTCTTTCCCTCCGGCTCACCGTCCACCGCAACGCAGTCAAGATGGCGCAACTTCCATCAAGCATGAGGGACAAATACATGAACTCGGACTTCAATCAAGACATCGCCGCGTTCCATGCTCGAAAGGGTAGATTGCCGACAGTGTTAGAGATCAACAGAGATCCAAACCTTCGCAAATGGCAAGACGAGCTCAGTGCTGAATTCAAGGGCGGAGATCCCGATCCTGTCATTGGATATGCCTATGCAGGATACCCATACGCTTCTGCTGCACCAGCTCCTGGCTGCAGAGAGAAGTGCGACATCTGCAAGTCTCAATGGCTGGTTGGCCTACTAATGGAGATCACGGGCTATGACATTAGCTACACCGACCTCGAAGCTCGAGACCAGCTCGACCATGCGCGACATATCGCCCACCAAGACTACTTACACATCTGTAAGCACCTCGAAAACTATGGAGATGTGTTTGTCAAGAGATGGCAAAAACGCAACGCATCGAAGCGAGCAGATTTACTGAGGAAAGCATTACCGGACATGTATGCACGGAGAGGATTCCCACTGGTCGAATATCTGAATGTGCGACCTGGGCAAACGGGCGAAACACTCGAAGAGCGGCAAGACAGGCTTCGCACCGCGGAGCTGCTGCCGTATCTGAACATTGATGCACTGGCCGAATCGCCTCTTGAAGTTTTGGCTCTGCTCCATCGCCGTATCACCGACGCTCCTCGTCAATGGTCTGCATTTGATTATCACCAGCATGAATCTAGCTTCAAGACTGGAATGGTTCGTTCATCCTACAATCCGCATTGTGTAGCCATGTCCACCAAGCGATTCGGCTGCTTGACTCTCTTCGAGAAGCGTGGCATCCACGATGCGTCTCTGATAAGCTTTCCGCGAGCAAAACTCCTCTTCGACGCCCAGACCCGGCTGTACAGCTTTCTCCGCGCCCTCGTTGACCTTCTCCTTGGGCCTGGAATAAGTGATATCGAGCCGACTGGCAGAGACGAGCTTGATCGCCTTGCGGATGCACAGTTCAGTGATCGTCTTGGCTGGACAGCTGACAGACCCACGCACAACTCACCATTCTCGACCCCACCGCAATTCGACGTTGCGACCATCGTCGAACAGTTCAAGCTTCGCCTTCAGGCCGCTGAGGACGAATTGGAATTACTGCAGACCGATCCAGCCTGTCTCCGAGAACAACTTGCGCGCGCTGAAGGTTCCGCAGCGCTCTCCGGCACATCTGCAGTAAAGCGGTTGTCCGAGTTGGCAGAGCTGATCGTTGTCGGCCTACAGAAGCATGACAACTGGAGATACTTGCTTTCCGAGACTGAGGTCGCAGCCAAGAGCATAGGCAACAGATGTGAAACCCTCTTTGATGATCAATGCCTACCCAAGGACTACGATAACGCACTTGGTATCTTCGAGCACGCACTAGGCACGCAGTTCAAGGCGCAACAGGATCACCTCACAACTCTGTTAGTCGCGTCCAAGGACTTCAAGAAATTCTTCACAAAGAGAGACGATGGACAGTTTGTGGTCGACGAGCAGCTGCGCAAGTTGTCGAAGGGCGACCCCCTGTTCTAAATCCTCATGGAACTGACTCGTTACAACGGCATCGACATGGGATTCCATGCCTCGAGCCTCTTTCTGTACCTTGACGACATTCTATCTCGCGCCACTCGCCAGGATGCTGGCCGAGTCGACCGCGCAATGTATGTGGTCATCTCTGACATGGCGGTCATCAACAAAGCTCCTCACAGCCGTCAACTTTCATCGTCCTCGCTGCTCAGGATTCGCAAAAATCATGGGCGGCATATCACATCAAGAGTCACTATACCAGATGATGTTCGGCTCTCCACAAGATCCAGACGAGTCGCTCGGCGCCTTCATGTACAGGCTCACCCCTGAAGGCATCTCTGATTGCTGCTATACCGGAGCCTACAAATCTGGGTACAAGGAACTACACCCCTCGCTAGCCGCCTTCATGAAATGTCCTGTACCGAATGGACGAGCAACCAGAGCAAACCTCGACGCTCTGACTCAGTCGCACGAGGCCCTCCAAGGTTTCTGGTTAGAAGCTCGACGCTGGCGTAAGAATCGCATGGTAGATAACGGACTCCGGGAGCACGAGGCTGACAAGCGAGTCCAATGCCTAGCATTCTCCGGTAACGCAACGCACGCAAAGTTGATTGCGTCGGAGCGGCACTCGCTACTAGCAGCCATTGAAGCCCGAGGTGAACCAGAGAATGACTGCCTGGGATTGACCAGATGCTGACACACATTACAGAAAAGGTAGCAAGTGCTCGTCAAGGCCAAGCGGCGAAGGAAGCGAAGCAAGCGAACGACCCTCACACGGTGTGGGGTATCTCCGAGCCTGAGACGCTGCCAGGCTCTGGACCAAAGTCGAAAGAAAAGACCAGACCTACGACGCAAGCAGACAAAGCTCACGAAGTGGGCCACGATGACAACATCAACGCTCTCTCGACCGCTGCAAAGACACTCACCATCGCACCCAAAGTTGAAGTCAGCAAAGACAGCATGCGTCTTCTCACTCGCATGTATGCCTCCATGGATGACACCAAAGCCAACAAGGGCAGTGTGAAGTGGGACGATCTCGTCGCTGCGCTGATCGATAGCGGCTTCCAGGTCACGCCCAACGGCGGCTCTGCCGTCACATTCAAAGACACAGGTGGACGAGGCTCAATCGTCTTTCATCGCCCACATCCTGACCCTCCTCTGGACCCCATCATGTTGCGCTCGATTGGCAAGCGATTGGCAAAGTGGTTCGGCTGGGAGAAGGAGAGCTTCGTTGAGCGTGGGAAGGTTTGAGAGCATGGAGAGCAGGGTACACACGGTTTGGAATATCGTGGCTTGGGTTCCATTACGACCTGTGGTATACAGACGGGCAAGTAGTGCGACTGGTGACAAGAGGCGGGTGAAACACTGGTGTGCGAACTTCGCGAGAATATTCCGACTTCATCGCCTAGGAACAGAGGCCGGTGGGCGCGCAGATCCAACTGCTGCACTGTACAGTCACAAGATGACGAAGTAGCCTGAAACCATCGTACTCATCGTACTTTCGATTTCTGTTCCCTCTCAATGGTTTCCTTGACGTTTCTGGTGCCGATCAAACGTCATCCAAATCAATCTACTCTCCGCCTACGACAACGGCGAAAACGACCCAGTAGCCTTGATGGCCCCACTCGAAACCCCCAAAACCACCTTCACATCCCCACTCACAATCATCCACTACTGCGTCACAACATCCCAGTGACTAAGATCCCTCCTCGCAAGACCAAACGTTACCATCTTGCTCTCGCCAGGCTTGAGCGGAATAGTATCGAAACCGCGCAGCGCTTTAATAAGTGTCACGTCCCCCTCAGAAGGTCCCGATAAGCCTAGATAGAGGTATGGGACTGCTACGCCTGTGATGGAGCCGATGTTTGTCACTGTTGCTGTGACTTTGTAGACTGTTCCAACAGAGCTGGGTTGCCGCCTGGGGCGATCTTCTGAGCAGGTGGAGTGGGTGATAGAGTGCCCGTGGCGGTCTTGAAGATGTTGAGGTTGGCGAGGGGGAAGGCTGTGTAGCTTAGACCGTAGCCGAAGTCGAATCGAACGCTGGCGTTGAAGTCGTCGAACCAGCCTGCATGGCTGCGGTCAGTACTTCGTTCTGAGGACTGCGAGCGAGTGTACTTACGATAGTCAATCAGTAATCTTTCTTCGAATTCGGACTCCCAAGCCAATGGATCTGAGGTATTCTGTAGAGCTATTGACATCGTAATGGGGGCAAAGTCGTAGTCGCTTTGTTCATGAGCAATGGTATATGGCAAGTGGCCACTTGGGTTGACTTCGCCCCAAAGCATCTATATGATAGTCAGCAGCATTGTCCGTGCACGAAGTCCATGCGAGAGACTTCCATTAGCAATGCTATTACCCTGCTCTTGACCGCCAAAATGGGCAGATAAAATGGCCGTGACGTTGGGGTGATCAGCGAATGGCAAAACATTCAGACCGCCGGAATTTGTGGTGACGACGGTGTTGGCACATTGGGCTGCCACTGTCTCGACCACAGCGGTGCCGTTCCAGTCGACTGGCAACGACGTGCGATCGGCACCTTCTGTAGCCCAGGTCTTGAGTGATACTAGGCAGACTTCGGGAGGCCGTGGATAGAAATTGTTGCTGCCACGCGTCAGTCGAGCACTACTCATAAAGCAGGAGCCATACTCTTGAGCCATCGTCATGCGTCATCAGATCATTATCCAGGACATATTGCACCAAAGCATGATTCTTCTGCTGCGCCGCTCTCGCCTTGATCACCTCCGGCGGCGAAATCACATAGCTCAACCTACCAGTCCCAAAGCCTCCACCAACAAGTAGGACTCCCTTCTGATAGCCAAAGTCGCGTATGTCTGAGATCGAAAGAGTGTAGAGTCCTTCGGTAACATCTCCAGCACCGTTACCGAAAATACCGATATTTTTTGGCTTCTTCAGCGGGAGAGTGTTGTTTTGGTTCTTCAGCAGCAAAATTCCGACAGCGCCCAGCTCGCGAACCAGCTCAGCATGTTGTCTTCGTTCACGCTGGCATTCCGCTGAGCCTCTCCCTCGTTGCCAGTACCAACTTGACGTAAGCTCATTAGATGGACCAGAAAATCGCTAGAAGATCACCTACTAGTGCTTAGCGCATGGCTGTACCCCTTCCTCTTGAATGCCTTCAATGGTCGAGTACAGATCAGCACTTATCACTAAGCGTTGTTAATCAGGACCGTATCTCTCCCATCATGACGCCTGTAAGCCAGGGATCAGGCGAGGCGCCCTTCTGTTCGCGTATCAGTGCAAGCCCAAAAGACCGAGAAAACGACTTGTCTCGACGAGACATACCTTTCCCAAATTTCGCGCAGCTATAGTCATATACGTACCCAATTCTTTCCACCATATGCAGATCTTCCCAGTGGAGCCGCAACAGGTCCCAAAATAACATGAGCTCCCTTGCTCCTGAACTCCTCACCAAGCTGCTGTCCACGGGTGTGAGCCAGATCGCGGTGCCACGAAGCTGCAACAGTCAAGCCCGCTGGAAAGACAGAAGCATAGTCCGCCAGACGAATCGCAAGTGGTCCGTCCTAGAGACACAACCCGTTGAAGCCGAGTCTTAGAGTCGAGCCTATGTTGTCAACGCAGGGCCCTGCTGTGCCGGTCACGAGGAATATTTTCTCTCGCAGAGTGAGTCGAGACAAGAAGTTTTGTGCTTGATCGAACGCAGCGGCCTCCCATCCGCTGCCTGTGGCATTCGTTGTGTTTATTGTTATGAATGGTGGCCTCTCTTCGGAGGACGATACACGATGTCAACAAACGGGAAGGATCCACAGCTGGACTGCTTTCTTAGTCTGTGTCGACTCATGGTGGTCCAGGGTAAGTGATACTTGTATTCTACGCTATGATCACAGCAGTCAGGCCTAAGAGAGCAGAGCCAATCTGCCATCGTTTGCTGACTGCCATCCTCCAAAACGATAAATGATCCCGTGTACGTTGCCGTGTGAGCAGTAGTACCTGTGATTATGTACAGAACGCTCTGCCCCATCCCCCTGCCTGCCCGTTCGTCGTGCCGTGCCAACCGTCATACTGCTGCAGACTCCTCCAAGGTATGAGAGATTCACTGCATCGTCTTCCATGACCCATGTTACATGCATAAGACAGAGCAAGTCGATGCGGGGAAGGCCGGAGCACATGTGCCCGAGTGATGTTGTTCCCGCAGATCTTTCTGCACCTGCAGGCACAATCACGTCCGCGCGTAGGTCGTAGGGGGATTGTCCCCGTGTTCTCCGTGTCCACCGGATGGTGTTCGAGCCGTACTGGCGGTTTCAGTCGGAACACGAGATCCAACGAATCGGTGGATGAGTAGCCCGGCTACAAATGATTCTCAACAAGATCTCGCCAAAGTCTGGCGCGGTGTGCTCCTCATTCCGCTTCAGATCGTATGCTCATACATCGTCGTCGAAATCCTCGAAAGTGGACGTCTTACGCACTGGACCGTAGGACAGACCCCACGAGCGCATCGATCCCGCCATACTGTAAGCATGTCTCGCGCGCAACTCCGACCCAAATTTCTCCAAGCGTGGCTTATGCTGTTTGCGCCAAATCTGTGCTCGAGTTGGAGGGTACTCGTATGCAGAGATGCTGGCCTCAGCCTTCAGAGCGTCCATGCTCGATTGCAACTCTTTCGGTGACATGCCTTCGACTTGCTCGCCGAGCTCGGCCCGGATCTCGCTGGCGTAGTCCAGTATATCTCGATAGAGGGAGAAGCTTTGCTCCATGCGGTTGACTTGACTATTGAGCCAGACGTCGACGCTCAAAGCGAGAAGAACGCACAGGAATATGATCGTGAAGATGCAGAAAGTGAACAGCAGCAGTGACGCGAAGCCCCATTGGTACGTCTCCAAAGTCTGGCATGATGAGACCTGCTTGTCGTGGAGCCAATCTTCATCAAGTATCTTGCCATTCTCGTCCAGATACAGCGGATTCCGTCGCTGAAATGATAATGGCGGCCATGGCAGCGAATGCGTGTGATTCGCGATAGTGATGTTGCTCGTCGTACAGTCAATGAATCTTGCAGAGGATTCCTGCATGCCAACGTCTCCCATACGGGCATACGTCATGGTTTGATTCAAGGCCCAGTCGATCGAGAATAGAACCGATTGAACCTCGGTATCAGTGTATGCGCCATACCAGTCACTATACGAGGTATCGTTGGAATGCAATGTGCCGTTGTTACGGTCGCCTGCGTACCCAAGAAGTCCAGAGCCTTGACAGTACGTAGCTGCGAGAGCAGTGTCTACCAATTTGTTAGTAACGCTTCCATGTGTACAGCGACTCACGTACAATTCCATAGCGGATAGTTGGGGTCGCTTTCGGAACCCCACACCGTGACTACAGACTCCAGTCCCACTCTGTCGGCGTCCAGAACAATTGAAGCTGGCACTACTTTCACTTTAGAATATTCCATGAGATTGCCGTCAGCCCGATAAAAGGGTGCCATATTCGCCTGATAACCCGTCATCGCAGATACCAGCGTGCCGAAGGCTAACAGGTAGACGACAACGTACAGGTATCCGAAAAGCCTCCAGCTCCACGAGAAGGTAAGATCTCTGACGAGCGCATACCAAGACCACATGGAGAAGTGCTCGAAGGTCAGACTGGTGACCAATGGCATTCGTAGTGGGCGCTTTTCGAGGATAGCCAGTAATGACTTGCGAATGACCGAGTATGCCCAGATGGAAAGCAGCATCTGCCCGCCACGACCAACGACCAAATCCCAGCATATGTCAATGGCCTTTGCCTGGGGGAACGTGAGCCTTCCGAAAGCCAGTGTGATGCTGACGAACAATGTCGGATTCCAGCATTGGTTTGCAGAACCCTCCAGCGGGTAGACCACAGTACCATCGGCAGCGCACGAAAAGCCGTAGGCGTCAAGGCTGTTTGTGTAGGAGTAGTTCGGACAGTAGAGATCGAAGAAAAGTCCAGTAAACAGCGCAACCATGAAAAGGCATAGCAGCGGGAGACCGATGTGTTCCAGGAAGCTGAGTAGACCGCTCTTCTGCTGGCCTGTCGACACGATCTTCATGATGGCTGGACCTGTAGGAGGCAGTTGGACGATGTCGTCAGGTCGCGTTGCAAGAAGTGCAGTCGCGCAGGATGGCGGCGCGCTCTTAAGGGGACGGCAGGAATCATATTATTAGCGGAGGTCGGGCACTGCACCCTTCGCGTCACGCGATAGCGCCTTTGTGTTACAGCAAGCGGGAGGTCGCCGGTGGTATGGCCGGTGGTATATCGACATGACTCACACATTGTGCCGTGAAGGTACATTTCGTGGCGGGAACGGTGCTTGATAGCTGCAGATATTCTGCTGAGTATCTCGTGGACGAGAGAAACCACGACGACGACTTGGTCGAATGTTGTCAGTGATATTGTTGATGTTGCGTTGAAGAAGCGAGGTGGATGGAGCTGGGCGGCGCAGCCAGGATCGTCGTCTTGGCGGTGGGGGCGGAGTCGGCAACGTCTTTCACACTGTCGTTGGCTGCCCGTCTTCTCCATCCATACCAAGTGCAACGGTACGGCTCAATTGCCTTTGGTGTGCCTTAATGAAGAGCAGGTGATCTCCGGGCGCGAAGGAAGAGACGATCACGAACCGCTGAGGCAAGTCAAGGACATGTCAAAGAACAGACATCGCACAACGGTATGATCACAACAGTGGGCTGCACAATCGTACCATGTAAGGCTTCCAACAGAACCACAGGCGCATGACGAGTCATTAGCGGAGAAGAACATACACTCGTTGGGTCAACGAATACGTAGTCCGCTGTGTCAACGACGACAGCGTCGAGACAGACAAAGCCCCTGACAGTGCCAGCACGAAGCCAGGGTCAGACACAATGTACACAGTACACCATGACTCCAGCAAGCTCAGGACTTCCACACCATTGCAATGTGGTCATTGTGAAAATTATGTATAAGGCTACAGGACTGTTGTTGGTCAACAGCGAAGCGATCCCGCCAGCTCCACCAGAACGGCAGCGTAGCGGCGGGCTTTGGCCGCGCGAGATCTGGGGCATGTGCCGTCCGAGCATCGATCCCGGCACAATTCTTGTCTGTGCTTCAGGTGTACAGTACCGAACGCCGCGCGGTCCTTGGATTCGCACGGCAGGGATGCTCGTGAAAGTAAAAGTCGCTCAGGTGAGTGTATAGTTCTTGCAAAGACAGTCGTGAGCTTCTCCACAAAAGCCACAAGGCTTCCATCGCCAATGAAATAGCCTGGTCCGATTGGTGGTAGCGTGCTCACACATAGATGGTGCAATAGCGCTGTAAGCAGGTCATCCAGGAGAACCACCAGCTTCCTAGATCCGCCAGCTTTTCCAGCTCTACCGGCTTCGTCAGAAGGGAATAGCGAGAACCTTTTTTCCTATCTTGATGTGCGCCCTGGCCAGGCCACCGTCAATGCTAAACTCGTACATGGCGCCACTTCCACGCTGTACCTTTGTGATTGGCAATGTTCAGGTGTGCTATGTCCATTTTCGATGATAGAGCCTAATTCCCTCAGGCTGTCACGACCTGGGGGGTCGGTAGCTCGTAGACTGTGGACAGCTCGATGACCCGCAGTCGCGACGGACCACCTCTGTACGCGTGCGACGGCGGCCCTGCTCATCAACATCGACTCTAATCGTGGTCACTTGAGTGCACCTTTGAGAATCAGCATTTGGTTGGCGGTTCAGAGTTTGGATACCTACATTTTGACGATGTCCATACAGTGTCAATCTGCAAATGTTTCCCGCACTGTGGTCCGTACACGCGGAAGGAAAAAACATATGCATAGACGCAACATCTCTGGAGACTTGGGGTAGATTGTGGTGATGATCTCTCGGCCAATACGCTTGGAGGGCGGTAGCGTGTGTCACAAGGGAACGTGCATGCCCCTCGCTTGGCGGCTGACCGCTGAGCATCCACGTTTGCCCTTCGAAAGTCGTCAATCATCCTTCCCACATGATGAACCCATAACTACGATGCTCGCAGATGCGCCTAATAAGCAATCCACGAAGCTCACCAAGCAGGACGTCAATCTCTTCGAGGTTTTCGCAGCAGATACCGGTGCATTTCGGCGTACGCTCTTCACCTACGTCGACACCAACGAGCAAGCATGGGCTGGCGAGGCCCACAATATACGGAAATATGATTTGACCGACCAAGCCCTCCAAGCGAATCTGCGGAAGATCCCTGATCAACATGTGTTCCCTAAGGTGACACAAGAAATCACCCTGCTGCCTCAACAGTCCGATGTTACGAAGCTATTCTTGAAGCGACCACAAATACACTGCTTGCTTGAGGAATTCGGGGGCAGCATCGTTCCGCAGATGCTTTTTGAAGAGGTGCAAGTACTAGAAATCCTGGCTCGCCACCCGCACCCAAATATTGTGCCTTACCATGGGTGTGTGGTCAAGCGTGGTTACATCACTGGCATCGCTCTTACCCGGTACCGGAAATTTTTGGAACATCGATTTTGCGACGACGACGACGACGACGACGACGACGCATCTGACCTCGATCTTGGCCGATTTGAATGCCAGTGTCGAGACGCTATCGACCATATCCATTCTCTTGGTCTCGCTCACAATGACCTGAACCCCTCCAACATCGCACTAGACGATCACGACAATCCAGTCATTCTCGATTGGGGATCATGCAAGGAATTTGGCGGACTGCTCCTGTCAGCTGGGACTCCTGGATGGATAGAAGACGATTATGACGTCTCCAAAAAGGACCACGATCTTTCCGCGCTGGGCAGGATCATGGCTTGGATGAAGGCGGAAAAGGCCAAGCGCACCAAGCACCGGGATGAATCGTCCGAATCTGCTTCAGCGGTAGGTGCTTGGGCAGACCGTCATTAGCGTGGCACCTTTATTGTTTGATCTGTGTAACTACGAGGACGAGTAGAAGAAGTCGACTAATGGGTGCGCATAGGCGACACAGCCCACGGCCGAATTGATGTAGTATATGGGATACTGTCTCGCCGGATCATACATGCCACAGGCGTCCTCGCATTAGCTTAGTACGACTATACGCTAGCAACCTATCTCTAAGTATAACATTCCCTATCGTGTTACTCCCGGAACTACGTAGTGCTGCGATCGCCTAATACCACGCTCTATTCTTCTAGCTTAGTCCTAAGATACTCTCTTTCATAAGGCAAACTTTGTAAGTACTAGGTTATCGCGACAAAAGTACCCTGCTGAAGGTAGAAGTTGCTAGTCTACGTTTGCGTACGCCGAGAATCAAATCCAAGCGCTATCACAGGCTGAGTCTGATAAGCACTCATGCATTGAAACCACTGACGGACTTCTCGTACGACGTCGCCAAGTCTGGCTTGGCCATTTCAAAGATTTTATTGAGAGTGTATGGTCGTCTCGAAACGTCCAGGTAGAGCAACTTCGAGCAAGCTGAGATCGGTAGAGATATCGGCTAGGCAGGTCTTGTAGCCTGGAGGTATTGTGTACGCATCGCCTTCGTTGAGAGCGTGCTTGCCGTCTTCCTCGCCATGTAATGTGCACGATCCAGTCAACACAACTGTGTATATTCAGTGTCAGTATTGAAGTCCAGTCGACGGTGAGTCATCGAGAGGACAACTTACAGGTGAAGAGGATATCCGAGTCATGACTCGTTACTGCGTTCACATCTTTCGACCCTTGGTCGGGCCGTACCACATTGACACTCGCAACACCTTTCGTACCGCAGGAAACACCAGTGTCTCGCACGTGAAAGCCAGGTACTCGCCAGTCCTTCCACTCAGCATCCTTTGTCAGGCTGTGAACAAATCGCTGTCCGTCCCATTCACGCCCAGGCTTCTTCGTCGGCGTTGGCAGTTCCATTTCCCAATCCAAGGTGGTGGTGTGCTCAGCTGGCACACCGATCTCAATAACCTGTAGGTTCTCGCTCGATTCCAGCACACGATGTCGTATCCTGGGCGGCTGGATCACACAATCACCAGCAGAAAGAATGAACGGCGGTCCTTGATCTTCATAGACCAAGCGGACCCACCCAGCGTAGCAGTATATCAGTTGAAAGCCAATTGCGTGGTAGTGAACGTTGTCTGGCACTGGTCCAGCATTTGGTATCCGAATATGCGAGGCGATGATCGCGCCACCGAGACGAGATGGAATGAGATCGCGATATTGCATGCCGGCACGACCTATGACCCATGGCGCGCCATCAGCGAGTCGACCGACGCGGAAGGCGTGCTGGGTGGGTGGCTGTGGGAACTGTATATCGTCTGACACGAATTCGACTGTCGTACCGGAAGGTGAGGTGAGAGAGTTCCTCTCTGGAGAAGCATCATCGCAGAGCAGACGGATTGTTCCAGGCGGCGTCGAAGCCGCTTTGTCAAGCCGTAAGTTGAGGCCGTGGCCGGATAGAGCAACGACTGCTGGAGCGTCTGCCGGGTAGATCTGATCCAGGCGGAAGCCCAGCTCCTTGGTGGTCCAGAAAGCGATGTCCTCTGCAATGTCCTTCGAAGGCAAGAGTATTTCCGCTGACTGGATTGTCATCTTTCCGTGATCGGGCAGATATGCTGGGAGGTGTTCTGTCGTGGCTTCCTGTTTGAAAGCTCTTATTTCCTTGGGTTGCGTGATATCATGTCAACGAAGGGAATGCTAATGTGAGAATATTTGTGCTGCGGGGTAGTTCGACACAGACTTTGGTGGTGGGAGGTGACCACAGAAATTTGGAGCCTGGTAACTAGAGGAGCAGTTTGACATCTCTTTGTAGAGTGATCAGGCTACCTATGTGAGCGTTGATGAGGCGACAGGCCAAGTGCTCGATCCGATCCCACCACCCCTGTCTAGCCCGCGGGCAAGCGCTGATAGGCAGATTATCTAATCTTTGTCTCCAAGACAGCTAACGGTCTCAGTTGGCCGCGTGTTACTGGAGCGCAGCTTACAATTTCGCTATCGCTAGGACGAATGTGCCGGAATATGCTGTAAGAAGGTACGTATTGCCACGGCTTTGGTGCTAGCTGGGTGGTCTTATGTCCGATGAGTCGGTGACAAGACTTCCGGTGTAGGTTCCACACAGAGGTCTCGACATCTTGAGTGGAGGCCTCGAAGTACACTCATTATGCTCGACTCCAGTCATGACTTGGCACCTTGCGCGCTTCGCAGTCTGAATGCCTCCAGTATGATTGCAACCACACTGTCTGTCGTAATCGGAAGCGGTCGATCACCTTTCCTTTGGCTGCAGATCTCATCTCGTGATGCCCAAGCGAAGTCCTGGTGCTCGTTCGGATCCAGCTTGACAGCCGTGCAGTCATCCACCTCCACGTTGAAGCAGAATCGACACCAGCTGCTCGTGCCTGTGCGGTTGTGAAACACAGAACCTGGTGCGTGCTCTGGTCCTTCTGAGATACCACAAGACAAGTGCTTCGCGATCAAGCCAGATTCCTCCAAGAGTTCTCGAGCGGCGCCGTGGAGAATGCTCTGGTCTCCATCGTCTACAGCGCCCCCAGGAAGCTCCCATCGGTTTGGCATCGAATCGTGAGCGGCACGTTGGATGACCAGAATTCTGTCATGCGGATCGAAGACGGCGCAAGCAGTCGCCAGGCCGTCCAGCTTCCGGGATTGGTTCTGCTGGAGCCATTCTCGCTGTGGTAAATTCCACGATTCTAGTGAGTGATCAAAAGTGAAGTCGCGCTTGACCTCAATGGCTGTCTGCTGCTGCTCTGTCGTCATCGTTGAGTTTGAATAGTCAGTAGTGGATAGTGGATAATCAGAAGTCTGTCGACCCCAAGATCATCATATGAGTAGCAAGCTGCAGCCTAGAAACAGGCAGGTGCTTTTGAGGATCTCACATGTGTCTCATCTCAGCTCACTCGAGCATTGTTCTTCACAGTCGGCGTGATGCGTCGCTAGCGACGGAAGCCCGGATATACAGATACGACAAAATACAACAACACTGCACGAATAGCGACATTATAGCACATAAGCACGTTCGAATAGCTTTAATTTATGTAGATATATCTATAGAGTCCTTATAAGACTTATTACTATACTATTTATTACCTATCTAGCTCTTTACTCTTTCTTTTATAACTCTAAATATAGTTATTAGCTTCTTTAAATTACTATTAAACTTTACTAGCTTATTCTCTATTGCTATTAACTAATTCTCTAGGTCTACTATCTTTATACTTATAGCTACTACAAAAGCCTTAAGCTTAGTAACTTATATCTTATTAGAAATTACTAGTATAGATAGTAGTAGTAGTAGTAATATATACTTGAGTTAAGTATAGCTAGATTTAGCCTTTATATAGTAGTAGGTATATACTTCGTTAGAGCTAGTAATAATATAGTATAGTAGAGTAAGTAGAAAAGTATATAAATACCTTTAAGAATATTAGTAAATAGAATATAAATATACTATAAACGCGAATAAATACTAAGTACTAGGAATAGCTACTAGAACTCTATTAGTAGTCTTAGTAGTATACTATACTATTATAGTCTAGTATACTCTTATATATACTCTAACTCTTATATTACGAAATATCGAAATATATATAAGCTATATTATATACAAAACGTAAAGTATAGTCTAGATATAAGTAATACTAAAGTATATAGGTTATACTAGCTAATACCTTAAATATATATACTAATTATATATACTCTAGATTAGGTCTTATCTAAACGTAAAGTATAACTATTATATTACCTAGGTTATAATTATAACTAGCTATAATGTCTTAAAAGTTCTTTATATATACTAGTAGTATTTAAAGAATTATTCTATAGCCTTTCTAGTAAATTAGGCTAAGTTAACTTTATAAGATAAAGTATTATAGTAATAAAGTCGTTCTATTATTATAGTAATACTATAAGAGATACCTTAATATTAGCTACTATATTATAATATCGTATCTAGAGCTATCTTTTACCTAATTCTTTATAAGATATTAATAGTCTATATTAATAGTAGTCTTCTATACTTCCTATATATTATATTATATACTAAGGTATTAGAATACTATAGTACTTAATACTTTAAGAATATTAGTAGTATAATATAGGCGCTATACCTATTCTTCTAGTATCTCTATTAGCTAAATATATATAGAAAGTAATCTATTCTTATTTGTCTATTACTTTAACTTATTTAATATAGGCTTATCTAGTATATCTTTATTACCTACTTACCTACCTAACCTATACTAGTTTATCTACTCTCTATCTAAATATACCTTATACTATAAGTATTCTTCCTCTATATTCTAGATAAATATCTATTTAATCTAAGATAAGACATAATACTAACTATTGCTCTTATTTCTTAACTTAGTAGTAGAGAGCTAAAAGAATCTACTAATATTAGTATTATATAGTAGGAAGAAGTACTAGGTACTTACTTATTAGAGTTAGACTTCTTAGACTTAGTAGTATCTATAATACCTTTATTATTATTAACTTCTTTTACTACTCTTTAAGAATTATTAGTTTTATTCTCTATTACTATAAACTAGACGTACCTTACTAAGAGTAGTAGGCTCGATATAAATACTATATCTTTACTACTATACTCTTTACGTCTATTAGATATTATACTATCTATACTACTTTCCTATCTAGTATAGTATTCTTTATTTACTAGATCTTTGTTATTAGTAGTAATACTACTTGTAGTATTTCCTTCTAGTAGTACTTGTTTAGGTTTGTACTTAGTATACTAATTACTACTATTCTATAGTAAGAAGAGTACTTACTTATACGTTAAGTTAATAGTACTATTATTACTATTAATCTACTAAGCCTTATTAGTATAAATAACTCTAGACCTAACTATAGAGCTATTCTTATACTCTATAAGCCTATAGTTATCTTAATCTCTAAGCCTACTCTTACTCTAACTATAGATATTAAGACTCTTATTAATATTCTTATTACCTTTATAGTTAGACTCTCTAAGCTTGTCCTCTAGACTAGCTAATAGCTTACTAGTATAAATATCCTAGTAGAAGTAGTAGTAGGTATTCTTCTTGTTATTACTTGTTAAGGCTATACTATACTATAGAATAGATAGGATCTTTGCCTTATATATATCTAGTATTATCTCCTTATCTAGCTAGGTAGTATTATATTTATTAACTCTTACCTCTATCTTCTCGACGTAGACGTAGCTATCTTGTAGCTAGTTAGAGTAGTCTCTCTTAATATACCTTTCTATAACTATCTAAAGAATATAATATACTATAGTATATATAAAGATTACCAAATACTACTAAATTAGCTAGAAGTATTCCTTATCTTACTTTAATAAAGTAATACTACCTTTGTTAAAGTAAGTAGTATAAAGCATATTATATACTAGAGGTCTAATCTATTATTTATACTATATCTTATTAGATTATAATTATTATATTAGGCCTTAATATATCTCTAAACCCTCTTTATATAACTATATATTCTCCTTTAGTACCTCCTTTATAACCTTACTCTAATTCCTACTAGTAGATAGTAGATATTATTTAACTACTCTCTTTAGCTTTATAGTAATATTCGTATAGTAGTTATAGAGCTTCTCTCTTATCTAGGGGATATTAGTATATAATCTGCGATAATATTAGGCTAACTTCCCTATATATAGACCTAGGTATTATATATATTCTTGTACTAATATAGAATCTCTTCTATACCTATAACTAGTAGTATTTTCTACTACTTCTTTTACGTATAATCTACTACCCTTATTAGTACTATATTATTGTCGTATATATTAAAGACTTTCTCTTAACTAGAGTATACTCTTGCCTTAAATAGTACTATAACGAAATTAAAATAGAATTTAACTTTAGAATCTAGCCTCTATACTCTAGGTAGTAGTAGCTTATACTCAAATCTATCTATTCCTATTCTAGCTTCGTCGATATCTATAGAATCTTATAATAATTAAGCTAATTACTAGTACTTAGCTAGAAGCCGAATTATCTATTTATAATATTAGTATTATTAACCTAAACGTAGTAGAGATATTACCTTTCGATACTTATTAAATATTAGCCTTAGATTTATTCTCTCTAATAGACTACTAACTTCTATATTACTACTATTAAAGCTCTAGGTCGATACCTTTTACTTAAGATTACCTAGAGCTAAATAAGACTATAAAGATAGAAAGCTACTACTACTTAGAGCTAGATATAGCTATAAGGACTATAAGGTATTAGTATTATATACTACTATACGTAGCTATAGCCTAGTTCTAGTAGCTATACGACTATCTAGAATATATTACGCTTAGACTTAGCTCTACAATTAAGTAGAGAAGAGGCTAGTATTATTATAGTATCTACTCTATAGTAGAGTATTAGATTTAGTAGTAATAAAGGGAAGATAACTAGATATAGTAGCTTATAGTACTATTACTTAGGTTTATTCTACTATAGTTAGTTTATCTTCTCCTATACTATATAGTATATACTCTATATAAATTAGTATAGATATATATAGTAAGTATTAATCTATAATAACGTCTCTTTAGCTACTAATAATAAGATATTATTAACTCGTAGTATATTATTAGCTAAATAGTAGTATAGATACGTATTATAAAGAAGAAGAGAAGGAAAGAATAGTATATTATTTACTAATTCTCTACTAAATATAGTAGACTATACCTACTCTAAGCGTATTAGCTAATTAGACATATATATTTCGGATATATTTCGCTAAATATATCGTACTAATACGCGACTACGACTTATCTACTATTATAAATACTATAATATACTATAATCTATTCCCTTTACTCTAGTAAATAATAAGTTCTACTATAGTTTGTATAAGCCTCTATATAGTAAGTACTATAGAAATAGTATACTTACCTTTACTAACTATTACGTTAGGCGAAACGTAAGTTCTACTCGAGAGAAATTAAAGTTATTAATATAACTACTATAAGCAAAGATTCTCTATAGTCTTTATCTTACTAATTACTTATATTCGAGTCTATTACGTCTCTATCTTATAAGAAGACTAAACTAGCTATATCCTAGAATAAATTAGATAGATCTTTACTAATTAAGATTATCTACTATCTAGTATCTTATTAAGCTTAGAGGAATATTAGCTAACTAAATTATCGAAGTCTCTCTACTAGATTATCTCTAATTAAGATCGTACTATAGAAAGAGATAAATCCTATAGAGCTTAGATAGCTCTAGCTTAGAGTTAGATAGTTAGAGAGTACTCTAGATAATATCTACTAATACTTAATATCTTCTAGTTTTAATAGAGAAAGGCTAAAAGTATTAATATTAACAATATACTAGTATATCTACTAGTAGCTATCGTTACTACTATCTAATCTCTACTAGAAACGTAGATCTACTAATAAGTAGTAGAGGAGTTAAAGATATAGATATTAATATATAGAGTAAGATACTAGTTAAGTTCTATTATACTATTATTAAGTTATTCCTATACTTAGGACCTATCTAGCTTCTTATATAACTTCTTATAACAATTAGTAATTATACCTTCTCTACGTTAGTATATTATTACCTACTATACTCGACTCTACTAACTATAAAGAATATATTCTTACTAAGTATTACTAATACTACTACTCTAAACTATACTATCTTACTTATAGAATAGTATATTCTCTTCTTCTATATCTAGTAGACCTTATCGACGTTTAGCTAGAGTTAAACGTATAAGGCTAGCCTTAATAGGAAGAGGTTATAATCTAGTATATTAATATTACGCTTCTTTTTCCTTAGCTAGTTCTTATCTAGTTTATATAGCTAGTAGACTATAATCGAATCTATCTTCTTCTATAATATCTATACTAGCTTCTTCTAAGAATCTCCTACTAACAAATGTTGTAGAATATATATATTTAAGTAGCTATTATTACTCTACTATATTTCGTTCCTTACCTTAGGTAGTATATCGGTATATTATATACTAGAGCTACGAGAATCGTAATTATAATCTCCTAAGAGTCGTTTAGTTCTTCGTCTAAAATTAGAGTAGATCTTATATACTAGACAATTAAATACTACTATACTCTCTCTTGTCGATATAGCCTATCTAGTCTAAGGGAAATCTATCTTAACTACCTAATCTCTTGTTACTAGTAGAGGTAAATTAGTCTATAAGATATCTTACTTAGTATATAATTAGAAGGTATTAGTAATCTAGCTATTACTCTAAATTATACTCTCTACTATTATATAGAATATCCTATATTTACTATCCTCGATTTGTAGACTATAGCGAATACTACCTACTAAGTACTACGAGCTACTTACTATCTCTTCTACTATACTACTATTACTACTAGTTTCTCTTATAATACTTACTTCTAGCCTTAATATTCTAGAATAATAGCTATAATTAGCTATTTATATATAAATCGATTGTCTTATTACTATTATATACTATAGTATAGTTCGTACCTTTAGTAATAATATTATTAATTAGTTATATACTAAGAGAAGAGTACGTACTAAGTACTCTAGTCCTTAGGTAGTATTACTATATAGCTACTAGGCCTATATACTCGTAGGTTAATTCTCTAGAGAGTATTACATAGACTTCGTATCTATATAAACGCTATTACTATAAGCTCTTTATACGAAATAGTTACTATTAAGAAGGCTAACTTCTCTTTACTATAGCTATTTACTAACTATATATAGGATATAAAGCTTCGAGTACTACTACTATCTCTATTATCCTTTAGTCGAACCTATACTCTATACTCGAAGAGAATATCTACTAATAGAAGTAAGGTTATTTCTAGTAATAAGAGATAGAGCTATACCTAAAATCGATAGTATTATAGTATTAGAATAAGGATAGGATAGACTTAGATAGTAGTACTCTAAGATACTTATACGAAAAGACTACCTTATTATAAAGACTATATACTATCTATTAGTAGCTCTATTTTCCTAGAATAGTATTAAACTACGTAGTAGTAGCTATATAAATTAGAATATAGATCTAGGTCTCTAGATAGATAAATATACTAGTTATAGTTAATTACTATATAATAATTAGGTCGAGAATTATAAGCTCTTTTATTAGGATTCTAGTACTAGTTCTAGAGATTATATTAGTAGAATATATATATTACTAAGTAGTATATATATCGCTTTGCTTACTATAGTTCTTATAGTAATTAGAGTACTACTATTAGATTAGTTATAGTCCTTCTAGTATCTATAATATATATTAAAATTTACCTTACTTTCTATATATTATAGCTTTAAATTCGCCTATAGTATACCTTTAGCTATAGCTTATACCTACCTTATTCTTACTCTTACCTATACTATTACTATTACTTATCTCTATTATAAGGGCTCTACTTACGATATAATAGACTTTATAGCTACTAAAGATAGCTCGTAACTCTCTCTTAAATAATATCGACTTTATAAGTTAATATAGCTACTAGTATTCTATAGACTCGTAGTTAATATATTATTTACTAGGAATTTCTTACTATTCTTAGTAGGTAGTTATCTACTAACTATATATATATTTATACTAACCTATATATTTAGTTATACGTTTAGTAGTATAATTAACTATATAATTAACTATACTAATACTACGAAATATAAGAGGTACTTATACTTTAGTTATCTAGTATTTAGTAGTATTAATAATAATAATTACTACTACTACTAAATTTCAACCTTATCTACTAACTTTAACTTTATCTATTCTACTATATTTCGACCTAATACGTAGACAAGTTACTCTATTATACTTTATATTACGTACTATAATCTCGTTAAAGTATATATAGTACTCTAATCTATTCCCTTTACCTAATATATTATACTAGTAGTAACTACTAGTAATTCTCCTAGTATATACTATAGTATAATTATTTCTCTATTTATAGGTAGTACTTACTAATTTCGAGTATAGTCCCTATTATATCGTCTAGTAGCTTCTAATTAATTATAATCTAACTATCTACTATAGTACTCTAGAAGGTACTAATATACCTAAATAAGTATAGTATCTATAACTAGCTTAGTAATCCTTCTACTAGTAATAGGACGAATTAATATAAGTATATCTTTAACTAGAACAAGTTAGAGATATTAGAAGCTAAGTAATATACTATATAGTATCTAAGGTAAGCTATTAGTAATAATTATATACAAATACTAACTCTAAGTAATAATAGTAGACGAAAACTCTATCGAAAAGTAGAGAAGTTAATAATAACTAGTAAAAAGAGATACCTCTTTTACCTATACTAGCTCTACGAAAAATAGCTTAATAGCTTCTAGACTCCTAGATAGTATTACTCTAATATATCTTATAGTACTAATCGAGAGTTAGGTTCTATTCTATAAGGAGAATCTACTACGTTATAGATAGTAATAATTGCTTTCTATATCTATACGAATTATAGCTCTATAGGTATTAAGCAAGAAATAGAAGAAGATAATAATAGTAATAATAATAAGAAAGATAATACTAGAGTAGTAGGTTCTTATATACTAAAGATACTAAAGCCTAAGCTAAACGTAAGTAGTAAGTATAAGTATATAGTATAAGATATAGATAGTCCTAATAAGAAGAAGAATAAGCTAAGTACTTCTACCTCTATAATATACTTCCTATATAGACTAGTAAAAGATAATACTAATATAATTATCTACTTTGTACTACTAGTATACTTAGGTAATATTGTCTAGATCTCTACTACTAGAAAAGTTCTTATCTTAGGTAATAACTTTACTATATAATCTATAGATAAGATACTTTACGAATTAGTATATAATATCTAAGTCGATATAGAGAACTAGTTACTATTCTCTTAGTACTATAAGCTTAATCTATTAATAAAGGCAAGCTTAATAGATAGTAATTAAGAACTTTAAATAGTACTAATCGAGTAGTATAAGGTATAGAATAGCTATTCTAGTATTAGCTACTAGAGTTATATAATATTCTTCGCGAATAATATTACTATATTAGACGAGCTCTCCTATACAAACCTTAACCTTACTAACCTTCTTTAGAGTAAGTCTATAATAGTTAATCTCGATAAGGTAAAGTATAATACTAATTAGATCGAGTTAGACAAGAAGCTTATAAGGAGAATCTAAGTATAGTAGTAAGAGAAAGATAATTATAAAGAAGCTAAGTATATCTAAGCTAAGCTAGATATAAATCGTAAGTTAAACGTAACTAGTAAGAATAGTAATAATATAGAGATATCTAGTAAGATACCTACCTCTAATATATCTACTAAGATAGATAACTACGTTAGTATAAACTAGAATACTCTAATTAACTTAACTATTAATAGATTAGTATAGCCTATCTAGTAGTTTCCTTAGCCTAAATTGTTTCTATATACTATTATCTCTACTATACCTCTCTCTATCTATAGTACTAGTAATATTACGATACCTTATACCTAGTCTAGCCTAATTGCTAATAACTATAAGGTAGAATACGTTAAATAGCTATCTACCTATTCTAAGAGTAGTAAGGTACTCGAGTAGAAATCTATAGAAGATACCTTAGATACTATTACTAATCTCGAAGATAATATATTAATCGCGAGTATATCTAGTAATACTTATATTACCTAAGGTAATTAGCTAAGGTATAGCGCCTTTATATATACTAACTCTTAGTAGTATATTAATTCTTAAATAAAGATTATATAGAATAGCTAGGTAGAGAAGAAGGTACTCTCTTTATACTAGCTAAATATAACTTACTAGTCTCTTACTTATATTATAGAAGGTAGAGATCTAGTTATAGTTATACTAGATACTAGTCTTAGAAAGTCGGTTATTCTTACTACTATAATCGATATACTATATCGTATAATAAGATATATATACTAAAAGGGTATAAAGACTATTATAGATCTATCTATTTCTATCTCTATATATCGAGTTCTCTAGAATAACTCGCCTTATACTACTAATCTCGTAGCTATATCTTTAAAAGATATAGTTAACTATTTCGACCTTTGTAAGCTATTAGATTCTAGTATACCTACGAAGATCTACTATAGTATTAACCTTGTCCTCTATACTCTAGCTATACTAAAGACTCTTACTAAGAAGTCGTAGAATATATATAATCCTACTAGTAGTACTTAGTAGCCTATAATTATACTTATAGAAAAGAAAGTATCTACCTAGCTTAAAGATATATATACTAAGAATACTTTTACTAATATATTCCTTATTAAGGAGTATATTCGTATAGATAATCTATACTTTCTAGAGAGTAACTCTATTCTTAAATACTTTACTAATAATAATATAAGTAGGCCTTATAAAGAGATTAGTATCTAAGAGCTTATAAGATTATAACTCGTCGATCTAGCTACTAGTACTAATATAGGAGAAATAGTCGAAGATATTAGAAGACCTACTTTATAGTATAGTAATATTATTACTATTTATAATATAAAGAATATAAATTTATAGTTCTCTATATATAACTTCGTATAAGATATAGTAGTAAACGAGCTAAGAGGTAACTATATTAACTATATTATTAGCTATCTCTATATCGACGAGTATTATAATACTCCTAGTACTAGTACTACTACTACTAACTATATCTTAGGTTTATCTAGTAATTCTATAATAACCTACTTCTTAGCTATATTATCTTATCTACCTATAGATACTTTAAAAGCTACTTTCTACGTATATAGTTAGTACTACTCCTAGAACGTTCTTACTAGTAAGCCTATAAGTATATATAGTAGTAATTTAAAAGACTAGAGACCTTACGATTATTTGACTTATAAAGATATAAAACCTAAGGTTACTCTAATACTAGTATAGTAGAGGCTTCTTGCCTATTAGAGTTACGTAGATAAGAGCGAGATATTCTAGTATATAAATAGTCTTAGAATAGATAATTAGACCTTATCTATTAGTATAACAAAGAACTAGCTTTAGAGTACTACTATTAAGATATCTAATCTTAATAAGAAGTAGATTAGTAGTTTATATACATTTAGTAAATAGACAAGAGAGTACTAGATTACTATCTATTCTAATACTATCTAGAATATATAAGGTACTATAGGTAGAGAATAGGTAGTTAAGCTTCTATTATACTTATATAAGGATATAAAAGTACCTATTCCTCTTTAATATTAGCTCTAAATACGCGAAATCTAGGACAATAAGATAGCTAAGGTTAGGGCTATAAAGTCTAAGTACTTAGTTCTTATGTCTTTAGATATATTTGTAGTACTCTATATATTCCTATATTTACTATAATATTACTAGGATCTAGAGTTCGACGTATTCTACGTAGGTAGTAATAACGTCGAGTATAGTATTAAGGCTACGGATAAGATTACTAAGATAGTCTAGAGTAATATACTAGATAGGTATATAATAACTATCTATTAGCTACTAAATATTAAGGTATTTATAGAGAGCTTTACTATAATAGAAGTAATACTAAATAGTTATAGTAAGATCTATAAGTAACTATATATCTATAAGAAGCTATTAAATATAGAAATACTAGACTATATAAGTTACTCCTTCTATTCTACTTATTGTTGTAGCTAATACTATATAGTATATATACTAAGGTTATAGAACTAGTAATATTCCTTATATTACTAATACTAATAATAGCTTCTTTATCTAGTCTTCTACCTTTATAGTTAAGCTTAATACTAAGAAGAAGCTAGAGGAGTTCTATGTAGCTAGCTTAAGACCTATCTATAAGGAATATAATAATAAGCCTTAGTATATTATTAGTATTAGCTCTAGAGTCTACGAGAGACTATTACTTTAGCCTATAGATATAGTTTAGATTCTAGATACTATCTTTAAGCTAGCCTACTTATACTAGGTATAAGTATATATCTCTTAGGCTATAGTAGTCTAGTATAATAAGAAGACGTTTAGTATTCGAGTATTAACTAAAGACAACTATATTCTATATATAGACTAGTCTAATACTCGTAGATTAAACCTTAGTAAGATATAGGAGTATTTAGCTAAGGTAAAGAAGTAATAGATTATATTATAGATACTTATTTGTCGAGTAGTAGTACTATCTTGTCTTTAAGTATCCTAGGTACTATATAATATACTACTCTTACTATATCTAATTTATTCCCTTACGTAGTATATTACGTCTATATTATTAGCTCTATTAGTATATTTTTATATTAATTTATCTCTTTAATACTAAATACAAATACTTTAAAGCTACTATCTCTACGATTACTTTACTACTAATAGTTAGATTATACTTAAAGTCTTATAGAATAGTTATAACTATCGAATCTATAGGATAATAGTATTAGACTATAAAGTTATAAGGCTAGTATACTATTATCGAAGTCCTATAGCTAAATCCTACTCGTTACCTTAATACTATTAGTACTAATACTTCAAATATATAGTATACTTAGAAGCCTATACTCGAGATATACTATATTCTAATTAGGTATATAGTACTTAGTATTAAAACAACTACTCGTTATATTACCTACAATTCTATAAAGAATTACTTTATCTATACTATACCTACTATCTTTCCTATTATAGTAAGCTACGTCTATTAGGTAGCTTCTCTATAGTTTGCTATAATTATTTGTTATACTAGAGTAGCTACTACTATTATAAAACTACGTTATAGTAGGTTACCTTAAATATACTATAAGGCTACTAGTTATACTCTATCTATCTTTACTAAACGTGTTTTTAGTAAGTTAGTAAAGTAGTCTATATTAGCTTTAGGTTAATATTATCTATACTAATAATCTAATTACGTATATCTAGTAGTAAGTTATAAGATATAGCTATGTCTTACTATATCGATATATATTCTATCTATAGAATCCTCTCTATCTAGTACTTAGAAGTATACTTTCTATATAGTAGTATCTAATATACGAAGTTAAATATTAGTACTATAGTAGGCTAATTCTATATATAGAGTAATAACATATCGATTAATTCTAGATTCTCTTTACCTTCTATACTAAAGTATACTAGATACTATTACTAAGGTAATAAAAGATAGTCCTATATAGTAGATATACTCAAACGTAAAGTATAGCTAGTAGAAGAAGTTTAGTATACGAATAATATAGACTTAGTAAGCTTAGTATAGAGCTTTATATTAGTAATATTAATATAGGTCTTAGATAATAGTACTAGCTTTAGTAAAAGAGATAGTTATACTATATTATTTAGTAGATTGTTATTACAAAGCTCCTAGGCTATATATATAGAATATATCGTGCGTTTAATAGAGGAGATATAGGAGTTAAAATACTATATTTATTTACTATAGTTAAGACTACTACAAATATACTATATCTATCTAGATTATATTACTATACCTTAACTAGAATATCTCTAGCCCTTATATAGGTAGGATATATATTTCTAACCTCCTTTATAGCTAGTCTTACTAGTAAAAGACTCTATACCTAAGCTCGAATACTACCTATATCTCTCTACTATATCTTTCTTACTATAGTTACTATATAGATTTAGCTATATCTTACTAATATATAACTACTCTATAATATAGCCGACATATAAGTACTTCTTTAATACTATATATATATTATTATAGATCTTCTTCGACTTACTATACCTATATTCTCGTATATAATAGTCCTAATTAGTATTACTAATAGACTACTATACTTCTTTAGTTTCTAGATAGTAAGGTTAGACCTTCTTTCCCCTTAGACAACTAGGTATACGAGTAATCTAGATATTACTACTAGTACGAAAAGAATACTACTAAAATTTTCCACTTTTATAATAATAATCTATATAGATTACTAGACTAGTATTCTCGATAACTTAATTGTCGACTTTCTCTATACTCTCTAGTACTATACTAAAGGCCTACGATTTATCTACCTTAAAGCTAGGCGAAGTCTCTAGTTTAGGAGTTACTTTGATATTAAAGATACTTTTATTAGATAATCTAATAGTCTCTTACTACAAGGGTATATATTTAAGTCGTCTAGGCTACCTAGTACTACTAGTTAGAGTCTTCCCTTTAGATATTCTAATAGAGTAGTAATTCGTATTACTACTAGTACTTATCTTAGTATTATACTTTGTTACTATATAGTCTAATAGTAGTAGTATAAGATTAGTAGTATAGATAGTAGTTTAGTAAGCTATATTAGATATATATATACTTTACTATATATATACTTTACTATATATACGAGTATACTTTCTACTATAAAGACTAGTTACGCTAACTAGATACCTATTATACTTATAACTAGAGGTAAAAAGAAGTAGTAATAACTAATATATATACGTAATAGTAGTTATATATATATTAAAAACACTAAGATCTATATTCGGAAGATACTAGCCTTAGATAAGTAGCTCGTACTTACTTATATAGTAGGGCTTAGTAATATAGCCTAGTTCTAATTTACTACTTTTATATAGTATCTTAATATAATAATATAAGTAGCTATATTATACGATCTACTCTATCTATCTATATAATATAAGGTAAGATACTAAATAGGCTTTACTTAACTTAAACCCAAGTAGTAATATAACTACTTCTAAGACTACTATTATAAGTAATATTCAACTACTACTTCTATCTCTAATACGAAAAAGAAGTATTACTTACCTTATTATTACTTAAGCTATATAAAGGTTACCTCTACTAATTATATCTTCTACTAATTAGACTACTACTAAGAACTTTAGTACTAATCTAGTACTCTAACAACTAGCTAGGAGTATTAATCTAATCGATTATAAGCTAAAGATATTCTACTCTAATAGACTATTATAAGTCGAGTAATATAGTATAAGAGTATATTATATAATTACTAATAGAGAATCTAAGCTAATATAGTATAGCCTACTATTATATATAG
The DNA here is from genome assembly GCA_002236755.2 of Dothistroma septosporum. Classification (NCBI taxonomy): domain Eukaryota; kingdom Fungi; phylum Ascomycota; class Dothideomycetes; order Mycosphaerellales; family Mycosphaerellaceae; genus Dothistroma; species Dothistroma septosporum. The sequence continues at coordinate 137,733 of NBZP02000011.1, forward strand.
AAAGATTACGTACTATAGCTCTAGCTATATATTGTTCTTTAATAGTAAAACTTATATTTTTAGTAGTAATTAAACTAGTAATTAGCTAAAGTATATAGTTAGAGAGTCTAATCTCTTCTAGTACTTCGATATAGACTTTCTCTATATCTAGTTTAAAGATAATAAAGGAAATATTAACCTCTACTACTAACTCTACTCTAAGGTAATTAGTAATTCTAATAGTATAAATAAGAAGTAATATAATATTAGTAAGCTCTAGATAGTATTAAGTATTATATCTAATAACTACTAGGTAGGTAATTACGATAATTGTAAGTACTAGCTATAATATACTATTAACTCTATAGAGTACCTATAGAACAAAAGAATATTAAGCTTTAGAGTCTAGTAACCTACTAGAGGTAGTACAAAATATTATAGTAATAACTTAGACCTAATAGTATATAGATAGCTACTATAACCTTAAATTAATATATAAGAGTTATATATAGTAGTATTTAGATATATAGTTAAGAAACTTACTTTAGAGTAGTATAGATTATATTAATACGTCTATAATCTATACTATAGTATTATATATAATATATAGCTTCTACTATCTAGAGTAGCCTAGCTACGATTACTATTATAGTAGCTACTAATATACTTAGAAGGTACTAGAGTCGAGCAAAATATAGCTTTTCTAGCTACTAGCTTACTTATAAAGTACCGAATCGAGTAAAAAGTAGCCTTTCCTACTATTAGTTTACTTAAAAGATATTAGAATCGAGTAAAACGTAGCCTTTCTAGCTACTAGCTTACGTTTTAAGTACTAGAATCGAGTAAAACGTAGCTTTCCTAGCTACTAGCTTACTTTTTAAGTACTAGAATCGAGTAAAATATAGCTTTCCTAGCTACTAGCTTACTTTTCGAGTACTAGAATCGAGTAAAATATAGCCTTTCTAGCTACTAGCTTACTTTTCAAGTACTAGAATCGAGTAAAATATATATATTCTAGCTACTAGCTTACTTTTCAAGTACTATAATCGAGTAAAACATAGTATATCCTAGCTATTAGCTTACTTTTCAAGTGCTATAATCGAGTAAAATATAGTATACCCTAGCTATTAGCTTACTCTAGACGAGCTTAGATCGAGTAAAATATATTATATCTTATTCCTTATCTTATTAAGTATACTAATAGATAATAGAGTACTATTATTACCTATATAATAAGTTAATACTACTTAAGAGCTCGACTATTATACTATATAGTAGTATATATTTACCTATTACTATAGCCTTTAAACGAAGTAGTACTAATAGTTGTAATTTACGTCTTAGTAATAAATAATACTAGCTATTTAATAGTAAGTATATTTATATTATCTATATAAAGACTATAATAACTATTTACCTTACTAATATAGGTAGCTATTATATTACCTAAGGTATCTCTTATCTACTCTATAGTACTATTACTCTAGTCCTACCTAGTATATTACTCTATCTATATCTACTAGCTAGAGCCTATATACTATATTTCTCTAGCTAGTACTACTATACTCTTAATCTACTCCTTAAAGTAAGAAGTCTCGATCTAGTCTATAGCCTTCCTAATCTTAATATTATTACTACTATATATACTAGCTTTATAAAGTATAGTAGGCTCTAGACTATAGAGAAGTATATAATATATAGTATATCTAAACCTCTCGATATTATTAATCGAGTAAGTATAGTTAAACTACTATATAGTTAGTAGAATAAATACTAAATAGAATAGACAATATACCTTAATATTATTACCTCTAAAGTATATAAAGACCTTACTTTACTAGATAACTACAAATAGCAAAACGCGCTACCTATAGTATCTCTAGATCCCGACTTACTAAATTATACTTATCTCGATAATTAGTTCGAGTAGATAGAAGGTATTTGTATTTCGAGAAGGCTCTTAATAATATTAATCGAGTATAACCTACTTATATTATTTGTTTTTCCAAGTAGAGAGTAGTAGTATATTCTTATTCGAAGATAGTTAGTAATATTAATTATCTATAACCTATCTTATATATCTACTAATTAAGGTAGAAGGCCTAGAGATATAATAATATAGAAATCTCCTACCTTATACTTATTTTAGCTTTAGTAGATAGGTACGTAGTTAAAGGTAGATATAGCTATACTATCTATATTAGTAGAAGTAGATATTATATTTAGAAGAGTAATACTATAGAAGCTATAGCTAGTATATATATAGACTACTAGTTAGGAAAGTAGGAACAAATACTTTAAATAATCTCCTTATATACTACTAAGTAGATTTATTTACTAATTATCTTCTATTATATACTATATATTTAGTAATACTTTTCGTATTACGTTTTATACTACTTTATATATATTTAGTATAGCCTATATACTAAGATATAGTAGAGCTAATAGGAATATGTCTATATATATAAATAATATCGATATTAGATAGTAGTATAATGCACCTTAGCTACTAGAATATACGTTATATAGAGTATAGCTATTACCTAATTATATTAGTATATTAAGGATATCGAGAGTATTCTATAAATAAGTACTTCTTTAAGAGCTATATAAGGTACTATCTAAAGTATTATATTACTATAGATAACTACTTTAGAGGATATAGAATACTTATATCTAACCTAGATAATATACTCTAATAGTATTCCAACAAAGATATTTGTAATAAAGGCTATAATAGTACTAGTAGTATATCTAATATTATCTATAAGAATATATAACTATATCCTAGTAAGTAGACCTATATAGTAGAAGAGAAAGAGTAGCTAGATTTGTATAGATATAATATATTAGCTATATAACCTAGGCTATACTATAGTAGAGTAGAAGATATTAATATAGAAGAATCTAATATAGATAGGAGATTAGATAGAAGTACTAAGGCTACTATATAGACTAATACGTTTAGTACTACTATTACGAGTACCTTAAATATAACCTATACAATAAGGCATAATAGTATTAGACCTCTATATATAGCTATAATAGTATATTTATAGCTATTATTTAAGAGCTTAGAGAGTATTACTACTAGAATAAGTATTAGAGAAGTAACTCGAGACTATCCTACTATTAAACCTTATATATAATAGTAATTTCGTTTTAATAAGACATTTACTAAATAGGTTAAATAAGTTAGTATATTAGGAGATACTACTAACTATCTCTTAAAGAATCTAAGCTTATAGCCTTTACTAGATAGCCTAAGCTAGAAGAGCTTAGATTAGCTAAATATACTAATAGAGAATATAGTATCTAAGAAGATAAAGAAGGTATACAAATAGTAGAAGCTAATAATAATAATATTAGCTAAGGAATAAAGGCTAGAGAAGAAGAAGTTTATTCTATAGTATAGATTAATTAGGTATATTATAGAGTTCTTCCTAGTATATAATACTTTCGAGTATAATATCGAATATACCCTATATAGACTTATAATAGCTAATTTAATACTATGGAGAATCTATAGTAAGATATTGTCTTATAATTAGTAGTAGAAGTAGTATAAAGTAATTAATATTCTAGGTATTACTATTATACCTCTAATTATCTCGATAGACAAGACACTCGTTACTAACTACTCTAACTACGTCTCTATCTATCTAGTATACTTGTCTATTAGTAACCTACTATCTTATATTCGGAACTCTAATATATAGCCTAGTAGTTTCCTACTTAGTATACTACCTATCTACAAAAAGAGTAATATTATCTCTAAGTAGTAGTATTATTACGACTATATAAGTAAGATATTCGAGGAGATTAGGAATACTATACTTAGAGAAGGCTAGAATATAGACTATTCTAATAGATAGTTATACTAATACTTCTCTATTATAGTAGTAATAGCTATTGATTATAAGAAATAAGTATTAGTTACTAGTATTAGTATACTAAAGTATTACTTAGTCTATTAGATCGAGCCTAATAGACGAGAAGACCTCTCTTATCGAGTACTATAGTAGATATACGAGACCTAGAAGTCGTAGCTATAGTAATAGAGAGATTACTAAACGTAGTATAAATAGCTACGAAATATATTACTAGAAGACAATATATTATAGAAGGCTATATATAATGTAGAATACTTTACCTAGGACCTTGGGCTATATATAAATATATACGAATCGATAATATTAGATATACTATATTAGCTCTTAACTAGTATTCTAGACTATATAATAGACTAGGCTATAAGTATACTATAGACTAGTATAATTATTAAGGGTACTATATAATACAAATCTATATTTAAGTAGATAGAATATAATAGGTATAGTATTAGAGATATAATACTAAAGAAGGCTATAGTAGCCTAGATAATCGATAATTACTTCTTCTTAATACTAGTTATATAAGAATTAAAGTACTTTCTAGTATACTCTTTATATTCTAGGTAGATAGACAATAATATAAAAGGTAACCTAGCCTAGATAATACTAGTACTAGTACCTCTACTTACTAAGATCGAAGAGCTATAAGATATATAGTTCCTAAAGTTACTAGCTAACTTCTATATTCTAGTAAACTACTATATCTATAATAAGAATATACTAAGGTATATAGACTTAGTACTAGAAGGTATAGATATATTTAAAGAGTACTTTTAGTAATACTATACTACAAAGTTAGAGAAGAATAAGGCTAACTATAGTACTAGAAATAGTATAGATAGGAAGGTAAGTATAATAAATACTAAGAAGTATACTAGTATTATTAAAGAACTAAGAGGTAACTTTAACTTCCTAAAGTTCTATACTCTAATATACTTTATTAATATAATTAAACTATTTAGAAATATACCTAGCTTAGATACTAGAGTATTCGAATATAAATATTTTATATTAAAGGTAACTATACTAATACTAATAAGTAAGCTAGTTAGGAAGATTAAGTTATAGAATATAATACTTATAAGATAAGTTAACTAGAGTAGATAGATAATAGTCGACTATATACGTTAATAGTAGACGAGAATATTATCTAGTATAGTATAATATTGGCCTAAATACTAACTATATACGTCGATATTAATAAATTCTTTAGATAGAATAAGAATAATAATCTTCGATAGTAAGGTTTTAAGTCGAGCTAGATTATATAGCCTTCTATTAAGCTCTAGCTAGACCTAGCCTCTCTTCCTATATTTCGTCTCTCTATTATAATATTTGTATAAGAATAGTAGAAGGCTTATAGATTTTAATAACTTAGAGACTTATACGAAGGTACTAACTTACTATAAGTAGAGAGGAATCTTCCCTTTATAGATAGACTATTATTACGCTTCTATAGCTCTATTAAGTATTAGAAATATACTAGAAAGAAACCTAATAATCTTAAGTATTATAAAGAAGATACTATTAGATATATTAGTATTAGAATAGTTAGAAAGGTAATAAATACTATAACTAGATATAGATCTATAATAGTAATAACGTCTAAGATATCTAGAGTAACTTCTTACCTAGCCAAATTATATATTCGATTATAATATAAGAAAGTACGGATTTTATAGACATATTAATCTCGAATAGTAGAAGCTATAATATAGATATTAGTATAATACCTATATATAGTAGTATAATCTTCTACGTATATAAACTATTAACTCTAGATACTATAGTCGATCCCACTTACGGGATAATAGAGATTATACTAATAGGTATTAGCCTCTACTATAGAGAGCTAAATAGTATTAGGATATATAGTATAGCTAGTATTATATATAGTATCTACGTTTATCTAGTAAATAAGTATATTACTAGGTCTAGGAAGATATATATTAACAATATAGTCGATTTCGAGTTATTTAACCTATTCTTTAATAAGAACTTCGAGTAGTAATAGGCTATTAGTATTATTAAGACAAAAGCTATAGTAAGGAATACTAGAGTTAGGTAAGAATAATAGAGAGACTACCTTACTTAGTAGCCTTTACGTTAGACTTAGTACTAAAGATAGCTCTTATAAGGTCTAGGTTCTTTACTAGGTTACTATTATATAGCTTATTTCTATACTAAGCTTATACTTATAGGAATAGTAATCTATAATATTAGTAATAAGAGTATTAGAACTTAAGCTCTAGTTTATTATAAGAAGAATAGTCGTATTAGTTTATATAACATATTAATCTTATATTAATTAAGATCTTCGTACTTCTTCTATAAGCTTACTAGAATATAAGCTTCGTTTATAAAGTAGAGTAAGTTTAGTAGCTTATATATCTAGTAAGAGGTAGCTTAAATATAGGCCTAGAATATATATATTTAGTATAGATATATATATCTCGCCTACAAATTAGGCTATATCTACTACTATAACAATACTACTCGAGTTACTACTCTAGTTTAAGAGCTTACTTAACTACTATTACTATATAAGTTCGTCTTATTTACTCTAGATATAAAAGAATAGAATAGCTTCTCTACTTAGAACTTTTTTAAAGCTTAGGATACTATTAAGACTCTAATAGAAAACGCTATAGTACTAACTACTATTAAGGAGGTAAAGAAGAGAGAAAAGAAGAAGAAAGTTAAAAAGTCGAAGTCTATACTTATCTCTAAGGATAATACTACCTCTTAAGTACTAGAAGTCGATATTAGAATAAGTAATAACTATATCTAAGCCTATAGAGGTAGAACTACTAGTTTTAAGAGATATTAGTCTAGTACTATTATTAGAAAGGTCTAATAAGAAGAAATATAATAAATAAAAGACAAGAATATAGACCTCTAAGAATAAGGAAGAGAGTAGCTTAGATAGTAATAGTAGTAACTAAGAGTAAGTAAAATTCGTCTTATAGAATAGCTACTCTATTAGCTATCTCTAGTACTAGCTTATTACTAGAATCGAGAAAACTAAAGAGATACTATTAAGAAGAAGAAGAAAGTCTTACTACGAAACTACTTAAGATTACTAGTAAGCTATTTAGAGAAGACCTTAATAGCCTTTATAGGAAGAAGAAGAAGATCTACTATAAAGTTACGTCTAAGTATAGATAGATAAACAACTCCTTAAGAGGCTTCTAATATATCTACTAACCTAGGTAGTATATTTACTATCTTTAATAATAATAGGCTATAGTATCTAATATAAGTAATCGAGCTAATCTATAGTATAGGCTATCTAGGCTATAAACCTTATTACCTAGTAGATATACTATAACTTTATAAACTTAATAATAAGTACTCTAGAATCTAGTAGAGAACTAAGTAAAACGTAAGTACTATTTACTTTTACTATAGATAATAGAGATATAAGTACTTATTTAGTATATATTTCGGGTTCTTACTTTAAATATATACGTTTATATTATAATAGTAGTTCTAGCTTTACTTAGTAAGTACATTTCGTAGTATATAAGTTTACTAGTATATTACTTTCTCTTTTAGATATAATAGCTCTAACCTTTTACCTCTTACTAAGGTAGATATATACTTCTACTATTATTACTAACTATAAGTAACTCTTACTATAATCTATATACTTCGACTCGATAATAATACTAGCCTTATAACTCTATTCCCTAGCTACTCTATTATATACTAACTATCCTTACTATAACCTATATTATATTAGTATATACTACTCTAATATAGCTATATAGTATCTAAAGTCGAGTATAGTATAGAAATATAACTTTAGTAGTAACTATAGATAGGTATAGCTAAGACTAAACTACTCTCTAGTTCTCTATTACAAAGGTTAAGATAGTTCTTATATAACCTATATATATAACTTAAGACTAGTATATATAGATTAATATTGTTTAAAGTATACTAATAAGTAGTAGTCTATACTAGTATATATTAAGATCGAATATAACAATAAAGCCTATAGTCTACTCTTTAATAGTAATAGATATCTCTTTAGTAGCTATTAAGATAACTATATATTCTAGTACTTCCTACTATTAAAATATCTTTACTAGTTCGACGTTAACTTCTTATATATACTAAAGAGTAATAATAACTACTTCTAGATCTAGTCGAAGCTAGCTAGTAGAAGTAATAATAGTAAGAATAATATACGTTATAATATAATAGAGAAGGTAATAGAGAAGATTAAGTAGGTATATAATACTAATAACTATTATAGTAATAGTAGAATACGTATATTAAGCTTCGACCTATATATATTAGAGGAGGTCTATATAGATAGGATATTCGTAGACTTAGTATACTAATTAGCCTAGTCTTAGTAGTCTTCTATATAGAGTAGAGACTAAGGCTAATACTTTATAGGTTAATAAGAGTAAGGTAGTAAGTCTAAAGTATACTAGGTAGTATTAGAGTCTAGGCTTATAGTAATAACTTTTCTTAGTATATTATAGTAATCTTAGAGTATAGCTAGGCCTTTCTAGTTAAACTATAATTATATAATATTCTCTCTTCCTAATTCTATCTTTCTAGTACTACGACTAATCTAAGTACGAACCTACTACTTTATAGATCTTAAGCTCTTCGATAGTATTACTATATAAACTATAGGCTATATTAAAGAATATATCTTAGGAGTATTTATTCCTACCTTATTTAATAACTATAGTACTAGAAGGGATTACTAGCGCAACGACTACTATTATAAGCTAATTAATACTAAATAGTAGTTAAAGTACTTTCTAGATAGTATACTATTAAGTTTTCTAGAATATATAAAACATATTCGAAATATAGAGGCCTAAAGTATAATAGAATACGCTAGGCTATATATAGCTAGTAATTACCTTAGATAAAGACTATAGAAGAGAGGAATTAACTACGTAGAGTAGAGTAGGTAGGAATATAAGTAGTAGGTATCTAAAGCCTATACCTCTTATAGCTCTTTAATTGGATTTACTAAAGGTATAGCTAAGTCTAGATAAGACAATCTTCTACTTAGACGGGCTTAAACGTAGCTTTAATAATAGCTCTAGAGGTAATTTAGTAGGTATAGTCGATACTAGAGTAGTCTAGTGTCTTACTCTTTAGCTAATAGGAGCTTAGAAAGATATAGCTAGCTATATTATTAGATAGGTCTAGGCTATTTTTATTAATATACTAGAAGGTATATTAGATAACTATTAGATCTAGATTACGTCGATAGATCTCTTCTTTAAGATCTAGTCTAGTACTATAGTACTACTAGATAAGCTACTCTAGCTAGTTACGTACTATCTATACCTTATAATTAATACCTAGTAACTTAGAGTAGTAACTCATAGCTCCTTATTCTCTAAGAAGAAGAGAGTTTATAAGGTATAGAATCTCGAAGCCTAGTACAATTACTATATCGTAAAGTACTTTAAAGAGTAGGAAGTACTTAGTAAGATATTGTCTATAGCTTAAGAGCTAGAGATAAAGGCTAGTAATATAGCTTAGGTCTCGTCTATACTAGGCGTAAATAGATACGAATATAAGGTCTAGTCTCTAGTAACTTACTTTGTATACTATAATATTATAGTAATAGATACTATAGATATATTTATATACGAGATTAAGTATAGTCTAGTAGTAGTATTTAGAGAGGGGATTCTATACTATCTTATTAGTAATCTCTATAGAATAGATAATAAGTACTCGAAGAGCTACTAGAGTTAGTATTAAAAGATACAACTATATATACTAACTAACTCGTAGACTAGAAGTAGGTAATACTAGTAGAGATTAGTAAGGTAAAATAAATAGTACTAATACCTCTAAGTAATAGTATTATATTATTAAATATCTTAAGAGCTAATACTAGTATTTAAGAATCTACTAATAGCTCGACTCGACGTATAGCTATTAAGATAGTTAATAATCGTAATAAGTTTAACTTATCTATCTAAAATAATAGACAAATAGACTATTACCTAGAGACGTTAGTTATAGAATCCTATATATATTAGTATATAATACTTTAGGCTTCTTCTATTAGAGAGTACTAGAATATTTATAAGAGCTTATATCGTCTATATTATATACTAAAACGTAGAAGATATAGAGCCTTTTAGGAGATATTTATATATTTAGTATATTATAGAGCTAGGTACGAGATCTAGACTACGTCTAGTATATAATATAGCCTAATATACTAAACGTAGCTAAAAGTTACTAAACGTAGCCCAAACGTATAATATATAGCTTAAGTATATTTCGATATCTTATAATATTATTAAGAAATAGTCTTACTATATACGAGATATATTCTATTAGTATCTAATTTATTACTCTTACGAACTATACTACTAAGTTAGTTATGCTCTAAGGAAGTGTTGTTTACTATAAGAGCCTAAGAGGTATCTCGAATACTATAAGATCTCTATAAGACTTATAAAGAGTAACTTAGTTATATCTAGAGAAGATATTAAGTAGTAATATAACCTAATACTCTATAAAGTTCTCCGAGAAGCTATCTATATCTAGAGATAGAGAAGTATCTTATAATATAACTATATTAATTTTAATAGCTATATTAATAAAGTAATACTTACTATCTTTCTTTAGAATAAGGAAATATAGGTTATAGTAGCTCGAGAAGCTTAGTTCGAGTATTCTAGTATAAAGGTAGTCTCGAAGTATACTCTTAAGTTAAGGTCGTAGAGTATAATAGATCTTATACTCTAGGTACTACTATAGCTAATATAGGATAGTATAGATATAGATAGGTCTATAAACCTTATTCCTTATATACTCGAGGTACTAGAAGTCGAAGGTAAGTATAGCTTCTTAGTTATATAGTATCTCTTAGAGGAGATACGTTTCTTAAGATATAAGACTCTTACTAACTTCGAGTATCTCTATTACTTCTAAGAAGATATAACTTCCTCTCTTAATTATTAAGAACTTTTTAGTAAGGAATATTAAATAGCCTAGTTTCTAGAGGTATTTTGGCTTCTATATTAAGATAGTACTATTACTAATATATCGACTCTCTAGGTTAGAAGCTATCTATATTAGAGCTATTAATATTAATAGAGTAAACCTTATTCTTCTTTCTCTTATAGAGAGTATTAACTTAGATATACTAGAGATTATTCCTTACTACTTAAATATTAAAGGTAGCTTAGTTTATCTTAGCTTAAAGTAGAATAGTATTATTAGAAATATTACTATTACTATTCTAGAGTAAAAGTTATAGGTAAGTATCTAAAATTAGAGACTTTAAAATTTTCCTTTTATTAACCTAGAATATACTTCTCTTCTTTACTATAAATACAACTATATTCGGAAACTCGTCTAGTTAGTATATAGAATATATATAATAGTTAGATAGTAGTATAGTAGAGTATAGATAAAGTAGATATAGGATTAACCTAGGTTAATTCTAAGATTAGAGTTATCTATAATATCTAGATAGGCTATATAAATCTTCTATCTTAGAAAAGGTAAATGTCTATACTATATATAAATATATAGTAGACTCTAGATTATAAGAGTATAGTAGATATAGTTCTAGAAGCTACTCTATCTATACTTTTCCTAATATCTTACTAATAGAAGTTATTTATACCTTTACTAATATATCTATAAAGATAGTTATACTTCTATCTAGTAAGGTAATCGTACTCTTCTATAATCTGTCGTTATAATTACGTAATATAAGTCTTACTTACTATATCTATAGCTATTTGAGAATATATTATAAACTACTTAAATATATATTTCGTATATTATATATAAAATATACTAGATATATAAAACGTAACAAATACTAAAGTATATATATTACGTAGGTAAATATAAGCTAGCTTATATTCTAAAGTATAAAGTAGCAAATATAAGACTCTAAAATTTTAGCTACTTCTACTTTATAGAGTAGAGCTTAGTAAAGAGTTCTAGATAAAGAGTTCTAGAGCCTTAAAGGTACCTAATTATATAAATAACCTATCTACTATTAACTAGTTACTACCTATCTATACCTAGGTATAGAACTTATAGTTTAGAGCTATAGAAACAATAATATCTAAGATAGGTTAAGGTTTCGTTATATAAAGCTATAGTTCTTAATTACTAGATTCTTAAAATTCTAGTTAGTAAGTAAGAATTCTTAAAACTTCTACTAGTAAAAATAGATATCTAAATAACTTTCTATATACTTACTATATAGCTAAGTATTATATACTATTCTACGTATAACTTTAAGCTCTATAAGATAGGATATTGAAAATCCCCTAATAAGGTCTAGTATACTAAGTATAGTACTATCTTTAGTAAAAGAGAATAGTTAGCTCTCTAGATCTCTATAATTAGAAATTTGATTATATAAGTACTTTAGAGCTAAGAGCTACTAGATATACCTTTTATATATATATTATTAAGTAATACTACTAATAACTAGCAAGATACTAAGAGCTAGATTTTAAAAGTCTTTCTCTTTCTAAGCTAGATACTACCTTCTCCTTTAGGCCTAGTACTATATAATATATACAAGAGTTGCTTACTAAGGCGTTAACTAAGACAATATATTTTTGAAATTACTTAATTAGGCCTAGAGAGTAAGATATAGGCCTAGAAAGCTATCTATTAATCTCTACTAAACTATTAAACTATTATATTATCTAAAATACTACTAAACGTATCTCTACGTAAGCCTACGTACCTAACGTACCTAAAGTATATTTATACTTCTCGTAATATAAGAGGAATATTAATAGACTTAGAAATAAAGATATTGAAACTAAAAGCTATACTAAATATATTAATCTTTAACTAGAGAAAGATACTAATAAATAGAATATAGCTATTCGCTCTATATATCTTAATAAGAAGGTCTAGTTGGATTAGAATACTAAGTTCCTATATATACTTATATATAATAAGAATTATCTCGAACTCTTTATTAATAAGTATATAAAGTAGTTACTCTAGAAGCCTAACTCTAGCCTTAAAGTATAGACTTAGTATAAGGTAGATATTCTCTTTAGGACTAGTAAGGCTAATTATCTACGGATTATCGTAGAGATTCTCGAGGTATAGTATAGAGATATTATAGTATTTAGTAATATAGTAAATCTAAGGTTCTTATACTATATATATATTAGCTTCTTATATAGAAACTACAATTCTACGATTCTTATACGTAGTAACCTATATCTTATAGTCGTTCTACTACTTACTTATATTTAGGATCTACTTATATATAAACTTAGTAAGGCTTAGGTTATACTTAAGGACTTTTTCTCTAGTATACTAAAAGATACTATCTAGGATCTTAGAAGCCTAGAATATATTCTAGTTCTTATTACTCGTCTTATTAGCCTACTTATAGATATAGGTATTTAAGTAATATATTACTAGCTTATTACCTTTACTCTTACCTATTAGTACCTATACTAGTTTTACTTAAGCTATCTACTAATCTATAGAGTTAGAGGTATTCTTAGTAGCTAGCTCTAGCTAAGTATACTATATTATCTAGAATATATTAATATCTTTAGTATTGTTCGTAAGCTCGTCTCTATTAAGAATATACGAAGTACCTATAGTAGCGCGTATACTTATAGCTTATAGCTTCGATATATAAAGCTTCTAGATATAGTTAGCTACCTAGTTCGAATAAGATAGGTTATATATTTCTAGCTACTTGTCTTAGTATATAGTAGCTAATACTATAACGTTATTATCTACTAGACTTGTAGATATAACTTATACTATATCTTTAGTATAAGGATACTTACTATCGAATATCTCTTCCTACTAGACTATAATATATACTAGGCTCTCGAGTATATACTTAGTACTTATCTATACGTCTTAAGGTATAATATCTAGAAGTATAAAGCTATTATTAACTCGGTTAAGAATATAGTATTACGTAGCTATATCTAGTATAGGTTCTAAGATAGACCTACTTATAGCTCTAGACTATATACTTAGTCTCTAAAGCTTATACTTAGTATCTATCTTATACTCTTCTAGGAAGGTAATAAGTTTAAAGTAGTATTTATCTAGGAATAGAAGAATATTAGTAATCTTTAGAGTCTTCTTATTCTATTAGTAGAGTATATATATCTTTAGCTCTATCTAATTAGAAGGCCTAAAGTACTATTACTTATCTTTTATATTAATATAGTAGAGACTATAGCTAAGGATTAACCTTTAGGATATATAGTCCCTACTTTAATAATCTTTATTACTATATACCTAGTACTAACTATTAAGATTAGAGATAATATCTTATAGAGCTATAACTTAGATATCTATTAGTACTAGTAGATTCGTATAAGTATATATAACTACTAATAGTATAGCTCTCTATAACTATTAGATAAGCTATAATAGGTTAATATTAAGGTCTTAGAACTACTTTACTAGGTTATTAATAGAATTAAGACTTAGTATTTCTTTAACTTTTAATTCTAAGTATAGGTTCTAGTACTATACCTTCTTATATATACTTTAAACTTCGTTACTATAGTTACTCTTAGATAAGTTATAGCTCTCTATTTCCTTTATAATATATAAGGTAGTTTAGAAGATCTCGTTAAACTAGTAGTAGAAGCTCTTATTACTAGAATAGATATTATATTACAAGTAGAGCTTTCTTAAGATCTTAGTAGATAGGGTATTAAGTAGGTACTAGGTTCTACTATTATTATCTAGGTCTTAGATACTAATATAGTTACTTGTAGTACTAAAGTTATAAAGGAACTCTTATAGGTTGTCTCTAATATAGAGTTCTTTTATATATAGTTTCTCGAGATACTATTAGAACCTAAGCCTTCGTATTATATCTCCTTAGTAGTAGTCGATATATAGAGCTTAGTACTATATATTCTAGTTACTATCTACGTATCTATTAAGTAACTTTAGTAAGTCTCGAATAGTAGACTTACTATTAAGAATTACTTTCTTAATCTTCTTCTTCTCTAAGATTATACTATAGTAGTCCTTAATAAACTCTTCGAAGTACTTAAGGAATAAGAAGATATAATTACCTATAAAGAGAGAATTCTTAGAAGTATCTAGATATAGGAGCTATAGATATAGGCTCTCGAAGAGAGGCTAGAAATTACTAAGTACTCTCTTAAGAGTTATCTAGACTATAGTAGTAACTATCTATACTATAAAAGCCAACTAATTAATAGGTAGGATAGATATAGAATCTATAACTATAGGCCTACTTCTAGTACTCTAGAACTAGGAGTTTATTATAGGTACTTCTACTAGACTTTAGTAGAGAAGCTCTACTAGTAGTATTTACTAGTCTTTCTAAGAAATTAGTCTTAGTATAGAGAATAGAATATCCTAAAGAGATAGTTATAGACCTTAAGAGAGGTCTAGATTAGTAGGTAGGCTATAGATATCTAGGCCTAGTAGCTAGATAGGTAGTATAATTAGTAACTCTAGTATCGACTTATTACCTAAGGATTAGTAGAGTAGAATACTTATAGGTAGTCGAATATATACTTAATAATTTCGGTATTTATAAGAGAAGGAGTTAGTATAGAAGAGACTTAGAATTAACCTAGGTTAGTCCTATATATATAGGCGCGTAGAAATACTAGATATATAGTTCTATACTATATATTATCTATTTATAATTAGTAGAATAAGGAAAGGTATATAGTATATCTTTATAAGACTTTATAGGCTATAAGTAGTATATAAGTAGAGTTAGAATAGAAAGAGTTATAGATATATTAGATTAGTATATAGAGAGAAATAGTAAATACGTAAAAAAATTACTAGTATATCTATATAGGCCTATTACTATATAGAAGTACTTGTTACTAGTATTACTCTAATAGTAAAGACTAGTATTTTCTAATAGTAAATACTAGTATATCGAAATAGCAAAAACTAGTAGACTAGTAGGCTTATAGGCTAGATAGGAATAAAAGAAGTAACTAGCTTATAATTAATATTATTCTAAGTAAAATTAGCTAAGACTAGTAATATAAAGTAAAGTTAATATATAGGAATACTTAGAATATAGATATTACTATTCTTAAGTATCTCTTCCTTTTCTATCTTTCTTTATACTAAGTCTTATCTTTATTATATCTATATTCTAGTATTATAAAGTAGGAGTTACGAAAGGTAGCTAGGTTTATACTTATATATTAGGTAAGGATATCGAATCTAGTAGTAGCTATATACTAATATACTTATCTCTTAGAGTCTAAGAGCCTTATATATACTTATATTCTAGGTACTAAATAGATAGCTAGTTTTTATCTATATAGGCCTATTACTACGTATCTATACTTATTACTAGTAGAGTTATATAACCTAAATACTAATAAGTTCTTAGAGTTAATAGTATATCTATACTTACTTCTACTAGAATAAAGCTTCCTATATAGGACTTTAACTATAGTATCTATATAAGTCTAGTTTATCTATATAGGCTTATTACTACATAGAATATACTTATTACTAGTTTATATATATAGGCCTATTACTACGTAGAATATACTTGTTACTAGTATATCTATATAGGCTTATTACTATACGTTTATACTTGTTACTAGTAGGGTTATATAATCTAAATACTAATAAGTTCTTAGACTTAATAGTATATCTATACTTATATCTACTAGAATAAAGCTTCCTATATAGGACTTCGACTATAGTATCTATATAAGCCTAGTTTACCTATATAGACTTATTACTATATATCTATACTCGTTACTAGTTTATCTATATAGGCCTATTACTATATATAATATACTTATTACTAGTAATATATAGATAGGTATATATCTAATATATTAGTAATACTCTTACTACCTTTGTTTTAATTATACTTATATATACCTTTATACTAGAGTAGACTTATATCTATAGACTATACTTATTAAAAAGGTAACTCTATCTTCGACTCTATTATATAGTCTAGTATACTCTTATATATACTCTAACTCTTAGATATATCTAGTAGGTTATAGAGCTATTAACTACTAGCTTATAAAGAAGTATACTCTATATAGGTAAGTAATATAGATATAAGTAATAGTAGTTATATTATAGTATACTCTTACTTAGTAGAGTTAATTAGACAATAATATAGAATTAGAGTATAGTAGTTATATACTTTATAGTATACTATAGGCTTAATATTCTTAATATATACCTATTACTATATATATTATCTAAGTATAAGTATATACTATAATTAAAATTTTATAAGCTAGCTAGAACTAGCTAGACGTAGTCTAGGTTCTATATACTACTACTAGTTCTTACTATATAATATTTTCGTAGATTTATAGAGACTTTCTTATACTTATTCTTATTACTACTTATATAGCTATTAAGTAAACTATTCTAAGCTACTTATATAACTAAGTAGAAGATACTAGCTACTTAGAATTAAGTAAAGATAGTAATAGTAGTAGTATAGTCTATAGTAGTAGTAGTAGAAATAGTAGAAGATATAATAGAGATAGTAAAGGTATTAGTAGTAGTAGTAGTAGTAGTATTAGTAGTAGTAGTAGTAGTAGTAGTAGTAGTAGTAGTAGTAGTAGTAGTAGTAGTAGTAGTAGTAGTAGTAGTAGTAGTTATAAAAGTATTAGTAATACTAGAAGTTAAGAGAAGTAAAGAGATTTAAGGTAATATAGTAAGTAAATATAAGTAAGAATAGAGAATAAATATAGATAGAAATAGAAGATAAATATAGGTAAGAATATAGATAAATAAAGTAAGGCTTTAGTAATATTATCTATAAATATATATATAGATAATACTATTTACTTCTATTATTCTACTAGTATAATATCTAGCTACTTTACTTCTAATATACTAGTAAATAAGTAGTAAATAAGCTAGTAAATAAGTAGTAAATAAGCTAGTAAATAAGTAGCTACTATTTCTCTTCTTTATAATTAGAGCCTTTAAATAGTAGCTTAGTAGTCTATTTATATAGCTATTTGTTTACTAGATTAGGTTACTAGTTTCTATCTATAAGTAGCTTCTTACTTTCTAAAAGACTATTATTACTATATATCTAGAAGTAGACTATAATAGTATTATAAAGATATTAGTATATCTATAGATAGAGTCTATCTATAATAGAGAATATTATAATATATAGTATATCTATAATCTAACTAATTATAGGTAAGACTAATTCTTATTTTCTTCTTAAAGCTTATAGTATATAGATTAGTTATATATATATTATATATAACTCTCTATACTAAGTAGATTCTATAGATTTCTAATATTAAAGCTAGCTAGCCTTATTAGTCTTAGTATTACTAGTCTAGCTAGCTACTATTATAATTATCTTCCTTTCTATATAAGCTATTTCTAGCTTAGCTACTAGAATAGAAGTCTCTCTTATCTCTTCTATAACTTACTTATATTACTTATATATATATATATATAAGATAGTAGAAGTATTTCGCTATAAGTTATTACTCTAGATAACTACTAGTATAGACTAGTATAGAAAGTATAGAAGCTTATACTTCTCTTATATACCTTAAACTTCCTAACTATCTTATAGAAACTCTTCTATATCTTACTATCTTCTTATACTATTCTCGTACTATACTTATAGTATTATTACTAGCTATATTATTACTATTATTATTATAGATCTTATCTTCTAAGTAGATAATACTATATACTAGAATATACTTATATATAATACTTCTACTATATCTACTAACTATAAGTATAGTATCTATATAGTATAGCTTATTATACTCTCTTCTACTAAGCTAAAGACTACTATTAGTATATATATATACTATCTACTATACTATACTAAGAGTAAGTCTATATACCTTATATATAAGTATCTTACTATAAGAGTATATATATAGCTATAGGCTAAAAGTACTTACTACTTATAGAATACTATAAGAGTAATAGATATATATAGGTAATAGTAGAATAGGCTACGCCAAGACTAGCTTATATAAGCTACTATTATAATTACTTTCTTCTCTCTAGAATCTTATTCTAAGATCTAGAGAATCTAAACTTTAAAATAGATCTAAAATACTAAGATAAAAGATTATAATTTATATATACTCTATAGATACTATATCTAAACTTATATAACTATATATCTAGGCTACTTTATACTAGAACTACCTAGTATCTAGATTCTATTTATATAGTATCTAAAGATTTTCGAGAAATTTCTAGGAACTAAGAATCTTAACTACTTAAGAATTCGAACCTTAGTATAGAAGCAAAAATTTCGTAGCTATTCTAAAGATTAAATCTAGACCTAGACAAAGATTTTCGAGAAATTTCTAGAAACTAAGAATCTTAACTACTTAAGGATTTAAATCTTAGTATAGAAGCAAAAATTTCGTAGCTATTCTAGAAATTAAATCTAGACCTACGTTACAAACTACTTAAATATACGTTTTGTATATTATATATAAAACGTACTAAATATATAAAACATAACAAATACTAAAGTATATATATTATATAGGTAAATATAAGCTAGCTTATATTCTAAAGTATAATATAGCAAATATAAGACTCTAAAATTTCAGCTACTTCTACTTTATAGAGTAGAGCTTAGTAAAGGGTTCTAGGTAAAGAGTTCTAGAGCCTTAAAGATATCTAATTATATAAATAACCTACCTACTATTAACTAGTTACTATCTATCTATACCTAGGTATAGAACTTATAGTTTAGAGCTATAGAAACAATAATATCTAAGATAGGTTAAGGTTTCGTTATATAAAGCTATAGTTCTTAATTACTAGATTCTTAAAATTCTAGTTAGTAAGTAAGAATTCTTAAAACTTCTACTAGTAAAAATAGATATCTAAATAACTTTCTATATACTTACTATATAGCTAAGTATTATATACTATTCTATATATATCTTTAAGTTCTATAAGATAGGATATTTAAAATCCTCTAATAAGATCTAGTATACTAAGTATAGTACTATCTTTAGTAAAAGAGAATAGTTAGCTCTCTAGGTCTCTATAGTTAGAAATTTGATTATATAAGTACTTTAGAGCTAAGAGCTACTAAATATATACCTTTTATATATATATTATTAAGTAATACTACTAATAACTAGCAAGATACTAAGAGCTAGATTTTAAAAGTCTTTCTCTTTCTAAGCTAGATACTACCTTCTCCTTTAGGCCTAGTACTATATAATATATACAAGAGTTGCTTACTAAGGCGTTAACTAAGACAATATATTTTTGAAATTACTTAATTAGGCCTAGAGAGTAAGATATAGGCCTAGAAAGCTATCTATTAATCTCTACTAAACTATTAAACTATTATATTATCTAAAATACTACTAAACGTATCTCTACGTAAGCCTACGTACCTAATATACCTAAAGTACGTTTATACTTCTTGTAATATAGATAAGGTAAAAGAAATAACTATACTAGAGATTAAACCTAGGCTTATACTACTCTTATATCTAATAGATAACTCTAGTATATCTATAATATACTATTTTATAACTCTAGATACTTGAAATAGGCTAGGCTATAACGTAATATATATAACTACTAACCTAAGTAACTAGATTAAGAGTAGTAAGTATAATTATAAGAGTATATATATAGCTATAGGCTAAAAGTACTTACTACTTATAGAATACTATAAGAGTAATAGATATTTATAGATAATAGTAGAATAGGCTATACTAAGGCTAGCTTACGTAAGCTACTATTATACTTACTAACTCTCTACTAGACGAGATTAATAATTATAATAGTATTATAGGTAGTAATTTCCTTAAGAAGTATAACTACTACTATAAAGGCTACTATATATATATTACTAATACTAGTATCTTACTTACTAAGCTAGTATCTCGTCTATATATTGTCTATACTACTTGTAATAACCTTACTATCTAATTTAGCTAGTAAGAGAGTAATAAGCTTAATACTAAGATTACTAATCTCGAGTAATATACTATCTTAGTAAGTAAACTTAACTTATCTTTATAGAGCTAGTATATTCTCTACGTATTATAACCTAATCTAATATATAGATTTAGAGTATAAGGTAGCTTACTACCTATAATAATAAGTAAGTTAGTAATAATTATAAGGCTTATCTATATTATAAGATATCGAAATATACTTAAGCTATATATTATATATTTGGGCTATATTTAGTAACTTTCGGCTACATTTAGTATATTAGACTACGTTATATACTAGATATAGTCTAGATCTCGTACCTAGCTCTATAATATACTAAATATATAAATATCTTCTAAAAGACTCTATATCTTCTACGTTTTAATATATACTAATTAACCTTTCCTAAGGAATTATAGAAAGTCCTTATAATAATACTTACTATTTATAATATCTAACTATATAACTAGTAGTAGATACTAGTTATATCTCTTATTAGTTGTCTATAAAGGTAGACTATCTAGATTAAAGCTACTAGCTAGATTATTAATATCTAACTCTATATTCGAGTCGATCCTAGTACTAGTATTACTAAGCTCTATCTATCTAAGGTCTATAGTATTTGTCTTTATAGTCTTTACTACTCTATAATAGATAGGAAGTATATTCTTTTATATAGTCTAACGTAGCTAATTAGGCCTAGTCTTATTCGTAGTAGTATTATTACTATTAGTAATACTACGAGAATTAATACTCTTACTATTAAATACCTAGTATAGTAGATAGATTATACTAATACTCTAATAACCTTTACTATAACTACTATAGCTAATACGCTACTATATATTACTAATATCTATTCTAAGTAGGAACTTTTATTATACTATAATCTCTATATCTAGAATATTTATATCTATACTAAGTAATATAATAGTAAAGATAATACGAATTACTAAGTTCTATTTCTTAAACTTATTATACTAGAAATTCTTATTCTACTCTAGAGTAATAGATATAAAGGTTTAGATAATATTAGTAATATAGTATCTACTTACGTCTTGTTTATAGACGTATTAATCTTATAGTAATAGAGTATTCTTTATTATTCGTAAGAGTATATCTAATATAAAGCTAGTAGTAACTAAAATAGTACTAATACTATCGATAAATATAATAGCCTTCTTAATCTAATCTAGTATTACTTTACTATTAGTAATAGCTATTTCTATAAGAAATACTAACTAGTTCTAGCTATTTATCTAGCTCTTAGGAATTAACTAGATATAGATCGATATATTTACGTAGTTAATAGACGTTTAAATAACCTCTATCTAATACTTTCTCTATCTAAGTATACGAAAACTAATATTCTATAGAATATTGTCTTTAGTTACTTTATCTAATATAGTAGAGTAAGTAAACTAATAGACGTAATAAGGTAACTAGTCTTATAACTAACTAAGTATTATAAATTCTAGTCGAAAGTCCTTCTATTACTATATAGTATAGTACTTATTAATAGTAACTAGTCTAATCTTAGACGTAAATATAGAGCTCTTAAGTAACTTACGAAAGATATTTAATAAGACTTACTTAGAACTAAGTAGTATATAAGTAAACTTACTATAAGAGATCTTTTCTATTAGTACTCTATCTTATACCTTTGTATTCTTAATAATAAGAATAGAATAAGTACTACTACTTAGCTATCGAATATCGCGTAGCTACTTATTACTAAGCTTACTAAGAGATATAATCTAGATTATAATATAATCTATAAGAATACTATAAATATAGAATATTATACTCTTACTAAATCTAGTATAAGTAATAAGAAGAGTATCTCTATTACTAAAGATAAGATAGTAGAGTATATAAACTTACTTAAAGTATAGCTAGAATCTATATATATTTACTAGATAGGCCTAGATAACTCGATACTATAAGTATATATATTACTACTCTCTAGCCTTATTAATTACTAACTATAGTATCTCCTTAGAGTACTACGTTTATATATTATTAATACGATTAATTAGAGGCTATAATAAGTCTAGTATAAATATATACCTTATAAAAGACTACTTAGAATACTAGTCTACTTACTATAAGCTAGTAGATACTAGAGTACTAAGAACTAGAGCTATAGCTAAGCTAATTAGCTAAAGTATATTAAAGTATATTAGAGTATATTAAAGTATTAAGTTAGCTCTATCGAAATAATAATATATAATATAGTAGCTACTCTAGTAACCTAGAGGTCTAGATACTAGTAAAACTAATTAGTTAAAGTATTATAAAGAGTATTAAAGCATTAATAGTATATAATATAGCTAGTTATTATACTTATACTAGCTCCTTTTTAGCTATACTAATAGTAGTACTAGCCTATAACTACCTTGTCTAGCTTAAGTAGTAAGGTTAATAGTATTAGTATAAAGTACTCTTCTCTAGTAATAAGCCTATAAGTACTTACTTAGTCTATTAAAGCTTAGCTTCTAGTTCTTATAATATAGCCTATAAGTACTTACTTAATCTATTAGAGCTTAGCTTCTAGCTCTTATAATCTAGCTATACTAATAGTAGTACTAGTCTATAGTTTCTTAGTCTAGAGAGTTAGATATAAGGTATTCTTTTAACTATTACTAAAGTATTATAAACAATACTAAAGTATCAAATAGCTATTCTCTAATAGCTTTAATATATAATATAGTATCTAGTTTAGTAATCTAGAGCTATAGAGAGATACTAACTAACTAGCTAAAGTATTATAAAGAGTTCTAAGGTATAGTTAGATATACTTCTATAGCTAAATATATAATATCTATATTATAATAATACTAGACTAAGGTAATAATAGAGCTATATAATACGTTAAGGTATATAAAACATTACTAAGATATACTAAATATTACTAAAATATACTATTATATTATAATATAGATAAGAGCCTACTATTATAGTAGGCCTTCGACTTTTATATATAATATAGTATACTAGAAACTTAATATAACTACCTATACTCTTATAGATAGATCTACTACTACTTAGACTATAGTCTCTATATAAGGTATTTATACTAACTAGTAGATACTATACTCTTAAATATATAATAGTTATACTCTATCTAATCTATACTTTTATAAGGTAGTAGTTAATAGTATAGTATTATAATTATTAACAAGGATATTTAGTATATAGTAGCTTTTAATTATATATCTTATAATCTTATAGTTAGAGCTATACTTTATATATAATATAGTATAATATAACTACAATATTAATACTATTATAATACTAGTATTTAGTACTACTAATTGAATCTATAGTAGCTCGTTTAGATATAGTACTATAATATAGTTATATATCGAATTAGTAGTATAGGTAGTATTAACTTTTAGCTATATTAAGATCGTGCCTATTTGGTCTAAGACACTTAGCTAAGGCTTGCTAGGGAGATAGAATTTGATTGGCTAATCGGTGTTAAACTATACTCAACTGTACTAAAGTAACCTTAAAATCCAAGCCAAGGAAAAAGCGTCTGAGCTCGCTAAGGTAACCGAGAGGTATCCGGAGCTAGCAAGCATCGTGGTCAGCCCGTTGACAACTCGAGTCAGTTCAACACAGGCTTATGTGCTGCGAATGAGGACGACGAGGACGACGGAGAACCTATCCCTGTAAAGACAGGTGCGGACAGGCAGGATGAAGATACTATGGCTCTGAAAGATAACGATGATCTGGATTACAAGGATGATGACGATCTGGCACTAAAGGATGAAGATTTCCATAGCTGACATCGATCTCGCCTGATTGTACCTGTTCGCGCCCACTACACATTCCCGACTTCGACTCCGCCCCTTATTCCGAATCTGCCGTTCACGAATCATACCCCAGATACCGTGCCACTGCAATCCTTTGCAATGCATTGCGCCTGTCTGCATTTCTTAGACACGAGATCCAACAACTGCTCTCCACCCTGCGCTCTGTCTCTCAAGGTTGGCCGAATAGCGAAGTGGAGTTGACCGATTTTGATATTGGTTTGGTGGTGTATTCGTACGGATGCTTGATTCAAGAAGAAATGTCGCTAAGATGCCTCGATACTGTACCACAAGCCGGATTTGGACACGTCTGTCAAAAGGAGGGTGCCATCGTTGGCGTCGGCTCTGATGTAGAAGTGTTGTGGTTCGACGCCCATATCCTTGGTCAAGCGCAGACATGTTCCTCTTGCAGTGCTAATGATGTGGTACCATCTGCCGATGTGGGTGGAAGACGAAAGCTTGGCGAGCACAGCCCTGCGACGCTTGCATCCTGATGGTTTCGAGATTCGGTAGGTGGATGCATCATGCAGCATGAACCTGTCGGCTTTGATTCGCAGAGCATCGTCCGATGCGGTGTTCATGGGAAGGATGAAGGCGACAGTCTCGGCGGGCATATCGAGAGATAGAGATAGGAGGGTCCGGTCAAGCTAAGGTACGATGCTGGTATCTTCAGTACGCTCTGGATGATGGCTTCTATATGCAGCCATGCCTACAGCACATCAAGATACCTGCCCGCGGCTGACGACACCGGCAACGCAGTATTCTGGCATCGTTTCGAGACACGCGGCGCGTACACTAATCGCGGATCGCTCGAGGGCCGTGGTGCAGCTATGTGTAGAACATAACAGTCCGACACGATGTCAGACATGACTAGTCTTGGCGAAAGCAAGACAGACCAAGTCAAGGCTTGCGACACCAAGATCCGGGCTCGCATAGTACCAGAGGAGAAGAAACGTATGCCGCGGGATGGTGCCCTTCCCTTGATGTATACTGCTAATAGGCTTCCTTTGGCTTGAGCCACACTGACCATCTCCAAACCCATTCAACCGTGCTCTGGCCAAGACAAGAGACCCCGCGGACGACAATGGTACATACATGGAAGGCCCAGCTTAAGTGATAAACATCTTGGCCTCCCATCAGTCTTCTGTCGACAAGCTAAGGGATGTTGAGCAGTAGAGGCGCCCTGCTGCTCAGCATTTCGAGGCTTTAATACTTGCTTAGACGCCTTGTGCAACCACAAACTCTTCCTTCTGCACTTATTAGACAAAATGTACAGTCTTTGCCAGCCACGGAGCAGGACTGAACACAAGTACATATCCTTGCGCTCTCATGCGGACTCACACATGTTCGTCCTCACAGTCCGATCATGGCATCACAATTTCAGCACCTCTCAAAACCATTCGACCTGGTACCTGCGTTCCCGCAACCGCCAGACCGCTCATTCTCAAAGATCGTCGAATCAGCGGCCAAACTTCAGGTCCGCCACGTCCTGGTGGTAGCTTGCGGCAAGCACGATCGCTCGCCGCTAGTCTGGTAAATCTACATCCAAGCCAAGAAAACATCAACTCAGACCCAGAGCACGGCATCAATATTCACGATCATTACAAACCCAAGCCAAGGAGCTCCATAAGCGGCTGTTTGAGCTGGCAGCAATGTGAGCAAGAACGTCTTCATTGTGAGTGCAGCATACCCGAGCACGAGAGCTGGACTCCATGGAAATGACATAATCTAGCTTGCAGTCATCGCGAGCATCTTATCGTTGCCCCAAACAAACCAACGGCAGTATTCCAGGTTGGAAACGCAGCAAAGAGCCAGAAACAAGAACCCTTCCAGCTGGACTGCTGCTCACCGTCCGCGGCAGCTAACAGCAAGCTTACGAGCACCATGGCTACAGCACCTCTGCCGCAACTCATCACAATGTCACTTTCGGTGCATTACTGATACCGTCATCATCTGGACAAATGTCAACAATCCCATCCTGACAATATCAGATGTCAGCTGCTCCGACCACATACTGGATGCCCAAATGAAAAAACGTGACGTTGCACTATTTTACTTCTGACGGTGGTTCCTCATCTCTCAGCTGACGATAGTTGTCCGGTCGCCGATCGAGAAGTCAGCTGCACTACTATGGTGCAAACAACAGTCTTCAGACGAGAGCTATGAGCAAGGGTGCAGAACGCAGTATTTGAGCATGGACTCTGACTACTGGACTGCATTCAGTGGAAGGGTTGTAAGCACAAAGCCTGAGTTCTACGCTCTTGCTATGAGCTGTACTCGCACAAGCTTGAATGGATCTGGATGACAGTAATGGAGAGCAAGGGATGGTTGACCACGAAGGACGTAAGTTGAGGCGACGGGATTCCCAGACATGTGGTGTGTTGTGTAAGAACGATCATCGAAGGCGAAGTCTGACGGCAAAGGGTCGCAACCTGGCTATCAGACTGTGTACTGAAAGACTATGGTGGTCTGGCCAGCTACCATAGTCTTTTAGTACACGGCCCAAGATCATGGTCAGGTGGAGGATGTCAGGGTCGGAGTCAATGGAACGATTGTATTGCATCTGGACTGGAGTAGTGCTGTGGTTATGGTGGACTTTTCCAGGAAAGCTAGCGGATGTCTCAGTCACATGTCTCACGGGCGGCGTCACTATCTTCACATCCCCTTTTCTCATGCGGCTGATTTCGACACCTCAACATTTCGAATATTGCTCGGACAACACCAAGAATCCGCAATGGCAACTCTCGATAGCAGCACCATGTCCATAAAGGAGGAACTATCTATCGAGGAAGTGGAAGCGGCAGCCCAAGCCAAGAGAGGAAAACTCAAGCCACACGTAGCGGAGTACCTACAAGACTCCTTACGGCGAAAGGTGGGCGACGAGAAGATTGAGATCAATTCGAACTTCCTCATACATCCGATCGCTGCCATGCTCGCAGAGGATACAGGTCCAGCTTCCTCAAGCGAACAAATCGCAACACACCCTGCGAGCCGCCTAATGCAGAAAATGCCAGCTGAGCTCCTCCTCATGGAAAAACACCTGGAACCGTGTGATGTCGTTGCTATGGCCTTAACATGCACGTACTTGCAGGAATTGTACGACTACCAACTCCACGATCTTCGCCTAATCACCCAAAAGAACTTTGGTTCACCGACCTGGAAAACACCTTGCTTCAATGCTCTCCATACACAGAGCGCGAGACTCACTTCGCGCCTAGACCGTGAGAGGACCGAGATAGCACTGGAAAAGCTAGCGAGTGGAGGTCAGGCATAGTGCATCGTCTGTAGGAGCTGGCATTCATGTCTGTACATCTCTGACCAGGGCCTTTTTGAGCCATGAAATCCAAGCTCATGTATTCAGAGCCGAGCTGTCCTGGAAATGTGCCCTTACTAGCGTCCAGACTTCTGCCAGCTCCAGTCCATCCGCACCGCTATGCTCGAGGCGGACGAGAATGTCAGGCAGTACCCTTGCGCTTGTACCGTATCCCTATTGATGGCGACACGAGACTTGACTGTCGCTACACGAATACAGCAGCTCCGTGGTCAGCAGTTCACTGGAGCTCCACTGCGCTGACGCATTGCGGCCTGCAACCGGATTTGCGCACACATGCGCCGGGGGGACATTCTAGATGACATCTTCGATCAAGCCGCGGTACACGATGCTACAGCAGGGATGGTAGCATTTGTTAGCACCTTTGGCGATAGATCGTATCCGACCTGTTCGATAACTTGGAGTATCGACATCGAACAGGTGGTCCTCAACAACACAGTTTTGGACGTATCGATTGATATTCGGCGAGCTTTGGGCGATTTCCACAGTCCATGGGACAAGCTGTACGGTCGTCATCTTGACGAGTCTCCATTGCCTAGAGGGGAGACATGGAAGTTTCCGGGCAAGTGTCGACAGACTCAGGCTGCGGTCTCTCACTAGCGGCGTCGCTTTCGGACATAAACTTGCAGGACAGCTGACAAGATGGGTTGGAGATGCGAAAGGAAAGATGGGACATCGGCAGTAGAGTAGAGCTAGCGTAGATAGTTCAAGAAGCAGGTGTCAGTGTTTTCAATACAAGACATGAACGGAGGATCTGCATGATTCTCGCCATCAAACTACCTCCCGGTGAAGAGCTCATCAAACACATACTTCCAGGGAATCTTCCGTACCCGCGAAGCTCCCGGCTGATCAACGACACGGTAGACGCTGAGCAGCTCCTGGCGCAGGACCGTCCGCAGGCCATGGTCCATCGCCAGAGTCTTGCCATGGGACCACGTCAAGAATTCCCTAGAATTGATGTCGAAAGTCCAAGAGGCGGTCACCTTCCCGGCACGAACCTGCAGTTTCCTGCACGCACCACTAGTCTGCGTGGTACTAATGCAAGCACGCAGGTCTGTGGTGTTTGTCAAGAAGATGATCTGATCACCGAGACAGATCAGTAGCAGTGGGCCATAGCAACGCTCGCCGCCGCGCGCGCCGATAGGCGCTGCACTCCAGTTGTCTTCACCCACTTCAATCTCAACGCTGTACTCTTGCTCTTCCTCTGGCTGCTCGGTTTCATCTTCGTCGTCGGCAGGCGACGTCACGTTCAGGACTCGTTCGGCGAAAACCGCCATGCCAAGGGCATGGCGGCCTTATTCGCGCTATGCTCCCGTCAGTCGCGTCACGGCCAGTCGGTACGAAGCGGACTTACTCTTGCCACATGTACAGCAGGCGTGCATCGCTCATACGAAGTCGCACGGAAGGTGCGGCCTCGGCGAACTCCTCCTATTCATGTTTTTGCTACACATCATCCACGTACCACGCCAGGCCCGTACCCTTGATGACATCGACCCTTAGCTTGCCTAGAGTCAGACCGTTAGTAAGGGTGGACAGCCGAACAAGGGAGCCTTGACACCTAACTTGAGCCTCCGTTGGGCGGCGGCGCCGTCATTCATTGAGAGCACACACACAACGGCAATCTTCAGAAGGGCGTGGCTCGAGACCTTCCCAGACTTGGCAAAGTCGGAGGCGACTCGATAGTTGCGCAAAGTCTGGGTCATATCCGAAGCGTCAATTTGCGCGCCAGCGCCGAAGGATCTGTCGTAGGCAATGGCCGGGCAGCGAGGATCGTGGATGGTCAACCTTCTGAACAGAGTCACCTGATCTCTGGGGAGCGTGGCCGGAGCGTCAGCGGTCTCTTGCAGCGCTTGCAGCTCTTCCAGCTCTTTCAGCTCTTCCGGCTCCTGCGCGGTCTCCAGCGGCTGCGACTTCTTCTTCTTCTTCTTCTTCTTCTTCTTCTTCTACTTCTTCTTCTTCTTCTGCTTTCCCGCCGCGTGGGACGGCTTCACTGCCAACTTCTGATCCGGCTAAGAAGTCTGCGCTTGCAACTGCTTGAGGCGCCCTGAAACCTGGGTTCGCGAGAGACCCAGCTTCTCACCGATCCTCTTGCGCCTCCAATGCTGACTGTCGGCCAACTTCAGCATCTCACGATCTTGATCTGGCGTGACGTCTTCGGGGAATCGCCGGCCGCGCGTCTCTCGCCAGTGTTGAGCTGGAAGAGCCTTGCGTGTGAGATTGGGGAAATGCTGCGTCACGATCTCTGGATATGTCATTCCGCTCGCTCGTGCTTGCATCAAGGTCTCGATGTCTTCGGCTCACCATGCTTCACAGGCCAAGTTGTGGACATTGGCGGTCACCACAGTGCCTGGAAGGAACGGTCTTCCTGCTGCTGTTCGCAGGCGCCACCCAGTATCCGTCACCTGGATCACGCGGCCGACCCGCCTTCTGTGGTCCCTGGTTCCGAGCCGCAGCGCCAGCGGCGTCGCCGCCATCGCTTTCGACATCACTGCTATCGCCCGCCGCCGGACGTCCGCCCTCGCTTTCCGTACGGGCGGGATAGCGCTCGGGACTTCGAGATGCGGTGTCTTGGCCGCCGCGGCCACGTCTCCTCCTGAAGGCGCTACTATCATTGATGCCGAGCTCTTCTTCGTCGTCACTTTCAGGAACAGCATGACCCACCAGCAAGAAGTAGCACTGGTCCAGCGCTTCCTTGCAAACTGATTCCCCGCGCCGCCTAGCGGCTGCTTGCTTGCCGGAGCCAAAACCTTCGACCGCACCGCCTTGCAACCCCTGCCGAATGCAGTCCCAGGTGAAGAAAGCACAGTCTGATGAGCTCCCTTGCTGCGGATACGGGGCGTCGACGACCTCAGTCGGCCAACGTACATTCTCCCAGCCCAAGTCAGGACGCAATGAGATGAGCCTTGCGACCAGCGGTGCCTCTTGCTTGACCAAAGACAGACTGAGGGCGGGTCCTCCATAGGCACTTGAAAAGGGACACCTCTTGGAGTCGTGGAGGATGATATTGCCCGTCTGCTAGGCGACGTCCACCTGCAAATATACATGAACCCAATGGATCGGAACGCCTTGCTTATTGGCGACGTTGTAGAACAGCGAGAGTAATGTGTGCTCGCGCGACATCGTGGCCGCAGGAAAGGAGGGCGGCTTACCGGTCGGATTGGTTCAATATTGCTTAGCCTGTGCAACGTGGTTCTTCAGATATCACAAGGCATCTGCTAGCGGCATACGCCCGCTGCGATCATGAGTGCGCGGTATGAAAAAGTGGAGCTCTGCCGGCGAGACGATGAAGTGCTTAGGCTGCGATAATGAAAGCTGCTGCGCCAAAGCGATAAGTACCCTCACGGTTCTGTCGGTGGCCCAAGGATCGAGGGCGGTTAATTCCGGCTCAAGCTCCAGCAAGTCTAGCAGTTTGACAGCCGGACCTCCTTCTAGCACGTTGAGGGACAAACTCATCGGACTGCGCCAAGGCGAGGTCAAAGCGGCTTGGGCATCAAAGTGCTCGGTAAGTAGTAACAATGGCTTTGCGAACTTGTTATTTGAAGACAGTCTGCGGAGATGCTTCTGGGCTTGATCAAATCTGACCTAAGCATCATCGGAGCTCTCCTTGGTCCCAGAGCCGGGTGCCATGACGACGAGGTGTGACTTGTGCCAAAGTGCCACGAACATACCAGCCGGGCATATGTGCCCTGCCAAGGTGTTTGTGCAATGTTTGTACTGCTCCCAAAGTCGGCGTGGGGAGTCTTCTTTTATGCACGAGACCAGTCCAGAATCATGCGCGTAGGCGTCCAGGCAGCACGATGGCAGGCTCTAGTAGTGAGTGATAATGAGCATTGCCTGATGAAACGTCGCCCGACGCTCGTCCTGAGCTCGGCAAAGGCTCACATCATGGCTCCCTCTCACTCCAAGCCCTTCCCCTCAACGCCTTCCCAAGCCCAATACGCTTGCTTCTCGTAGACATTAGCGAGAGCTCTCAAGGATCCAAACTTTGGTTCCTTGAGTACTGGTGCCTCTGAGGCCAAGGTCGTTAGCAAGGTCAAGCAAGCACTTAAGAAGTATCAGAGGCGCAAAGGTCCCAGGACCAGGTGCGTCCTGCGCGTAGCCCGAAGTGAGTATTGTCCGTGAAGAGCAAAGTTACCTCCGTGAGCCTAATGATGCCTCAGGCTACGAGCATTCCGGCGCTGATGGCGTTTCGATATTTCTCGAAGATCCCGACCTCGAGCTGCCAGCAGAGAATGCTTCTAATACAGAAGTCTGGTCCTGGATTAAGCAGCACTCCGGCAAAGGCGTACGCATTATCCCACTAGACGCCAAACGTTGTAGTCTCACTCCTGGCTAGAAGCTACACGACGGTCGAAGTCGTTATTATGCTTGGAGTACTATATGGAAGGCGTCGACTTCGTATAACGTGGTCTTTGTGATGGTGGAGGGCGTGACTAACTATGTTGCCGTGATTCCTCGTACTCTGTAGAAGGCGGCCACCAAGGTATTGTATAGCATCGAGACCATCTCTAGCCGAGCTCCTCTCTAGATAGCACTCTTTATGGTTCACTTTGACGATCTCGGCGAGGCGCTCAAGGACCTTTCGCAAGTAGCAAGCAACAAAGATAGCACGATCTGGTACACGAACCTGACGACTGGAATCCAACTGGCTGGTTAGTGTCCACTGTCTTGCGAGACAGGCGAGCAGCCACCTATCTTACTAGCAAGCAAGGATCCCAACACATAGCAGTCTATCTAGAGCGTAAAAGGTCTGTGGCGTCAGATTGCTACTACTTTATATAGCTTCAAAATCTATTATAACCTAGAGCAACTACATATCCACGACTTTTACCTATACTACGAGGATACTAGTCTACTACGAGTCGAGTACAAGGTAATAGAAGTGTAGTATATATAGTAGCTAGCTAATAAACTAAGCTACAAGACACTCTTACTACTATAGTAGCTCTAGTATATCTTGTATATATAATATACTAATAGTATACTCTACTTTACTCGTAATAAGCTCGATAATCCTACTATAAGTAGATACTAATATAATTAAATTAAGCTCTACCTTTATATAAGTATATCTCTTTCTAACTATAATAGACTTTCTACTATATAGTAGGCAAAGCTCTACAAAATATATTAGTAGAGAATATTATTAAAGGTCTTAATACTAAATTATAGAGATCTAAGGTCGATATAATATAGAACTATATCGATTAAGAAGTATCTACTATAGAGCAATTATTTGCTTAACTTATACTACTATAGGTCCTTAAAACTAATAAATAACTAGTACTAGAGATATTAGTATAGTATATATATTACTCTATAGGTACTATATCTAGTCTATATCTATATCTTTGTCTAGTATAGATAGCTCTAGATTAGGTCTAGGTATACTATAACTATAGTACTCTACTAAATTAAGTCTAGTATAAAGCTATTAGATATAATAGAGCTATTAGTCTATACTTCGACAATTACTTATCTTTAGAAAGCTATATAGACAAAAGTATCTAAGACTTCCTTACTAGAAGAAGAGTATAGTATAAGAAACCTATTAATAATAATATTTATTTCTTTACTATTAGTAGTATTCTATCTAGAGAGCTTTATACCAAAAACACCTTATATACTAGATAGTATCTCTTCTTTATATTACTCTTTACTAGTATATTCTAGTCTACTAATACAAGTAACTAGCTACAAAAGTTCGATATAGCTATAGATATATATAGTAACTATAAGTTTCGAAAGATAGATAGTAAGAAAACTTAGCTCTAGTAACCTATATAGTCTTGTCTAGTAATATTAGTAGAGCCTTTTAACTTCTACTTTCTCCTAGACCTAGGAATTAATACTATATAGTATGTCTTAAACCTAAATAATAGTACTATCTATAAGATCTTTAAAGAGATATTAGAAATAGAAGATTACGAGATATATATTTGTAACTCTTAGAGTATCTAGCTAGAGTAAGCTAAGAATTTTAATATAATATTATTATACTATAATATTTAGACCTTTCTCTAAAGTATCTAGAACTATAGCTATAAGTACTTGTTCTATATATATAAATTATAGACTAACTCTTATAGTAGACAAATGTTTTAAGAAGTATATATAAAGTAGCTATAAGCTAGATAAGGTAGTATAGTAGAGAAATAAGTAATAGAATATATAGGTTTATTCTATAGTATTTGTTAAGTAGTAATATATATTATAATTAATAACTACTCTTCTTAGTATAAGATCCTAATTAAGCTATCTATATTACCTACCTATATTACCTACTACTTTATAGGTCTTCGATAAAGTCGTAGTATTACTATAGAGCCTTAGCTCTTTAATAGAGAGCTAACTTATAAAGGCTTATATATTTGTAGTCTCTATAGAGTAGTAGAGATAATAATACCTAAGACTATTAAAGCTATAGACTAATATATTATATTAAGTACAAGACTATAGGAGAATATACTAGCTAAATATCTTGTCGAGCTTCAAGTAATTAGCTAAGCAATTACTAATATTAACTACTAGATTTATAAGAGTAAGGCTTATATTCTATACTAGTAGATATTAGAATAAGATATAAAGAAAACAATTACTCCTTTCTTAGAACTCTACTACTTAGCTATATATAGAGTAGTAACTTAGACCTTATATAATCTTACTTAAGTATAAGTACAAGTAGATAAGACTTTAAATAATCTCGACTATAATCTAATAACTATTAAGTAACTATAGGACAAAGTAATAGATATACTCTATAAAATTAATAATAAGCTTATAAAGATAGAGTCTAACTAAGTAAGACTAGTTTATTAGATATATTCGATTATACTAGTTAAGACCTTATTATACCTCCAAATACCTATTCGAGTTAAGAAATATAGTATTATTACTTAGTTCTATATATACTTTCTAAGGAAGGAAATTCTACTATCTAGCTAGTAAGTATAGAATATATTTAGTAGAGTATAGTTACTATATAAGCTCTAGTCTAGACGTCTCGAACTAGATAGCCTTTACTATATCTATAGGCTATATAATACTATACTCTATACTATTAAGTATCTCTACTTAGCTTATACTATACCTTAAGTATAAGAGTTCTATTAAATCTCCTATAACTCCTTATAATATACTATTTAGTATTCCTATAGTAGGCTAAGTACTATATACTATCTTCTCTAAGCCTATATTAGATAGTAGAGATAGAGACTCTTTTATATAATCTATAGATAGATATTAATATAAATAATCTTATTTCTATCTAATAATTAGAAGTAGTATAGTTAAGAAGTATGCCTTACTTGTCTACTTTAGATAGCTTACTTATATAATCGACCTACGTTTTAGTCTATATAGAAAAGAAAGCTCTCTAAACCTACTTCTAAGATTTTCTAATATACTACTAAGAAGTAGATATTCTATCTCTTATTATAAAACTATATTACTCTCTCTTATTATTAATTAAATATTAAGTAAACTCCTAGCCTAATAGAAAGTTCTTATACTCTAATTAATATTAATAACTTAGATCTACTACTTACTTACTTAAGATATTATAGTAATTAGAAATACTAATATTACTCTTCTCTAATTTCTATTTGTTTAAGAAAAGTAGAATCTAATTCCAATAAATTAGTATATTAAACCTATAGACTAGTATCGAATATTCCTAATATTTTAGCTATATATACTATATCTTAATAGACTCTTATAGGTAATATAGCTTAAAGGATTCGATCTCTCTATATATTCTATATATAATATTAATAGAGCTATTTGTTTATTATACTAACTAGACCTATAGATAGGCTATAGGAAATACTCTTAGGCTCTTAGCTAGTCTAGTTTCTAGTAAGCTTAGATAAGGTTTGTATTAATTGCTAGGATCTTCTTTTATACTTTCTACCTAGGTATTACTTAGAGAAAATCTATAAGTCGAGCTACTATAGTTAAGCTTTATTATAATCTTTTAGATATTTAAAGCTATAATTAAAAGTAGTACTAAGTATACTAGAGCTAAAAATATAGAAAGAATAGTCGAGATATAAAGGTATTAGTATTAAGATACTATTACTACCTTCTTCTACTATTATACTTATACCTAGAATATAATTCTACTTGTCTAGTATTACTAACTTCTAGCCTTTATATTATAGAACAATTGAAATACTAAAGATATAGTATTTGGAACTAGATATCTACTATTAGTAACTATTGGGACTACTATTTAAGATTTGTCTATAATATAAGGTACTATACTCTTTATATATATACTAGATTCTTTAAAGACAATCGATAATACTCCTAGCTATTATCTTATAATTGAACTATTTTCTCAAATAGACAAACTTAGGTTCTATCTCTTAAGTAGATTACAAGTAGCTACTATAATATTAAAATTTATTAATAGTATAAAAGATATACTAACTTCTATATACCGAATCTATACTAGTCTACTAATATATATTATATATTTACTACTAGAACTTTAGTAGTAGTATAAAGCTTTCTTTCTATAGTATAATTAGATAGAATAGTAAGATTAGTAAAGTAATAACCCGAGTATAGAGACATATAGAAGCTCTATAATAAGAAGAGAAACCAATTCTTAGAGCTTAAATAAAATTATATCTTAAACTTTCTATTACTACTATACTATAGACTTATAGGTAGTAGTTTCTTCCTAAGGCTAAGAAATTATACTTAATCTTATTACTACTATTATACGTATTCCTATTACTACTATTATAACTACTCTTATTACTACTACTCTCTTTATTACTACTCTTATTAATCTCTACTTCTATCTCTAGCTCTAGCTTAATCTCTACTCTATTTCTTAAATATCTATACTTAAGCTCTAAGTCTAGAGATATAAGAGCCTTCTAATAATTACTCGAGTATAGGACCTAGAGTACCTATAGCTATAGCTTATACTTAACTTACTAGTTATAGATATATATAGAGTACTCTCTTTACCTAAGCTCTATAATACTAAGGACAAGGTTCCTATAGTATACTAAGCCTCCTATAAGCTACTCGATAGTAAAGTTCCTATCTACTAGGTAAGCTAGATCTTTAGAGTTGTCTTCTAGAATAATCTTATAAGCTTGAAATTCGTCGAGATTAGTAACTTGAGATTAGATAATTTAGACTATAGTTTATTAAGTAATACTAGTATAGCTAGCTACCTTTAGAATATAGTAAAGACTATCTATACTATAGAAAAGATCCTATCTACTAGTTAGGATTCTAATATAGAAGATAGTAGTAAAACTATTTAGAGTAGTAGTAAAATTAATAAGTAATAGAGTTTGTTAATATTAAACAATTCTAGTACAAATACTCCTTATTAGCTTCTATATAGGTCGATTATTCTTCTTATATATACTAGCTTAATTTGTTCTTATACTAGAACTACTCTTTATAAGAGTTATATACTTTCTACTATAGATACTTTCTACTATAGATACTTCTTCTTAGTAGACTTGTCTACCTACTAATATTACCTCCTAAAAGACTTGTTTACCTACTAATATTACCTCTTAAAAGACTTGTCTATCTACTAAGACTACTTGTTAAAAAGTTCTAGAACTTCCTATCTATACTACTACTACTTACTAAATAACTTGCCTAACTACTAGTACTAGTTATTA
Source organism: Dothistroma septosporum (assembly GCA_002236755.2). NCBI lineage: Eukaryota > Fungi > Ascomycota > Dothideomycetes > Mycosphaerellales > Mycosphaerellaceae > Dothistroma > Dothistroma septosporum. Next base: position 175,372 of record NBZP02000011.1, read on the forward strand.
GAAGAGTTGTCTATATACTAAAACTACTCTTTAGGAGGTTCTAGAACTTCCTACTAATACTACTTATTAGAATATATATTATAGAGGCTAAAGCTAGTATAGCTCTTAATTATAAAGTAGGTTATTACTATTATAGTAGACTTGTATAGAAAGTAATAGCCGAGTATCTCGACTTATATAAAGAGAGACTATAGAAGTTGGGGTTAGTAAAGTAACTTAGTTAGAGATCTAGGTTACTATTGGAAGTTAGTAGTAAAGAGAGTAGTAAGCTTTCTACTATAGCCTATAATAACTAGAGTAAGCTACTACTAGTTAGTATATACGTATATACGAACGCCTACCTATATCTATATCTATACTTGCTACTACTATAAGGACTACTACTAGTACCTATATTAGTACTAGTATTAGCTTATATATTCTATTATTGCCTCTACTACTACTATCTACTCTTAATCTAGTTATACTACTTTAGTAGTATTACTACGAGTATAATAGCTTATAGCTATATATACTACGTAATATAGTCTACTATAACCTTAAACCTTACTACTTATTCTATATAGAGAGTTTTATACCTTAGACTTAAGTTTACTATAGTCTCTAATAATCTTATTCGTAGTAATAATAACGTTATATCTCTCTATATTCTCCTTGTCCTCTATTACTAATAGATTCTTCTTAGTATAACTCTCTAGGTTATATTTCTCGAAGATACTCTCTAATATACTATAGTACTTTAGGTATAACTTTTAGAAGTCTAAGTCTTGTCTTATTAATTCTAGTACTTTATTATCTTCTTCTATAGCTAAGTCTTTTTTAGCCTTAGTATACTCTAAGACTTTTCCTAGAATACTATCTAGAAACTTATTATTCTCTTTATAGTCTAATTATAACTCTTCTTCTCTCTCTTAGTATATCTCTATAATTATCTCCTTTGCTTCTTCTTAACTATATTCTATTACTAAGCTTTATTCTATATCTATATTATTAGTCTCGTTATTAGTTGTATTATATAAGCCTTGTCCTATATCTATATCTTTAGTTTTAGCTATCTATACTATATATATATTCTTTCTACTATATTAGATCTTAGGACTATCGAATACGAGTTTATCTCTAGATAAGTCTTCTATTTCGTTACTTTACTAGTACTCTATAATATACTAGACTTTAATATATAGTATTTCGAGGTATAATATTTCGATATATAGTACTTCTATATACTAATAGACGTTCTCTATTATATTATAGTAATTCTTATATACTAATAGAATATTATATACTATAGATTATACTTTTATAGATATCTATCTATCTTCTTTACTATATAGCTCTATTATCTACCTCTTATACTCCTTTAAGAGTACCTTAACTATACTTTATACTAACTTGTACTAAGATAGAGGCTTGTAATTACTCTTAGTCTTATTAAGCTCTCTCTAGGTATTTTAGATATCTCGAGGTACTTAAAGTAGAGGTTCGATTACTCGTCTATAGTTCTACTAGTTAATACTATAACTTTAGTCTTGTCGAGTCTACTATAATACTTTTAACTATAATAGGAAGTCGAATAGCCTAATAGTAGTATTACTTATCTTTTACTACTTAATAAGAAAGGAGTATAATAGCCTAGTAATATAGAATAGTCTAATAAGGTCGATTAAGTAAAGCTACTACAAACTTATATAAAGCTATTTTATAGTATTCTATATCTATAAGTTCTTAATATTTGTATTAATTAGTATAGTTAATCTAGCTATAATTTGCTTATAAGTTAAGTTAGAAAGTAAAGAAGTAAGTAGTACAAGTTTATACTATTAAGTAACCTAGATATATAGTTTATAGAAATACTCTATATCCTACTTCTCTTATAGGTTATCAAAAGTATATATAGCTACTACTAAGTTAGTATAGTATATTATACTTAATATAGTTACCTAAGTACTATAGTAGTTATAGAATATATAGATATATATATACTTATATTATAATCTACTAGTAGTTAAGATATAGATTAGAATTTAGAGAAGAGAACTATTAATTAGAATCTTATAGAGAAGTAATTAGAATTTAGTAGAGACTCTAAGATACTTTTAGAATATTACCTAGTTTTATACTTATAGTAGTAATATCTCGTCTTCTAATATATATAATCGATCGAGATATAGTAGCTATAGTCTATTGTAATATAATATTCTAGAGAGCTTATAGAGTAGCTCTATAAGGTTCTAGAAATCTAGATATAGTAATATTTCTATACTCTTATACTATTCTATAATATTTCTAATCTTACTTCTATTACTCTTATATACTAACTATTATTACTACTACTATAAACTTGTAGGTATAGAACTCGAAGACTATATTAAGTATTCCTATATTAGTAGTTTTAGATAGTTTTAAAATATTAAGAAAGAGTAAGATATATATCTTCTATATAGTTATATTTCCTTCTAAATGTTTTGGAGTATTCTATAACTTAGAAAGAGTAAGGTATATATCTTTTCTATAATATATTTGGATTATATTATATATAGTATCGAGTCTAGTATTTCTACTTGTCTTCTCTTCTAGATATTAATATAAATTAAGCCTCTAGTACCTTCTATATTAAGGTAGTAGCTTTAGGTTTATATAAATAGGTATATACTAAGAAGACTAGTATACTAAGTCTATTAGACAATCGAAATATATCTATAGGCTATTCTATAGATATTATATAGTATCTATTCTAGATTATATACTAATAGATATATTAATTGCTCTATTAGTATATCGACTATACTTACTAGTAACTTAAGACTAGAAAGGTAGTATATATATGTCTATATATAGGTATATAAGTATAAAAATAGATAACTATAAGTTATAGAGTTAGAGTTAGAGTTAGAATTAGTTGTCTTAGTATAATAGACTTTATATCTATCTTAACTTTATTCTTTATATTTATCTTAATTCTTCTACTATATAGCTAGTAAAGTAAGTCTAGAACTCTATTAATTATATTAATACCTATACTTAACTCTAAAGACACGTATAAATCGACTTTATTACTTATTAATATAGTTACCTACCTCTAGATATATATATAGAATACTACTTAGAGTTATATAGTAGAGAAGCTAGTATAAAACCTAAAGACTAAAATATATAGGTTATAATAGAAAAGTCTAGGAATATAAGAGACTAGATTCGATACGTTAGTAGCTAGCTAATAAAGGTAGTATCTAACTAAGTACCTAGTATATTCTAAGTAATTGTCTATTATTTAACCTAAAGGTAGTAGTACTAGTTATAGCTTACTTATTCTATTCTCTATGTCTAGGAATTACTAAGTACAAATAATCTATATCTAATAATAGAATATATAATATATACTTATATTCCTATATAGACTCTATATATATACTTAGAAATAGGAGATATACTATAATAAAAAGTCTACGTATATTGTCTATAGTAACTACTAAGCTAATAAGACCTTCTAGTATTATAGTTTATATCTCTAGCCTTACTATATCTTAATCGATATACCTAGTCTAACCTACTTAAGTATCTAGTCTTTACTTACCTTATCGAATTATACTAACTACGTCTTTTTACCTACTACTTAAACTATCTTTCTTAAGTATATATAGCCTACTTTTAGACTATAAAGTAGTATTAGCTATACGAGCTAATTGGATATTACTTAGCTATCTCCTTATCTATCTACTTCCTATCTTATAAAGAACTCGTCGATAGCTTTCTTACTACTTATACTCTCTTTAAGTACTTAAGAATTCTTCTATCTAATATATACTTATACTATATTACTCTCCAAATTTAGAAATCTAATATTTTTAATATATTCTAATATAGGTATACTATCGAATTTATTATAGCTTATTAATCCGAACTAGCTATAGGTTATAGTTATTAGTACCTATTATACTTTAGCTATCTTATCTCTACTATTTAAGAATAAAGACTATTCTATAATCTCTATAATATTAAAGTACTTGTTACTATAATCTATCGAAACTCTACTAGTAGTATTAGTATAGATATAAGAACGATATTACTACTATATATTGTCTAATTTTAGTAGTATAAAGGCTATTATATTTAGAGCTTTATTATATAGAACTAATATAGTATAAGCTTTCTATAATTAAGAAGTCTAGTAGGTTTATATATATACTTCGGAAAAGATCTAGTTATATAATAGTTTAAACCTACTCGTAGGTTTTAATAGAAATAAGAACCCTTTTCTAATAGTACTATATATTAGGCTAAGTTAGATATACTCTCCTTATAGCCCTATAGAATACTAACTAGGAATATAGAGATAGTATCCTAGTATATAATAATAGACTTAGAGCTAACTAGTACCTTCTATATATAGCTACGAAGCTTAGTAGTCTCTCTAGAATATAAGTAGTTCTAAGAATACTAGTTTTAGACTATAGCTATAAGCCTACTACCTATATATACTACAACAATTTACTTCTATCTTCTAACTACTTTCTAACTTTATATATATAAAGTTATATAGAGACTAACAAGATATAATAGTATTAATAACTCCTTATATATAGTAAAGCAATTTCTATATTTTAAGTATTACTATAGCTTATAGACAAGAGAATATAATATCTCTAAAGACTTAAGTACTAATATCTAGTACGTCTATTAAAGGATATAGTACCTAGCTAAGCCTTCTATACTATTATAATAGTATAGCTTAACTACGTAGAGTTACTAATATATATCTACTAGCTAAGGCTACTTACTAAGATTAGCCGATATTAGGTATATCTTTATCTATAATTAAGAATATTTACTTCTCTAGCTATTTACCTACTTCCTACCTACCTTCTTATAGCTACCTTTACTAAGTCTAGTAACTCCTTAATCTTAGTCTTCTAAGACTAGAAAACGGAAATTATTGCCCTATCTAGTAGAGCTAACTAATCTAGTACTAGAAGTTAGTCTAGCTCTACTAGATACTCTCTAGTATAAGGTATAGGAAGATAGGTTCCTATACTATTCTCTAACTATAGTATTATTAGATAAGCTAATACTAATAGCCTACGTATATCTATACTCTTTGGAATTATAGTAGTTCTATTCTAGATTATAGTAACTATAACTATTAGTATTATAGTAATTATAGCTAGTATACTATAGTTATATACAAATACTCTATATATATTATAAAACTAGATTAAAGCTACTAGTAGAAAGATTACTAGGATCTTTACTCTATACTCTAATATATTTAAGAAAATATATATTATACTTATATTAGTAGCTACCTCTAGGATTACTAGACTAGCTATTAGCTTAGTATTATTTCGTAGGAAAATTAGAACAAAGAACTAGATAAATACAACTACTACGTAATAGAATATACCTAGTAGATCTTCTCTAATCTCCAAATAGATTTTATTATTAGTAGATTCGTTATTAATGTCCTTTAGTAGAGCTAAGCGTTTAATTAAGATAGATACTACTACTAAGTACTATACTAGGTATACTCTAGGACTATAGAGTAATAAGATACTATTAGAGGCTACAATATCGGTATAATAATAGCTAGATATATTAAGAGATAGATTTCCTAAGTATACTAGAAGAGAATAGTAAAGAAGTATAATATACTACTAATCTAATATAGCTAGCTAGTTAAATAGATAGGGCGAAAACTATTATATTTGAAGGGTAGCTAGAGTAGTTTAATATAGTTATAAAAACTTAAGATATTATACTTAGTAGAAAGAAAGATTATAGTAGTAGGTATCTTTCTTATTAGAGAGCTTACTATTAGTTATTACGTGTTTATTAATACCTATAGAATCTTCTAGCTACCTTCTACTTAGTAATATATAATCTACTAGAATACTATACTTTTTGTTAAAAGAATAGGCTAAGCCTTACAATATAGTAGATAGTACTTTCTATATACTATATAGATATCTCTAAGTAAATTAGAGACAACTAACTATATAATATTAGTCGAGCTTAGCAAATATTCTTAGCTAATAGTACTAAAGACTACTTCTTTAAAAGCCTATCTAGTACGTATACGTATTTAGTAGTAGTTAGTAATAACAATTAATAGCTCGAAAAATAATATAGAGTATTTCTCTCTTTATAATAAACCTACTAAACCTACTTTTAATCTCTTAATTCGGGTTACCTATATTAAAGGGTAGGAGTACTTATAAATAGAGTAATAAGTTAGTTAAGAGAGATATTACGTACTCTCTATCTACTAAAGAAATAGCTAGAATAACTTATAGAGAAATATTTATACTAAGTTATATTAATATCTATATTATTAGGAATAATATTAAGATTAAAGCGTAAAAGTATCTTGTAATACTAGGTATTTCTCTATATAGAGATAGATATTACGAGCCTATTCTTCGATATATCTACTATAGTATACTTAGGAATATAGTATCTACTCTCTATATAATTACTTCTTTTATTACCTAATTGTCTTTCCTATATTACCTTCTTATACTTAGTATATATATAATAGAAGCTATATAGAGAAAGCTACTTAGAGTATAGGCCTTTAGAACAAGTAAGATTCTAGTACTTCGGCTATATTTGTCTATAATATTTCTATTATATTATCGTACAATTAATACTACTACCTATATAATTAAGATATATAATACTATACTAGTATCGAAAAGCAATACTAGTTATCTACTAACTTACTATTATACTAACTATTACGTAAGAGAAGTATAGATATAGTAGCTTAAAATATATAGATAGCTCTTAATCTTATAGAAGCTTTCGATAGTATATTATTACTATAATTAGTTCTATATAAACAATTAGTAGATAGTATAATATATCTCTTCCTCTTAAATAGCTATTAACTCTCTTTATATCTAACCTATAAGTATACTTTCCCTATAGATATATACTAGTAGGAATATTTAAGTCTTTAAACCTTAGACTAGGACATTTAATCTTAAAAACCTATTCTATCTTCTATTATATAGACAAAAGAGTTTATTTTTGTCTAACTATTTTAGATTAAAGTCCTCTTCTCTCTTTCTTCTTTCTTCTTCTATTACTCTTTCTAAGTTATAAAATACTCCAAACTAATTTTTGGAGAAAATATATCTATATAGAAGGTATATATCTTATATCTCCTAAGATACGAAATACTCCAAAATTACTAATAACTATTTAATAAAGGTATAGGTATACTATACTTAATAGATAAAAGTTTAGTATAAACGTAATATTAATACTTTAAAGGCTTATAGAGATATAGAGATAGTAGACTTATAGTAGTAAGACTTTCCTTATATTAGATATAGAGTAGAGTAGAATTTGTATATATTTCTCTAAGTACTAGTATTATATTTATAAGACTAAATAAGGTCTTAGAACTCTAGTTCTATAGAGGTTAGGTCTTATACTAGCTCTCTATTTTGCCTAGCTTAGTATACTATTATACTATAGATCTACGCCTTTCTATATACTATAATAGATATAAGGTAGGCAAAGTATTAGTAAAAAACATTTCTACTATAATAGTATATATAAGGTTATAACTTATATTCGTGCTTATTAATAGTCGAATCGATACTATTCTACCTAGATATAGAGAATATACTACGCTAAAGATATTAATAGTTAGAGAAACTATAGGTCTAAGAGTAGATATAGTAATATAGTCTTTATATTAGAAGAGATTTGTTAATATACTATAGCCTTACTACTATACTAAGAGGCTACTAAGATTATAAGATTAGCTCTAATATTACTTGTATTTAATATAGTTATAACAATTATATATGTTCTAGTAGTCGACGTAATAGAAAGATAAGTCCTTAGTAGTACAAATAATATACTAGAAGTAAGCTACTAAGCTATAAGTATTAGATTATTCTACGAATAGCTAATACTATAAGCCTAAGTACGAGATACCCTAGGCTAAAGGAAACTCTAATAAGTTATAGCCTATCTTTATTACGAGCTTCTAAATAGAAGAGATCTAATATATTTGTAGAAATACTAATCTAGATAGGAACAATAGTATATTAGAATACTATCTTAAGCTATAGTTAAAATATACTTCCTAAGTATAGAACTACCTTATATTATTATATCCTAGTTACTATACTATAAGGCTATATACTAGTAAATTATCAAAAGCTCCTATCTATCTTTATAAGATATTCTAATAGCTTAAGTAAAGGTCTATTCGTATAGTAGTAGCTCTAATCTAGTCTAGGAGTACGAAAGAGCCTAGTAGCTTAGGTAAGTATATATTTGTATATTAGTAGCTCTACTAGTATAAAACAAAATAGTATTCGAGCTAGATTATATAGATAAGAAGAAATAAATACTAGCTATTATTAAGTATAAGTTCTTATAGTAGAGTACTAGATAGTCTAGTAGTTTTATTATAGAGTAAGAACTAGATATATATAACTACTCTTCTCCTAAGGTAGAAGTATACTCTTCGTATTATTAAATAATAGTAATAGTAAGTATATAGACAATTGTACTAGAGTATAGTAGGACTTCCTACTAATATATCTAATTAAGTAGGTTATTCTTCTTCTTAAGTATTTTCTTCTCTTTACTATAGTATACTATTCCTCTACTATAACTCTACTCCTTTCCTTAACTAGCTCCTATACTATAATCCGAAAGAATAGCTTATAAAGCCTTATACTAGAGAAGTAAATATATACTTACTATATATAGTAAAATTTGCTATTATATTAAGACTATAGTTTATACTTAGCTACAAGTTCCTAGTATAGCTAGTCTCTAAAGACAAAGTAATAAGTAGTCTAAAGGTTAGTAAATAGTACTTATTATAGTAATCTATACTTAGTATATACTAATAGAGTATACTTTTAGTATTAGTAGAGCTTAAGATTACTAGCTATCTAGCATATATTAATAAGGTTAGTATAGAATAGGAATATACTACAATTCGATATATTACTATATATACTAGTATAGAGTCTATTTATAGAAACGTTATTATAACTAGTACTACTAAAGAACTTATCTAGGCTATTCTTTTCTTTGGAATTACTAGGAATACTATATCTAATCTTAGTAAGTTTATATAGGGAATTATTTATAGCTAGTATAGATATAATACTTAGAAATAATAAGATATAGCTCCGATTTATTAATTATATCTTAGAAGCTAGGTATTTCTAGAAAGGTAACTTAGGAAGTTATTAGCTAATAACATTTATTATATAGCTAGTACCTATTCTATAGTAAGTATTTCTTCTATAGCTAGTTCCTCTTTAGTAGTTAGTATACTCCTTATATCTAATAATTATCTTCTACTTATAGCTAGAACTCTCTTAACTACTATTACCTTTATTTACTCTATACTCTTTACTTCTACAACTTAGCCTATACTCTCGTATAGTAGTATTAGTAAGTATAAATACAATAATAGCATAGCTAATTTAATAATTATACAATTCGACAACGTATAGACTAGTAGTAAAGTAGGTAAGAGAGCTACTACTATATATAGGTAGTAAGAAAGATATATTATAAGGAAGCTATTTAGTAATATGCATTTCTATTATATATATAGTAATAAGTATAATTATAGAAGTAGTAGAGAGTATAGATATAGATATAGGCATAGATATAAGTATAGGTATAGTATAGAGTAGTAAAGGAGATAGTAAGAGAATAAGAGATTAAAATTAAATTATATAATAATAGCTATTGTCTATATATATCTAATATATAGTATATAATATATATAATTATACTACCTCTATTACATAGTAGTACAAATATATATATAATTATACTACCTCTATTACATAGCTTCGATTCTAATACTAAGAGACAATAGACTAATATAAGAGTAGAGAGAGCTAGTTCTATATCTTACTATAATAACTTACTTATTATTACTTGTCTACTATCTACTATATATATATTCTTCTCTTCTACTAGACGTAATATATTATACCCTAAAGACGGAAATTATATATATATCGAGACTATTAAATAACTATTATCGACAAGACCTAATATATATATAGAACCTCTAGTATAGTAATAGTAGTAGTCTAATATATACCTATATATATATATAGTAGTACTACCTTATTATTTAAATACCTTGTTAGACGTAGTACTAAGTACTATCTATTTGTAGTATAGTTAATATATATCTATAGTCTAGTATTATAATGTCTCTCTTATTATTCTTCTTATTATTATTATTAATATTATTATCTAGACCTCTAAATTATCTACCTACTAATATAAGCTACTACTATTACTACTACCTATAAATAGCCTACTTCTACCTACTATCTCTATAGTAGGCCTAACTAGACGGAAGAAGAAGAAGAAGAAGACTAAGTTAGTTATAAAGCTTCTCTAATATAAGCTACTAAGTATCTTATCTTAAGCTACTTGTTATTAAATACTTAGTACTAATATATATATTATAGTACTAACTAATCTATACAACTACCTAATAACTCTCTATAACTACCTCTATCTCCTATAACTACTATATACTATTATTAAGTAGAAGTACTAGTAGGTAGTTCTTAGTAGTAACGAAAGTAATATAGTAACGTCGAGAAGTATTAAGAAGATAGTAGTTTAAGAGTAGATAAATACAAGTAAGTATATTTAGTCGTCGATATATAGAGTAGTAAGGGAGAAGACTACGCGTAATACTTATAAAGTACTTAAAGTAAGACTTGTAGAGACTTTGACTAGAGAGAATACTACCTTACCTAAAGAAGAGATCGAAGGTAGATTAAGTTATATACTAAAGAAGAAAATAGCTAGAGGTAATACTACTATACCTAGAGAGAAGATCTTAAGTTATATACTAAAGAAGAAGGTAGAAGACAATAGTAAAAATAATTCTAATAGTAATAATATATTATTCGATAATTATAGTATCGAAATCGACTATACTTAAGTTAGTACTAAGGAACTTTCTACGTAGATCTCCAAATATTGTCTACTAATCTCTATATACTCTTCTAGTACGTTTATTAACTCTATCTAGATTATAGATAGTAGTATAGAGTATAGATACTATATAGCCCTATATATAAGTATAGGTATAACTCTAAGCTATTCTAGACCTATAGTACCTAAGCTTACTAAGGTAATACTATTCGTATCTATATTAAATATCGACGTAGCCTCTATCTTCTAGACTATCTATATATAATATACTACTATATCGAGTAACTAGGACATATAAGTATATCTCGTATCTATAGGTAATAACTATATTTATTAAGTACTTAACTCTTACTTATACAAATTAATAATACTATCTCTAATTACTAGTAACTATAGTTATAGCTATAATAAGACCGAATTGGCTAGTAATAATAAGAAGAAGATCAAAGATATAATACTAGATTAGACTATATATACTACTAGTAACTAGAAGAGTTAAGGCTACGAAAAGATCGATATAGCTAGCTATTATACGAAGACAATTACAAATACTAACTTCTCGATAGTATTATACTAGTTATTAATAGGAATATTAAACCTACTATCGAAAGTCCTAGTATAGCTCTAGAGCTATAACTAACTATCTCTTCTACCCTTACTTTCTAATACCTCTATTAAGCTATTACTCTCTTACTACTAAATACTAAGTCTTTCTAACTAGAAGCTATTATCTCTTAAGTACTCTTCTAAAGCCTAGTATAAAAACACTAACCTCTATACTAATAGTCGTCTCTCTACTCCTATAGTAGCTACTATATATATAGTTAATAAGCTTGCTATATCTAGAGTAGAGAAGAAGCTTACTACTCTAATAGGCTCGATAGAGTTAATAGAGGAATTAAATACTACTCCTATATAGTAGGTTCTTACTAAATACTTGTATATCGATTAATATAATAAGAATAAAAGTTATAAGATTGTCTCGAGTACTATTCCTAACTAATCTATATACCTAGTATAGTTAGTTATCCCAAAGTAGTTGCCTTCTAATCTATAAGATAGGGACAAATATTAGGTTATTATTATAGATATAGATATAGATAAAGGTAATACTATAGATAAGAGTAAAGCTATAGACAAAGGTAAAGGCAAAGCTATAGACTAAGATACTTAGGAACCTACAAATAACTCTAGTATAGGAAACTAACTTATAATACTAATATCTAATATTAGTTATATATACTCTAACTAGATAGACATAATATCTTAAGGCCTACTAGAAGTAAGTAATCCTACCTTATTAGAGCTATATAACTCTATTTCCTTACTACTACTACCTACTTATATTCTTTCTACTAAACCTTCTCTTAGTATAATAGCTCTCTCTCTTACTCTAGAGTATAAACTTCCTAAGTAGGAACAAAATATATTAGTAGGCTAATTTGTTAAGACTATAGAGTTTGTATATACTCTATCGATATTCGACTTATTCGATTAGTAGTAATACTAGGTTCTCTAAATCTATAATATAGAGTCTTAAGATAGTAGAGATAGTAGAGAGAATTAGTATAGTATAATAATATAGAGTATAGTAACGTCTCTTACTATACTATATATATAAGGCAAATACTAGACTACTTATTACAAATACCTAACCTAACTACTCTTTCTTACTTAATTACTACTTACTCTATATAATAGAATAGGAATAGGTACTTCCTTCTTACTACTATCTTCGCTACTATAAAGCTATATATAAAGTATATAGCCTCTCTACTATATGTACTTCCAAGTACTTCTCTAGTACAAATATACCTATCTCTTTCTATCTCTCTATACTATCTACTACTACTTATATTAGAACTACTTGTATCTAAATCGAGGAAGTTATACTTTGGAAGTAGAGTAGAATATATACCTTCGTATTATTATACAAAGATTTTAGTAATTGCTTATATCTAATTATATACTATTATAGTCTAGAAGTAGAGATTACTTATCTTAAGGTATAGCTTAATAAGGTTAAGTATTATCGTAAATTACGAAAAACACAATTGTCTTATACTTAGCTAACTCCTAATATAGTATATAGAAGAATTTGACAGATTCTAATTAATAGAGTATATCTAGAGTTTCTTATAATACCTATAGTATCGAGAATATTAGCTTGGGAATTTCAATCTATCTAGTTTATCGTATCTATTACTTCTACCTATACTATCGACTTTGAGTTATAAGGTCGTAAATAACTCTACTAGTAGTATAAAGTAGCTAATAGTAGTAATACTATCTATATAGAAGAGAGAATAAGCCTTAGTACCTTATACGAGTATCTATAGTCTCTAGGCAATATAATTATATTATATAAGTAAGAGGTATTATATTATCTAAGTCGTAGAAACAATTTAAACCTACTTCTACTTCCTTTATACTAATACTCTTTAAGAGTTTAATCTAGCTAATATTAGTTATATTAATAATCTATAATAGTTACTTAGTTCGTAGTATCTAGGCTACTAATATAGCTATAAGCTCGTCGTCTAGGTCGTTACTTGTCGAGACCCTATCTATAGTATAGAGTAATATAGATCTTACTCGTTATATCTTAGTCTATAGTTAGTAGACAAAGCTATTATCCTTGTCTTTCTTCTCTTTAGCTTTATAGTAGCTCTAATCTATAGTAGTCTTCTACTTTTGCTATATACTCGTCTATTCTACTAGCTCTAGCTAATTGTTATATACTATAGTATAAGTATACTTTACTATCTTCTAAGTATCGATCTTGTTCTAGAGAGGTAATAGTTTCTATACGAGCTTTAGTTACCTATTATATACTTATATATAGGCGTATTACTTTGCTATTCTCTATATATCTATTAGTCTTAGAGTATTAATATATCTCGTACTTTCTTGTTTCCTATAGAGTATAGTAGTATTAGTAGGTATATCTTTAGTATACTAATATCTTTACCTCAAAGCTATTCTTACTTTACTATCTTTAGTCTCTTCTATTATTAGCGTCGTCTACTCTACTATTTATACTTACTCGATATTTTTAATAAGAGTTATATACTAGTAAAGATACTAGTTAAGTTAACGTTTATATAGTTATACTTCTCTCTATTTATACTCTTACTAAGATAGTCTCGTATATTTATATCTCTTATACTAGTATACTTTAAGATATTACTACTATACCTACTCTTACTATAGTAGTTAGTCTTCTAAGGTATAGCCTAGTACTCGATTATTACTTTGAGTAAGTAGCTATAGCTTCTACTTCCTACTTTAATAATTCTAGCTAAGGGTCTATTATCTTTAAAGAGTATATTATATACGTTACTATAGGCTCTAAGAGTTTGAGTAATAGCTAGAATCGCGTAATTATTATCGACCTAGTAATAACCGAGCCTACTAGTATCTATTTCGATAGTACTACGTCTAATTAACTCTATAATTCTCTTAGTAATATTAATATTAATAGTAGTTCTATAGAAGGTAAAGCTTAGTCGGATTTCGAGATATAGTAATCTCTCGAGCCTAAGTCTAGCCTAGAAGCTAACTTAAAGGATAGAGTATTATTAGATAGTAGTAAGTCTCTAATAGTAATAAGTATAGAGTTAATATTCTCGACATATACGTAAAGCTAGTAGTCTAGTAGTTATAAGGCACTTAGAGCTATTGCAAAGCTATAGCTAGCTTCTTGCTACGAATACGAAGAAGGTACTAGTTCTACGAAAGCTTTTAAAGCCTATTTATAGTATACTAGAAGAGCTACCTTCTAGTATTTATAAGACAACTAAGTAGAATATTCGTTTTCTATTAGTACTATACTTCCTTACCTCCTTTAGTAATATTATAGTAAAGTCTATTAATTGTAGCCTCTAGGAATAATAGGAACAATTCTCTAAGGTAAACTATCTACTATAGTATTTTGTTTACCTCGATATACTTAATAAATATATATATAAGCCTAAGGCTTTCTAGTCTCCTAAAGAGTATATTGGCGTAATTGTTAGTATATAGGTATATTATAGGTAGTTAATAATATGTCCTAGAGTAGTAAGTAAGGTACTAGTATTAGTAATATAGGAGTAGTAGCCTTTATAGTAGTAGTTATACTTCTTAAAGAAATAACTACCTATAATACTATTATAGTAGTTAATCTTATCTAGTAGAAGGTTAGTAGAGTACTTGTATATAAGGTATATAGACTTACTCTTAATATAGTATAGTAGATAGTATATATATATACTAATAGTAGTCTTTAGCTTAGAGATAGAAGAGAGTATAATAAGCTATATAGTATAGATACTATACTTATAGTTAGTAGGTATAGTAGAAGTATTATATATAAGTATATCCTAGTATATAGTATTATCTACTTAGAAGATAGAATCTATATTAATAATAATAGTAATAGTATAGCTAGTAGTACTACTATAGGTATAGTACGAGAATAGTATAAGAAGATAGTAAGGTATATAAGAGTCTCTATAAGATAGTTAGGAAGTTTAAGATATATAAGAGAAGTATAAGTTTTTATACTTTCTATACTAGTCTATACTAGTAGTTACTAGAAGTAATAGCTTATAGTAAAATATCTCTACTATCTTATATATATATATAAGTAATATAAGTAAGTTATAGAAGAGGTAAGAGAAGCTTCTATACTAGTAGCTAAGCTAGAGATAGCTTATATAGAAAGGAAGGTAATTATAATAGTAGCTAGCTAGACTAGTAATACTAAGGCTAGTAAAGCTAGTAGACTTTAATATTAGGAGTCTATAGGACCTACTTAGTATAGAGAGTTATATATAATATATATATAACTAACCTATATACTACGAGCTTTAAGAAGAAAGTAAGAATTAGTCTTATCTATAATTAGTTAGATTATAGATATAATATATATTATAATATCCTCTATTATATCTATCTAGTATAAGTATAGAACTAGTCTTAGTATTAGTTAAATAGAGAATATAGAAGAATAAGTAATTTACTAGTAAAATATAGATCTATCTTCTATAATAGAATACTTTCTACTAGAAATACTCTAATTAATAAGATAGTACTAGAGAGTTTATATAGATATTATTACGTTATATATATTCGTAAGTATACTAATAGTCTCGGACTATATAGTACTAGTATATACTAGGATCTCTACAAAGCTATAAAGATTTACTAGTATTAATAAGAGTTATCTAAGTACTAATAATAAGGATATAATAGTAAATAGAATAGAGAGTAGGTAGTAAATAGAGTAAATAGAGTAAATATAATATAGAGGTATATATTATAATTCTATTTATATTTTTAGTAGATTATAAATACCTTAGTAAATATCTTATAAATACTAATTCCTTAGTATATAGATAAACCTAGTACTAAGTAGAAATATATCTTATATAGTATAGTATAAACGTTACTATAAATACTCTAGGAATATAGTAGATAAACTATAGTCGAAATACTATTCTTAGACTAGAGTTAACTATATTAAGATATTTAGCTTATATATATACTATAGCTCTTATAGTAGACGAAATCTAGTTCCTCTATTATAAGACTTCGTATATAAATTAATAGCTATATCTACTACGTCTACTATAAATAGATATATAAATAGGCCTATAGATAAGCCTATAAATAGTAGTAATAGGGATCTATATAGCTATATATTCTTTAAAGAGTAGGCTCCTAGATCTAATATAAATATAAGCTCTAACTCTAGCTCTTATAGCTTTATACCCTTTAGTATAAATAGTTATATAGGTAGTATAAATAGTTATATAAATAGTATAAATTATATTTAATATCTATTAATTATTAGTAAGATAGAGGCCTATTATTATAGCTCTATCTATAGTACTTTCTCTATAGGTAAATAACTACTTTTAGCTTACTAGCTATCTATTATAGCTATATCTACTAGTTTACTAAGAAGTAGAAAGATTAGTACTCTAGTAGTACTTCGAATCTAAAGTAAGATATAGATATAGATATATTATATAAAGATAGAGTATAATAGGTAGTAGTATTACTAGTACTCTTATCTATATATTCTATTAATACTAGATAGCTAGATAGAGTAGTAATTTATAAATAGTAACCTAAGTCTACTCGAGTTATTACTTACTAGTCTACTAAACTAATTCGATCTAGCCTCTATTATAGACTACGTCGACTATTAGTTAATTATTAGCTATACTAATAACTTCGATATAAGTAAAGAATATATATCTAACTTTATTAGTCTATAAGGTCTTAATATAGTAATACTAGCTAGTAAGCTTATCTCCTTTATAAAGACTTTAGTAAAGAGCTAGATACCTTAATATTAGTTTATAATTACTATATTCTAAATAGACTATAGCTTATAGAGTAATAAGTAAAAATATATATTAGTACTAGGAATAGTAATACTAATAGTAGTATAAACGTAGTTAGATATATAAGGAATAGTTATACTAATAGTAGTATAAACGTAGCTAGATAGTACTATAAATAGCTCTATATTACTTAAGTAGAAGAAAGTTCTATATTATAAGGAACTATATAAGGTAGACTTATAGTAAATATACTTCGTTAATCTAATAGTACTACTACTAATTCTTAATCTTACTAGTAGTAATATAACTATACTAGTAGATAGTATAGTAGAAATAGTCGAGTATTTAGTTAAAGAGACTACAAATAAAGCTATAAATAAGACTAATAATAGTATAGATAATAGTATAGATAATAGTATAAATAATAGTATAGATAATAGTATAGATAATAGTATAAACGTTAGTATAAATACTACTTCGAATACTACTACAAATAGTAGTATAAATACTACTACGAAAATTTTACTTATATTAGTATATCTTTATCGACTTGGCTAATATTAACTCTACTATCTAATTATATACTATCCTACTTAGACGAGGCCTAGAAGAAAATAAATATAATAGTTTAAGGCTATACTTCTAGATATTACTAGATAATATCCTTTAAAGAGAAGAGCTAGAATAGAAGTAAGAGAAGGTACTAATAAATGTCCTATCTATAATAATAGTTAGCTAGACTAGTAATACTAAGACTAGTAAGGCTAGCTAGCTTTAATATTAGAGGTCTATAGGACCTACTTAGTATAGAGAGTTATACGTAATATATATATAACTAACCTATATACTATAAGCTTTAAGAAGAAGATAAGAATTAGTCTTACCTTCGATTAGTTAGATTATAGATATAATATATATTACAATATCCTCTATTATAAAGACTATATTTAGTAGAATCTTAATATCTAGGAGTAGAGTTATATAGATATCTTTAAGAAAGCTACTTTTAGTAAAAGTATTATTTATATTAACCTAGTATATCTTAAGATCCTTTTTATATACTATAGCTATAAAAACTCTAAGAGTATTATACCTAATAGTAGGTATAAAGGTCTCTTTAAAGTTAATACTATATTTCTATAAAAACTCTCTTATAACTAGTCTTATCTTAAACTTATTAATAGCTCTACTTATTATTCTTTTTATATTAAAGACCTACTTAGAAGTAACTAGATTTATACTCTTTAGTAGTATAACTAGTTCTAAGGTATTATTACTTCCTAAGGTAATAAAGTCTTTCTAGATTACCTCTTTCTATATATATCTCTAATTAGAGTCTCTAACTATCTCCTTATAGGACTTTGGGATTAGTACCTCCTACTAGTAGGCTATAGCCTACCTAATAGTAGTAAGTATATATTTCTCTATATTATTTAGGATTTTCTTAACCTAGCTTATAGTTAGATTAAGATAAAATATCTAGGTAATTAATACTCTATAATATTTGGCTTTATACTTAGTAGAGCTATTATCTTTATTCTCTCTTAACCTCTTATTACCTATAACTTAAGATAGCTATTAAGGTTATTTATTCTAAATAAGTTCTTCCTTATTTTCTTTTTCTAGATTCCTCTTATTATCTCTAATCTTCTAGTACTCTCTAATATCTTTTAGAAGTAGAGGAAATTATATAAATAGTTCCTTAGGCTAGGTAGGCTATAGCTACCTTAATAAACTAGAGATCTTAGTAATAGATCTTCTAATAGAGTTTCTCTTTAGAGCTTTATTAGACTAGTTTATAAAGGTAATACTAAGATTTATATTACCTCTCTTCTTATTCTTAAACTAGTCTACTTAACTATAAGCCTTAATAGCTTTTATGTCTAGCTTCTAGAAGAGCTATTACTTTATAGTATTTGGAGTATAGCTAATAAAGATAACTTCTTTATCTCTATTTATTAATTTGTCTTTTCTTAAGCCTTAAGGTTAGGACCTTAGGTTAATATAGACTACTACTTTATATCCCTAGACTCTTAAATAGTTAATAAATAGTACCTAGCTAGTAAAGGCTTCTTTAAGTAAAAGAGTAATACTATTAATTATTAGTTTATTTAGTAATCTATTCCTAACTATAGCTTAAGTAGTAAGAGCTTCTAGCTAGAGTTTAACTAGTATATTTAAGTCCTTAAGTAAAGCTCTTATTATATTCTTAGAGGCTTAAATTAACCTTTCTATAGGTCTATTCTAAAGAGAGTTATAGGTATTAGTTATATCTATCTAAATACTAAACTTCTTCTTCTACTATTTTAGTAAGGTAAGAATTTCCCTTATACTATTACTATAGATTATAGATAGAAAGCTTCTAGAGCCTATTTCTACCTCCTTCTTCTAATTCTATAGAGCTATAGAAGTATTACTTCTAGCCTTTAAAGGAATTATCTACTTCTTTTTTAAGAAGTTATCTATAGTCTTAAGCTAGTACTTATAGCTAAGTCTTAAGACTATACTCTAAAAAGGCCTATAGATATTAATAGAGATAAGAGCTAGCCTTTCTTCTTTTTATTCTATAGTAGGCCCTTTAAACTTTCTTATATTAGTAAGGGAATATACCTTATAATTCTAGTACTTAGAAGAAATAGGAATAGAATCTTTCTTATTAGTAACTATATATAGGTTTCTTAGTAGTCCCTTACTAAGGTATATATATCTTCTATACTAAAGCTTCTACTAGTCTTAGGACTTAGTAGTTACTATAGTATAATCTAGTTTATTCTTAGAGACTATACCTAACTTAGAATAGTCTAACCTATTAGTAGACTTAGGTCTATCTAAGTTAGGTTCTTATAGAGAAGTATATATCTAGAGTATAGCTTTAAGCTAATTAGATATACTATAAATAACTAGTACTTCTTCCTTTATCTTTATCTAGATAACTAGATCTCTAGAAAGGGATTTAGAAGTAAAACTAGATAGTTAGATAGTAAACTAATAGCTAAACTATTTCTAAGAAATAAGATTAACTCTAAGGCTAGGAATAAACAAAATATTCTCTAAGATAATCTATTTCCTAGATAGGCTACCTATTACTATACTTCCCTTATATATAGTATATAAGTAGCTATTTCTAACCTTAATCTACTTCCTCTTTTAAAGAGACTTTAGTATTCTAAAAAGTAAATCTTAGTTAGTTATATAGAATAAAGTATAAGAGTTAAGTAACTACTCTAAGAAAAGGTACTTATCTTTAGCTTCTATAGTTATATAGATAACCTTATTAATATTATTATCCTCTAATAGTATCTTAGAGTCTAATATGTCTTCCTTAGTTATATAGGCTCTAGTAGGCTTCTTACTAGATATAGGTTTCTTAATTAATAAGGCCTTTAGTTTCTAGCTATTCTATATCTACTTTACTAAGTTCTTTATTACTACTAGAAGATTCTTTAAACTTAGAGATAGTAACCTTCTATAGAGTAGTAATAATTGTCTCTTTATAATAGAGTAGAGTTCTCTATTAAGTTTAATATTCCTAATAGTATACTTAGCTTTAGATAGGTATAGGTATTCCTTAAATAGGTAATTACTATTATAGAGATAGTAAGTAATCTTACTTTAGTATCTATTTCCTATAAATATTACTATTTCCTTAGTAGTAACTTCTAGTCTTAACTTATATATCTCTAGTAGTTATAGATAATCTTTATATAATAGTCCTAGCTAGACTAGTAGAGTATTCTTAGTTTTAAGATATATCTTAGATAGTACTTAAAGTAGATACTTTAGCTTTCTTATAGGCTTCTTATAATAAGCCTCTACTAGATTAACTTTAGTAATCCTTCTTATAAGATTACTAAGATAGATCTAGGCCTATCTAATAGTTATATCCTCTATTATTTTAAAGTTAATTAGTTCTTAAATAACTACTATAGTATACTAACTTTCCTCTTTTCTAGTAGATAGCTACTCTATCTACTATTAGATATACGAATCGACTTATTCTCTTAATATTATATATAATCGAATACCTCGTTTCTATAGGTAGCTATTCTATCTTATATATATAAAAGTATAGAGTCTAAGACTAGATCTAGATATAGTAATAACCTTAGAAGAAGAAGAGTAGTATCTATTCTTACTAAGGATAACTAGAGAATATAGTTCTTCTTAATATAAGATTATCTTAAGTCTTAAGATATACTCTAGGTAGTAGATAGGAGCTATCTACTATTAGGTATAACTAGCTTCTTAATACTCTCTAAATTATTATTCTCTATACCTAGACTTAAAGATTTAAGATATAGTCTAGCTAGTAGGAAAGCTAATATAAAGGCTAGATATAAGATCTTTATCTTTCTATTATAAGATAACTAAGATAAAGTATTAGAGATAAGATAAGCTAGAGAGATCTAGCTTAAGATAAAGGTAAAGTATAGTAAGGTCTATACTATATATAGCTTCCTATATAATATAGAGATAGCTTCTAGTCTACTCTTTCTTTTATTCTATAGAGGAATAACTACTACGACTTTAGTAAGATAAAATCTAATAAGCTAACTCGGGCTTATAATCTATTAAAAGGTTATAGTTTAGGTTATAGCTATAGAAGATAGAAATTATCTTAACAAATAAAGAAGGACCTAATAGAATAGTATATATCTACGTATATTATTACTAGTATATTAAAATAGATTAGATTATATTTAGAGTAGCTAAGTATTAAGTCTAATACTAGGCTAACTACTAAGCCTTCTATCTAATTACGTAACTAAGTCGAGCCTATTAGACTCTAACTTCTACTAACCTATTAACCTATAATTCTTAATATAGAGTAAGGTACTAGACTAGCCTTAAGAGTTCTCTAACTTCCAAGATATATATATACCTAATAAGTAGGTAAAGTATAAGATATCTAATAAGGTTAAGTATATAATTAATCTCGTAGATAGTAAGAAGCCTCTATTTAAGCTACTATACTATTAGTTAATTACTAAGTTAGAGATATTAAAGAAGTACCTTACTAATATAATAGAGACAAGTTAGATTAGATAGTCTATAAGTAAAGTAGATATATCTATTCTATTTATATCTAAGAAGAATAGTACTCTTAGGCTCTATATCGACTATAGAGACCTATATAAGATTATAGTAAAGAACTACTACCTATTACTACTTATTAGTAAGATACTAGACTAGCTATAGAAGTTAGCCTTCTTTATAATAATCGATTTAATAGACGTATACTATTATATTCCTATTAAGTAAGGTAATAAGTAGAAGACTATATTTTATATATACTATAGGTACTATAAGTATATAGTTATACCTTTTAGATTAACTAATATACTAGTAACTTTCTAGAAGTATATTAACTATACTTTAGTAGACCTAGTAGATAATACTTATATAGTATATCTAGATAATATTCTTATCTATAGTATTACGCGTAAGGAGTATATATAAGCTATATATATAGTACTTATAAGGCTCTAGAAGTTCTTCTTATTTATAAACCTAAAGAAGTACTACTTCTTTTAGTATAAGGCTAAGTTCCTAGAGTTTATTATAAGTACTAAAGACGTCTCGATAGATAGAAGTAGAGTAGTTGTAATCGAAGAGTAGCTATAGCTAAAAAGCTTCTATAATATATAGTTATTCTTAGAATTCTATAACTTCTATAAATACTTTATTAAGAAGTACTTTAAGATATATAAAGTACTAATAGACTTACTTAAGGGATCTAAGAAGGAGAAAAAGCCTAGTCTACTTATATAGAGTAACTATAAGAAGTATATATTCTAGTAGCTTAAATAGAGCTTCCTAAAAGTACCTATTCTAAGATACTTTAACTCTATACTATATATATAGGTCGAAACTAATATATTAGGCTTCGTAATTATAAGTATTATATTATAATTATTCTAGCTCTACTAGTATTCTATTACGTTTTACTTATATAAGATAATTCTAGTCGAAATAAACTATAAGATCTATAATTAGAAGCTTCTTATAGTTATAGAAGTATTTAAGTATTAGTAGCTATATATCGAAGGTATAATATATATAGTCTAGATACTAGTCGACTATATAAATCTCTATAGGTTTATAATAGTAAAGTAGCTAAATAGATAATAGGCTTAATAGGTAACCTTTCTATAGTTGTTCGACTTTTTAGTCGAATATAGACTAGATAAAACTAATCTAGCTAATATACTATCGAGATATAGTAACTATATAGTAGTTACTTAGAAGACTTCAAACCTATTACCTACCTTATAAAGTAAGGTAGCTTTCTAGAAAGACTCCTTAGATAGTAGAGAAGACTCTATAGTAAGATATATAGTAGCTATATATAATATACTATAGAGGAAATAGTAACCTAAAGTTATACTATAAAATAAATAGTTACTACTAGTATCTATATATATAGTAGTAGTTAGAGGCGAAGATACCTATAGTCTAGATAGTATAGTATTAAAGATACTAGTTAGAGTACTCTAAGACTATAATAATAAGTATTAAGTATACTTATTATATAAGAGTTATAAGAGTATTACTAATAGTCTTATCTCTAATAATAGATTATACTATAGTAAAGCTCTATATATACTAAAGGACTATATATTATAGGTATATCTAATATATATATACTATAATAATATACTTGTAGGCTATTTTGGTTAGGACAAGATATAAGAGCTACTAAGTAGGAAATACTAGTAGAAGACTATAAGTAAGGACGTTTCTAAGTATATAGTAGCTTATATTATATACTAGACGTTAGAAGTAAGATACTATTAGCTATATAGTAAGCTATAACCTCTACCTAGGCTAGATTACCTATAGTAGGAAATTACTATAGATTTTATTATAGACCTACTACCTAGTATATATAGTAGCTATATATATAATACAATTCTAGTAATAGTCGACTACTTCTCGAAGATAGCTTTATATATTCCTACTATAAAGAAATATACTTCTACTAAGCTAGTATAACTATTATATAATAAGGTTATATAGTATTATAGTATACCTACGAGTATTATTAGTAATAGAGGTATAGTATTTATAAGCTAGTTTTAGAGTAACTTCTACTTCGAGATATAGATATATTATAAGCTATCTATAGCTTTCTACCTATAGATAGATAGCTAGATAGAATAGACTAACTAAATACTCGAATAGTACCTAAGGTATTACTATAGTAAAGAGTAGACTAGATAGGCTAAATAGCTTACTATAGTAGAGTTTACTACTAATAATAGTATATACTAGATACTTTGTATAAGCCCCTTCGAAATAGTATATAAGTAGTAGCCTAAAATCGCTCTATTCTTAATAATATCTCGAGATAAGATATCTAAGAGAGAGATACTAGTAGTAATTATATTAGTAAACTATATACGAGAACTATACGTAATACTTAAAGAGTACTAGAAGGTTATAGTAGAGTACTAATTATACTACTATAATAAAAAGTATAAGCCTAAAAGCTACTATATAGGCAAGATAGTACTACTATCGACTAAGAATCTAAAACTAGCTATATTAAAGAAGAAAATAAGCCTTAAGTTTATTAGGTCTTACTATATTATCGATACTATTAGAGTATAGGTATACTACTTAGTACTACTAGTAGAATTATATATCTATAACGTCTTCTATATATCTCTATTAGAGCTCTAGATAGGTAGTAATAGTAAGTAGATAGGAAGTATACTACTTATAGATAAGGAAAGATAGTATAAAGTAGAAGTAGTACTAGATAGTAGTAAGTAGAAAGGTAAATAGTAGTACCTAGTTAGGTAGAAAGACTAGCTAGAGAAGTATAATAGCTAAGAGCCTATAGCTAACTTAAAGAGTATACTATACCTAGTATACGAATTCGAGATATTATAAAGAAGAAAATAAAAACCTAGTATAGAGAAATAAGAGAAAAAGATTTATCTATCTATAAAGATAATTAAAAAACCCTTTATAGTATAACCTATATAGGAAGTATAGAGAGTATATATACGTAGTATATACGAGTAGCTAGTAGCCTAGGTACCTACTTCTCTATAGAGTTATCCTTATTCTCTTTCTTCTTCTTATATATAGAAGCTAGTAGAAATACCTTATTAGTAGTACTAGTATCGATATTATTAGCCTATAGGAACTAGAATATAGTTAGTATATAAAGCATAAGTAAGGAGAATATAACTTATAGTATAGTTAAGCTCGAAGAGTCTATTAAGAGTATAGGTCTACTACTACTACTTAGTAAGTATAGAGGTATTACTAAGTAGGCTAGATATATATAGGCTACTTAGATAAGCCTTACGATTATTACTAACTTGCTTATTACTATAGGTAGTAAGCTATCTTATACTCTAAATCTATATATTAGAATAGATTATAATATATAGAAGATATACTAGCTCTATAAAGATAAGTCGAGTTTACTTACTAAGATAGTATATTACTCGAGATTAGTAATCTTAGTATCGAGCTTATTACTCTCTTACTAGCTAAATTGAGTAGTAAGGTTATTATAGGTAGTATAGACAATATGTAGGTAAGATACTAGCTTAGTAAGTAAGATAC
Source organism: Dothistroma septosporum (assembly GCA_002236755.2). Lineage (NCBI taxonomy): Eukaryota > Fungi > Ascomycota > Dothideomycetes > Mycosphaerellales > Mycosphaerellaceae > Dothistroma > Dothistroma septosporum. Next base: position 201,255 of record NBZP02000011.1, read on the forward strand.
TAGTATTAGTAATATAGATATAGTAGCCTTTATAGTAGTAGTTATACTTCTTAAGGAAATTACTACCTATAATACTATTATAGTTGTTAGTCTTATCTAGTAGAGAGTTAGTAAGGTCTTTATATATAAAGTATATAGACTTACTCTTAATATAGTATAGTAGATAGTATATATATATACTAATATTAGTCTTTAGCTTAGTAGTAGAAGAGAGTATAATAAGCTATACTATATAGATACTATACTTATAGTTAGTAAATATAGTAGAAGTATTATATATAAGTATAGTCTAGTATATATTATTATCTACTTAGAAGGTAAGATCTATAATAATAATAGTAGTAGTATAGCTAGTAGTAATACTATAGGTATAGTATAAGAATAGTATAAGAAGATAGTAAGGTATATAAGAGTCTCTATAAGATAGTTAGAAAGTTTAAGATATATAAGAGAAGTACGAGTTTTTATACTTTCTATACTAGTCTATACTAGTAGTTATCTAGAGTAATAGCTTATAGCAAAATACTTCTAGTATCTTATATATATATATAAGTAATATAAGTAAGTTATAGAAGAGATAAGAGAGGCTTCTATACTAGTAGCTAAGCTAGGAATAGCTTATATAGAAAGGAAGGTAATTATAATAGTAGTTAACTAGACTAGTAATACTAAGGCTAGTAAGGCTAGCTAGCTTTAATATTAGGAGTCTATAGGATCTCTTTAGTATAGAAAGTTATATATAATACACGTATAACTAATCTATATACTATAATCTTTAAGAAGAAAGTAAGAATTAGTCTTACCTATAATTAATTAGATTATAGACGTACTAAATACTATAATATCCTCTATTATACTATCTAATATATATTAGAAAGTACTCTATAAGAGTAAGAAGAGAGTCTACGATAATCCTAAGAAATAATACTAAGATATAGACAAATAATCGAGAATCTTAATAGAGAAGTACTAGCTAGAAAGTTATAATAATATATTAAATTATATTAAAGCTCTAAGCTTCTATATATAATATCTAAGTATACTATATAGTATCTACGAGAGAGCTCTAGTCTATTCTTAACTATAAGTAGAAGCTTAGTATATATAACTATAGATTTATCCTAGAGACTAGAACTATAAGTAGTATATAGTTATAGCTCTTAATAAATATAGTAGAAATATACTAGTATCTTAGTATAGTTAATATATTAATTAATAAGGTTTATCTCCTATTTCTTACTCTTTATATATATACTATCTATCTAAATAAGTTATTAATACCTCTATTATATATTAGATATTCTATTCTAAATTTCCTACTACTTAATTATATTATATATTATCTTAACTATAACTCTAAGTTACTAGTAATCTATATACTTTAATTAACTCCTATATCTCTTTTTTAGCTTCTCTTAAAGTAATAGCTAATAACTCTTAATTAGATTAAGGTCTAGAGACTATAGAGAATAAGAATAGAGTTAAATAAGCTCTTATCTTTGCTTTATTTTAGACTAATAATATTATCTTTAGATCTATATCTATAGCTTAGGTCTCTATTCTCTATTTATATAGCTATATATTCCCTTTCTTTTATATTCTAAATATACTATATATATTAAGGTAATATATCTATAGTATAGTAATACTATATTATTAAATTACTAACTCTTATAGTCTTAGAAGACTATATATTCTTCTATTCTTAGATCTCTTAAAGATAGATATTTTTAGACTTATTCTTAGATCTTCTTAGCTTTACTTTCTTCTATATCTTAAGAAGGTATTAATAAGTCTATTTACTATTATTATAAAATATTAGCTTAGACTTATAGTACTAGAATATAGAGATAGTAATATAGAGAATAAGATAGCTAGTATAAGATATCTCTTTAGCTAAACTATTATAATTACCTATCTCTCTAAAGATATAGCTTCTAATTTAAGAAGCTCTATTAATATAAGCCTTATCTATCTAGTATATCTACTACTATAATAACTAGAGAGTCTCTTAATAATACTACTTACTATAATCTATTCTATTTATTTGTTTTCTTAAGATCTATTTATAGTCTTCCTTCTCTTACTTCTAATTATAGGCTTATTTCTTTTATTTATTCTTCTATAGATTATATAATATAAGTAATAGTAGTAGTCTTAAAACTATTTATAGTCTATCTTTCTTAAATCTTAAGGTCTAGAAGCTATAGTATTAAGAGCCTAGTTTATATCGATTCTATACTATCTAAGTTACTTTTAAGAGCCTAGTCTTCGTATAGAGAATTATATATTTACCTCCAATACTAGCTATATCTATTTAATCTATCTTATATAAGTAGTATATAAAGAATACTAATCTTGAATTTAATAGGCTTTCAAGAAGACTTAGATATTATTTTGAGTTAGCTATTAGCTCTAGATCTCCTAGAATATACTCCTTTTAGATATCTTAAATAGCCTAGGCTCTACTTAAGTCTAGAGTAATTTCTAGTATATACTAGTATATTACTATTAAGAAAATACGTATTAAAGTTAATAGATTAAAGGTATTGATCATGCCAAGATACTAGCGTGTTTTCACTACATTTGTCAAGGGCTGTGCGGTAGATTCATATCGGATCCGATGAGTAGAAGATGTACCGCGGTCCACCCAAGCGATCTCCGCCTACGTCCGGTAAGTCCGATTGACCTGTGACATAAAGCAGCAACACTGTACGGCAGCGTCTGCACGAGATACCACGACTCCACGAAATGGCCGAACAAGCATTCCTAACAGGACTGACTCCACGCGAAGCTGTCGCAGATGCTCTGCACCGCTGCATCCTCGGCCTCGACAGCAACAATCACTCACTCTTCGAATCGGCATGCGTCAAAGACTCCAGCATGACCATCATAGCCGGCCCTCTCAAATTAGAAGGCTGGAATGCCATCGACGACTACTTTCAACGAGTCTTCGCAGTGGTCACCACCCACACCATCAGTAACGTTCGCGTCGAACTGAAGGACGGCGCAGACACTGCCAATATGACGGCGCATGCTGTCTCTTACCATATCCGGCCCGACGATGCGCTGAAGCCCGAGGACACGTCGTATACGGCGTCGTGCTTGTATGAAATCGATCTTGTTAGAGATGCAGGGGATGGGTTGTGGAAGATTCAGACGTGGGACTTGAAGATTCTGTGGACGACACGGGACATCAAGGTATTGCATGGGTTATTTCGCGATCGCGATTATGCTGCTGGCTGTGAGGCATGAAGGTGAATGACTGCTGTGACGCCGGAGCTGTCATTTCTCCGAATGACGACCACACGCAGGCGACCGCAACCCGAAGATTTCCACTCTGCCCAAAATCGATCCCATACGGAGTTCCTTCTCCTGCAACTCGAGTCAGTACCATCAGTGGCGCGAATTCATCCCGTGATGGCCAACGCGGATCGTGTCGGGCTCAGTCTCCTCCACTCTTTGACCAGGTTCCCATCGGTAGCCACTTAACCATTCTCTCATCCTGGTCTCCTCTCAAAGCCCGGTCGCAAGTCTGATCGGCCCTTGCTTAAATGTTGCAAGTCCAAGGTTGATCACATGTAGAGTCCGGTCGGTCAAACCATGCATGAACTGCCCGTTAGCTGGACTGCCAGAGCCTTTCACCTCGAAACCTGTGGGTGTGACGGCGGAGAGGAAGTCCTTGTTGTGGTGATGATTGCTGCCAGTGGCAGACATTTGCAAGCGGACGAGATCCGTTCTGGTTCTGTGAGGCTATTCACGCATGCTGGTTTTGGTTCCTATCTTCCAATCGGGCCACCTCCACGGCTGGAGCTCGCTAAATGGCGCACTTGCGTCGCGAGCACACCTTGGGCATATGATGCGAACGAACATGCTCTCGGACGCTGTGGCGGTGATAACGCTCTTCGGAGAGATTAGAGGGTAAGGGATGCAAACTCCAGTACTGGTTTCTGTACCTTGGCAATCGATACGATGCTGTTCACTGCGCGGCAGAACTTGGGACCTGTGGTTGCTAAGACGCTGCTAACAGTTGTGATGTCAGCCAACTCTGTGATCAAAGAGCACTGCATCCTCAGGACGACCCGGAGGTTTGGTATGCATCCTCTCGAACAGCCTCACGTGAATGCGCGACATTGATACATCGGCAGTGCCAAGCTTGGAAATCTTATCAAGCCTTATCTCAAGACTCAGGGTCTACTTGACGCTACTCGTACATGGCATGTTTGGGGCTGCACGAAAACGGAAAGATCAACGTCTGTTCAGCCAAATCTGTTGATCCGATATCAGGGAAAAGATATCAGCCAACTCTATTCGGTCATCCGACAAGGGATCCTGTTGCTGCTTCTGAAAGATGGCGCCATTGTGCTAAACGCTCCCGACGAATCAGCACTCTGCCATTATCAGCCGCTGCGGACCTCACTCCAGCCTTGAAGACAGAACACCCAATGGCCCTTGTGCACCGCATCCTGTGCAAGCCTTTGCCATAGCTTGGCTATCAAAGTTCTATTGAAGCTTCGGCCTAAGCATGAATCACATCTGGGAGGTGGCGTTTGTATGCTATCGGCGCTCGCAGCCAGTTGCAGTCAGCTAGGTTACCGGCACGACTTTGAAGAGTGGCCAGTCCACAACTTGAATTGGCATCTTTCCAGCCCATGAGTCCCCTCTAGCTGTTCAACTGCCGGGTTTGGACCGCCTCAATCTGGTCGATCTTGTATACCTCGCTGGCCTGCTACCGAACGAAAAAGTGTCTCAAGGCTTTCTATGCAGCCGACGTAAGAGTCAAAATTGAGGAGCGTGCGGTAGACCCACCGGAGATCATCGTCATATCGCGATGCCTGCCCGTGGGGACGTCTCGGAAATGCACTCCCAGAGCCACAGCCATATACCGCTCGAATGGAGTAAGAACGATGCTGATCATCCAGCCAAGATAACAACGCCCACTCAGGTCACCATGGTATGCAGCTAGCCTTCTATCAACGAGACGTTCAATGTGCCGACTTCACTACGCACCGCATAGGCTTTGGCTGCCTGCCAACAAGCTGCTCTTATCAAACATGTACCTTAGACATGTGCGTGTCGATCATACAACACGTTTCCGGAGAAGGAGATGGTGGCTATGGCAATCAAATCTTGCAAGATAGGACCGGAGATGTTGTCATGCTCCCTCACTTGAGCCCTGTCGTCGATGAGGTATAAGAAGATCGATACTCACGCCGTCGTAACGATCAAACAACACAATCAACACTACCGCTTTACAATCATCATGAGATACTCTTTGATCCTCGCAGGCCTTGTGGCCGGTGTCACTTCTTCTCCTTGCCCCTATGGTCAGCTCGCCGAGCGAGGCGCCCTTCCAGAGGCAGAGGCAGAGAACTTCTTCGCCGCTCGCGCCGAGGGAGAAGCAGCCGTTGAGGCTCAGATGGCAAAAGTCAAGCGCGCTGAGCACGCTGCTCAGGCGCAGTTCTACAAACGCCAGGTCAGCCTGGGCGACTTGCCCCTGGGTGGAGGCCTTCTCAATGGAGCGCTTCAGCCTTTCAGTGGAGTGCTCAAGGACTTGGATGTTCCGACGTAGGTGAACTATCTCCTCATGGCTGGACCTAGCACTGACATTTAGCAGTCCACAGGCGACCGGTCTCCAGTTGATCCCAGGCAACAATCCTGATCACCAATACCAGGCACCTGCTAAGAGCGCCGTTCGTGGCATGTGTCCTACGTGAGTGGCCTTGGACGTTATTCATCATCATCAAGCTGACACTGCAAAGACTGAACACGATGGCCAACCACGGCTACATCGACCGCTCGGGCATTACAACCTTTGCCCAAGCCGCCAACGCCTGCCAAATCACCCTCGGCTTCGGCTACGACACCTGCGTCTTCCTCTCCGCTCTCGGCCTGCTCGCCGGAGGAGACCTGCCCTCCGGCAAATACAGCATCGGCGGCGCCGACGCCCGCGTTCCCAACACACTGGGCCCATCCCTCGGTATCAGCAAGCACGGCTTCTTCGAGGTCGACAACTCCATCTCCCGCGAAGATCAATACTTCGGCAACCAAGCCAACTTCCAGCTCGACCGCTGGAACCGCCTTGTCGGCATCACCAAAAAATACAACAACGAATTTGGCAACTCTGCCTTCGCCGAAGAGCGTGTCCTGGTCTACAACGAGGCCAAGAACACCAACCCCAACTTCAACGCTGGAGTCCGCTGGCTGGCCGTCACCACCGCTGAACGTGTCTTCATCTTCCGCGCCCTGCCCAACGGCACACACCCCGAGCTCGCCGACTTCCAGAACGTGGCGCCCTTCTACCTCAACGAGACGTTCCCACCAAACTGGTTCCGCCGAGCCACTCCTTACACCCTCGAGGGCACCGGCGCCGACATCGCAACACTCCTCGCCTCCAGCTCTGAGCTCACCGTCACCGGCCAAAACCAGGGCTTGAACAACTTCGTGCCTCTTGGTGCTGATCTCGGGGACGTCACGCCCTCTTCGGCAACCTGCTTCCTCGCCACCGCCATCTTTGACGAGACGCCGGGTTTCTTGGCACCTGGATTGGTGGACAACGTCGCTACCGTGCAGGGTTTCTTGAACGGCGCTGTCAAGCCTTTCTTTGCGCCTTACAATTGCCCTATCACTTCGTTCGCGACGCCGGGTAAGGATGCGGCGAATAGTCAGGCGGGTGTTAGCGCGAACTGTAATGTGCTGGTTAATGGAAAGTACAAGTGCTGAACATGAAGGAGAGATAAAGGGTGTGGGTTGCTGCACTGTGATAGCCAGTGATGAGGTAGTGTTAGGCTGCTTTATGACGGAGTCTGGGTCAATGATGATTGTGTTTAGAAGTATGACAGAGTGACGTGGATAGATCGTCAGGAATATGAGCATTCGCTTGATACCGCACATGGTGATCACTGTCATCGTGCACATGGAGCGGTCAATAGCCCAATCGAGTGGAGTAGTTCTCAGTCGTACCAGCTGCTTGTGCGTCAGCCAAGCTTGAAGCCCACGGTCTAAGACAATGTCAGCAAACGCTATGGAGACCACCCCTCGGCGCATCCTTGTCGTACTTGACTCAATTGGCTGCGTCTTCTCCCGCCACTCAAGTGACGAACCGTACCGTCACATGTCGCAATGTATCTGCTCCCCGAGTCGTAACAATTCTACCAGCATCTAGCTGATACTGATGAGATCTGCAACATCCATGAGTACCTTCGTACCTGGCCTGCCTCATTGCCTTGCCCACACGGCGTCCTTCTATGAAAACCACAGTTCGCTTAAAGCTTTCTGATTAGCATACTCAGTGCAATACTATCAGTGATCGAGCAGGTGAGCAGCACAGCTGCGACAACGAGCACAACTGGGTCTTGGGAACACGACTTGCTTGTCATCTCCTTCGTGTCCTCCTCCTTCTTCTTCTTCTCTGGTTCTGCATCATCCCCTACTCTTTCTCCTGCTTGGTACGTTGGATGTGCAGCCTATACTTTCTCATCCTCCCACAGCCTATCAATCTCACGCTTGAGGAACGCCTGGAGGGCAGCGACATTCTTATGCCACTGCGCAATCTCCTCGTCCGTCTTGGCCAACGTGTATTTATTGGTTGCCTTTGATACCAGTTCAACCTTTCCGAGTCGCGGGACGTCGTGAACCCCTGAGATTGTGGTGAAGTCGAGGTCGATGAAATCATGCACGAAGCGAAGACGTCCTTGGAAGCAGTCGAAGATCTGGTCGGAGACTGTCATGCAGAGGTGACAGAGCTTCTGACAATATCGGAGTACGTCGAGTGGAGGGTGAGATTTCCACTCTGTGCGAAAGCTCACGAGATATTCGTGTGTGGTGGACGACCGCTTGACTAGCTTCCTGTAGCTTTTTGGAGCACACCATCGTGCGCATTCGAAAGTAGGTGGCGGGGACTTCCAGGAAGAACTGGCGACAGACCAACATATCGCTCAAAGGGCATTTTGGTAGGTCGTTCGATGCGGCCTGATATTGTCAGTGAATGTTTTTTGCGTGCATAACAAATCAAGAATGTCTCATACAGCTTGATGCGGCGATCCCCGTCGTCTTTGTCGGCGTACTTCGTCCATCTTCGCCAGAAGTGAGGTTATCTTTATCACTTCTGGAGCATCGGGACCGTAGGCGAAGTTGTAGATGCCATCTCGGAGCTCTCGCGGTAGGCGGAAGAAGGGTGGAACATTTGGACTCAAGCCGATCTGTTCCTGAGACTGTGTTTGTGGAGGATCATTTTCTGTGGTGCAAACAGATGGTGCTGCACTATGCGCTTGGCCGATGTTGGTTGCTGACATGTTGTCTGATGGTGAAGATGTGCAATCCAAGAGGTGGAAAGCTATTGGGAAAAAGTTTGCGTTAAGCTGTGCAAACGAGAGCTTGTAGGGATCTGGACAGCGGCAGCTTACATCACATGCGAATACGGCGCGACTTGGCATTCCGCATATCCTTCTAGCAGCTGCTGTATACGCAATTGCGTTCGTCCAAAGTACCGTCCGCATCCACGTCATCCCAAGATATTCTCACCCAATCGAGAATACTTACAGGTCTATGCGGTCCTCCAAGACCTTGGTCCAATCATGCAAAGCCGCGAACTGGTCGTGCAGAGATGCCAGCTGCGAGCCGAGTGTAAAAGCCTGGCTCTTCAACTCTTTCAATTCTCATTTTCGGGCGCCCATCGACATCTCCTCGCCTTTGACGGACTTGCTCAGCCTGCCCTCGGAGTGATCCTCAGCGCCACGCTTGATGCCTCGAGTCTCGAGCGTTGCATCAATGGCGTCGTACGGCTCACGCGCGTCTTCCTTCTCAGCATGCAGCTTCTTCACCGCTCTGATCCTCTTGAGGTCGCGATTGAAGCAAGACTCGAGCGCCGCTACATTCTTCTCACACTGCGTGTGCTCCTCCTCGCTCTCTGCCGCGCGGCTCCTCTTCGCTGTCAGGTGCACAGTGTGCAGTGCCTTGGATTCGAGAACATCCTTCACACAAGCCAATGCTCCGAAATCATCGTCATTGAATGTATCAAGAAAGACGAACTTGGTCTGGAAGTCGTAAAAGCTTGTATCGTGCACCTGGAGCCAGATCTCCTAGATCGCACTACAATCGCGGAGATGGCAGAAGTTTGTCCATCCGCCTTCGCTAATGGTATTCTGGGCCCACACACCGCCGATCTGAGTAATCCGATCTTGCAGTACCAGGAACCGTTGCGTCATGTCCAGCGTAGTTGAGTCGTTGATATGACCGCAGTCTAATGTCTTGGATCGAAAACATGCCTCGTTGGCTTCTTGGTAGAACTGCTTGTTGACGAGCATCCCGGCAAGCGGATTGACTGAGGGGATCAAGCAGGGTACCATAGCCGGGTCGGACTCTAGGAGAGTGCCGTCTGCAAGTAAGTGGTCTCTGCTACATGGCAGCATGTGGTATGGCAGTCACTTAATCACTCGAGAGTCTCACATACGCGCCTCCATACACTTAGCGCGCATTCGCACATACCTTGTGCGGCTATACCATCTCGAGATCGGGATGACTTTGAAGTATTCCGTCCCGCCGGCAGCGTATGCTAAGTGATATATATTATCTCGGATCTCCCGCGGCAGACTGAAGAATGTGGTTTTTGGAGTCGACCTGATTTCTGCTGGTGGTGGAGACACGGACGGCAGCGCTTGAAGATTCGAGTTTTGGTGTGAGAGTGAGAAGTTGAGGTGTAAGGGCGAAAAGGAGCGTCCTGGCCTCCGAGCGCGCGCTAAGTACGTAAGCGGGCAACGGAGATACCCGAATTTGGAGCCCGAAGTGAATGAAGCCGGTCGACCTCACGTTAGTGCACTGTTGAACTCGAATTCGCTTTTTGTGACTCAGTACGCTCACCTCGAAGTGTAAGCTCACCATACTATGGCCGCTTAAGCCTCCATGTGCGCCTCCATTTTCTGATGTTCGCCTGCACGTCCGCGAATTGCCTGATCGAAAGTCTGCTCAACGCAGTGACACAAGCTGCTCTATTGGAATGCAGTCGTCTTCGCTCTCATCTGAGCCGGGTGGTCCCCTGCTCATATTGAGCTACATTGGTCGCGTCCATGTTATCTGATCCTGAAGCTGCTCATTAATCCACGTCTCGAGCGCCTGCACATTCCACCTCCAGGTCTCATACTCCTCATCACCGAAGCTCAATGCGCCAAAGCCGCTCCACAGGCTTACCCGCCGCAATGACGAAATAACGACGAGCTCCTTCATAGCGTCCCCAGTCAGAAAGTCACACCCATTGAAGTCGTCAATACAGATGTGTTTGGACTCGATGTGGTCGGAATGCCAGTCGTGAAGTAAGGACTGCGACGTATAAGTGGCAAGCAAGTCTAAGCCACGTACACAGTGCAACGTACGAGTCCGGAAACAGTTCCTATGAATTTCGGACGCCACAATTGCCTTGACGCCTCACGTAGAGCGTCCCGGGTATCCCTAAAAACCGGCACAATTTCGCTTCCCCGCCACAACATCGAGAACATGGCGTATCAACTGCTAAAGGCGTAGAACCAGCGAAACCGCGTATTACCGCGAGAGATTGGACATCGATTCAACATAATCCAGTCGGACCGTAACGTGCATCTGCGTTGATATCGTGGCAACCTGTCTCGTGCATGGTCGTGGCTCGTCTGGGGTCAAGATGACGTGAAACCTGTGGAAGGAGGCCGTGCTGGCCCGATCAGAAGCTGGACGCGGTCTTAATTATGGGGTGTGAAGGTTTTTTGCCCGGATTTCGTGGGGATATGCGCTTAAATCTCATCTTCATGGATCTCATGCTTCGTATCTCATATCCCATACCCTCTGCTCATTAAAGGATCTACTGCCCACTGGCATCAACAGCATCCGGAACGTCCCCGTCCCCCTCCTTCTCCTCCACCTCGTTCCCCGTCGGCTTCCCATCCACATCCGCAACCACAACATCCCCGTCCCCGTCCCTCGCCTCCTCTTCCGCCTCCTTATCCATTTCCTCTTTCAACCTCTCCACCTCCTTCTCCACATCCTTCGGATCCTGGCCAGGCGCCCCAGGTTCTCCCATCTCCTCATCCTCGACGACCGGCGACTGCGGACTCTTACTCCTCCCTCTCCCCACCGCAGCTTCCATGTCCAACATAGCATTACTCCCCGCTGCATGCCCTGCAGGCTGCGGCCCCATATCCTCCATGCCAATCGTCTCCGGACCCCTCGCATGCGGCTGCTCCTCATCACGCGCTACATCCTGCGGTCCTACACCAGCGGCAGGGACATCTCTTCCAACAGCAGCTGCCCCACCTGAAATCAGCGTTCTGCGCGGTGTCATGGGGTGTCCGTGCGGGTTGACTGGTACAACTCCTGCTTCTTGCTCTTGGCGGAGCAACTCACCCTGCGTGACGCCTCCTTGCTCGCGTAGGGACGCTTCTGTGGTGGCCGACGCCGATGCTTCAGACGAGGTACTAGCGTCGCTTTGCTCGGAGAGGGTTGGGGAAGTGATGGGGGAGGAGTTTGGCTGTTGGCCGGAGGGACCGGCAGTGCTGGAGATGCCGTTCACGGTTACGGAGACGGTTTCGATGCTGCCGGCGCCGAGAGGGCCTTCGATTGTTTCGGTGCTCTCGCTGTGGAGTTCGCCTTCGGTGCCTGTGTTGGTGGCAGGTGTGGGCGTTAGGATGTTGGTTTGGTTGCGGAGCCACGGGATGGGTGTTAGTAGTGCTCCACCTAGGCTCTCGTCGCTGCCCAGGCCCTCTCTTTCATTAATACCGTTGACTTGTGCTTCGCCGTTGGAGAGGAAGCCGCCATTGAGCGAGTTGTGTAGTGTTGGCAGAGGGAAGTCGGATACTGGCGAGCTCACTGAAATGACGCGATCGAGAGCGCGGAGATAGGCAGGCAGGTATCGATAGTGTCGCTTTGGTCGTAGTATCAGCTCTGCCAATCGTTGCACAGTGTAAGGCGGACTCGCAGAGAACTGCTCCTCCAGTACGCGTCGTGACATTTGATACGAGCTGAGCAAGTCTGGCGGTAATGTTCCAGGAATTGCCTCCACTTCGACGCCCTCGTTGTCCATGACCGGCGGTGCCATGTCCTGCATCTCTTCCGTTCGCTGCGATTCGCTGATCTCAGGTGGCCGTCCTGACCACATGTCAGTCTTTATACTCCCATTTCTCTCTATCACATCTCTTCACACTCACCTGCGGCCATCTCCATCGGCGCATCTGGCACATTCTCCTTTTGACTGCTCCCCTCGCCATCTGGCAAATCCTGCTCCGAACTCGCCGTAATCTGCGGCGGTGTCGACGCAACCACCTCCGGATCTATCGAAGGCACAAGTCCAGTGGGCGGTGCTGGCGAGGTCTGCGGGATCGGAAGAGGTAGCGCTGGTATCGGAAACTCCGTGTGCACAATCTACGTTAGGTCAATGCCGCGTCCTCTGATATTCCTCACTGTGATCGCGTACGTCGTGGAGCCGCTGTAGGATCTCCTGCAGAGAATTGACCCAGTCGTCGAGGGAGATGGAGCCATCGTGCGCAGCGCCCTCGAGGATCTGGTCGGTGGAGATCATGGTGAGTGAGGTATGTGTTCCGGCGCAATTAGTGTTATGTTGTTGATGGACCTTCCGGCCAACTCAAATGGAACGCGTTGTGCGTCATGCCCGGCTTGCCGAAGCTGAAACGCAGGAAGCGCCATCACGTGCGACGGCATGACAGGAACGATTCCATGCAAGATAGACGGAGTGGATCGAGACACGCGGCAATGGAGTATCCAGTCCAGGGTAGTGGACACTCACAGACCCAGATAACGTATGGCTGTGGGATGCATTGCACGCTTCGAGTAAGTCCATGACCCCTCTCCCAAACCATGATGATGAGGGGTTAAGCAGCCGAGAAGTGGTACTGCATGTGAACTACCTCATGGCTTGTTGATTAGAACCCCTCTATCAATGCTGAACAATCACGATCTCGCTGAAGCGCTGCATCAATCCATTTCCCTTCCCAGCCAAACGCCACCGCAATGCAATATGGACCCGTCCCCGACTTTCCCATCAAGGGCAAGATCGTAGCCATTACCGGTAAGCAAGCCCACTGAACTCCTGATCAGTAACATATAAACGGCTAAAAGAACAACAAAGGCGGCGGATCTGGTATTGGCTTGGCTGTGGCTCGCCAATGTCATGAGCGTGGTGCGAGAGTGCTCATCGGAGACTTGAAGCTAGTACCAGAAGCTGAGCAGTTCATATCTGTGGTACCAAATGCAGAAGTCACACACTGCCACTGCGATGTGACCTCCTGGAAGTCGCTGCACGACCTCATCACAACAAGCATCGAGAAGTTTGGCGATGTACCGGATGTATATGTGGCATCCGCTGGTGTCTTCGAGCCGCCATGGTCCAACTTGTGAGAGTGCCGTATTGCCTCCGTCGAAACCTCGAGCTGACCAGTCGTAGCTGGGATGACAACGAAGAAGAGTCATACAAGATGATACAGATCAACGTCAACCATCCCGTAAAGCTGACTCGCCTGGCAATGCGAGCTCTGACAGGCGCCAAGAAGCAAGGTGTCGTAGCACTTCTCGCCTCTTCTGCAGGAGTCCGTGGCAATTATTTGGCCAGTCTCTATGCCACCTCAAAGCATGCTATCGTTGGCTTCACCAAATCCATGGGCCAAGCCGATGTTGAAGAAGGTGTGAAGATAGTGTGCATCATGCCGGGAATGGTACAAAGTCCTCTTTGGGAAGACAGACAAGACGAAGTTGCCAAGGCCACCCAGTACCATGAGCGGCTGACGACAGCTTTACAACCGGCCGATATTGCCGAGAATCTGATTCGTATGATCGTGAGTAAGGAGTATGGTGGTGGAGCCTGTGTCCTCAAGACCAAGACTGAGGAACGTGTTGTCGAGGAAGGCTTCACGAAAAATGCTGGCAAATATGATCCTTCTCCACGGCCAGAGCCAGATTTGGGCCGTATCAAGAAGCTGCTCGATGGTGAAAGAGGAAAGCCATGGTCGTGAGATGCATAAGCTAGCCAAGGCATGAATTCGTCGAGAGTCGATAATCCCAGTGCCAACATCTACCACCCTCCTTCTCATTATGCAATGTTAAACTGATACCCAGTCGAAAGCTATCCTCCCACAAGGAACAGAGTCAAAAGCCATCCTTCTTCAGGGAGCAGAGCATGTATTTTGATGATGCTCGGGGTGCGCCCGATGCCAAAAGTCCAGCTTAGAAAAGATATTCCAGACGCGAACATTTTCAAGGATTCTGTCGCCGTCCTGAGCCGCGGGTGTTCTCATCGCCACACGGGATCTGAAGAGCTTTCAATATCTTCAGCAGCTCCGCCTGCTTGCCTTCCTCCTTCATGCGCTTCGCACGTCGCCTCAAATCAGCGCAAATCTTGGATGGTGGTGTTGGACCGGAATATTGCCACCTCGGTTGAGGTCGGTGCTGATCCGCGCGCATGTGCAACCACTTCCGCAGACTCTCCATACTTCGAGAAGGCTGCTGTATGGTGGTGTGAAATGCGATGGTGAGATTATCGTTCTTAGTGAGAACTCGTTCTTCGTGTGGCGGGATCCTGGACATCCATTCGAGTAGGCCGTCAAAGACGAAATCGGTGATATTGCACATGATTGGACAGGTGGCATGGATGATGGGCAGAACTTCGAGCCGGACTTGGTGGCTCGTCAGTGTCAGGGGATGTGGCCGCTTTCGGGCCTTGTCTGCAGTGGCCGGCAAGATCTGGAGTCGCACTTTCTCGAGCGTCAATTTGTAGATTTCGATGCGAAGTTCGGCGGGTAGGTCATAGAACGTCACTCGGTGCTGCTGGACTGGTGGAGCTCTTGGCGGCGCTGGTGCGATGGCTATCGGCCGCATAGGCCGGTAAGGAACTGCCATGTCGCTGGCGTTATGAGGGTGGGGTGTTGCGGAGGTTGAAGAAGGTGAAAGTCTCTGAGCGGTCGGCGAGGTTGAGCGACATCCGGATTGTTCCTGTGGTACAGAACACGCCACGCTCTCGCGCCGCCAAGTCGAGGTTCCAGAGACGGGGCGAGGCTCGTCGCGAACGGAGCCGTGGTAAGCTGATCTGGGGCACGGGAAGCGTCGCAGGTGGTTTGCAGCGGCGGATGGCGGTGCAGTGGTAGTTTAGCACGGCATGACGAACGGAAGAAGCACGCAAAGTGTTTGGAACGGCGTCGCGGATGTTTGTCGGTATTGTGAGGTGAGGGCGCTGACGAAGCGCAGGGCCAGAGGAGGAGTCTAGAGGTGGACTGGTGAAGTGTAAGTTCGAGGTCCCGCCTGCCAATCCACGGGCAGCCAGGCGTGCTAGGCCTGTTCCCGAATTAGAATGAAGCGGCAGGCGGCACACTTCCCGCGGCCGTTTGGATTCTTCTGGCCGCGACAACTTACAAGCTGCCACTCCCTCCCCTCCCCTCCTTCGTCTCGACCACCACAACACTGACTCGCCAAATTGAAAGACATATTAATCATCAATCTAGTGAAACAGGCGAACACTATGGTGCAGTATCGTATCACATTGTCCGCCCGTCAATCACTAGCGGAACCCACCGGCGTCGTCCTTGACACCGCCGTCACAACTCAGATATAATGATGCACGACGAGTTCCAGGAAGCACCGGCCACCTAACAACAAGAACCGGCATCTTGCCATCACGAAATTCCAGCACCTACCAGCTATCACTCCGCCAACTCAACATCCTCGGCCCATCGCGCTTGAGCAATGTCATACAGCTCCTTGTATTTCGCATAATCGTCCTCGTACTTCTTCATCCCGGCAGCACCCTCCCGCGCCGCGTCGATATGAACCGAAGTGCCAGCCTCTCTGGTCAGCAGACGCTGCTTGCCCCAGGTCAGGTGTACGACACTCTTGCATACCACCCTGGACCGGAAGCCGTGTGAGTTCGGGTCGGGTACTTCCTCCACGCCATTGCGCACGCGACGTGCTTCCCGCACGCGGCGGACATCCTCCGGCTCTCGAATGCTGCCGCGATTCTCCTCGGCCTTAAGCTCCTTCCTGCCTGTCTCACCACCGTACTGGCGATAGGCGACCACTCCAGGAAAGCATACGACTTTGACAATCGCTTCAGTGTTTTCACTCTGGACACCGTCTCTCACAATGGCTCGGTCGATGCCGTTGACTTGCTTCTTCTCATATGGCGACTTGAGGATCATGTCTTTCAGATTGACACATTCCATCCTCGATGGATCAAATTCCTCATCTTTGAAGGTCGGCGGCCAGTAATAGACGACATCTGGTGCTTGACGCATGATGCGACTCAGCCTGCCAGCGAAGTAGACGATGTCATAGAGTCTTTTTTGGCGTTCGTTCACAGCAGCAGCGGAGCTCTTTTGACCCAGGAACGGCTCGAGCATTGCGTCAAGCTGGAGTGCAGTCTGACTGCAGGCATACTCGAGAGCAGACTTGTTGCTCGCTGTTTCCTTCACTGCAACAAAGCCCTTCACAGTTTCAGCTCGCTTCTCCGTGCGAGAAAATCCTGAGACTGTCAATTGTGATCAAGCGATAGCAGATTGCGGTACTCACCATCAAGATTTTCGAATGAAACACGCCTTTCGAGCTCCTTCATCTTCGCCACCTGCGCATCTCGTCCGCCGAACCACAGATCTGCAAAGACATGTTCCTTCAACGCGCGACCCAGAACTCCAATCGCAAGCGCCTCGCGAGTGACCTTTTCAGACAACTAGTCCACCCAAGACTGCTCGCCCTGCGCTCCAGCAATTGCCAAGCACCCCAAATAACGGATCAAGTGGTGATTCTCTTTCTTCAGGAGCCCATCAAAGAAGGCCCTTCTCCTGTTTGGAGGAATCGAGGAATTGTAATACTTGTGAGCATAATCGACCACACCACCGACCAGCCATCTCACATTGTGAGCCAGAACTTCGTCTTTGTCGAAGCCCTTGAAGGATCCTTTGGTGGCGAAGATCGACGCTAGTGCGCCTTCTCTGTTCTTGATCCCTTCAGTGAAGCTGAGTCCTGGCAGGTCGCCGCCCAACGGATGTCCTGAGGATTGTGTTGAAGTAGTAGCCTTTCGCCCGTCTGCCCTTGGTACTGCGGCAGAGACGCCACCCTGTCCTCCAAGGGTGCCGGACCTCCCGCCCGCAGTTGTGGTAGTACTACCAAATGCCTCCCGATGCATACCCCGTATACCATCTCCAAACACGTCGGGTCTCGTCGGCTCAGTCTCTGTAAGCGAGACGGATTGAGAGCCTAGGAAATCCCTCCCACCGACGTAATCAACTCTGCGAATCCTACAGCCCTGTCGTCCTCGTCGTCGTCTCGCATTCAGCTCTGCCACATCCCGCTCATAATTTTGCCTCAATTCCCGCATTTCCACATCAGAATCTATCTCCTCTTCGGGGACAGACACATCTGTGTCGTCGTCGGGTCCCGAATCGTCGCTTCTGGCTATACTGCCTTGGCGGAGTGCCCCTTTTGCTGGACTGCCTTCCCTGTGACGCGGTTCGTGGTGGCCTGATTGGTCATTGTCGGGTCCGAAAGTTATGGACGCCTGTTTATGGGGACTCGCTTTGGGTTTAGATCGATTGCGCTTGCTACTGGTGGGATTGAGATCTACTGATGGAGCGCGTTTACGCGAGATGCTTGGGGTGGTTGTGCGTTTGGGTGGCATTGTCGTGGAGGGGGTCGGGCGCTTGGATAGTGGTTTGTTGAGGAGTGTGAGGCTGGAAGGGTTTAGATGGGCGTACTCAGTCCTATGTTCTGATGAATTGATGACGAGGATGCGACAACAGAGAGATTGCAAAGTGTTTGCGACTGTCGCGACAATAACTGATAGGCAAAGTGGAGTTTCCTCCGGGCGTTGCATTGTTTGCTAAAGGAAGTAAGGAGGAATGTATGATCTGCCTCTGGCATGCCAGCTTAGTTTTTTAGACGGAAGAGTGCATTCCTGCTAATTTAGTATGACAGGGTAACATGTAGACTTCACTTCACTTCACTTTATGCAATATACATCAAATCTACACATGTCTCTCGATTTCTGTTCATTCTGACTATCCATCTGAATCACTTCAATTGATCCCTTTCGCGCAAGGACTGATGAACTAAGTCGTGCGCAACCCCTTCCGGACACGTTTACGTCTCTGCTGTGGATCGAGGGGATCTAGTATGTGGTCTCGAAAGTTCCAGAACGTGAGTTGTTGTGTCCAGTTTGGAGATGTGGTATTCTGTGACTCTGTCATTGTACTCGTTGGATACTATGGGAATTGAGTGTTATGATGGTGCTATCGGCGTGGGATGTTTAAAAATCTGCCGAAGCGGTAGAACTAATGGGCGCTATTGATGTAGATTCTTCTGGATGGATGGTGAGGGTTGAGAATGAGGGTGTGGTTATATGATGATCGTGATGATGCTCCAATTCCTTATATGTCCGATATCATGAAATAGAGGTCTCGTTGTTGTAAGCGGATTTGGAGTTGATCTCACGTCGAGCCGAATACTTTCAACAAAATTTCCAGAGTATTTTGTGAGATGGGTATGAGGCGACTCCATTTGCTGCGATCGAGTCGACGGTTCTTGTAACCACGTATAGAACTCGTCGAGCGGTGAGGATCCCATTATGGTTGCTGGAGGAGTTGCCCTGTGGGAGAGGTCTGCGAGGAAGGTGTAGGGTGGGATGGTATGGATGGGGTGGATGGGATTGATTGCTGGAGGGAATGGAAAGGGACTAGGGAGCTGCTGTAAATCATCTGGACCTTGATTCGGCACGATGAGGATTGAGCTCGGGTCAGATGAGGCGAGACTGTTAGAGCTCATTGCACATGTGGCGCCTGTAGGAAAAGTTGGAGCGAAGTCACTACGCGTCTTCGATCTCTCCGATGCTGGACGTAATCACCACGTTCTCGCTGCGATACCGTGGAGATAAATCATTCCTATTTCAGTCTGCAAAGTGTGCTGAAGGAGTATCGACGCGGCTTGCACGTCTCGAATGGTGGCTTCGTAGCCGTGATTAAAGTACATGTATTGGGCTTCTTCGTGTGCTTCGATGGAATCACGACGCATGAGCGTGGTCTGTGGATATTGCGATCCTGCTTGCTGCTCAATATCAAGGAGCCATTATTTGTCAGTGTGTTAAATGTGAGTATTATATGCTATGCGGTAAGGTCGCTCTTTCACTTTCGCCGTCACATAGCAGTGCTGTCAGTGCTTGGTTGATGTTCTCCCAGCTCTGGGATCCTTGAAGAGAGTTTGTGCTTGACAGTGACCATTGCTTTGTGGATACACGTGTCTTGCATGTGTAGTATGCTTATATTGTGTATCAAGGTCTATCGAGTCTCCATATCTTATTCTTATTTACACAACGACATCTCTACCTCGTTCGGCCATTTCTTCTCATACGCATATTATTGACTTCAGATGATTGGTCCCGCTGAGACCGTCTTCCCTGGACAATCGACTCCTTCTAGTCCCACCAGTCCCTGCCACCTCCTGGTCCCGTCCAGCTGTTCAGAGGTAGAAAGCCACCACAGTAGCAGCACTAGCAGCCAGCAACCATCCATTCATACCAGCGCTCGAAGCAGCACCTTGTTCAGTCGCCCCAGTGCTCTGCCCAGTCGCGTGTTCCGAGGCATCGACACGCATGCAGAGAGGAGTAAGCACATTGCCTGCAGTAACAGTAAGCCAAGATTGTCACATCCCTCACTCTCGCTACTCACCAGAGTCAATAACAACCATCTGTAATCTCCCCTTTTCTTGATTGATATAGATTTGATTGTCACCGTTATACGTTTCAGTCGTCACATGCGCGAATCCCCTCCCGCTTTGAAGTGGGAATGTTCCATTGGCTGCTGCGGTTTGTTTTGCGAGGAGATCTAGAATCCCGGTCAGCATACACATACGACCGATCCAAGTGCTCTTCGAGCTTAAAATACCATAAGTCTGCCCATAATACCCATCAATCACCCACTCACACTGCCGTATGTGGTCAAGATCAACATTCCCACCCCGACATCCACTCGCGTCCGGCTGCGTATTACGCCAGCGATCAACGATTGCGTTGACACATCGCAAGCGCAGGGCGGAGGTACAGCTACCGTGAGTGAAGTCATCCGGGTCTTTCTCTTTGTCGTCGTCGTAGTCGTTAGTACCGTCCTGTGGGAACAGGCTATCCACGACCGTCACGCAAAAGTGGTTGGTGCTGGTATGGCCGGCGTTGGCGGCGGCTGCGTCTTGGATGCTGCCGCCGTCTGGCCAGCTGAAGACGTATTCTGTGTTGAGGGCTTGGGCGTTGGGGATGTCGCTGTCGGGGACGGTGGCGGTGTTTAGATTGACCTGATTGTAGAGGTCAATAGGGTAGTGGGAAACTGTCTCTGCTATGACTTACGGTCCAAGTCCAGACGGGTGCTTGGGCATTATCTGATGATGGATAGTAGAGGCTGAAAGGGACGGATTTGGAGGCGGCCTGGTTTGCGTTTCGGAACAGGCTCTCGTTTGCGTAAGGTCCGACACCGAGCACTCCGGTGGCATTGGCTTGAGCATATGCTGATGCCGCAAAGAAGGCTGGTACCGCGGCCTGGGTCAGCTTCATGATGGCGGTGTTGCTGAAGGAAAGACTTTGACGACAACAATGAGGAGAGGAGATGACGAGGCCACAAAAGATCTTGTTCCGCGGGCGGCATGCGCTGTTATAGACGCAACATCCGGCTGACCTGCATGCCGCCATTGCTGACAGAAGATTGCGCTTCCGTCTGTATCCGGCCCTGATGTCTCGAGTCGCCCAGTCGGCATGACGATATGACAGACTCTAGGCGTCTGTTGTATTGTGTAGACAAGCAGTATCGGCCCGCAGATTGAGATGTGTCTTGTTGGCAGGGGGAATTGTATACAAACAGCTCTTCTCGGGCAGCTCTTGTATCATTGTTTGATCAGGCCAAGGGTAGATGTATTCAACAACATCCCTGCACATGGACGTTCGGGATCGACTACAGCACTTGGCTGCATCCGAACATTCGCCAGGTGGGGTTGATACTCACTGCACTTTTGTTCTTGTGGTATACGCTTGCTGGACCATACTTGTATTCGGGAGCTGAGTTGAGCGCCTTGTGATGCTCTGACCCTGAGAAGGCTGCACGAACCACGCTGGGTCATGTGGGCGACGCCAGACTTGGCAATGTCTGCGAAAAGCAATTGATCATGCAAGCGAGTCGAAGCTATGTGCTTCGTTAGTTTGGCGTCTGTAAAGCTGGTCGGCGAATGTCTGTGCCACTGTCTTTGTGCGACACCCCGGATTGATATTGCGCACACTCGCCATGATTCCTGTTATCTAGGCAGCCAATTGACTTTGGACCTGCCTTGCGTTTTGTGCCTTGGGACCGGGTTGATTGTGTGCCCGGCGCTATGCCAAGAAACCATTCCGTCTCACGCCGCGGAATTGAGCGGAGATCTAACGGGTTGCATAGACCAGTATGAGCCTCCGCGGTCGCTCTGCGTAGTCGGTCAGACATATTGTAATTCGTTGGTACGCCCATCATGACTGCAACGCGCCTCCAACGCCAAAATGTCCCGCTGCGAGTGAAAACACGTCTGTCGAAGAAAATGGTCGTATTGGCTTCAACGAGTCCTGAAAGTCGCAGTGGTGATCGCGCGGTCCCCACGATTCAGCCGGATTGCATTTTGTTGCACCGTCCAAGTACGCGCCGTGCAATGGGGCATGTGAACGACACTCTCACCTCACCCAAGACCGCCGCTATTTCCCGGACTGCCCCTCAAGCCAATTGTGTAGTAGCATAGCCATTGATTATTTGTCTTGCGCCACCTCAGCTCATTCATAGCAGCATGCAACACAACGTCCGATACACCCGTGACTTTCCTATTCATGTACACCGTCGCTGCGCCTTGTCCCTTATTCACAAAATTCGTTTCCATTCCAGTGATGTGGAAGTGTACGTCTGGAAAGTCTACCGACCGCTTGCGCCACATCTCGACCTGCTGCGGCCAGGATAGTAGCTGCTGTTGATGTGCGTAGGTATCGATTTGAGCCTTCCATTGCGGGTCGATGTGGGCGAGCAGTTCTTGGGCGGACTCGCTGGTGAAGCCGAAATCGCGGGCGTTGATTGCGGTAACGACGGCGGACGATACGCGCTCGAGTCTGGCGGCGATTGGCTCTCCGCAATCCTTATCGCTCGAGGGTGTGGGTAAGGTGTTGGAATGCATAAGAGGACGGAAGCGAGATGGGCGTTCAAGGTGTGTATGGACGTGCCTAAGACCTCACGGCCGGCGGCCTCCAGATCGTGTCGGAAGGATGAGCAATGCTATAGCGGCGGAAGCGCACCCGTAGTCTACGGTGGACAGCTTGAGGCCGACGAAGATGTGTAAGCGTGATCACCTTGAAGAGCAGCTGCCAACGTCTGCAGGGCTTGGCATGTCAGCACCATCTCACTCTTCAATCGCCATCGAGCATCGAGGATGTCGACCATCATCAACATCTCCAACGCCGACTGCCGACTGGAAGAGTACAGCAATCACTCCTTTGCTGTGCCTGGGACGGTCATGCATAGGCGCTTCTGATACCTCCTTCCATCTGACAGCCTACATCTTTCACATCTCTGCATGGCGTCGTCTTGGCCACTGCGTCTCTACCTCGGGACTACATGTATTCGATAGATACAAAGGATAATCACATTCGCGAGCCACGCGGGAGTCACTGTCAGGACGTGAGCATCTCTCCCGACGTATCCAGGCTCCATCTGGAGGCCCCCAAGCTTCGAAGACGCTGTTTGCGAATCCTCTCATCAAAGTCTTTCAATCTTTCGGCTTATCCTGTCTACCTCTGATGCTCTGCAACCTTGTATCAGCAAAGCAGGTACTTGGGTATTACAACACCCCTCTATCATCATAGACACATGAAGTTGGGCGTGGCCTTCGCATGTTAGCAAACAAACTCACAGACACTAGCATTCTGCAGAACATTTTCTGAGCTCATGATTCGCCGTGCTCATGAAAAACAACGTTCGGCGAACAGCAGTTTGCCCGTTCGGCAACGCTGGCCGATGAATCCGCGATATGACCGGCTGTCCAAAACGTCATTTCTTTTGCCTCCTGCGAACGGCTGCAAGCTCGCCTCTCCGTACCTCAACTCCAATTTTCGGCCCTGCGGCTCCCCAAGATTCTGCAAAGGAGGCACGTGTGAGAAGGTACGTTGGAGACATTGACTAATGATTTGCCGTTAGTAATGTATCTCTGCCGACAACCGGCCGCTTGGTAAGTGACTTTCAGAAAATATCTCTTGTGTTTCCCATACTCTTCTTCAACGTAACATTGCAGACGCCGGCTGCTTGTTGGCACAAACGCATTGACAGCAATATGCAATCGGTTCTACAGTACAGGCGCTTCAAGCGCACATTGGAAGATCAGTTGCACAGGGATCAAGTCAAGGCGGATGCGTTGCGGCGGGACCAGCACAAGGCAAATCACTCAGACTCCCCAGCATCGTCGGCGACAGACGAGGAGAAGAAGTCGTTCGACAGGGACGTCGAGCGCGCCAACGTCAGTCATGCGGCGTCACAAACAACGGCTGTGCCACCTGCCAGGGCTTCAGCCTACGCTGCACCGCAACCTGTCAGTGGCCTGGAGTCTCTTGACGAACAGGCAGAACGCGAACCACAAGAACCTGCAGAGGAGCTCGAAGACGAGGAGGAAGAGGAGGACGACGAAGACTTTATGCTCCACGCAAATCGAACACTATCGCGGACAACAACGCAACACAGCACCGGTACCGCATTAGGTACCGTTCTGACCGGCGTTGAAATCAGGAAGCGAACGACAAGAGAGGGAGGAGACGGCAACGTCTTCGTGGTCGGATATGAAGGGGAGAACGATCCTCAAGACCCGCACAATTGGCCCCTCTTGAAGCGGATACGATGCACGTTCCTGGTCGCCAGCATTGGTTGTGTGGTCGGTCTAGCTTCTTCCATCGACAGCAGTGCTCTTCCTCAAGCTGCTGAAGACTTCGGTGTTGCGGAAGTCGTAGAGAGCATGGCTACTGGACTTTTCCTGGTCGGCTTTGGTCTAGGTGCACTCTTCGCAGGTCCGATCAGTGAAACGGTGGGACGTAATCCAGTCTACATCGCGACTTTAGCGTTGTACATGATCTTTATCATGGCTTCAGCACTCGCGCCAAATATTGGCGCGCAGCTGGCATTCCGGTTCTTGGCGGGTCTCTTTGGCAGCACACCTCTCACATGCGCAGGAGGTAGCATCAGTGACCTATGGAACCCGCTGGAGCGTGTCTTTGCATTCCCGGTATTTGCCAACGCTGCGTTCACAGGACCTCTGCTCGGACCTATCATCGGTGGTTACATTGCGCAATCATCTTTGCTTTCATGGCGGTGGACAGAATGGATCACTCTCATCATCTCTGGCCTGGTGCTTGGCGCTGTCGTCCTCTTCCAGCCGGAAACGTACCCGCAAACTCTCCTCAAATGGAAAGCACAACATCTACGAACCATCACTGGCGACGACCGTTACCGCGCAGCGATCGAAATTCGCCAAGAAACCCTCTACGTCCGCCTCAAGCGTGCCCTCTATCGCCCAATCCTCCTCACCCTCCGCGAGCCAATCATCATCCTTCTCGCTCTATACCTCACGGTCATCTACATCGTCCTCTTCACTTTTCTCGACGGCTACACTTACATCTTCCAAGAAACTTACGGCATCTCCCAAGGCCTGACGGGAATCTGTTTCGCCAACATCATCGTCGGCCTTTTCGGCGCTTCGGCTCTCGTTCCGATTATTTACAAATGGGCCAGGCGCGACATCAAGAAGATCCAAGAAGAAGGTGGCGACCGCCTTCCACCTGAATTCCGACTCTGGTTTGCGATGCTGGGTGGGTCCTTCGCTATCCCCGTCTCGCTCTTCTGGATGGCATGGACTGCATATCCACACATCAGTATCTGGTCTCCTCTCGCCGCAGGCGTCCTCTTCGGGTACGGCATTCTGTGCATCTTCATCACCTGTTACCAGTACATCATCGACAGCTACGAGAGCTTTGCAGCCAGCGCGCTGGCATCCATTACTTTGATCCGATATGTGGCAGCGGGTGGAATGACAATTGTGGGAGTCCCGTTCTATGAGAATTTGGGTGTGCATTATACTTTGACGATTATGGCGTGTATTTCTGTCCCCTTGGTGCCGGTGCCGTATATTTTCTATAAGTATGGGCCGTGGATTAGGAGTAAGAGCAAGTATGCTATCAAAACTACGACAGAGACGAATGCCGCAAAGAAAGCGACAGAATCGAAAGCTTGAAGCGCAGGTTGGGATGATGGATTTTGCTTGAAGCGATGGTGTTTCGGGCGTTTAGCATGTCACCACTATGCATGGACAATAGCATATCGCGTACACTACTGTTTTGTGAGTAGCGTAGAATGAGAGAATACAGCTTTCAAAGCGCTTGGAACCGGGCCTGATCTCACCAGCCTCCACCAGCAATGGATCAAGCTCCAGAGCACAGAAAAAGCCGGAGTTGGTCCGTTTCCTGCACGTCAGGCGAGCTCCACCTCCACATGGCATTGCGCCGGGAAGGCGCGGTTCTCGTCTCGTCATTGCGAAAGGTCTGCCTTGACTCCACGTTCTTCAACTCATCACCATCCACGAACCCTTCTCATCGGAGATCACAACCAGTAAAAATGTCCACCCCAGCCTACACCCTCGTCGTCCACCTCTATGCCAAAGACGACCAGGAAGCTATCAAGAAGTTGTCAGCGAAATTGCAGGAAGCCAGTCAGGTTTACAGCAATGATAAGGAAACATTAGGATGGTCCGCCTCAAACTCTCGCACTTCGTCTTCCACACTTCCGCTGACATTCGTGATTGGATCAGGTTCGTCATGCAAGACACCAAAGACCCTCGAGCTTTCACCATTGTCGAGCGATATGCCAATGAGGGGAGCCAGAAGTATGTCAATCCCCATCCCCTATTCTTCTCTCGCCTTTCAAGATACATCCTCACCAGCAAATGAAGGTACCACCTCGAAAACCCTTACTGGCAGACTTTTGACAAATATGTCATCCCGCTTCTGGACCGGGAGATGGATCTTAGACGCTTGAATGAACTTGATACGAGGGAGGTGGTGAGGGTGGAGGAGGATGAGGGGCTGTGGGAGAGGGTTAGGAAGCATCAGACGTACTAGGGGGTTGGGGGAATTATGTGGATTTGTGGAGATGTAGAAAATGACTTTGTGTGGAGTGAGGTAGGGGCTTTATCGGATTACGCTGTTCAGCGGCAGCGAGGTGCGCTCTCCGGAACATGACGCTGTTCTGCGGCAACGGTTCGGCGGCGCGAGTACCATACATGATAGATGACTTGGAGTTGTAGCGAGGTATGGTTCTCAGAGTGGTAGGTCCCCTTGCGGCACTATGTAAATGGTAGGTCACGCAAAAGCTCAAGCTTTTACAGCAATCATCGACTCTGTCAGCAGTCGCATGAGCAGAACACCCGAGCTCAAAGCCCTTTGCAGTAACACATCACATAGACAACCTATGGCGCAGCCTTCACCGACCCGCCACAGCGTTACGATCGCAAGCAGAGAGACTCTCGACACCATCTGCCATAGCAATCTGCGCTGGAAGGACTACACTCTTTTGGCGCCATCAAGAATGGATAACCTCATTGCGCTCACGTAGCTAAGTCCCGTCGTAAGAATTGGCGCCTCAGTGAGCGAGTCTACACCCCCCTCCGAAAGTCCGACTTCATCTGTGCAAACAAGACTGTCAGTTCGGCTGCCATGTCGCGAGTAAGGTTCTGGAAAACGGCTCGCTTAGGTCTATATCCTCAAAGCGTGACATGATCTTCAAGCTCATTAATTCCTCGTTCCTCGACAAAGCTCCGCTGTTTCAGACATGAGTTTCAGAGGCTCTGAGGACAGCCTCAGACTGTCAAAATGATATGAGCACGGTCCGTAATGCTCATGGGCACTTCGAAGGCTTCACACAATCTCGGTAGCTGTCTCTCGTCGACAACAGGCGCAACACACTTCGAGCTTGACGACTCCCAAAGGGCCCACGGCTGTATTGCTGTCTCGCAACCCGCGAACACGCCAGGTTACCTACCAAGCAAATACATGAGCACCTGCGATGGACTCTTCAGACTACATCTTAGACGTCAAGTGGCTGCCTTATGACTGGTATGAGCGCCTTGGCCAAAGACTTGTCCGCTACTCCAGTGATGTGGAATGGGCAGAGTGGCCGAGCATGTTCCCTGTCACGTGTGTAGGCCGTCAAGGCTTCGGAACAGAGTACATGGTTGGTACATTGGCTGATCGAGAGCTACCTGACCAGTTGGATGTCAAGAAAGCATATCATTACCTCGGGAAGACGGCGACCTTCTACACAATTTTCGGAGGCGACTGGAGCATGGAATGGCGGCTCAACGTGAAAACTTTCCCACTTGGCCTGATCCAGTGGACATCCCGCATCTGGGACATGTTCAGGAAAAATTGTCGTGAGCACGAGAAATTCGATGCAAGGTTCGCAATTGCCCCTTGGCGTCTAGCAAGACAGGATGACGAGCGCTTCGATAAATGGCTCGGGCTTGGTAAAGTGCCCAGACCGGTGTCAGAGTCGGACATGAAGCAACTGATCGAGTGGCATGTACGCCACTGCGATCTTCTACAAGCCCGGGCTACAACTCCCATCACCGATCAGGACCACGAACACGTCAGAGAGCTCGCGTACTTTTGGAGATTCTCCCAGAAAACGAAACCCTTACTAGCACCGATGACACCAACTTTCCGAGCCGTCTTCATGTTAGGGAGGAACCCCATGACACAGCCACCCAATGTTCTGCTTGTTCTCACCGGCCACAATCAGGATATGAAGTCGGGACCTGCGACTTTCGAGCTCATACCTCGGAGCAAAATCGTCTCGTGGCGAACCGACTCTATGGTCGAGGTGTCGCTCGAAACTACTATCAGGTATCTCCAAACACTGGAGAGAAGGGAGGAAGCCTCTAATGATGTGTTCCGGGCGCAGAACGACCACAGGAGACGAGCAATCTACCAAGGTATGGTCGAAGACACGTACAGAGACTTGGAAGCCGCTCATCGAGAATGTGAGATCTCCAACGGGATAGATACTGGCTTCGACGTGAGGCGAGCCCTCGGAAACGGTCTTTGTTTGAAGTTTGGATGGGAGGCTCTTGTCCAGGATGAGAAATGGTATCACGTGCTATCAAGCACGAGCACTTTACGTGAGATATGGCATCTCCAGGATTATTGATCCGTCGGGCTGGGCTGTGGACACCGAAGAGATTGGTGATCTGGCTAGATAACGTTGGGACGTCAACAGCATCGAACAATGTGGAACGAGTTTGAAGAGAGAGCCGTCAGAACAATCAGCCATCCTCCACCGACATTGAAATTACTTCACTATTGTGCACTCACCCTTGGCCCGACTCTGGATCGTTTCTTCTCGAATATCCTCGTGGGCACAGTCTGACGTGCGTTGTAATACGCGCAAAAAGCACTACCAGCCGAAAGAGGTCGCCTTTTAGATTCACGTGCTCGAAACCTGAATGAGAGACCGAAAGACGCCTATATCTGAGCCGTTGATCGTTTAGCAAGGAGGTCCCAGTCAGCGTAGCTGATAACGGTAATGGGATTGTCCGGAGAAAGTCATCAGAAGCGTATAACATTCTCAGCCTTCGATACGCGATATTATGCATGAATTGCGCTCCAATGAAGATCTAAAGAGACTGTGTGGGGGGAATGTCAGACGTTAAGGCTGTCTGGAATCTGGAAACTCCGCACCAGAGTAAGGTCTCGCCGCGAAATGCTGACACGTGATAGCTAGGCAGCGGTCTGCGAGTGAGTGACATAGCATTCCATGTGGGGTATAAGTATATCCACGCTTGCTCCCGCTTCCCTGCTAGTCTTCCTCTCTTGATTGTTCGCTTCTGCTTGTCTAATATCCTATTGATTCCACCCACAATGTGTCCACTAGGCGTGGACCAAACAACAAGAATCTCACGGCGATGATCTTTCCTCGCTCCTCAACTGGAACAGAAGGTTGACATTTATCCTCCGCACGTCCACATAGATTCAAACCAGCATTCTCCGCCCATATTCGTCAAAGCTTGCTGGTCTTTCAATGCATTCCAAATGCTCACCGCATGTTGCCCAAAACGGTATACACCAAGCTATCTGGCCGTATCCCCGGTTACCACCAACCCACGACACATCGAGAGCCTTCCAGCTCAGCTTCCTATGACTCTCCTCAATCAAGATCTTGACCGTCAAGATGTCATGGCGCTCGGCGTGTGCTCGACGACGCTCTAGTCGCACGTTCTCAATCACATCGCTACAACGACACGCAAGACCTCTTCGAGCTGGATGGGCACTCCTCTGATCTGCACGGGAACTTACCTGATGGGTATAACTCCGGCTATACATTGTTTCGCGCCTGATTATTTGGAAGAGCAACGCTTTTATCTCGAGAGAGCTGGAAGCCGCGGGAGGATCCGGATAGGGATGTGTCCTGCGAGATCATGGAACTGGGGCGCTGCAAGTCTTTTTTGGAGCTCCGATGAGTGAGCGCCCGCATCGTATGGAGTGGGAAGAAGCCCTTTCTGAAGTCTTGAAAGGCGAGAGTGGGGATCATCTGGTTGAGGTTCGATTGCAACGCTCGATGGCGCACGCTGTGCAATGGCATAAGAGCGAGCAAAGTGGGGGCTGGGTACTGAGGGACTTGACGTCTAAATAGTCCGTTCCTCTGATGGTGACTGATGACGAATCTGGCAATGCCAAAGCGACGGTAAAGAATGCAGACTGGCTTAGTCTTGATCGAGCGTTGTTACAGCGCATATGCTGGTCACTATTCGACAGCGATAGGAACTACAAGGAGTGAAAAGTCCAGAAGCGGAGCCATCGGGGTGTGTGGGCAGGACATAGCTTTGATGTGTTCGAGATGTTGATTTCGATATACACGGGTGGTTCGATGTTCGAGGGGAGATCGTGCAGGAAGTGGAGACGGCTCGTGCGCTGCAATATGACTTTGATAATCTAACGGACGATGAGCCCCGAGGAGATGACGAGGCCTGGAAGAGTCGTTCAGGGCCTTGAACATCTGCCTCTACGGTCTCATGATGAACTCGGACTTTGATCGGCAAACTCCGTCTTGGCCAGGATTGATTAGTCAAGCACATATATGAAGTAGGCGATTCCTGCTCTCGCTCTTCCATATATATCAGTTTTGTGTCCACAAAAAACCATCACAATGCCGAATCGTATACTCGTTATAGGCCTAGGAGAGCTGGGCGAAGAAGTCGTGAAAAGCCTGGCGACTCATCCAACACGAGGCAGTACCGAGATTGCTGTCTTGCTTCGATCCAGGAAGCTCGAACAGCTTCACAGGCTCGAGTACTGGAACGTCGAAGCTGTCTCCGGAGATGTGGTTCAGGACTCGCTCCATGACTTGGCCAGGATGTTCTCGAACTACGAGACCGTGATCTGCTGCACCGGAATGTACGCACCGCCAGCGACACAAATCAAGATCTTGGAAGCGGTACTCGCAGCTGGTGTCAAGCGCTACTTTCCATGGCAGTTCGGCATCGACTACGATGTAATTGGTCGAAACAGCTCGCAAGACCTCTTTGACAGCCAGCTGGATGTTCGGGACATCTTGCGAAGCCAGTCATCGACAACCTGGGTGATCGTCTCGACGGGCATGTTCATCTCGTTCCTATTCGAGCCTGCATTCGGTTTGGTCAACGCTGAGCGGAACGTTGTGACTGGTATCGGAAGCTGGGAGAACGAGATCACTGTCACGTCGCCGGAGGACATCGGAAGACTCACAGCTGAGATCGCGTTGGCTCATCCAGAGGCACAGGGTGTGTTGTATACTGCTGGAGATACGATCTCGATGAGTGGCCTAGCCAACGTTGTGGCGAAGGTCACTGGGAAAGAGGTTACCCGAGTGCTCAAAACGGTCCCCGATCTTGAAGCTGAGCTTGGCAAAGATCCTTTGGATGGAATGCGGAAGTATCGAGTCGTGTTCGCTCAAGGTAGAGGCGTGGCTTTTGGAGTAAAGAGACGTCGTTCAATGGTGTGGTTGGTGTTGCTACGAAGACTGTCGAGGAGTGGGCAATGGAGAATCTGAAGTAGACCATAAAGAGTGTGGGATCAACGTGAGTTCTCTAACATACCGGTGCGACAGTATCGTAAGAGGAGTGGCGCTCATTACGTTCGTGAGGAAAGCAGTAAGCTGCCAGATATGAACGTATGACTGATTGCGCCTTTGTAGTAGGAAAGCCGCAGGAGTTCTGGGAGCTACCACTGTGCCATCGGATGTGGTTTCTGCATTGCATCGAGATAGACCCCTCAGCTAGGGGGAGTGTAGCTGCGCTTAGGGTCAGACTCATGCCGCTTGACGAAACTTCTAGGCCCCAATCTCGATCTACATCTGCCATGGTATCTTCACCCTGCAGCAGCTTGTTCTGTCCAGGAGCAAATCGAAATCTGAGCGACGACTGCCTCCATGACGAGATCTTCAAATTGACGCATCTCGACTGCAGTCTTATGTCGTTGTGCTTCGGAACATGGTCTCCACGCCGTGGTATCCTGTCTTTGATTTTGTCGACACTGAGATCGAGTCGGCGACAGCGGGGCAAGAGGACCTGTTCGTAGAGACCTCGAGAGTCAGGAATGGGACACCCAGATGGAGCTCATACTGTTCTAGGCCGCCCGAGGCTTTCGATGCTTCTTTGACAAGACCGGATCGCCGGTCCGGTGGTTGTTTCTGCTGTCAGCGCGAGGCGGCTCACAAGTCAACATATCTGTTGTTAGCGGCATTTCTCCAACTTCTGTCTCGCGAGATGAGTCTACGACGAGAAAATGATGCCATAGTAGCGATTGCCGCAAGGTTGTCCTTTCCAGGCATACCGCTATTAGTGGCTATTGCGCTTGGACATCCAATCTTGGCGTTTAGATCGCAATACTATGATATGCAGTATTACGCGCCATGCCTGCGGGCTTAGGTCCGGGGATTAGCCGTCCCGGCTTCCTCATAGTAAACACGCGTTTAACCTAGGAATATCGACATTCTCTCCCAATATTGTTGCTATTGCTATGTTATTAATATATAGCTATTATTACTAATCTAAGGTATTGTTACTATAGCTCTAGGCAAATATATATACTATACTACGTCTATAGAGCTCTCTTAATTACTATAATAGTAGCTAGCTAGGCTAGTAATACTAAGGCTAGTAAGGCTAGCTAGCTTTAATATTAGAAGTCTATAGGACCTACTTAGTATAGAGAGTTGTATATAATATATATATAACTAACCTACGTACTATAAGCTTTAAGAAGAAGGCAAGAATTAGTCTTACCTTCGATTAGTTAGATTATAGGTATACTATATATTATAATATTCTCTATTATAATTCTAATTCTTCTCTATTATTATAATTTATATATACTAATAGACAATACTTAGAATAACTATAGTAGTAAGTTACCTACGCTCTCTCTAAGCTTAAGAGCTATAGCAAGGTTACAAAGGGAGGCTATAGTAGTAAGAAGAGATACCTTAAGAGAGGAGATTAAGAAGTAGACTTTAGAAATAGAGATATAGTAGTTAGAGTAACTATATAATATAGGTATCTAATCTATACTACTCTCGAGACTCGAAGGCTTCCTAGTAACTAAGGAGATTCCTTAAGGCTCTCTATCTATATACCTCCTATCTAGTACTAATAGTAAGGTTCTAGTATAGAATATAATAATATTAGATATAACTTACTTATAACTTAAAGAGCTTATACTATTTAAGAGTAACTTAATTAAGAAGGCCTAAGTCTTTCTTAGAAAGCTTATACTTATCTTCGCCCTATCTAGTACTTTGTATATAACTAATATAGCTAAGGTTCTATATAGGATTTTATACCTTTTAGAAGAAGTAAGCAAATAATAGTATACTAGTTATAGTATACTAAACCTCGAAGAGTATATATATAAGGACTTTAAGGACTTCTATTATAGCGTATATAGAGATCCTATAAACTATATACTTAATACTATACTAGAGTATAAGATAGTAAAATAGAAGGATAACTAGATAGCTAGGTAGTTTACTACTAAGCTAGATATTATAGAGGATTAGCTAGGAGACTATATAGAGTTATAGTATATATAGTACCTACTTATAAAGCTTATACCTTACCTACGTTCTACAATTATTAAGTTTTATAATATTCTAGTAACTAGAGAAGAACTAGTAATCCTAGCTTTACGTATCGAGAGTATAGAGTATAGTAGTAGTAGTAGTAATAGGTAGGATCGTAATTATAGCTAGAAGTAAGGTGCTACTAGTAAGTAAGAGTAATATAACTAGAGCTCGAAGTAGTAGAAACAAAGTTAGGCTTTACGTATCTAAGCTACGAGTAGTATATATAGAGCTAGAGGCTTGTCTAGAGGTACTAGTAACTATAGTAGGTTCGAATACTATAGATATTATTAGAAGAGCTATATCTAGACTAAGTACTCGAATTAGTACCTATAGAAGAACTATATCTTATAAGAAGTATACTAGACTAAAGTAGCTAAGATACTAACTAGGAAAAGTAACTTAGGAAAAGGCAAGAGCCTAGTAGAGGATTATATCTAGGACCTAAAGCTAAAGTTAACCTAAGGAAGTAGGTAGATACCTTAAAGGTAAGATACTTATAAGAGGTAGTCGAGATATAGGAAGGCTTTTATAAGGCTATATTCCTACTCGACGATTATACTAATATAAGCCTTGTATTATATAAGTATATCCTACGATATTAGCTATAGCCTATTAGTAGTACGAAGCTACTAAGCTTAGAGTTATATATATAGGACTAAGAGTATTACTATAGCGCCTTTATAATCTATATATAGCTTACTAATAATATAGGAGTAGAGTATAAGAGCGATACTATCTACTATATAGCGCCTATAGGTAGGCTATTAGTTATTCTAGATAGGTCTTAGTAGTAC
The DNA here is from genome assembly GCA_002236755.2 of Dothistroma septosporum. Classification (NCBI taxonomy): domain Eukaryota; kingdom Fungi; phylum Ascomycota; class Dothideomycetes; order Mycosphaerellales; family Mycosphaerellaceae; genus Dothistroma; species Dothistroma septosporum. The sequence goes on from NBZP02000011.1 coordinate 235,234, forward strand.
TATAATTATATTATTAAGATCGATAGGTAGAACTAATAGCTCTATAGTATAGAGACGTATATAATCGAGTAGTATATATATACGAGTTTATAGACGACCTTAATAAGATAGAGTAAGTATTTGCTATAAGTATTTAGTCTATTATAATAGCCGAGAATAAGGTACTAGACTAGCCTTAAGAATTCTCTAACTTCTAAGATATATATATATCTAATAAGTAAGTAAAGCACAAGATACCTAATAGAGTTAAGTATACAATTAATCTCGTAGATAGTAAGAAGCCTCTATTTAAGCTACTATACTACTAGTCGATTACTAAGTTAAAGATATTAAAGAAGTACCTTACTAATATAATAGAGAAGAGTTAAATTAGGTAGTCTATAAGTAAAGTAGGTATACCTATCCTATTTGTACTAAAGAAGAATAGTACTCTTAGGCTCTATATTAACTATAGAGGCCTAAATAAGATTATAGTAAAGAACTACTACCTATTACTACTTATTAGTAAGATACTAGACTAGCTACAAGATTTAGCCTTCTTTATAACAATCGATTTAATAGACGTATACTATTGTATTTCTATTAAGTAAGGTAATAAGTAGAAGACTATATTTTATATATACTATAGATACTACAAGTACCTAGTTATACCTTTTAGATTAACTAATATACTAGTAACTTTCTAGGAGTATATTAACTACACTTTAGTAGGCCTAGTAGATAATACTTATATAGTATATCTAGATAATATCCTTATCTATAGTATTACGTATAAGAAGTACGTACGAGCTATACGCGTAGTACTTATAAGACTCTAGAAGTTCTTTCTATTTACGAACCCAAAGAAGTACTACTTCTTTTAGTATAAGGCTAAGTTCCTAGAGTTTATTATAAGTACTAAAGGCGTCTCGATAGATAGGAGTAGAGTAGTTGTAATCGAAAAGTAGCTATAGCTAGAAAGCTTCTATAATATATAGTTATTCTTAGAATTCTATAACTTCTATAGGTGCTTTATTAAGAGTTACTCCAAGATATACAAAGTACTAATAGACTTACTTAAAGGATCTAAGAAGGGGAAAAAGCCTAGTCTACTTATATAGAGTAAGCACAAGAAGTATATATTCTAGTAGCTTAAATAGAGCTTTCTAAAGGTACTTATCCTAAGATACTTCAACTCTATACTACGTATACAACTCGAAACTAACGCGTTAGGCTTCGTAATTATAGGTATTATATTGTAATTGTTCGAGCTCTACTAGTATCTAATTACGTTTTACTTACATAAGATAATTCTAGCCAAAATAAACTATAAGACCTATAATTAGAAGCTTCTTATAGTAGTAGAAGCGTTTAAGTATTAGTAGCTATACCTCGAAGGCGTAACGTATATAGTCTAGGTACTAGTCGACTATACGAACCTCTAAGAGTTTATAATAGTAAAGTAGCTAAATAGGTAATAGGCTCGATAGGTAACCTTTCTATAGTTATTCGACTTTTAAGTTAAATATAGGCTAGGTAAAACTAACCTAGCTAACGCGCTATTAAGGCGTAGCGACTATATAGTAGTTACTTAAAAGACTTCGAACCTATTACCTACCTTATAGAGTAAGCTAGCTTTCTAGAAAGATTCCTTAGGTAGTAGAGAAGAGCCTATAGTAAGATATATAGTAGCTATATACGATATACTATAGGAGGAATAGTAACTCGAAGTTATACTACAAAATAAATAGTTACTACTAGTATCTATATATATAGTAGTAGTTGGAGGTAAGAACGCCTATAGTCTAGGTAGTATAGTATTAAAGATACTAGTTAAGGTACTCTAGGACTATAATAATAAGTATTAAGTATACCTATTATATAAGAGTTATAAGAGTATTACTAATAGTCTTACCTCTAAGAATAGATTAGTATACTATAGCAAAGCTCTATATATACTAAAGGACTACGTATTATAGATATACCTAATATATATATACTACGATAATATACTTATAGGCTATTTTAGTATAGATAAGATCTAAGAGCTACTAAGTAGGAAGTACTAGTAGAAGACTATAAGTAAGGACGTTTCTAAGTACGTAGTAGCTTATATTACGTACTAGACGTCGAAAGTAAGGTACTATCGGCTATATAGTAAGCTATAACCTCTATCTAGGCTAGACTACCTATAGTAGGAAATTACTATAGATTTTATTATAGACCTACTACCTAGTATATATAGTAGCTACGTATACGATACGATCCTAGTAATAGTCGACTACTTCTCGAAGATAGCTTTATATATCCCTACTACAAAGAAGTATACTTCTACTAAGCTAGTACAACTATTACGTAATAAGGTAGTATAGTATTATAGTATACCTACGAGTATTATTAGTAATAGGGGTATAGTATTTACTAGCTAGTTTTGGAGCGACTTCTACTTCGAGATATAGATATATTATAAGCTATCTATAGCCTTCTACCTATAGACAGATAGCTAGATAGAATAGGCTAACCAAATGCTCGAATAGTACCTAAGGTATTACTATAGCAAAGAGTAGACTAGATAGGCTAAATAGCTTACTATAGTAGAGTTTACTACTAATAATAGTATATACTAGGTACTTCGTATAAGCTCCTTCGAAGTAGTATATAGTTAGTAGCCTAAAATTGCTCTATTCCTAACAATATCTTAGGACGAGATATCTAAGAGAGAGGTACTAGTAGTAATTATATTAGTAAACTATATATAAGAACTACGCGTAATACTTAAAGAGTACTAGAAGGTTATAGTAGAATACTAATTATACTACTATAACAAAAAGCATAAGCCTAAAAGCTACTATATAGATAAGATAGTACTACTATTAACCAAGAACCTAAAACTAGCTATACTAAAGAAGAAAATAGACTCTAAGTTTATTAGACCTTACTATATTATCGATACTATTAGAGTATAGGCATACTACCTAGTACTACTAGTAGGATTATATATCTATAACGTCTTCTATATATCTCTATTAGAACTCTAGATAAGTAGTAATAATAAGTAGATAGGAAGTATACTACTTATAGACAAGAAAGAGTAGTATAAAGTAGAAGTAGTACTAGATAGTAGGAAGTAGAAAGGCAAATAGTAGTATCTAGTTAGGTAGAAAGACTAGCTAGAGGAGTATAATAGCTAGGAGCCTATAGCTAGCTTAGAGAGTATACTACGCCTAGTATATAAGTTCGAGGTATTACGAAGAAGAAAATAAAAACCTAGTATAGAGAAATAAAGGAAAAAGATTTATCTATCTATAAAGACAATCTAAAAAACCCTTTATAGTATAACCTATATAGGAAGTATAGAGAGTATATATACGTAGCGTATACGAGTAGCTAGTAACCTAGGTATCTACTCCTCTATAGAGTTATCCTTATTCTTCTCCTTCTTCTCCTATATAGAGGCTAGTAGAAATACCTTATTAGTAGTACTAGTATCGATATTATTAGCCTATAGGAACTAGAATATAGTTAGTATACGAAGTACAAGTAAGGAGAATACAACTTATAGTATAGCCGAGCTCGAAGAGCCTATTAAGAGTATAGGTCTACTACTACTACTTAGTAAGTATAGAGGTATTACTAAGTAGGCTAGATATATATAGACTACTTAGGCAAGTCTTACGATTATTACTAACTTGCTTATTATTATAGGTAGTAAGCTACCTTATACTCTAAATCTATATATTAGAATAGGTTATAACGCGTAGAAGATATACTAGCTCTATAAAAGTAAGTCGAGTTTACTTACTAAGATAATATATTACTCGAGATTAGTAATCTTAGTATTAAGCTTACTACTCTCTTACTAACTAAAGTAGATAGTAAGGTTATTACGAGTATTATAGGCGACGCGTAGGCAAGATACTAGCTTAGTAAGCAAGGCGCTAGTATTAGTAACGTAGGTATAGTAGCCTTTATAGTAGTAGTTATACTTCTTAAGGAAATTACTACCTATAATACTATTATAGTCGTCGATCTCGTCTAGTAGAGAGTTAGTAAGATACTTGTACGTAAGGTATATAGACTTACTCTTAATATAGTATAGTAGATAGTATATATATATACTAATATTAGTCTTTAGCTTAGTAGTAGAAGAGAGTATAATAAGCTATACTATATAGACGTTACACTTATAGTTAGTAGGTATAGTAGAAGCGTTGCGTACGAGTATATTCTAGTATATAGTATTGTCTACTTAGAAGGTAGGATCTATATTAATAATAATAGTAGTAGTATAGCTAGTAATACTACTACGAATATAGTATAAGGCTAGTATAAGGAGATAGTAAGGCGCGTAAGAGTCTCTATAAGATAGTTAGGAAGTTTAAGGTATATAAGAAGAGTACGAGTTTTTGTACTTTCTATACTAGTCTATATAGGTAGTTACTAGAAGTAATAGCTTATAGTAAAATACTCCTACTACCTTACGTATACGTATAAGTAATACAAGTAAGTTATAGGAGAGGCAAGAGAGGCTTCTATTCTAGTAGCCGAGCTAGGAATAGCTCGTATAGGAAGGGAGGTAATTATAATAGTAGCTAGCTAGGCTAGTAATACTAAGGCTAGTAAGGCTAGCTAGCTTTAATATTAGGAGTCTATAGAACCTACTCGGCGTAGAAGATTGTATATAATACACGTACGACTAACCTACGCGCTACGAGCTTTAAGAAGAAGGTAAGAATTAGTCTTACTTTCGATTAGTTAGATTATAAGTATACTATATATTACGATATCTCCTATTATAATTACTATCTAAATACGTCCGAAGAGCACCTCTACTAAAGCCTTACAATAGCTAGCTCTAAGCTCTTAAATAGTTATAGTCTAGACAATCGAAAGCTCGAAGGTATATATTACTATTAAAGCATATATTATTACCTATATAAGAGAAGAGCCTTAAGAATAAGGAGTCGTAGCTTTATAATTAAGCTTTGAATATATCGATAGGCCTTACTACTAAGGCTATTACTATTAAGGAAGATAAGGATAATATTAATATAGATAATAAGAATTATTATAAGGTAGAAGAGGTAGAAGAGAATAAAGCTATAACTACTAAAGTAGAGCTACTATTTAAGTTCTCTTATAGCCTCTCTTTTCGCGTATTATATAGTACGAAGACTATAGATATAAAGATATAGCCGTCTATTAGTAGTAATAATACTACTATATTATTACTATATAGATAATATAGTTATCGAAGTAGAACCTAACCTATAATAAGACTAGCTATTAGTATACTAATATCTATAAACTATATACTAGTTATATTATATCCTTATTCGAGTACTATAGACAACTTAGCCTAGTAAATAATCTACTATAAGATCCGGATATAGCTAAATACCTCCTATACTATAGTAAGATATAGCTAAAACTATAGGTATAGTAGTCGAAGAAAGGTCTCTAACTTAAACTCGCCTATCTTATTATTAAGTATAGTATAGGTATACTAGCGTAGATATCTAGTAGTTAGTAACGTACTACTTAGAGGTCTACTAATAAGACTTAGCTTATAGCTATTTACCAAGGGACTTATAGTACTTAATATAGCTCTAATAATAGACTATTTGTAGATAGTAACTTACTACTCTAGTATAATAGTATAGTATTTAATAAAGACAATTATCTTATATTAGATATAGTACTAGTAGACAATAACTTTATCTTATAGCTAATAAAGTAGTAGTACTATAGTAACTACTACTACTCTAACTTTAGTAAGACCTACTTCTTTACTAGACTAGATAACTCTAAAGATTACTATAAGCTTAGTAACGAGATTACGCGTCGATAGTATAAGGCTACGAAGGTATACGAGCGCAATAGTAGTAAGCTATATTATATACTACTTAATCTAGGTTCTATATTAACTATAAAGTTATAGAAGTCTAGAGGTAAGAATAAGTTAAATCTATATAGTATATTTATATCGAAGTAAGCTAGTAGTATCTCCTTTATCTTTAAGTAGTATATTAGCTATAGTCGATATAGTATTATATTGTCCTTACTAACTCGCTACTTACTATCGACTTTACTACTAGTTCTATTTAGCTCTTAGCCTAATACTATAGAGCTAAGTATAATCGTTTGGAGGTACTTCGACTAGCTTATCTATAATAGTATATTCTAGTAGAATTGGAGTACTAATCTAGATACTATATACGACCTACTTATTAATAACAAGAACTTCGACCTATAGTAGATCTATAATATTAAGACAATAGTATAGATAAAGGAATATAACCTAAGAGAGAGACAATATACGAAGCTAAAGGTAGATATCTAGAAATATTACTATAGTACTACGTACTAGTAGTAAGATTAAAGGTATTATAGTAGCTTAATAAGATATTACTTTAGTAAAAATATAAAGACTTTAAGCTATAGTATCTTAATACTACGTATATAGTTTAACTCTAGATCTAGACGAGAATATTACTAATAGTCTAAAGAATCGATACGTATATTATATATATTATATATAGTATTATATCGTATTTACTATTGTTGTCTATATAGTAAGCTTTAGAGCTAATAATTCCTAAGTAGAATATTATTACGTAGTATATTCTCCAATTGGTAGTAGAAGTACCTATAACTTCGATATATGTATAGGGAAGTAGCCTTAGTATATATAGATATAAGGTCGAGAAGATTAGTTTATATATATATACTCTATAACTATATATCTAATTCTAATACTTGTTTTTTCCTAGTATAGTAATTATATAGAATAGTAATAATATCAAATAATAATATAAATATAGAGTTTTCTCGTAGAGATTTAGTATATAAAGCTATTAGACTCTCTCTCTAGCTTATATTCGAGTACTACCTACCTATATAGTAACTCGTAGCCTTACTATTAAATTACTTACTTCTATATTAATATCTTTATTCTTAACTATATTAGTAATATTTATACTTCTAGAACTACGTATATATATCTACTATCTCGAATTACTTAATAGTAATACGTATAAATACTTCGAAGTTCTTATATATACTAGTATTACTAATATACCTCTTTACCTAGTTCTTTAGTACGTCGAATAATAGCTCGATTAGGTTAAAGTCTAGTAAGTATAGTAGTAAGTACTATAGATATATTCTAGCTTTTCTACTTAACTCTTCGATATACTTACTATAATAGATAGACGTATTATCTATTACTAAGAACAACTCTCTTTTAAGCTATAGTAGTATAGTATACTCTAGCTAGGCCTCGAATATCTTGGCGTTAATACTACCTTAAAAGACAATAATACTAGGAAGATATCTATTACTTATAATAGTAGGTAGTACTAACTATTACTTCTCTCTTTTATAGAAGTCTCTTTCGAAATATAGTACGCCTATAGGTATCTAGCCTCTCTTTCTCTATCTAGTATACTTATTCGACGCGCTCTTATCGATATAGTAGACTTAGTCTATTAGTATTAGCTCTTACTATAGTCTAAAGTAATTACGTACCTTCTTATTACGTTCCTTTATAAGGTAAATAGTAATCTTTCTCGACTAGTTCTACGCCTTTAATAGACGCGATATATAGCTCTAGCTAACTACTATATCGAGCTCGTTATATAGGTACTATACTACCTTATCTTAAAATATAGTAGGCTAATCTATAAGGTACTATAATACGTATTCTTCGACAATTAGTAAAAGAGCTTATAGGTATCTAGAGCTACGATTAAACGTACCTATCTTATAGTATATAGTACTAAAGAGAAGGTAGTTATTACGATACTTGTCGACTATATATCTAGTAATATTAAGGCTATTGGCGATATCTTAATTACTATAAGAAGTCTTATTAAATAGATACTAGATATTATACTACTACTAGTTAGTAAGCCTATAGTCTATAGTAATAATACCTTAGATTAGTAATAATAACAATATAACAACGACATAACGAGATAGTATATATAGTACGAGATTCCTAGGTTCTATAGTAAGAATCTATAGAGCTTAGTAGAATAGTAATACTATAGCTAAGTAATATAGTATATAGAGTATAGTACATAATACTATATATAGTAATACCTCTATAGGTATCTATTAGAGACCTTAGTATAGTAAATTGGAATTAGTAACAAGATCCTATATTAGCTCTACGTCTAGATAGCCTTATATAGAACTATTTTGTAAGTAAATATTAAGAGATATTAGATTTTAAAGAAAATAGAAGTAATACTCTTAGTAGCTAGGCTTCTTAGATAGTAACTATAATAGGTAGAATATCTAAGTAGTAGCTAAACTATATAACTAGTAGCTAAAATAAGTAAAGTAATAGCTAAGTAGTAGCTAAATTATAGAATAGTAGCTTAAGTAGTAGCTAATATAAATAAAGTAGTAGCTAAGTAGTAGCTAAGCTATATAATTAGTAGCTAAGATAGATGAAGTAGTAGCTAGATAGTAGCTATAAAGTTTTTAATAAAGTTTATTATAGATATAAATCTAAAGTTAAAGAGATAGAATAGTAGAGTAACTCTACTTCTAGATATCTACCGTAAATTACTAGTTAATATTAAGCTAGCTTTTTTACCTATTAATTACTATTTCGAACCCACTTCGCTTATCCAGACTTATCGGGGGTTGTTGCGCAAAAGTTTCTAACGGACATCCGTATAGCACCCTTCTTATTCCTCTTCACAATTCGCATTATCTTCCTCCTCCTGTCCTACATCGATTTCCATCACCGTACATCTGCACCTTTGCATCTGCCACATCTTTGTATTCTGGTGGCGAAGCTATCGTATGCAAATGCCAAATGAAGTCCTTGCAATGGTTCATTTACGGCCCCTTGCATGATATAGGGCACGCAATGCGGAGCAACGTGGGTGCATGACCAGGGAGTATTCCTGTTCTCTAAAAACAGATACATGTACCTCTCGCACGATGACATGATGTCATTTCATCTTCCGCCAGCATCAGCGTTGTGTTTCTTGCCTCTGCTGCTCTCCGCTGCTCACAAGCAGTCGGCCACGAGCGCATAGCAGCAAACCAATTCGATCGGTCGTCCGCATGATGCTCAGCTATGGATTCTGGTCAGCAGTGGCTGCTTTGCCGCTTCTGACTGTGGCTCAGGACACGATATCCAGGCCGTCGGTGCTTCCCAATGGCAAATACGAGATCTCAGCCGAAGGCATCAGAGCGCAATTCATTCCGTACGCTGCTTCAATCACGAATCTCTTCATCCAAGACGTCCATGGCGTAGAACGCGACATCGTTCTCGGTTTCGACAATGCGACTTGTTACAGCATCTCGAAATTGCACCCACACCTGAACGGCGTTCCCGGAAGATATGCGAACAGAATCAAGAACTCAACCTTCACGATTGACGGAACTACTTACCATACCGATCCCAACGACAATAAGGGCCTTGACACGCTTCATGGCGGCAGCAACGGTTGGGATTATCGAAACTGGACTCTGGTTGCTCACGCTCCAGACTCGATCACTTTCTCGCTCGCCGATGGAGATGGAGAGATGGGCTTTCCTGGCGACGTGGTAGCAAATGTGACTTACACTGTCACGCCTTACCAATGGCATCTGCGGATGACTGCGTTGGCGACCACCAAGAAGACGTCAATCATGCTGAGCAGCCACGATTACTGGAACTTGGACGGCTATCAAAATCCTGACACTCCACTGGTACTCAATCACACCCTGCATATGCCATATGCTGACCAGCGCATCGCAATCGACGGCATTTCAGTCCCCACTGGCGATATCTTGATAAACGCAAAGAATGGTTTGAACGACTTCTGGTCAAGTCCGAAGCAGTTGGGAGCGAACTTTACCAATCCTGACCTCCTCGGCAACTGCGGTACAAATTGTACCGGCTACGACAACTGCTTCCTCACAAATCGAGATCAGCTTGGATCTTGCGATTGGCGCGAAAATCCAGTGTTGACGCTCGCGAGTCCATTCTCCGGTATTCAGGTCGATGTCTATACAGACCAACAAGCACTTCAAGTCTATACCTGCAACAACATGAATGGTGAAATTTGTCCCCTTCCTCGTTCGTACCATCGCTGACTTGCCGTAGGTACCTTTGCACTGAAGGAAACCCAAGGTTTCTTCAATGACCCTTCTCGACCTCGTGTGTCGAACAAGTACGGCTGCGTCGTTCTGGAAGTGGAAGACTGGATCGATGGAATCAATCACCCGGAGTGGGGAAGGGAGAGGAGGCAGATTTTTGGACCTGCTGATGATCCGTATGTGCTGCAGGCCACGTATAACTTTTCACTGAATCATGAGCTGGTGGCCTCGAACGATGGTACGACTTCGGGGTAATGGCGGTCGATAAAATCTTGAGCTCCAGCGCATTGGACGTCGATAGTAGTTGTGAATCAACTGGCTTCATTAATCGTATGCTTACATGCCGGAGACGGTCGCTTACATATAGTGCAGTGTGGTCATCCGTGCAGCATGATATCGGCCGTTGTCCCAGTCCATGTCGAGCACATCGATAGAGACAGAGGTATTGCTTAATCACTCAGGCCACTTTCAGCAGCAGCAGCAGAAGAAGGGATGTTCCACCACTCGAGAAGGCGCCTGAAAATCTCGCCCGTCTTCCACAATTGAGCAGAATCGGGACTGGACCCAGAACCAACCATAGCCACAACACCATCATCAATACCTCGAATCCCCAACGTTCGTCAATCCCTCAACCACCCCCAACGATCTCCAAATACTGCCCCACCACCTCCACAACCTGCTCCTCCAAACTCCTCAACCTAAACCCAAACATCTCCTCCGCCTTCCTCCCATCACACCTCAACACAAACGTCGGCGAATTTCCATCATTCGGCAGAATCCCCTTCCTCACAGCCTCTGGGAACTTCTCCGCCACCTTCACATCATTCTACTGTCTATCGTCACCAGAGCTTGAGATGATATAACTCTGATTTCTGGGGATCCTCGGGTGCACAGCTTCGACGTGAACCTAAGCGGCGTCGTGGACTGAGGTGGTGGCGCAGACGTGCGGGGGGGGGGGGGGGGGGGGGGGGGAAGTCTCGCCTAGAGTAGGGGCGAGGAGGAGCCAGTTCGTGCCGGCTTTTAGGTCGGAGAGGGTTTTGGCAGTGTCGTTGCGGCCTTGGATGTAGGAGGGGTGAAGGTGGATTACGTCGAAGCGGAGGGTTTGCGCTTTGATCGATTCTTCGGATTTGTTTAGGGCGGTCACTTTGGAGGCCCAGTAGGCGTGCATGTTCAAGGCGTAGGGGCCTGTTGGGGTGACGATGCGGTCTTCGGGGTTGAGGGTGCGGTCGAAGGGGCCGCCGATGAGGGCTTCCCAGTCTATGATGGATAAGCAGGACGAAGTGATGACGATGCGCTTGACGGTGCCGCTTTTCTGGGCGGCTTCGAGCATGCTTAGGGTCCCTTGGACGGCGGGCTGGATTAGTGTTGCTTCGAAGTCTCCGCTTTCTGCGGCATTCGGTAGTGGTGAAGCGATGTGGATGACATAGCTGACATCTTTGATGGCTTCGAGGTAGGCGTCTGGGGCTGTGATGTCAGGCACTACTGCGAAGGATAGATTCGTGTTGGTATTTAGCTCGACGAGAGCTGGGTTGGACTATAGCGCCTTTGCCTAGGACCCATGAGTGGCCAATTTATGTGGGTATTGCGAGTCATTCTTACCTTTGCTTCACTCCTAATTGTTGCTCTGACGTTGTACCTTTGCTCCAGTACATAGCGAAGCACACGGAAGCCAGGATGGCCAGTGGCACCTGTGATCAGAACAAGTTCTCCAGCCATATTGAGTTCCAAGTCTGCAGTATGATGATACAATGGCAGCGACAAGCACGGCTTACTGCTCGAGGCGCCATCTTATATGCGATGATGTTGGAGTGTTCAGCCGCAGCCGTTCCCACTACAGCACAGCTTGTGGCTACAGGGCAACTGGTGGGCGGCGTGATGCTCGACGCCTTCGCCTAAGACGCGAGCTGCAAAGGCGGTGACACCAGCTGATGTGCATAACTTGGGGCCTGGTTGACCGGGTTGCGCTTGTTAGCAATAGCTGTGATAGGGCTGGCTTGGCTCCTTTCTCAGCCATTTGCCATCATGTCAGTGGTCCGGCGAAGGACTGATTAGCAAAGCGCTCAGCCGATGCCATCTTCCATTGTCCCTTCCCTTTGCACTGCTACAATCAATTTGTCTTTGCCAATGACGGACTTGATCTCGTCCTTCAATTGCATGATGGCTCCGTGAAGACGAGCGGCAGTACGCGGATATTGTATCATCTTCTTGCCCCATCTGTGTTCGACAAATGGTACGGATAAGAATTCCGAAAGGTGTCTCGAAGTCCAGGTAGCTTTAAGAGTTCGGTCTTCACCTGTACTTGCGTCGAGTCTATAGCCATCGTTGCAGGTGCCTGTGATGATCTCGATGGTGTGTATTGAAGTATGGTAAACCAGGCATACGTTTAACGACGTGGCACGACGAGTCCTCCCAGAACTGTCGCCACGTGCTGTGGAATACTTCCCTGCTTGTCGGAAATCCTTTGGGCCGGATGTGCGATTTGTGAGAGACTCTGCGTTCATCTGCTGGAAGACTTGCTTTAGTGGAGGCGAAGGAGTGCAGTAGCTTATGGTGAGATTTTCGCGCTATAGTGTCAGAAGTCAGTAGACGTGTTCGTAGACGACGTCACGCAATTCTTGGGTAGGTTGAGGAACCCAGTGAGCGGCATGTTGTCGTCGAGGTGTTGGTCTAGTACAATCGCATCGTAGATATGATACTGATCCGCCACTGCATGTTGTCAGATAGACAACCTGCGTGTGTATTTATCCTGTCCTCCGTACTCAAACCAATGTTGTCTTGTCATTGAGCTCTCATATTTTCTGGATCCATAGAATCGACCGGATCTACAGTGCCACCTGTGCCATCGCTCTGAGTGTCTTCGTGTGACAGCGATGTTATGACTTCGTCATGTGGCCCATGTTCTCGTCCATGGCAATTGCTCTAGGTGTCGACGCGCCGAGGTCATTGCTTGTCAGTGAGCACTTGTCTACCGCTTGCTGCCTCGAAAGGCCATGGAAGTAAACTTGTACATTGCACACTATCCAGCTCGCAAGGTCAGTGCTTCTTCAAATAAGCAAATATGGTATCTCAGTGTCATCAAATCCCCAACGCCTCTAGCCCATCTCCTCTTTCCTACTTATATTGCGGCTGCGTCGGCTGCTGGTACGGGTTTCCAGCATTCCAGCCTTGTGGCGGTCCTTGCTGGTTCTGCAATGGTATCTGCTGTCCACCTCCTCCGTTCATCTGCTGTTGTACGTCGGGTCGGTGCTTGATGTCTTGGTGGAATCGGCAGATGTGGCAGCTGACGTCGTGGTATGGCTTAAGGGAGAACGGGATGATGGGCACGAAACAGAACGTGAACCACTCCCTGTATGCTGTGTCAGCTTGCGACCTCGATGACAATGTTGAAGAATAGCTTACCATCGCTTCGTTATTTTCCCGCTGAAATTACCGCAGTTCTGACATTGCACCGTGATATTCTCGTAGCCGGCTAGTAGTGACTGGAAAGCTGGTTCGGCAGTTAGCTCGAGCTCATCGGCGTCGCGTTCGGCGTTGCGCGGTGGTTCTGGTGGCGTGACGTACTGTGCGTGCCGCACGTGAAGATGAAGGCCATGACTGAGTCGGTAGGTGCTTCAGGTGGTTATTGGTGTCTTGTATCGCGTTGGAACAGATAAGGACAGGCTGCGCAGAGGAATGGCAATGGTGACGACGTCTTCGAGATGGAGGCGTTGCACGGCGAGAGGCTTGGACGCCCGGCAGAAAGCTCGCTTACCTAATCTGGGGTATGGTGGTCGTCCGTGCCGTCGTGTCGGGCCGGTTGATCGGCGCTGCAGGTGAAGTCAATCGAGTCGCGTGGTGAGAACGTGAAGAATGAGGCCGTGGAAAGAGGAATTGAAGATCAGGGGGCGTAGAGCGCTCGTGATAGAGTCCCATGCCTTGCTGTCATGTACATAGAACATGATTATCCGTACAGCTGAATGACCAGAACATGAACACCGCTTCGTGGCGCGTCTATTGGGTCTTGAACAGCAGTATCGCGCAGTGGCCGAGGTAGAAATAGATGAAGTGCTTCGTCTCTGTTGGGTCGTCAGTCGAAAAGTCACGGTTAGTCGCCACTTGTCCGTCGACTGACCATGGGTGACGAAGCTGCCAAAGTTCCTGCCGACGATGCAGTGCCAGGTCGCGCCCTTTCGCTCGTCGAACTGTTATGAGTGAGTCTTCAAGTCATCATTGGTCAATCTCACTATGACATACTGTTCGCTTGATATGGTGCGCAATCTCCTGCCAACATTCATCAGCACGCTGTTGGCCATGGTGATTCTACCATATCTTACCTTCTCAATGGTGAACTTGTCCATTGCCTCTTGAGCTACATAATATCAGTATGAGGCTTGAGCGACATCATCATTAATGCGTACCAACTTCAATGGCTTCTTGCTGCATATCTTCACTCTACGTGTCAAGTCAGACGCGGATACTCCCGTCCACGCAACTTCGCGTATCCTGCTGCCTGTATGAGAAACATACCATATCGACGGACTTGATCTGGGCTAAGTCGTGATCAGCCGTGCATGTCTTTTTGGCGCCTGAGCAGAAGATGTCTTTACCGTCAAGCTTCTCCGGCTTCATGCTCGAGTCGTCCTTGAGGTCCGCCATTCTGGCTGTGGTTCGGTTGCGGCTGGGCAGAATATGAGAGCGCGTGAAGAGACTCGACAAGATGAGCGGTAAGGACGGGGTCAAGGTATACGGAAAAGGTTTGGGTGTGGCGTGTTGTGGTAGAGAGAGGAAGTGCACGTGTTGTGATATTCGGTAGAAGTGTGGGAGAAAGCTGCACACCTGAGGCGCGTCTGCGTTTTAAGCTTTCGGCACTTAGCGAGCAGAAGTGGAGCAACTTTTCTCGACCTGGCTACGAAATTTGTCGTGTAACTCGACTTTGCAAGCAGGCCTTCTGTCGCTGGAGCCTGACATAGGTCCATCGGCGCGTCTAACGGAATTAGAGGCATACATCATGGACTCTCCGACGCGTATCTTCGTCAAAGGTCTCCCTCCAAAATTCTCCGAGACGGAGCTGCGAAAGCACTTTTCGCAAAACGACCGATTGATTACAGATATAAAATACTTTCCCGATCGACGATTCGGCTATGTTGGCTTCAAGACGCACGAAGACGCTCAAGCCGTCGTCAAGTACTTCAACAGGACGTATGTGCGCATGAGTAGGATCGGCGTGGAGCTCGCGCGGCCAATCGAAGAGCGCGCGCCTCCCACCGCGAGGAAGTCTGTCCAAGATACTGTTGCGCCTTCAACACCTTCAAAACGCAAGCGTGAGGTTGAGACTGACGTGCAGGACGATCCGAAGCTGAAGGAATTCTTGGAAGCGTACAAGAGCAAGAGTAAGAGAAAGGAAGCTGAAGATGCACTGATGCAAGATGCTGCGGCCGGCGCTGCTCAAGAGGATGCCACACTCGAGGTGCCAACAGCAGACAGCGACGATGAGTACGAGCAAGTGCCGAAGAAGGCGAAACGAAGCAAGCCAGATGTACCGAAGGGGGACGAGGCGCTCTCTACAGCACTACCTGCGGCCGAGAAGCCGAGTACAGAAACAGTGGATCAAGCAGAGCAGTCCTCGGAGGAAGTCGCACCAGTATCTGATGCGGATTGGGCGCGCTCTAGAACCAGTCGACTTCTAGGGTTACTCGACGACGAGGAGGAACGACCGACGGCTGCCCAGGCGCACAGCACCACGGACGGTGACGATGAAGTAGAGACAATTTCGAGGGGCAACGAAGTCGTCGTTGATGAGCCTGCGTCTTCGATACCCACCCCACCGGCAGATGAGATACAAGACAAGGACGGCGACACATCAGCAGCAGAGCCGATCGATGCTGAAGTGGAAGCAGTGCGCAAAAGCATGCGTCTGTTCGTTCGCAACCTACCCTACGATGCTCAGAAAGAGGACCTGGAAGCCGAATTCGAACGCTTTGGTAATCTTGAAGAAGTAAGCAGTCCTCAATTTCCCTCATCCCTCCCTCCTTTACGTGATGAACATCCAGATAGGGACAGCTTATGCTACGGCATGTGATGCGACCTGGTACGAAGATTGTAGTAGATGCTTCTGTCGTCTGAA
Source organism: Dothistroma septosporum (assembly GCA_002236755.2). Lineage (NCBI taxonomy): Eukaryota > Fungi > Ascomycota > Dothideomycetes > Mycosphaerellales > Mycosphaerellaceae > Dothistroma > Dothistroma septosporum. The sequence goes on from NBZP02000011.1 coordinate 251,423, forward strand.
CATAGTGAAATGACTGCTCTCGAATCCGAATGATGCGGCTGTGGTACAAGTGGCTGACTGCGGTACTTCAGGTCCACATCGCGCTCGACAAGAAGACAGGCACCGCGAAAGGCTTTGCATTCATCCAATACTCCGATCCGGACTCCTCCGAGCAAGCTTTCGTCGATCGTGATGGACAGACATTTCAAGGCCGCCTCCTTCACATCCTCCCTGGCACTGCCAAGCGCGAAGACAAGCTGAATGACTTCGACCTGTCCAAGCTGCCTTTGAAGAAGCAAAATGAGATCAGACGACGTCGGGAGGCAGCAAGTTCGACTTTCAATTGGAACGCTCTCTACATGAATACTGACGCCGTGGTGTCAAGTGTGGCCAGGCGATTAGGACTGGCAAAGGTACGTGAATCATGTTGCGTGACTGGAACGTGCGCCGTGTGCTGTACGTCTTGAGACCTAGAAGCTTGACAGGCGTGCACGTCGGCGGCGTGGTACCTCGTAGACTTGCGGAAGCATGCTGATACGCATTCTAGTCCGAGGTCCTGGATCCTACAAGCAGCGATGCGGCCGTTAAACAAGCCCACGCCGAGACGCATATAATTCAAGAAACGAAGTCCTACTTCCGCCAGCAGGGAGTCGACTTGGACTCCTTCAAAAAGAGCCATCGAGGTGATACTGCGATACTTGTGAAGAACATCCCAGCTGATTGCAGCAAAGATGAATTGAAGCGCCTCTTTGAAGAGCAAGGGGATGTCCATAAATTTCTCATGCCTCCCGCCGGCACTATCGCAATCGTGGAATTCGCCAACGCAGCCCAATGCAAGGCTGCTTTCGGCACGCTCGCGTACCGACGTGTGAAGAGCTCTATGTTGTTCTTGGAAAAGGCGCCGAAAGATCTGTTCACTGCCAAGCCGGCATCTACAGACGAGACGGGACCAGAAGGCGTGAGCAAAGTCAGCACAGCAGACTTTAAGGACGCCGATCACACTGTACCAGAAACGACCGGCACAGTCACGCTGTTTGTTCGCAACCTGAATTTCAGTACCACTACCAAGATACTGTCTGAAGCATTCACGCCGCTCGATGGCTTCCTATCGGCACGAGTCAAGACGAGAGAGGATCCGAAGCGTGGCACATTGAGTATGGGGTTTGGATTTGCAGAGTTCCGCAGCACGAAGCAAGCACAAGCGGCCCTAGAGACCATGGATGGCTACACCCTTGAAGGCCACAAACTCCAGGTGCGTGCCAGTCACAAAGGAGCTGACGCGGCCGAAGAACGCAGGAAGGCCGATGTGGCGAAGCGATCCGCCGCACGAAGCACCAAAATCATTATCAAGAACTTGCCGTTCGAGACTACCAAGAAGGATGTGCGTGCGCTTTTTGGGGCATACGGGCAACTACGAAGCGTCCGTGTGCCCAAGAAGATCGATCGCGCCGCAAGAGGTTTCGCTTTCGCGGAGTTCACCACGGCCAAGGAAGCGCAGAGTGCAATGGATGCGCTTCGCGACACGCATTTGCTTGGTCGTCGCTTGGTGCTTGATTTCGCGGCTGAAGAAACAGAAGACGCCGAGGCTGCTATCGAAAAAATGCAGCAGAAGGTCGGCGCACAGGTCAACAAGGTTGCACTGCAAAAGCTTACTTCAGGCGGGAGGAAGAAGTTCACCACATCAGGAGGTGACGAGGAAGTGGATTGAGCTCACACGGGTCGCAGCCGCTCTACCTGATCTGTCGCTGTACTACCAGTGCGTCCTTCATCGAATTTGGCGACGCATGCGCTAGCGAATGCAGTCGGTCGATTGACATTCGGTCGATTTCAGGCTGATCACGTGGATGCATCAAAAGGGCTGAAGACACCGTTCGACCTCCTTGCTTCATCTGATGCAACCACTTTGCGACCTGCGACCTCATGCGACCTACCTGCGTCTTGGTAACGATTGCAGATCTTCACAATCGAAAGTCGTCTGCAGAAGAGCAACGCACGGGATTTCGTGCCAAATGTTGCCCATAAGCCTTCACGACGCGGGTCGACAATAGTACTTGCATTCCATCGCCTACGTTCTCGCATTCCTGCTTCCATGGCGATTGAGACAGCTGGAGATTGCCACCACGCCAAGCATTGATGTATCCCTTCCTCAATCGAAGTTCGCACCAGCACCCTAACGTCACCTGGCGTGCCCTTGCACTGGATTTGATGAGTTCGCCTCGAATGTCACTACTGTGCTATCTGAGGCTGCTGGTGCAGTCAATCGGCAGGCCAGCCGATCCTTCTACACTGCTTGAGCAGGCAGGGCCGAGATTGCACGCTCTCCTCCTGGGTCCCTGTTGGTGACACACAAGGCTAAGTCAGCAGTGCACCCTTCCTGTCCAGACTGTAGGTCGTTGAAGGTTCGCGTGTATACCCTCTTCATGTACTAGCATTGACGGCATCCCTACACCGGGAAGTGTTGTGCTGACGCTCTTTTCATCATTCAACCTAGTCGTTCCTTTGCAGACCTCGCAACAACATTCTCCAACTGCTTACGTTCCTTTCAAACATATCTCGTCTGTCAGAGCATCAGTCTGACGAATCACCGCTTATCCGCTGCCTAGTCCCTTAGACATTCTTCGCCGAAGCATTCTTTCACTGCGTGCCTCGAGGCTGGCTGGTACGCCACGCTCACAGAATGATTGTACCGGCACGGGTACTGCCCTCGAATGCGCCGCCGCTTGACGATGTCGACAATGGCCGTTCGTCGAGGGTATTGCAAGAGCACTCAGGCAACAGGCAGCACCACGACTATTCCTACGTAAACCCATCGGAGCAGAAGTACCCGTCATCACTATTGGCGGAGAATGTATACTCCCGTCACCAGACATCCCAGCCACAACACATCTATCGACAAACGCCGCTACAACGGCATCACTACCGACATGGACATGGACGAAACACGATGGGAAGCGGAGACGACCGCGCTCGGGTCGAGAAAGCTGCGCGGATTCTGTATCATCGCTTTCGCAACTCGGAGTCGTACATGAAGTATCGCACGCGGCAACAAAAGGATGATAAAGGTAATCAAGGAGAACAAAAGTGGCCTGATCGTCTGGAACAGGCTTTCTTTGAGGGTATGTCACTGACATTGAATCGATGTGATGTGGGCTGACACAAATTGCAGCTCTCGTCCGATGGCCACCGATGGGTCGCCGCAAAATGCTTCACAAAGATAAGCAGCGAGGCCGCAACGAGCTGATAGCAGACTACATCGAAGAAGTGACGGGCGAAGCACGAACACGAAAACAAGTCTCCAGCCATATCCAAGTGTTAAAGCCCTTCGTCGAAGGCGACCCCTTCATCATGCGAATGCTCTCAAAGGAAGATCTTTGCGGTCCCGGCGCTCAAATGTGGCAACGCGGCGGTCGAATGTCATCCGCCTACCACGATACCCGCCACCTCACAGCCCACCCCTGCATATCTCAACACCTCCCCTCCGGACCCCCAGCAATCCTCCTCGACTCCCACGCAATCCAGAACGCGAAGCAATCCCTTGACGTCTTCGCCCCCTCCGAATTCCAAATGTTCGTCCAGCAGAAATTCAAAAGCGACTCCGTCACCCGCCTCCACACGTACACCCAATCCATCTCCGGCCCCAGACGCGAAGATGTTCAACTCACGGACTGGCAGTCTCTTCAAGCATACCCGCTTCTGTCTGCCATCAACAATGTCCGCCCGTTGGACTGCAATGTTCTCCTCGCTGAAGCATCCCTCGCGTTCCCGAGGCGGCACTTCAAGGGCGAAGATGGGAAGTCTTTACCAGGAGTGGAGTTGGGAATATCGTTCCTATGCAATAGTCGGAGCCTCCCGGTTGATGCGCATGTGGTGTGCTCCACAAATTTCTACCGGCACGGAACGCATTTGAAGGAACATAGTGGAAGGGTGACGGTGCAGTTAACGGAGTCGAGTGAGGCGGGAATGGTTGAGACGCAGTTGAAGTTTGGGAGTAGCTTTTGGGCCAAGACGCTTGCGACGCTTGCTGGGAGTGTCAACGCACCGACGAATGATACTGAGGACCCGAGACTGAAGGTCCAAGAGCAGATCGACAGCATTACGGCGGCGCAGGAGGTTGCTGTGAGGGTTGATACGGGTGAATATGAGAGGCTTCTGGTGATCTATTGGAAGTTTCGGTTGAGTAGAGGGGAGAAGGGAAGGGCTTATTGGTCGAGGTTGTTGCTTCCACACTCTTCGACATTGAACGAGTTAGAAGGAGAGCAATACCCCGATCCCGACACCCACCTCAGACCTGAATATGCAACCACACAGTGCTGCAACGACTCGGTCTACGATTACAGCATGACATACACCGACCCTACACCATACGTGTCAGCCTCAGTCTCCCAACCAGCGTTACAGTCGCCATTCGAGTACGACAGTACCTCAGGCAGTGGTTCGGCTCTCACATCAGCCACCTGGCAATCACTCGACGAGATCAACACAGCACCGCAGAGCGCCATCGACGGTAATTTCGCGGACAACACTTTCGACTTCGAAAATGGCCACATCAACATCTCCTACGAGACAAAACTGGACTTCAGCAACTTCGACGAATTCGACTTCTCCGTTCCCGATCCGTTCTCAGGCGCAGCTGGGACCACCGATCCTAGTCTAGGAGAGGACGGGCAGACGACAATCGTGCAGGAGTATCCTCAACCGACAGGAGCTGAATTTTCACAGCCTTCCACCATACCTCAGCAGTATTCACCAGCCGAGTACTCGCAGTCCCAAATTGCCTTCGCCCAACCTACCACAACAGACTTCTCCCCACCCCATCAGGACTTTACTCAACCCTGGCCCGACTCATCCTACGCCGCTACATTCGACTCTCAACTTTCTGCGGGTGCGAGCTCTTATCCAACGGAAACGCAGGATGCCACCAACGTCTTCGACCCATACAGTACCCATTACGATCACTCATATAACGTCAGTGTCGGGCCTGAAAGTCAAGCGTACGGCGGCGCGGGACAGGATGCCGTGGTGAAGGAGGAGGATCCATTAGCTGCGCTCGCGGGTGTAGCGGGCGTGGTCGAGGGCAGGTATTAGGTGTTAAGACGATAATGGCGAACGACGAAAGGGAAGACTGACGATCGGTCATGATTCATATCTTGCATACTGCCGCGGTGCACGGGAGGCTATTGTCTGTGTATGTAATCTTTTCCGCTGGGACATTCTTTGGCGTCTGGCATTGCTACTGCTATGCAAACCCGGCAAGGCCATGGAACTTAGTGTGGTAGAAGTAATGGATGATCACGACGATGCGATGCATATGTACTCCTGCTCATGATCTGTGGTTTGGAGCCCGTCCTCTTCGCTCTTGCGTGTGCAACTGGAAACGATCAAAGTGGACTTTCCGCCAATGCTGCATATAGTAACGCTGCTCGGCCATAGGAGTTCTGCAAGGCGAGTAGGTATCCCGCTCCGTGTATCGGTAGATTACACTCGTCTCTGTTGAGTATGTATAGTTGGATGACTTCTGTCAAATCTCGTAGACGCGTCTTATCTGCTCTGTGATATCGCTCACTTTACCCTCGTCGGTGGAACACTCGCCATGCCGTCTGATAGTAGATATTCACGTAGATCTCATCGAAAAGGTGGCGAGGTGACTACCAGAAGTGACATCCCTTGGGTGCTGGCGCCGTCGGCGCTGCCACCTGCCTTAATACTGCGTGTTCTCGCTTCTTTGAGAGGTCGGCGAATAGAAATGGAGCCGCAGATACCGCTTATACAAAAGGACGGGCATTTTGCAAGCGCATCGACTTCGCTCGATATCGAGGCGTGGTAACAGCGTCACGGCGTTGACAGTCGCTGTGTCAGCTCCTCTCGAAACACTAGCACAAGAAACGGCGTCAAGCAACAACAAAAACCGCGGATGTCTCTCACTTACCTCGTGCCTTTACGGCAGTTTTTTCTTGTCTGAACATTTCCACAACGGGTATTGTGCCGATGTCTGCGTCATTGCCGCGCTATCTTCATCCTCTCTGCATGGCTTTTGATGCCGATCTGATGTCGAATGTCCTCGTTCTGTATGCCCAAGGGCCTTGGTGTTGGCATCTGCTGTCTTGGCGGCTTGGTGTCCAACCGAGCGTGACCGATTGAATGCGAGGCAGCTTCCCACGAGACACCATCGATCTGAATGGCCCGGTGCCGACGCTGTGTTCGGAATGTTGATGCGAGTGATGTATGACCGTGTCTTGCGTAATAAGGTCCTTACTGGGTGTGGTCCGCATCGTACACTGCGAATGCCAGAGACGAATCGTAGATGTCTACAGTCCGATTCCTAACCCGCGACTGGCCGCCATTTGAGCAGCAGCGCAAAGCATTGAATTTGCAAACGCCAGCACAAATGCCAAGGTTATTCGCACGATTTTAGTCTCAAGAAGCTCGCGAGCCGTTCATCCTCCCCTAGGCAAGCACACAAGTGCGCGCGAAGCAGGTTGCACACTAGAAATCTTCGAGAAGGAGCGCCGTGTCCCATTGACAGGTACTCCAATGAAGTGCCTCTGCGCTGACAGGTATATCCTCGTCACGTCATGCAAGTCGATGATGTTCCGGGTCCTCACGTGCTCTTATCAGCGCACGTTCGCTAGCTGGAACAACCAAATATGGAGAAGTTGCGCAAAGATCTCGGTTTCACCACGGCGCCAGCATGGGTGGACACACGGTCGGACGATCGGTCCGAAACTCGAGGGAGCTCGTTGGTCAGGCACAGTCGACAGATAGGCTGGCGACGGTCCTAGTTTTTATGGCTCCTGCGTATCGCGATGGTTCGTGCGTGACTTTAACCCCATGGGCGGGTAATAACTATTAAGTAAGAGATCAGTTGCGTGGATCCAGCACTACAGTATGCTTGGCTTATGAAAACTCCACTGCTAGCCTTTCGTCAGTCATTAATAGACATGTTCCTCTTCTCTTGCCGTCCGTGTGGTGTTGAAGCTCATTCTGCTGTCTCTCTTTGCATTTGACAAGCAGCCAGGATAGGTACTTCCACGGTCCGATCCCATCAACCTCTCCATTCGATAGCCAGTCAACTTTCAGGAAGTGCCTCTCAATTTTAGGATACTCGACAACAACCCGCTCAAGATGTCCGAGAAGAAGATAGGAGAGGAATTGGCTCCCGCGCCAACAACAGCATTCGGCGACATCGAGGACTACCCAAAGACCGACGCCACACACGATGCCGTCTTCGGTGAGATCAGTGAGGATGGACCAAACTACCGCGACGTTGGCTGGATGGGCACTGTCGTCCTCATGATGAAGACACAGGTTGGCTTGGGTGTGCTTGGTATTCCTTCGGCGCTGCATACTCTTGGCATGGTTCCGGGCGCCATCATCCTGATCATCATTGGAACCATGACGACCTGGTGTGGCTGGATGGTTGGCAAGTTCAAACTCACCCATCCGCAAGTCTACGGCATTGACGATGCTGGCGCGATCATGGGTGGACGCATCGGTCGAGAGATCCTCTGGTTTGGATTCGTCATCTGTGAGTAACGATTCTCCCGCGCCGTATGCAGATAACCACTGATGATCAGCAGACTTCGTCTTCCTCTCTGCTTCCGCCATGCTCGGTATCTCCATCGGCTTGAACGCTTTGTCAGTGCATGGTGCTTGCACGGCCATCTTTGTCGCGGTGGCCGCCATTATCGGCATGCTGTTCGGCAGCATCCGTACGCTCGGAAAAGTCTCTTGGATCGCATGGGTTGGTGTGGCAGGAATCCTGACTGCGGGTGAGGTTTCTCCTTGGACCTCGAGTAGATTTTTCGCTGACATGATGCAGTCTTTACGCTCACGATTGCTGTTGGCGTGCAGAATCGTCCTTCCGAGGCTCCTCAACAAGGTCCTTATGTCAAGGACTTCCAAATCATTGGCAAACCTACCTTTGCGGAGGCCATCTCTGCTGTCTCGACAATCGTCTTCGCATTTGCTGGCAGTAGGTCGTCTTTGACCCGATATGAAACAATCGAACGTTCTGACAATCATTCTAGCACCTGCTTTCTTTTCGATCGCTTCCGAAATGCGCGATCCTAAGCATTTCACCAAGTCCCTCGTCATGGCTCAAGCTGGCGTGTCGATCGTCTACCTCGTCGTTGGAGTTGTTGTGTATTACTACTGCGGCTCGTATGTGGCATCGCCTGCGCTTGGCTCAGCTGGTCCGTTGATGAAGCGAGTCTGCTATGGTATCGCGCTGCCTGGGCTTATCGCTAGCTGTATGCTCTTCGTTCATGTGAGTACTCCTGGTTGATAGTGCGAGAATCGACACATCCGCTGACTCCACAAAGTTGCCTGCGAAGAGCATCTTCATGCGCCTCATGCGTGGCTCCAAACACCTCACCGCAAACACAGCAGTACACTGGGGGACCTGGTTGAGCTGTACCGGCGGCGTCGTTATTGTCGCCTACTTGATCGGTAGTGGCATTCCAGTCTTCGATGGACTGATCTCTCTCATCGGAGCGCTGTTGGCCACATTCATGTCCTTCCAGCCGATGGGTGCGATGTGGCTGTATGACAACTTCAAGCGCAGCGTGTCGGAACGCAATGCAAGTTGGTATCTCGGGGTATCGTGGTCCATCTTCATCATTGTTGCAGGCACCTTCATCATGATCGGGGGTACCTACGGCTCCATCCTTGGAATCATGGACTCGGCGGACCGTACGGCTCCTTGGTCCTGCGCGGACAACTCGAACTCTGTGTCGAGTACTTAGATCAGGAAACGTGCATTCAAATAGCTATGAAAAGAACCTCCTGCGAACATCCAGACGTCTTGTGCTATCATCTCTGGTAAGTTCAGTGAGACGGCATGTTCTTCGAAGCGCATGCAGCTGTGTGATGTCGCGACAACACTCCGGTATCCGGATAAAAGCGCCAAGACGGCTCCATGTGAGTGCGTACGCCTGGTAATATCCATAGCGAGTTCTGGAGCCGGGCAAGCATTATTGAAGTCTCTGCACCTCTTTGGCGTTCGATCCACAAGCTGTACATCATATCAGTAGAAATCAACATAGGCTGCCAGGCGGACATCCTTGTCAAATCTTCAATTCGTGTTGATTATAACGCAATCATCCAGCCCAGTCACATCGAGAGAACTTGTCTGAAAGTGATATGCCGCTTGCATTCCGGCACTTCTGCAAACTGGTCGTCCAACAGCGTTCCTGGCTGACTGCGGCTGAATTGATGGAGAAAGCTGAGTCTCGATAGGAGGCACACTCTCAAGACCCTCACCACCAGGACTTGGCGGGCATTGTTGCGTCATGACTGCTGTGGCATTGTGGCTTGTGGGAAGCAGCAGGATCCGGACGTCTCAGTTATCGAAACTCAAAGATACGAGAATGCCAGGCTAGCACTCTCCAAAGCTACCGGATCCAATTCGATTGAGGAAATTTTGCCTCGTCTAGCCACCGCCGGGGCGGCTTTGTCTCAAGCGGCGTGTTCGTTCTGATTTCGTCCAAGACGAAGGCTCTTTCGAGATGCAGTGCGGTGTTGGTTGCAAGCGGAGTGGGAGGTACATAGCCAAAGATCAGATCGGCTGAAGTGTGGGCCGGTAGACGCGGGTCATTGATTTTCCGATCGGTCACTGGGACAAACTCATCCGATACGACTTCACATCCATGAATCCTTCCCAACGAAGGAGAGTTCGCCGATCAGCACACTGTAGTCGTCGTTGTCTCGGATGACTTTCGTCTCACGGTGAAATAATACCACCGTGCTCGAGGCTGTGCCATGCCACACATCAATTTCGGCCATAACGAGAGTTTCAAGCGATATCTGGGATCGAGACCATTGTCGAGCAAGCGGGCGACATGCTCTAATGGAGCACGTGTACATGTGGGAAGCAGGACCGCATAGATGCCTCGGCAAGAACAAATGTTCGTACATGCTCTCGCCATCGCGGGAGCAGCATACCACGAAGGAGCTCCGACTCTGCATTGCCTTCTACGTCCAAGAAACGGCAAATTGCGATCAAGCTCAACTTAATCCAGATTCCAGCTGCGCTCATGACAAACGATTTTGCTGAAATGATGCTCGATCTTCTTGTGGAGCTTTCTCCAGATCTTCGGAGCCGCTGCATGTGCGGAGACGTGCTGTTGAGCGTCTTCTATTCTCACACAGGAACAGAGCCGCGGCTTTCGGCTGTGGCTTGCTACCAAACCCCTCTTTCTGCAGGTCCGGCCAGCGAGCATTCTCGTGTGCCTGTCGCGTGGCTCACACAACAGTGCCAGTGCTGGGGTCACAAACCTGCGTGCCCACTGTGAAATGCCTCGGGGCTTCAAGAAGACATCTGCGGGTTGTGGAATCTTCCATGGTGGCGGCGACGTGTGTGCCGTCAAGTACACGAATTTGAAGGTCCACGACGCACCGGACGCCTTAGTGCAAGAGTCCTCGGTCAAGCTGACAGTCAATGGTGAGATCGTGCGATGAGAAGACGTGTGGTCCGACGACATCACAACGACTATACCTATTGACATTCGGAAGTCATGCCAAGAAAGATCCTCCCCCACAGACTGTCAGTGCACACTTCCTGATAGAGTAGAGTGACACCAGACCCGCATTGCACGATTGAACGGTCTTCGCCGTGAGGGTGGTAGGATGTGGTTAGACGAAGGTCTGGAGGTGGCCAGCCGAGCCGCACGTCGTTTTGAAGTACGCTTGCGTTCGTTGCATGCTTGAACCTCACCCGTCGTGCCTTCCCAGAACAGCAATTCTGCTGACACCTGCACCTGCTTGCAGTCTAGACATGCCCCGCTACGGAAGCTTCCTCACAAGATATATTCATCCAAGCGGGAGGCAACCTACTCGTAATTGGCTGAAGAGCCATATCAGGCAGCCAGCCACTCGGCGACACCTGGTTCCAAACGGAGCAAGCTTTCTATTATCATGCAGACTGCTCCGGAGGGCGTAGCTCGATCATGCTGCACCGCGGCTGGCTGGCACAACGACCGCCTTGTTCGCCAGATCAAGACTACTGCTTGTCTTCAGCATTCGTTTGGCACGAGTTGATCCGCAAAGAGCGAGTGCCATCGAAGTGGCCTCGATCGTTATTTTGCATATGATTCCCACCACGCCGGCTGAAGTGACCTTCCGATCCATTCCCCCAAATTTCGCCGTTGCAGTTGATCACTGGCCAATGCTCAACATTGACTGCTAGGATTGATCAACATCAGCTTCGTCGATTCACATTCGCTTTGGACACATCTTCATTCTGGCATAACACCTGTGTGCAGCTTCTTCAGGTGACCCTCCTGCTACTTCCTCCCTTCGTTTTGGCTGTAGAGCACTACTGTCGGGAAAGATGCGATCGAAGATCGCGTTATTCGCACTGCTCGGCACAGCTTATGCTGTGCCAGACGAGCACCCAAAAGGCTACGTTCAATGGGACAAAAGCAAGCGTGCTGGATATGGTGGAAAAAATGCCGGCGACTACTCGAAGTCTCCTCAATCATATGCTGCCCCATCTTACGGAACCATCTACAAGCCCTCACCGACGTGGAGTAAGGCATCACGACCACCGGGCAGTGATGCATCGCAACCGTCGTATGCGGCTCCATCCTACGTTTCCATGCCGATGCCATCTGGAAGTCAGCCTGGCTCGGTTGCGTCGCAGCCGCCAACGACCCAAGCGTACAAGACGAACACTGTTGTCACTGTACCGAAACCAAGTTACCCGGCTTCAGTGCCAAAGCAAGCTGGCTCTATGGCACCAGTTTGCCCAGCTCCTGTGACCAAGACCGAGACAAACTACGAGACCATGTACGAGACGAAAACGGAGACTGTCCTCTACAGCCAGGTCTGCCCAGCTTGCTCTACCAAGACCGTCTACTACAGCGCGGTCACTCCTATATCTTACTGCCCAACGTTCGGGTCGATGGCTTTTCCTCCAAAGGCCAGCTCTATTCCAGCTCCTGTGAAGTCAACACAGCCTGCAGCGCCATCCGTGCCAACAACTATCCCCAAAGCACCTTCCGTCGCGCCATCGTCGCCCCCGGAAGTCCCGACGACGTACAAGGCCCTAGGCTCTTCCCCGGTCAGCGTGCCGAAGCCGAGTGTTCCCGCTAGCGTGCCGAAGCCCGCACCAAGTCAGCCTATGAGTTACAAACTGCCGGTTTCGCAACCCTCACAACCTCCGATGTCCTATCAGCCGCCAAAGTCATACCAGTCCCAGCTTCCAAACTCATACCCCACCCCATCAAAAAGCTACGGGTCAGGTACGTTGCTAGATAGTACCAGTCACCCCGGCCCTCAAGACTGACCATGTTCTAGTTCCCTCATATTCCGTGAAATCATACCCCAGCGAGAGCTGGAGTCCTCCAATGAGCTACGGACCCCCACCAGCGTACACTTATACTCCACCACAGGGCTCCCAACCAGCCTCGGTGTACCAGAGCCCAAACTCCTACCCAACTCCCAGCGCGACTAAGTCAAGGTCATATCAAGCTGCGCCAAGTTACGCGCAATCCGCTTCCCAATACTCGGCGCCTCCTACGTATGAAAAGCGAAAGCCTTAAGAGGCGCCGAAGCCTGGAGGTTACAGCTGAGCGCTGAAGATTTACGATGATGATTAATGCTGTATATACGTGGAGATGGAGATGATGTTACAGATGAGAGAATTTGACGATCTTTTGGACGATAGTGATGGATGTGACGAAACGTCACATGGCAATGGGGATATGGAGTCCCCGGGATCAGGATCATCAATAAATATAACGTGAATGCAGGGTCATGCTCTGCAGCGAAATAAAGTCGACAGAGTCTCTACAAGTTACGCTCTGACGTTGAGCCATATGGAAGAGAGGATATGTGTACGGCACATCCCACGCCACCTAAGCTATGCCACAGGATATCGCGATCGCAATGCCGCACACAAACCACATGTATACACAAGATGAACCCTCCTATCTACACAACCCTGCCAGGAGTCCACTCTCATCATCATCATCATCATCATCAACAACCAAGTCATCATCTCCCTCATCATCAGCACCAACCTTGATACTGACCTCCTTCCCTCCTCTCCTCGGCACCTTCTTCGGCCTCCTCCCATTCACCTCCACCTTCACACCAACCATCCCATCTCCATCCCCGTCACCCTCATTCATAGCTTTTCTCTTCTCCCTAGGTCTCACCGCGGCCGCTCCAGAAGCCCCCGGCGTCAGCGGCGACCACTGCGGCGGCGCTAGAGAGGGTCCCTGCCAATACTGTAGTGGGTGATTCTTCGACCACTGCGGCGACACAAGTGAGGACGCTTTCTCACCCTGCAGTTCCCGATTCTTCTGTCTCTCCTTCTCGATCAATCTCAACCTTGCCATAAGCGCTCTTGTCTGACTCGCCTGTCTCTCCTTCGCACGTTTCGTCTCGGCGTCGCGCCATGCATCTGGGATCTTGCGCTTTTCTCATGCGTTTTGTGGATTTGGAAGCGTAAATTCGGGAGGACGGAAAAGCATCGTGGAGCCTTCTTCGCCGCCGAGACTGTCTCTTCGTCCTACGGCTGAGGGTGAGATATGAGGTGGTGAGGGAGGTGGTAGGAGTTGGTTGAAGAAGTTGGGGTCGTTTCGGGCTTCGTCGTAGAGGGTGCTCCGCAAGGGGTAGCGTTCTTTTTGGAGGAAGAGGAAGAAGCCTGGATCGTTCGCGGGCGCGTCGCGGAGGCGATTTACTTCCTGTTTGCGAGCGCTGTTTTGTTCGGCGCGGATTTGGAGACTGATCTTGTCGAAGGTGGGGCGTTCGTCGGGGAGGTATGAGAGACATTGCATTACTAGTCCTCGCAGTTGATCACTGTACTTCAAGATCGCGCCCATGCGGAAAGGGGTCGGATTCTGCCTCCTTCTCCAGTCTCTCGATCCCTCGTCCATGGAAGTATCTCCATTCTGGAGCTGCATCAGAGACCATATCTGCAGTCCGACTGCCCAGACATTTGTCTGTGTTATCTTTCTTGCTGGGTAATCATGAGGTGGCCTAAGTCCTTCTAGCAGTCCTCTAGTAGGACCTCGCATCTCCGGTGGTGAGTAACGATAGTCTTTCAGGGAACCTTCTCCCAATCGGCTGCGTCCTTCGTTGTAGAAGTCAGCCAAACCCCAGTCGCCCAGCTTCGTTGTTGGGTATACCTTCCAGTCGGATCCCTGGTTCTCAGCAAGAAAGATGTTCTCGGGCTTCATATCTCCATGAAAAATGGTAGAATAGCCATTGGTTGGGACTTCTGCACTTTCGACGGCTCCACGTTGCATTAGAAGTCCTACAGTAGTCAAGCAAGAAAATACATGCCATATGAACGCCTCGGGGAATCCTCCCGGAGCTGTAGCCGATATATACTGCCTGGCATGATCTTCCAGCAGACCTCTGAGGGTGCCGAAGGGGCAAAACTCTTGGTATAGCCTGACCATTCTTTAGTCCTCATCTTGACGCCAGTTGCGCAGTGACACTACGTTGTGGCCGTCCGGAAGCCATTGCAGGGCAATTGGTGCCAAAGCCTCGACAGGCACGGGCGTGGCATCATTTGTCACGGGGTAGGATTTGGTGATCTCCGTGTCTTTGATGGCAACGCGGTCGATGACGCGGCCGTGTTTGTTTCGCTTCAGCCACACTTGGGGAGCACCGTACGCACCTTTGCCCAGGATGGGACCTGCGACCCAGCTCCTGTTCAGTAGTCCGTGAATGTTACGGTACTGCTCGTCGTTCGACGCTTTGGCCATAGTCAGCGTGGTGTGTGAAGCATCGCCGGTGCATGAGAAAGGACTTCCCTCGAGGCGGGTGCCTGTGAAACGTGCATTGCGATGCAGTATACCAAAGAAGAACCTTTGAAGCATGCCGGATATTGGATGGCTGTACGCTTTCTTTGTCCAGAATCAACAGATGAAGGGCTCGGGGATGTACGCCGTGGGCTGATCTGACGAGTTCTTGCTATCGTAGCTAGTGTAGCGGCAGATGAGGAACCAGAGGTTGTCGAAGGGACTGTATTCCACGTAGATGCGGAAGCGTACGCCTGTTGTCCAGTCAGGGCGGAAGTTGCGGGTTGCATCGACGCTGGAGCTGCCTTTCAAGTGACGCAGTCGATACATGGCCGCGACTTCAATGTCCAGATTCCCGGCCTGGCTTGTATTTGCAGAATCGTTGTCCTTTATAGCAATGCGGTCGATGATTCTGCCGAATGGACCTTTTCTGGACCGGATTGCAACTTTGCCGAACGTGGCTTTTTCAAGCATTGGACCAGCTACCCATCCTACGTCCGAATGGAGTTCTGCACGGAGTATCCTCGCTGCCTTGCAATTTAGCTCGTCTTCTTCGACCTGACGCTGTCCTTCTTGAACGCGCTCTTCTTCTTCCCGAGCCGACCTTGCGACCTCGGCTACTATTCCTCAGCCGCGGTCCAAGCCTGATGAGCGTCGTCAGCTTGTTCGCGAGCAGTCTCACGAATCTCTCGGTCATCGCGCCACTCTCCTTGGCGTTGAGTGAGGTAGGCGATGGTCTCATTGGTATCCGGACCATTTCTCCACACAGTGATCAAGGCCTGGACATTGACAATGATAGTATCAAGAAGTTCGATCTTGGCCCTTTGGACGTCATCGTACTCTAGATTAGCGGTCACATCATCGGGAGCAGGAATAGCTGGAGCTTCGGAAGCAGCTTCGAAAGCCATCACACTGTTTCTCCAGTTCTAAATGGCAGTGAAAATGGCGTGGCGATCTGTGACCGAGACATCGCGCCACTCTCTTGGAACCTTTGCGGTTGCTGAAGAAATCGACCGTCAGTCTTTCGACAGCGACGATCGCTTACACTCCGACTTACGTGCCTGACCCTTAGCGCCTCTTCTCGCTCCATAGGCTTCGATCTCGAGGTCGTACCATGCTTGACTTGCTGCAGCCTCGTGGTACGCCGCTGCAGCTGCCAACTTGAGTCTTGCGGATGTGTGACCAATCTGCGCGTACTCCTCAAGTCGCTAAGAAGCTAAAGTTCTGCTATACTGGCCAGTGTCTAGAACAAAGCAAACGACGAAATACTGTCCTGATCAGGCATTTTGCATACACCTTGTTCCCACTAGTTTCCTGAGCAGAGCATGCTGGCTCTAACGACCCCAGTTGTGCATCGAATTGATCATAGAGAGCAGTTCCGCGAGGCCGCGTTTCTTGACACGGAATTCCTGAATACATGTAGGAAGCTGTCGATGATGCGGCCATCGTGACTCTGCTTTGGCCGTCGCCTCAGATTCTCAGCATGCGCACCGCAGCCCATGTCAGGATCTCAAATTCCTGGAAGATTTTCTATCTCCTGGCGTAGCTGTTGGCACTTCAGATAAAGTCTGCAACTGCAGAAGCATCGTACTGGCCTTGATGGGCTCCGGGACAAAGGCCGATCGTGGAGACGGCCGCATCTAGTCGCTCACGTGCATTTTTTGTGGCGTTCAAGCCAGTCAAGCGACATCGCTCTCAATACTCGCAGCAGTACTCCTTCGCTAGAATCTTCAGTAGGCAAGTCGTAGAAAATTGCTTCTCGGATCCGTGACTGGGGTATCATTCGCTCACATCGACCGCAATCTCTATTGACACTCACTCTGGTCGTATCCTCCCTCGCCTCTTCTTCATCTCTTCCACTCTCCTCTGATCCTCCTCGAATCCTCTCACCAAATCCTTCGCATGATCCTTCTTCTTCTCTCTGACCTGGAACCTGTAGAAGTCGTCCTTGATCCTGTTCTTCTCCCGCTTCTTGAGCTCTTCCTCCTTGGCCTTGACCTCCTCCTCGCGTGCCGGACCAGACCTGCCACCTCTTGTGACTGTTATGAAGCCGTCTTCGTCCGGCTCTGATCGTTGCTTGGCGAGTGCCCGTGCTCTGGCCTCTTCCTGTGCGGAAAAGGCGACCATGAAGGAGTCGACGCTCTGTTGGAGGAGGGCATGGTCTGGATATCGCAGTCGGTGATGGGAAAGGTAGCGCGCTTTCCCCAGAGGTGCAAGCTTGTTGGAGATGCCAGCACCCCATGTAATGTCTTTCTTGCTCTTCACCGCTCTCTTGGCTTCCTTTAATGCAAGCTGAGCGCTGGCTTGGTCGACGAACGACACGATCGCGATCCCACCGCTTCGATGTAGCTCTCGATCCCACGTCTCTGGTAGCAGACCGACTTCTGCCTCTGTTGTAGCCTCATTCTCGTCGACTCCTCGCTTCCGCTTCTTGCTTTGCGCCGGCGCGACTGGAGCGCTGATGCCCTTGCCAACCCGTGCACCCTCAAATGCGAGGCTCTCTATCCGCGCACCTCCCAGCTGATCGGCGAACAGACTTCGTATGTGGGTCTCTGTCGCATCTACTGGGACATTCACCAGGAAGACTTCTCTCGGCGTGTTCTCCGTCGGTGCTTTGGGTGCATTTGCGCGGAGGTAGAGGTAGTGTGTCGATTCCTGGGGGTATGAAGGCTGTCGTGGCAGGCGGAGTGGCAGAACGACAAAGTCGTGGACCATCGACGGAGTCTTGGGGCCTGCCATCGGAGCCATATCGTTCTATGCAACAACGAGCAAGTGTCAGATCGTTGTTGGACTGGGAGAAATTGTCGAGATAAGATCTCGGAGACGCGATCCGAGACCGAGGCCGAGGTTTGCCGATCTGAAGGCCACTCTGCCGTGAGCAGTTCGTGTCCTTCTGCCATTAACACTCTACCACCCATATCAGCACCAGCAAGAACTGCATGCTCCCTTAGAATTATAACCTTCGGCCTCCGCTTTGGTAAAGCATGTCGGCATGTTCCAGCGACCATGACAACCGGGGTCATGGCCGTTCATTTCCGTCCTTGCCCGTATCATCAACATGATGTACCTCATGATAGGCCGCTTCATGAGCCTATGGGTACTCAAAGCTATCCTGCGATCGACTCGGGGTCTATCGTACAGTAGCCTCGTTCCAGGAGTCTCGATGCTCCGCGATGCAAGAGCTGGCGCACCTCATGTCGACGATGTACCGAATGCCGTCAAATGCAATACAAAGTAAGCCCCGTAACCATGACCAACGACAGGCGAGTATACCAGGAGAGAGCGGGCAATCTTATTGACAGGCCAGCAACGATCCGATACGCCAACGGGATGACTGACACACCTCAGGCACATCATGAGTACAAAGAGGCAACACTACCAAACGGCCAGCGAGCGGTGAACTTCTCACGTTCACGCCCCTAGTTACAACTGCACTGTCGAGATGCGCATTCCGCTGGTACTAGCCCACGCATTGCTCGCACTCTGCAGCTCGCCAGACCGTGACAGAAACAGCGCGCCTGATCAGCCGAAGGATGTCAGATACATTAAATCACCGAATGGAGCTGGCATACGGTACAAGGAGAACGGCTTATGCGAGACCACTCCCGGCGTCAAATCCTACAGCGGATACATCGACGTCAACCCAGGTGTGCACATGTTCTTCTGGTTCTTCGAAAGCCGCAGTGATCCCGCCCACGATCCAGTCACCTTGTGGCAGAATGGCGGTCCAGGCGCAGACAGTCTTATTGGACTTTTCGAGGAGCTAGGACCCTGCTTTGTCACCAACGACACGAAGACGCACCTTCGAGAGTGGTCGTGGAACAAGAACTCCAACCTGTTATTTCTGTCGCAGCCCGTCGGGACTGGATTCTCGTACGCACTCTCCAAGGAAGGCTATCAGGATAGTTTCGGCGCTATACTTGAAAACTTTACCAATGACACCACAGAGTATGGTCGCTTTCACTACTTTGACACGGTCACACATGACACGTCGACTCTGAATGCTCCAGTAGCTTGGGAATGCCTCCAAGCTTTGTATGGTGCTCTTCCAGCGCTTTTGGACGACACTGTCAAGTCTACAGATTTCATCTTCTGGGCTGAGTCCTACGGCGGACATTTTGGCCCCGCCTTCGCCAAGGAATTCTACGAGCAAAATCAGAAGATCGACGAGCAGAAGCAGACCAGACGGAAGCTCAACTTCAAGGCCTTCGGCCTTGTGAACGCCTGCATCGATTACCAAATTCAAGAAAAGTTCCTCCTTGAATTCACCCAACCAGAGAACAACCCCTACGGCCTCAAACTGATCAACGATACAATATATGATCACGGCAAATTCGCCTTGGAACGTAGTGGAGGCTGCCAAGATAACCTGTACTACTGCGTCGAATACCAACTCGAAAAGGCCCCAGAGTCGTGGATCCGCTACCAATGCTCTCTCGCCCAGTTCGTGTGCCAAAATTCCGTCGAAAGCCTCTATTACACCTTCGGCGGAGATCACGGCCCCTATGATATCCGCACTTGCGACGGCCGCGACGGCCCTCCCTCTCTTGGATGGAGACGCTTGCTCAACACGAGCTCTGTTCAGAATGCCCTTGGCGTCGACCTCAATTATACCGACAAATACAATGAAGACATCTACAACGCCTTCTCCCTATCCGGCGATTTCGGTCTATCCTACCTTCCGCAGATTGAGGAGTTGCTGAAGTACGACATTCAGATTGCGTTTATGTATGGTGATGCTGACTACATTTGCTGCTGGACGGGCGGCGAGGCTGTCAGTCTGAATGCAAGTTGGGAGAAGGCGGAAGAGTTCAAAAAGGCGGGGTATGCAAAGCTTGTGGTGGACGGGAGGGAGTATGGGGAGGTCCGGCAGGTGGGGAAGTTTAGCTTTACGAGGGTTTGGGAGAGTGGGCATGAGGTATGTTGTCTGGAGGTGAATGTGGTGTGGGCATTACTGACATCGGTATTGCAGGTCCCGTATTTCCAGCCGGAAGCAGCTTTTGCAATCTATAATCGTAGTGCTTCTGGGCTGGATATTGCCACTGGTACGATCGTTACCAATGGAAATGGTAATTATGCTACTGAAGGGCCGACGAATAGTACGTATAGGAGGGTAATTGAGAAGCCGGAGAAGTGTCCCAAGGGAGGGTATCCGGACTGGTAGAAGCCTCGTTAACGAGACTTGTGTCTGAAGAGCTATTGCACTGCATTCAAAGGGGACATTTCGGATGATAATGTATAGTGCAAGCCTTTATGCTGTCCATCGGTTGAGTGTCTAGCGTTGATCCCGGGTCACGTTGTCTTGGCCGGCAAAGTGAGCTGTGAGCCGATACCGAAGTCACTCTTCAAGGATCGATTCGAATTCCTACATGACTCTTAGCTTCATTCACTTCCGTCCTTTTCGTGTTCTATCTGCAACACAGCAGACATACTCAAGACCTGACGTTGGACGCACAAGGCTTGGCTCTGTTCCCGCAGGGCGATGTCGCTCGCGTATGGAGGACGATGGCTGAGCACCCTCGAAGTCTAGAGTCTTCCCTCTCTCTCAGGTACTGGACGCACCGTTATCGAGCCTCCACTCTCCTGCGGCAGATTTGATTCACTCACGATCTGTCGTTACAGGAGCGATAGCATCTTGCGCACGCAGAACGTCTTGGTGCCTGCACTGCAACTGAAACATGCCGCAACAGATGTGGCGATTCTCGCAAAGCACGTCGAGAAGTACCCTCACCTCATTAAACTCTCCCTGAACCACAACATCTCAGGATCTTGACTTCGCTCAAGCTTCGAAATGATGCAACGATCCACGCGAGCGTTCGACGCAGCTCCACTAGATCAAGCGGGTAATGAACACGTTGCACTTTCTTACACGTGGGCCGTAGACAAGACTGGCGATGGTTCTCACGGACTTATCAGAAGAGTTTGAGACTCAGTATAAAGTGTTTCTCTCGTACAACAAGCATTGGGACATTCCGAACAACAGTTGAGGTCCCGATTTGGCGAGCCTCATTTCACTGCAGTCTTCCTGAATGCTCAGGCCCGCGGGACGTCATTTACGCTGCGCCCAGCCTTACTCCGCAGTGAGATTTCGCTGCTGACTGCTACTTGTCCCCCGAAGACACATTACATCGCCTCTCATCGCTCCCTGCATGACAAAGAATACTTAGGCAGACTCTTAGACTGCAAGCCCCACGCGTGTTGTAAGACTGGGGAGGAAGCTTTGGATTCAATGGAACTTCCATACTGGTCGCCGCGTTGGGAATGCGATCCACGGAGTGTGTCTCTGATACATAGTCCTGACATCGCCATGAGACTTGCTATGGCCGTAACGGTCATCTTGGGAACGCTTGCCTGATCGGATCTCCTATTGGGGGTGTGGGAACACCCAAAGAAGTAGATACAAATCATGTGGCGATGCACTCGGCCCCCGGGCTGGTATTGTCCGCGGCACATTTCATTTTGTGTATAGGTGTAAGCTCAGATTTCAGCCTTGGGGACAAGACGCGCTCGCCGAAAGCAGGACTCACACATTGCGGCCTGAGATATCCTCTGCGTCCTATCTTGTGCTCCGTCAGCGGCATCGAAGTCTGAGACGAGGGCAGTAGACAAGGGCGGACGACATTCGTGGAAAAGTTCTCGACATACATCATGCCTACACATTCCATGCGTTCAGCCATCGACATCAACATCATCTTCGTACATTGTCGTCTATTCATACAACCTCCCAAACACCTCGCCCGATAACGCAGATCAAAGCAAATCGTGTCGACATGGCGTCGGAACAGTAGGAAATCGAGTCGTGAATCGGAGATATCTCGAGTGTGGTCAGGCCTTCTCCGGATCGTTGATGCCGCCAGTGGTGATGACATAGATAGCTTCTGCCTCTGGGCAGTCTATTAACACAAGTCAGCGTCAATGACTGTAACATCGAGATGAGGTGACACGTACCAGGAGAGTCCATCACCTTCGCAACACGCTCCTCGCCACGGCCCTTACGGAGAAGGACGCGGGTGGTGGAGGCGTGGGCAAGAATGTGGCCACCGACTGGCTTTCGACCATCGGCACCCGCGAAGAGGGCGCTCGCACCAGGGTCGGACTGCACTTGATTCGTCATGAAGACGGCGACATTGAACTCTTCCGCGAACTCTGCGAGCTTGCGAAGATGCTGCGCAAGCTTCTGCTGACGCTCGCTGAGCTCTCCACGGCCGGTGTAGTCGCTGCGAAAGAGGTTGAGAATGCTGTCGACGATGAGAAGGCGGAACTCGCCACTGGCAAAGTTCTCGGCCATGCTACAGAGGATCTCATGCTGGTGCTCGCTGTTCCTGGCACGGTGGATGATGATGTTCTCGATGGCTTGCTCCGGGTCGACTGTAGACGGTCAGCACGCGCAATTGAAGGCGGTGGATAGTAGGTGACGTACCGTTGAAACGCTCAGCGATCTGCACGATACGCTCTGGGCGGAACGTGCCTTCCGTGTCTGTGAGAAGTCAGTGCCTGTCCATGATGATCGCAGCAGGTGAACACACCAATGATTGCCACCTTGCCCTCGGCGCCGCCATCGCTCTTGGGCAGCTGTGCAGTCACACACATGGTATGGCTGAGCTGCGTCTTGCCGCATCGAAACTCGCCGTATACCTCGCTAACGCTGCTGGACTCAAAACCGCCACTAAGGATTCTGTTCCAGTTGTCGCTGCCGGTGCTAAGGCGGAAGCATTTCTTGCGTTGATGGAGCAGCTCCATGCCGGTCATGACTTTGGAGCCATTGGGCTGGATGGGTATTAGCGAAGATCAGACGCTAGAGGGTAGTGCGGAGTGTACATCGCACTTCTTGGCTGCTTCCTTCACCTTCTCAACTTTGACGTCGGAGAAGCCTTTGATCTTGAGCAGCTGCTTGGTCATGCACGACAAGACTGACTGAGTTCTTGTCAGTGATGTTGCAGGTAACGCCGTCGCTGCATACAGTACTAACGCCGATGGTGTAGAAGCCGTTGGTCTTCAGCTTCCCAATATCGGAGTTGTTTATGCCTGAAGAGGTCAGTGGACGACGCTCTGCGGTGGGTGAAGATGTGTACCATGCTGAAGTAGCTGATCAACGTCAATGATGAAGCTCTGTGCCTCATATTCGTCCTCCTCTCCGCTGGCAACGGAAGCAGGCATGTTGGTCAAGCTGTCGGTAGGGACTGTAAAGCGTAGCGTGAAAGCGATATCAAACGATGTACTGGTACAGGTTGCAAAGACCACTGAGAAGAAGGTTGGTGACGGCGCTGAGGAGGACGGGGATGGTGTAACAAAAGGAGAGACAACGTTGAAAAAACGAAAAAGTCGTCCGGCCAGAGCATCTTCGCGGAGAAGGCAGGTGCGCATCTGCCCGAGCTGTCTCCTTCCCATATTGTTGCGTGCAGTGGTGTTATTGAGGAAGTCGCGATGCACTCCACGTGACTCGGCGCAAGCCGAACATGTGAATTCAAAGACAACTTCGCGTCCTGACTGCGCCTGAAGTGCGGGTCCGCAGCCAGCAACAACTGACGGCGGATACTCATTGCCCGTCTGCAAGCTGTTCACCGCCGTATGTGCCTCCTACTGATGGTCATCTACAACGTCAGTAGAAGTTGTCAGTGCAGCGCAAGTGCTATTGTTACATCGTTCGTGGCCAGGGGTGATGATCGGGTCACTTTCTCGCAGTGAGAGCTGCATTGACGGCTGTCGATCAGAGTGTAGTAGGTTGCACACGTCAGTACTTGCTTGCAGGTCTGAGGCCTCGCACATCGACACAGCTCACTCTCACTCTCCGCCTCCCCCTCCCACACTCGCATCTTGACTACCTTTCAATCTTCGGCGCTGCCTGCACATCAACAAAAGGCTACTTCACCGTCACCGGCTTGATCTTCCGCCTTGTCTCTGCTCCGCCTGGGTACAAGGTATATGCTGGATCATGATGGTCGTAAGGAAACTTTTATTGTCGTTGGGTCGTGAGATCGTTTGAACGCTCAATGAAGAGTGTCACGCTGGGTGAATGCTGTTCGAAAAGAAGAAAGTTGGCCAGAAGTTACAACTAGGATGTCGACGTCCAGAGGCCTGCTGAGGTCGAGCGTTTCCTAGGTCAATGTGTTTATGCCACCACCTGCGCCGGAGCAACAGGTGCCAGGGCAGCTGCATCGGATTGTAGGCCAGTGGTAGGAGTAGCAAGTGCATCGCCATTCACTGCTAGTGCGTCGCCATTTGTGGTCTCGTCCGCGGATTGTGGACAGTCTCGAGAGATGTGTCCAGTCTCGCCGCAGCGGTAGCAGGTCTTGCCAGCGCTGTTGAGAGGGCCGCCGTTGGGAGCAGTGCAATCGCGGGAGATGTGTCCAAGTTTGCCACAAGCGTAGCACTTCATGGCCTGGGCCTGGCAATCGCGAGCAAAGTGGTTTGGTCCACCGCACTTGTAGCAGGTTGCTGCCCGGTTCCCGCCAGCAAATCCACCACGAAAGTTACCTCCTCCGCCGTAACCGCCGCGAGCTGGTCCGCCAGCGCCACGACCCACTGGAGCAGAGTTTGGAGTTGGGCAGTTGCGCTGGAAACTGTCAGTATAAGCAGACATCTGCGCGTTCGATATACATACGGCCAGATGACCTGGTTGTCCACAAGAGTAGCATCGTCCTCCAGCCTGAGCACCACCGCTCAATCGAAGGGTTGGGCAGTCAGCCTGAACGTGGCCAAGTCCTTGGCAGTGGTAGCATTGCTTTGCTAGTTCCATCGTGAGCACTTGACTCTTGCGATGGAGAAACAAAGCGGCCGACTTACTCTCGGTTGTCCTTGGGCTGGGGCAGTTGTTGCTTTCATGACCTTCACAAAGCGGTCAGCCCACACCATGGTCCGTCTCCCAACATTTCTCTTACCCGGCTGCTTGCAGTTGTAGCACAATCGCTCGGTGCTCGAGCACACCTCGGCGTAGTGTCCAACGTTGCCACACTTGTAGCACGCGCGACGCGAAAGTGAAGACATCCTGCTCTTTGCCTCGAATGACTGCGACTGTCCCTCGTCAGAAATCTGCATCGTGTACGTGCGATGCGCAGCAGTCCATGTATGGATCTGTGTCATTTTGCGCACCGTACGCGGGTCGCACAGAGGCGCGACGGTCGCGCTTCTCATAGGTTGACAAGGAAGGTGGGAGGCTTCGGCGGTGAATGATCGCGTTGGAGGGATGACGCATACCTGGTAATACCAACTAAGTCTTCCTGCGCAGCTGTTAGCAATCGTTACAAGGACAGCCAAAGTGCAATGCCGCAAAGCGTGCTTCTCTGCGCATGTTTCCGAGACCTCAAACGACAGTCGGCTCTTCTCGGCGCATGCGTTGACGACCAGGGTGTGGACGCGGCAGTGGGGTGGTCGCATACCTTCTCTGCTCTCAGCTTCCTACACTCTCTCCGTCCTCACTCCTCTGTCCACGAACAAACACGTGAGTGGCAAAGAATGAACGCAAATGGCTGATGGGAATGCAAAGGTGCAAGTCGTGTGGAAAGATGTGATGAGGGCAAAATCGATCCCCACCTTCCTCCACATGAGAGCCGATCCCGGTTTGCGCCCAGTGTAACAGCCAATCACTCACAGCCAACCTGGACTGTCACGACTCGAACTCTGATCGGTCGCCAACGACAGACAGCACACGCGGTTTCATCTACCATCTATCATCAATCATAACATATCGTGGTTCGCGGTGTCCTGCTTCGTCGTCGTCGATCGCAGGTTCGCCGTTGTGTTTATGACTCCTTCTCTATCGCTCAGTCAGGAGATCGCAGCGACGCAGCCTCTCGAACCGAGCAATTCAACAGAGCTGCCCTGCCGTAGCCGGTACCACAGAACCCACCGGGACAGCTGCATGAAATGCTTGCCGCTGTAGCACATGCCGTAAGTGGATCTCTGCGTCGCCAGCGAGGTCTATCTTGAACCGAGAGCATCTCAATGACTGGCAAGTGTTGAAGCGATGGCATGGCATTGCATGGGACGCATCGACATTGCGCCTATCGTTTCATGAGGTATCCTGTCTGCCGTGGGTGTCTGAATCTCTCCTGAGCTCCAGGCCTGCAGTGGCTTATCGATATCTACGTGGTACAACATCGATGATCATGGGATCCCAGGCTCGCTCTCCACTGCCGGTGCTCGAAGACACGTCGAAACGAGATAAGTAGCCAGGCCCGCGTGGCGTAAACGAAGACACGAAATTGGCCGGCGATTGCCAATTGCTCTATACGGAGATCAGCGGCTGGGCACCATTCGTTGACGAGCAGTGTTGATGGTGAAGCAGCAGATGGAAAAGGAAGGGAAAACCAGCATGATCCAGCCACAAGATACGACCAGCAGGCTCGCTTTCACCGCAGCCCACCTCGTGATCATTCGTCTTCTGGATTCTGTTGTACGAAGCTTCATATTACTGCCTTACCTGGACCAGCCTGGCATCGCGATCCTGTGATGAGAACGAGTGATCGTGTGGACACGGGACGCTGTTTGCGAAGATCCACTGAGCTCCACTCCACCACTCGATGTTTCGTTAGATTGAAGAGGCGTCGTTCGTCGAGAAAGATTCATAGCGCTCGTCTGTATCAGGCGAGCTTCGCACTTACTATTCGTTGTCGGTATCAAATGAACCTGTGCTAGAGCGCAATTTCGAGCCATTCATAGCGCGCAGCGCTGCCTTACAAGTCTGATGCCATCATCTATCATATCTAAACACTGTTTCGTCACCAGTCTCAAGCTTTGCTGTCTCATGAGCTTATACTCTACCTTGAACGCCGGGTATCATGTCGTTGCAGAGACCCCTAGTCCTGCTCCTTCTCGATGACGGCTGGTGCCTTGATCTCACGGCCCTTCAGAAAGTCGAGACCTTCGCCAGCGTAGGAGATCAGTGGTGAGACCTCGACACCGGTCTCCTCGCTCTCGCTGACTACGATTGCGCCTGCGCCTTTGAGGAAGCGTTGACCTTGCTTCAGAATGTCTTTGCGAGAAGTGTCAGGGTCGTCTTCGCCGGTGCCCTGCTTTGATGTCAGCACGTACAAATATCGTTAGCCACAGAGAGCGCTTACTTTTGCGTTCTTCAGCGGTGAGAATTCGTCCTCACGCTTCACCTCCATGCAGGCGAACTTGTCCATCGACAAGAACGGAAAGCAGTCAAACACAAATTGCTCGAGCTTGATGCCATTCGGCTTCTCAGGCTTGAGAGGATTGCCCTTCTCATCGATTGTGGGAATCTTCTTCTTGGCAATGTGGTGTGGCAAGCGATGCGACCATTCTGGGATTGAGTTGAGAAAATCGAAGCTGTAGTAATGGTTGACAATGTTCGCGGCGCGGAACTTGAGCAAGCTGGAGTCCTTGGAGTCTTTGGCCTGTAACAGTATATCAGAACTGGGCAGCAATACGTGTAATCAATGCGACGTACCTCTGCAGTTTCTTGGTCGATCTCGGAGTACTCCACCACATCTGGTTTGCCGTTCTTCTGCAAGATCAAGCCAACGCTCTCCTTGGCATCGCGCTTTCGTACGACCTTGGTCGCGATGGACACCTCCTTTTCAGCACTGAAGCCAACGAAGGTTGGATCTGCGACGCGCACCAAGCAGTTGTCCACGCAGTAGGCATGAACATGCTTGACACCACGCTTTTCCATGTCGCCGACCACACCCGAGCCTATGAGCGCAGCATAGAGGCCACCATTTCCATCGGGCGCGACTGCGACCTTGCCCTTGCTCTCAAGAAGGATCTTGCCCTCCATGGTGATGCATGGCAGTACTCCCTGCTCAAAGAAGATGACATTGTTGCGGTTCAGGCCAAAGTACTTCTTTTCCTCGAAGAAGGCCTGTGTGGGTTTTCGTGTAGGTCCGGAAGTCATAATGTACCACGGAATCGTCACCTCTTCCTTGTTGTGAATTTTGCTGGCCAACTGCTGCAGCTTGCCAATACGCTCTGCTTGGAGCTGGAACAGACTCTTGTGGCTTGGGAGCTCGATGTCGTAGCATCCCTTTGGCGCAGAGCTGCCCAATCGTGTGCCTTGCCCACCTGCCATCAATACCACACCGACCTTGTTCTCTGAGATCAGCTGAAGACCCGACTCGTACCAACCGTGCAGCAGAGCCTCTTCGCTATCGATCGTAGATGTGGTCGCATCGTCGGGAAGTGTTTCGAGCTTGGGCGTTTGTTCTTCGGATTCAGGCTTCGGCGGGTGCAGTGCCTTGTCGGTGATCTTGTTGATGTACTCTGGGTCGATCGGTTCGAGCTGTTGGTAGAGGGTGCCCTTCTCGTGGTCGCTGAGCTCGTCCCAGAAGCTGAAGACTTGGCCTTGGTCCGCCTTCTCGTACTTTTGCTTCAGTGTGGTGAAGTCCTCGTCGGACGGTGCTGTCAACTTCTCTGCGTCAAATCGTTAAGCAATGTTCACTGTATAGCTCTGCCACACGACAACCCACCAGCATCCTGACTGGCACCCAGATTCAGAGCAGCGGCTGCTTTGTTGGCGAGATCCTTGATTGCGTCCATGCTGTGTCTTTTCTTCTAATCAAATTGCTATACCGAACGAGACTGGTGCAGAGGGGAGAAGAAGCAGGTCTTTGTCCGTATCCTCCCAAAAAGCTGAGCCTTGCAGGGTAGTGGTACGAGCTCGAGTCTCATCATCGTGGCGGGGCAGTGATGGTGGCGTTTCAGATCAACACCAAAAATAGACCCCGATTTCGACTACATCAACAACAACATGAAGACAGTGCTCCTCTACCATCATAGCCCCTTCAGATCGCATGCATGATCAGCAGAGAATTACATCAGCTCGACCGGTGCGGTGATGGCTTACGACGACCATACGAGGCCGCGAGTCATATCATCATGGCCATCAGAGCCTTTCAGGACGTTCTCCGCATTGTGCAGCTGGGCAAGACCAATTTGCCCGACCCCTCTGTCAACGATGGCATGCACATGTAGGTCGAGAAGATTCGCATGGCAGCTGTCGTCGTAACAGCGAAGTAAACTTGGAAGATGAAAGCAATTGCCGTCTTTGGTCCCGACAGCCTAGGACGAGAAGCAACAACGGAGTCGACTTTGGCATCTTGCCAGACTTGCCGTGATACTGTGATAGCTCCTGGTGAGACAGATACTTACCGCAGCTTCTGGCAGTATTCGGTACATCTTCCTGCCAACCTTGCGGAACGTATGTTTGGAGAGCACCAACGTTTCAACCCAGGAGACACAGTACCACAAAAGCATTCGTTGGCGAGATACGTCTTAGACGATTGACTACATCGCTACGCACCACTTGACTTAGCACCATGGAAATTGGCAAGCCCGATAAACCCGGACGCTCCAATTTATTACCATCGCGCCCCGGACATCGTTTAAAACAGTCGCCTGCTTGCCCTCCCAGTGGAGCTCCGACTAGAGATCAACCACTGCTTGATTCCGCCCAACATACCATCGGTCAATACCGTGATCGCGAGATGTTCTTCTCGCTGCCATCTTCGAGTCTGTTCGCGATCTGCAAAGAGATCAGAAAGGAAACAAGAGCCTCCATCATTGGCGAACGACGCGGAATCCTGGAAACATTTTTTGCGTCCTCGGCCACGACATTTAGTGATGTCGTAACCCATGCCTGCTTACAGTGGGAACACTAGCTTTTCGTTTGCACTGTCTGGTCTGGAAGACACCAACGGGAAATCTGCAAACTATTCTTCGACGTCGGCTACGCTCATTGCCATCCGCACACATGGTACACGATCATCATTTACACAAAGCCTTCTCATGGAGCGCACCTATCGGACCTCGGAGAAGTGCTCGTGACATACTTTCGAAAAGGCGACGGGGAACATCTCTCCATGTCGGTCTCATACACTACTTGGACCATCCCAGCTGTTGTGGAGGAAGCTCGACGCTGGCTGCAACGCATCAATACAAAGGACTTGTCAGATGGGGCCCGATTCCGCTGTGTCCGGAGAGTGCAGTCACTTCATGCTGTGGCATATGCCTTGCGCGATGTGTCGCGCTTCTTGCCGTGCGGAGAGCTGTCGAAGGCGGTCAGCACGCGCACCGGTACGGCGGCGCACGACCCGCCACGCAATGTGATCAAGTTGTTGGAGCATAATATGACTTTGGTCCCCAAGAGTCAGAACTAGTTTGCTTACGGTCTTGGAAGATTTACGCTCTCTTAGAGTAGAATCACCATTTCAACGACTTGTTGTCAGACGTGACGAAGCTGCATGGAAAAAACGACGGCCTGAAATGCATGAACTTGCATAGGCATAGCTCTATGAATGCTGAACGCGATCACGTCTACGGCACAATACGCCGACTCACCTCACGATCTTCCTCGGATGTCAAAGCGAGGGCTCTCTCATTCGACACCATCTGGAGCAACTCGTGATCTTGAGAGGCAAATTCCTCTGACAATCCCGTGCGGAATCCGGAATAACATCTACGATATCGCTCTCGTGTGAGGTCAAAGTAATATCGATGGGTCCCCCAAGCATGCCAAAGCTCTCTTGCCACGCCGCCCTCAGGTGTATTGACAGACTCGAAGCGAGACCAAAGCCGTAAACATCCATAGCAAGGAAGATTTCACACCAACTCTCACACCCCATGGCCGATCACTAGCGTGATTGATCCTTTCGACGGTCCTTTGACTTCGAGTGAGTAAAACGATGGATAGGCGCGATAAAGCGGCCCGTACATCCAGAAGGGCGAGGTTCAACACGATTCGAGCGCTCCTCTCCGGCGCCACTACGTTCTTGGACCTGGTCCGCCCTGTTGACGTTACATGTGCCACGTCATGATCTACGGCTTCAAGGTCTGGTCGGCGGCGAACCCACTCAAACATCATGTTAGCTTGCTGCTATTGACATTGGTACTTCCACAGAGCATTGTTCCATCGGTAGCTTTGAACAAGGTCTCTGTCCTCATTACAACTGACTGCCTCTGGAGACATGTACTGAAGTTCTGGGGGTTTCTACTTGTTGGTCACAAAAGCATTCTTGTCACAATGCCTTTACAGTGGCGAAATTGACATTGCTCGACACGGCCTATGAGTATCTCAGTTGAGTGGAGGAAGGCATGTCGACTGCGATTACGGAGCAACAAGTGGCAATCACCGTGCAGTGGTCTAAGCTGATGCGCAATTTTCTGGCTCTTGAAGGTCTTGCCATCGGGCAATGGCGGAGCAGGAGAAGGACACGACTATAGCGCACCCCAGAGCGAGCCGGAACGATACAGCTGGGGCATGCCATAGTTGGCAGACGTTGGTCAGAACAAGTTCAAAGCATGATGCCGACCTTCCAGCGCGTGGAACTTGGTCGACAAGGGAAGAAGGTTGCCGTCGTGGTTGAACACATTGTTCATTATTCGATTGAGGAGTGCACCAAGTCCAAGCAAGCACTCAGAATGTGGTACATCAAACACAGCCTTTGGTCAACGACACAACGCACATCGCGACTCCAGCATGGCGCTCAATAATACAGCCATGATATCACAGCTCGAGGCTCTGCATGAAATGAACGAAGCCAGCATCAGACAGCTGCAGCTCGGCAACGACCGTATTAGGGACCAGATCAACACTCTACGTGCTACTGATGGCCGGCCACCCATGGACTCTTGCCACTTTATGAGCCTTTCACGCGAGATCCGTGACCTCGTGTATGAAGCATGTCTCAAAGTTGGCAAAAATTTTCTGCCTCCTGCCTGGGTAGACGACGCAAGATATCATCACCGTCACGACGACGAATAGCCTAATTGGGCGCTTCTTTTGGTCAGCCATCAGGTGCGTCGGGAAGCCGGCGAGATGATGTTTCGCGCGAATATCGTCGTCACCAGTATAGATCCCGATGATCACGTTCACGAAACTGTCAGCATGGGTAAGGATGATGTCGACGACTACTGGTTCGCACTGATGTCAGAGAACTATCTCACCAGTATCAGCGTCGCGTTTGATGTGCGCGACACACGTCATGGAACTTTCTCCTCCATCGACCATGTTGCAGATCCAAGTCAAGGCAGGCGTGTGCATTTGAGGACAGACGAGTAAAAGGTCCACAGACACCACGAGGCCGCCATCAATGCATATAGCTATCACTGGTCGATGCTGTTGAAAGTTTCCACACTTTACAGCACCAAGCTCCATTTCCTCCAGATCGACCTGGCTTACTGCATCTGCCACCAGGGATGCCACCGCCGAGTCGCAAAAGCCGCCATTCCGTCCATCAAGGCAACAAACTTCGACAATGCTCGGCTCAGGACGATCGAGATTCTTGGCACACAGGTTTGAGAAGAGCGGAGACTTCTTACGAAAGCTTTCGCTGAGAAGCTGGCAGCTGATGGGTACTTTCATCGTTTTGACGGGGACTTTGCTCGCATGGATAGCGGGGTGAGGTTACGATTCGTCAAGCTCGACGAGACCCTGAAGAAGGAGTACTATCATGCTACTGTTGGCCGCGTCGAGGATATGGTCGATGAAGAGGTAGATCTGAGGGTTGAGGCTGAATAGTCCCAGGAAGATGTGGAGGAGAGGTGGGCGTTAATGATGGCTCAAGAGCATTGCTTGGCGACTGAGGGTATGGAATGGTATGATTATAAGTGATGACAATGCTCATAGCGACTCTTGTCCCACATCGGACAACCTCTGGGCAGATCTACACAAGGCTGTACCCGTTATATTTAAAGATTCGGAGAACTGCACTCAATTCGGGTCGTAAGTCGACGGGCCGTGGACGAAACCGAGATCGGGCATCACCTTGTGGTGCCATGTGTGACGAATGCAGATGGTAAGAGGGGTTACGATGCTGAGCAGTAGATGTGATGCGGGAAGAGGAGATGGAGTGGTGAGGTCGGACGTCTTGACAGCATTCCTTGGCGCTGGAAATTCGGCAGTCGCAGCACTCATACCTGACACCTTGCTCTTCCTTGCACACCACGACATCGACACAAGCATCTGAACACTACATCATGGCGAAAGTCTTGCACCGCGGAAATGGTTCAGAGTACGAGTCGACGGAGTTCACCCACATCATGATGTTCGACGCACTCATTTCGAAATGTCCTATCACCATTAAACCGAGGCATATACTGCCGCCTCACAAGCAGCCCACTGCCCAAGCACATTCATATCCAAAAACGGCATCTGCTGACTAGCAATCATCCCGGCCACTCCCTTCTCCCTATCACACCACCAGAATAAATTCGCCAACCCAGCCCACCAAGCCGTATTCCTTCCCCTGCCGGTCGCTCCCGCTTCCTGCGTCAACATGAAGCTCAGTCCCCATCCCTGAGGCGGGTTCCCATCCTGAGGGTACAACTCTGGGGTAGAATTGGTCTGGTCACGCTTTGCGTCGGGTATGCCTTGGCGGGCAAAGTTGGGCATGTCCGGGACTTGATTCTCCCACATGGCTTTGACAGTCGCTTCCTTGAGGATGCGATTGCCGGTGATGGGTGATTTGCCGTCGTTGAGGAGGACGGCGAGGACTTGAACGTATTCAGCTGGTTTCGCGAAGCAGCCTGCGCCGCCACTGTGGAAGAGGCGGGCTTGCTCTTCTCTGGTTTCAGCGAGGAGCGGTTCCCGGAGAATGTGGTCTCTGAGGCTGGATTAGCTGACAAGTACTGCACGAGGTCCTCCGACAAGACCTACCTCTCCTCACTTCGGTTTGAAGGATCACCAGGCCACTTCTGCTGCATGTAGGCGAGATTCTTCCTCATGTGCTCATTTGGAAACATGTTGATGTTCTGCAAGCCAAGTGGCTGCATGATGTTGTTCTGAATCCAGTCATTCAGACGGACGCCAGTGGCACGTTCGAGTACGATGCCCGCCCAGTCGATGTTGGTGCCATACTCCCATTTCTCGCCTGGCTGGTGTACTAGCGGCATGCGAAGGATGTCTTTGATCTAACAAAGCGTCGGTCAGAGCTTGACAGCCACCAATTACCGTACTTACATCAGCTTTGAAGCAGTCGTATCCTATCGGCCGACCATGCTCACGCAGAGTTGGATTGAAGCTGGGCAACATTAGCACGAAACATACTGGATTCTATTAATGAATTCCACTTACAACTCATAAGCAAAGCCAGCAGTATGCGACAACAGCATCCGCAGTGTGATATCATTCTCCCGAGGCACAAGTGTGCCATCTGGCTGCAGCACTTTCTGCGAGACGTCAGCAACCATGCCGTGGTGGACTTTCGGCACTCACCTTGTCATTGAGCTCCGGACAAAGGGAGTGCACTTGCTTGGCATCATCCAGTCTAAGCTGTCCTCTCTCGACTGCCTGCATGCACGAAATCGTGGCAAGAAGCTTGGTACAGCTGGCAATCCAGAACACGGTGTCGAGGTCCATCGGCTTGTTGCTACCAGAATCAATCCCCCTCTTGCCGGATGAAACGGCACAGATTTGTTTCCCATTCTTGTCAATCGCAACAAAGACAAGACCAGCGATACCAGTAGACGGATCGCTAGTCACGCCGTCGAGAGACGCCTGGCATGCTTTCTGAGCCTTTGTGTTCACCATAGCCGTTGATATCGTTCGTGCGTGAGAACGGTCAATCTCAAAAGTCAGCTCTGGAACATCTCGCCGTGAGAGCAATATGTACGACGTTTCGAAGCGGAGTCGTTGGAGGAGTCAATGCCCAAGCCTGTCGCCCGGCGACTACTGACGACTCAAATAGGAAAGAAGCTACCAGGATAAGGCTCGAACAGATGGAGCTACCCTGTTCAAGTTAGGCTTGCTGGAGCGGAGTAGGGCTGAGCGGAGCCGCATGCATTGTTGTACATGGAATTACGGATCCGAGGTGTGAGAGACGAAATTGATAAGATTGCGTTTCTCACGGCGCGTGATCAAGGGGTGGTCGGATTGAATGGAACCAGTGTGCAGTGTGACCTACATGATGCAGACAGACTCCAACACTACGTCTTCACAGCCTCGTGCAAATCACCGGAATTCGCTTCATCTCATCGACTTGGCAGAAATGGGGGAACACATCATGAAGCAGCTCAGTCTGAACTCGCTCTTGGTGGACACATCTATCGCACGCACTGAGTTTTGACGAACGCTGAGAGTACATGAAAAGGGAGACGCCAGGCCGTGAGGGGTAATATGGCGCGCGCAGCAGCCTGAACAGACCTACAATGAGTTCCTGGATCGCATGGAATTTCGTGCAAGCTGGAGGTAAGATAGACAAGCCGTCGCAAACATGCAGTTGCAGCCTGCACTGCAAGAGCGCTACCGGACTTATGTTGGCTCCAGTGAAATACGGTTCAAGATTTAGACGTCTAGTGATGGCTGAAGAGATCGACCTGCAACATAGAGACGGCATTGGGATGCTCCACGAGGACGTATGATAGAAAGAGTGCTTCGGGATGTGTCAGATCACCATGAGTGAACATCTTATCGAGACCGAAAGCAGCGAATGCTAAGGTTTTCTGCCAGGCTGATTCTGAGATGTCCCAAAGATCGGCCACGGAAATCGTCGGGACGTGCGCTCTGTAAGCGCTCACTCCACTGTCAATCCCGGTACGAAGAACCATGGTACGTGGCCATAGGGTATAAGCTGACGGACGTCCGTTTGGGTACAACCAGTAGAGTGATGGTCAGGGGACACGAATGAGTCTCAGATCGGCATGTGATCGAGACTCAAAGGTCTCCGCGGGAGACTCAGTCTCTCAGTATGTCATCGTCGAGAAGAAATTAGAAGGGATGGCGAAAAGTACATTCATCACTGTCACACCGTAATGTGGTATCTTGGTCGATCACAGCACAGCATTGGGAGCATTGGAACTGGCAGCGCGGAGTGGCACGTAAAGTCGAGATGATATCGACAGTTTGTATATGAGCATACTGCAGACAGTCTCCTGATAATGGTTTCCTACAAATAGGCTCTTGATCTCCCTCGGACTCTGCGATAGTGCTTTCTCCTCCATCCACCTCGCAAACTCGTACACCTTCTGCTCATCTGCTGCAGATAGGCAAGATATTCAGTGTCGATGTCGAGGACTGAACGTTTCGACGGCTGGCCGTTGGTGGCAATTACGCTGAAGCTGCTGATGTCACGAGTAGCCATCGTTCAATTTGGCTACGTGAATGATGCCTTGCTCGTTTGTCGCTCTTTCAAAACTGGTATCGACTATACTTGAATCAACATTGTGTCAACCGAGAGAGACGGGGGAGAATAGATGAAAGCAGACGTTTGGTCACACATCGTCGAAAATAATTGGCGTATAGCTTTTTGCTGAGGCGGAGCATAATAACACTGCTCTGTGTTCGTCTTCTTCGCCGTCGTCTGTTGTCGCACGTAAATTGACAGTCTTGGTGTTCTCTTTGTCCGTCTCTGCGCCCAATGTCTTTGCCAATCAAGAGGCCGCGTCACACAATGGCATTGTCTCAGATGACAAGTTTCAAGACGCGGAACGGTGGAAAAATGATGGACGGCGGCTTAGGAACAGGCTCAATGGAGCTGGCCGTGGATTCGATAATTCGAAGTAGTACATATGTATCGAGAGATTTCGCACCATCATGTCTCCGGGATTGACCGCCCTATCGAAAGCTCACGGTCCGGAAGATGCAGGAGGTGAGGACATATGTATTCGAATCGAGACTTCTGTGAATGAAGTGAGCCAGGACACGGAGCATCGTAGGGAAGGGTGGTCGCTGTGTCCAAGCCACGTCAATAGAGTCTTCCTAGTCAGCGCAGAGTAGAAATTCACTCCCACCTCTGCATGTAGTGTTCATGAGCATCACCGTAGATAAGACATGCAGGGTCGAGTAGTCACAATGCTCCAGTATCCACCAGACTTTGGTGCTTTCTAGGGAGACGTGGGGGCGATTCTATTATCTCAGACCATCTCGTCACTACGCAGGCTTAATGTACAGTATGGCTCGTGCTTCAAAGCTTGATGAATTGTCGAAAAACTACGTCTTCCTTCGTATATCTCAGATGTGCGTGCATCAAGAGTCTCTCTCGAGGTATTCTTGCTTTCACGCCAAATGAACTTCGTAGGTAGACATGCTCCAAGCCGGACGGTGAAGGCAAACCTGCTCGCTAAGCGGGTCTCTATCTTTTCTGCGGTGCGACGAGCGGTATATTCTGCGCACATTGACGACCGACCACCCTCGGTATCTTCATATACAGTCGAAACCATCCAGTGAAGAAGTGAAGCAAGCCCAAGACGACGCCACATTGACATACTGCGCTGTCTCTGCGAAACCTTGCACCATTGTCGCGCGAGGTTACTGGCATAGACTGGCACAGAGTCAATTTGCAGAGACAGCGCAGTCTGTCACTGTGGCGTCGCTTTGGCCTTGCTGCATTACACCATGCTTGATCGATCTGCATCCAAGTGGGGCGGTTCTGAGGCTGAGATTTCGACATCAGCCTATGTTATCTTTCAGCTTTGCATCTCGTACGGGGCAGTCTCACCTCTCGTACCTAGCCCAAGCAACATGGCTGAACTGTTCGGCCTTCTACCGGTCGTGGTGTTTCTCCATCCCTTTTTAAAGCTTGGCATAAGCCGAATCCGGTTCGAGGAGAGCACAAAGCCAGAAGTGGGCATACCAGTTGCCGACTTCTTCTACAAACGGGATTGGGAGGAAATTCTGTTGACCACCACGCTCCTGGAGTTCGTGTCAGCACCTTCGGCGGTATGGCTGTTGCAGATTGAAGCATTCCTTTGAGTCTACAATGTCTTCCAACCAGGACTACACGCAGAAGTCATAGATGTGCTGGAGCAGGGTGGGAAAGCGTGGGAAGTACGCGAGATGCGCCATGGGGCTGCCAGAGGTGCTCAGTAGTAAGTACGTCCTGAACGCCGACGCAATGGTACGTTTTGATTGCGATTTTTGCGTGAAGAGTCTGCGTGATAATACAGATCCAATGATCTTTGGGCCGACGCACTTCAGTTGTCGAGGTTATCAAGATGTCCCATTGCGAATGTGAGATGTGAACAGTGAAAGTAGTGCAAGGCTGGGTTGTGTCACGACTCGATACAGACCCTAGGACGGATTAAATTGGCTGGGATGTCGGGTCCACGGGTGCATCGGCGAAGAGGAAGCTTAATGCGCTTTGCAAGGATGGCGCTGTTCCATGTGCTCTGATTGGCCAGTCAGCTCTTCGGCAATTTGCGCTACCTGGCTTGCGCAGCAACTCCTGTCAACAGCCAGCTCGCGAGACGTTCGGCAGCCACGACGACGACGACACCACCACCACCTCCACCTCCTCCACCGCACCTGCCCATTGCGCGTGCATTGCAGCACCGCCGCCATCATGGAGGAGGCGCGCTCGCCGACGCCGGACCATGGCAGCCGCGAAAGGCTTCCGAATCTCTTCGAGGTGCTGTCGCGCCGTACACTCGCTCCAGTACGTACGATCGATCATCACCGAACACCACCGCCGACTCGAGTGCGAACTGACGTGAACAGGTCGATCTTTTCTCCTTCTACATCTACATGCGCGATGTCCAACGAAGCGTCGATTACTTGGATTTCTGGTAAGTTATGCACAAAGTGGGTGAAAGCAGGCGCGAGCGGTGGGCGGCGGAATGAGCGAAGGAAACAGCGCGTGGTACGAGGCCGTCACGAAGCAATGGAAGCTCATACATCACCCCAACAGGCTCGATGTCTCTCAACACATGTCATTATGCCGACACTACGTGCGCGAACTCCGCCGATCAGTTCTCATATCAACACCCGAACTCGACAAATCTGGTTCGAAGCGATCATCACAAATCCTGGACAATTACAATGGCAACGCCCTCGAGCGGACATCTTCCGAGCAAGGTCCCAGCGGTGCGTACATTCGCGAGAAGTCGAACGACAGGCAGACTCCCGACCAGCGTTTGTCAGCCTTTTTGAGGAACGAGAATGGCAGTGGTCACAGCCCGCAAAACAGCCAAGCCAGCAGGCAGTCCGAGGGCAACACACCTGGCAGCGAGCAGCCGCCGAGGCCGAGCTTCATGACTGGAATGTCGAACTCGCCCATGGTCTACAGCAACAACAGCCCGGAGAATCGAGTCGCTCGTGCCGACATCCGAGCCTCTGCCGAGAAGATCTTGTACACCTTCCTGCTACCAGGTGCAGAACGCGAGATCATTCTTCCACAGGGCATTCTCAACGACATCACACACAACATCGAGCGCGAAGGCCGAGACGATCCGGAGGTGTTTGACGGAGCTAAGGACTACGTTTTTCAGGCCATGGAGCGTGATGCCTTCCCCGGCTTTCTTAGACAGAAAGCACTGGGCAACATCGTGCAGCCTTCGCTGATGCTCCGCCTCATCGTGGGACTGGTCTCCATGTTTGCAGCTTTCTGGGCTGCTTTCATCCTAATTTTCTTGGACAAGAACCGAGCCACGCGATGTTGGCTGATCTTACCTTTCACCGTCGGCATATATCTCCTTGCGTCACATCAGTACATGCTGGATCCAATACTTGCTTTGCTTGGATTGAGCGAATATACCTTCTTCAGCTTCGCGCGGATAAAGGAACCCTTCATCCGGTATGTCAGGCGCCCTGATCACTGCGACTTCGGTACTGACAATTGCTAGGAAACTGTTGACGAAACGGGCTCTGATGAGCTTGATGTACATCCTCATCATCGACGTTGCGTTACTTTGTCTTTTCATCTTTGTGCCTGGCAAGCGCCTATGAACGATACTGAAGATCTCGGGCGTTTTGGAGTACACGAATGGTACCGACAGGAATGACGATCCGCTTGGCAACAGCCAGGTTCTGTTTGCTTTGAAGCGCAAGATATCCGTAGCTGTCTTGAAGATAATGCTAATATGTGATACCCAAGGTTACTTGTACGACTTGTTTCTTGCAAGACAGACTGCGGCAACGGCATGCATGATAGCTCCGCACCCTCCTCTTCGACTCATCTCAACGACTGATCATCCCGCTCGGCGCGATCATGTCGCCGTGGAAGCGACTCTGCAACGGGAGTTTCGAAGATTTGACGCGCTGACATTGTGTTGAAGCTGTCACTGCAAGGTTTTATTCACTATCGGCATATCGAGAACCCAATGTCAGAACAAGCAGTGGACACGCCGACGGTCAGGATGAGCTTTGCTCTACGCAATGCATGCCGTTGTGGACCATGGTTCGATTTAAAACAGACCTTGTTCTAGCTAACGGCGTCAGATACTTCGACAGTGACAACGGACCCGAAAGCGGCAGGATTTTTGGTTATACCCCTATAAACGCACATCCTCTCGTGGAAGCCGCACGTGGCGTTCGAGTACTTGGGTCACGAGACCGTGTACAGCTGACTGATTGTGACAGCCGGCTTTGGCCTCCAGCATGCGTTCAAAGGAGCTCTGATCCTTAGCAGTGAGTCGAATCGTCGCGTCCATTTCAAGCCATTCTTGGTAAGTCACGCGAAAGTCAGTAAAGGATTCTGTCAGCTCGGATCGCGCCGATGATGCGACGCCTGGGCCCTGAATCCTTCTGGATCCGGTTGCCGTGCCACACACGAAGGACTATATCAAGACCTTGTCGACTATGATGTTCTTGAGACATCCGCGACATCGTCTTCACGGCTTCCAACATCGTTGAACACAAGTCGATAACATGGCCAAACGCGTGGCGGTGATCGGTGCGGGGTGAGACAGATCGAACACTGCAATAGCGACCTTGTGCTAACCATGTCATCGCCCATGCGGCCTCATGGCGTTGAAGAACTTCCGCGAAAGTGGCTTTGATGCGATACTGTACGAAGGCCGTGATTGGGTGGGAGGACTTTGGAAGCCTTCTACAGACGACGCCTTGTCGGCGGCCGACAACACTATCCTGAACACCAGCAAGTACCGTGCGGCAATCACCGACTTCCCGATGCCTGACGACTTTGACGACTTCCCAACTTCTTATCAGCTCTACCAATACTGGAACGACTACTGCAATCATTTCCAGCTTTGGCCACATGTTCATCTAAACACCAAGGCCTCCGCCGTCCGACGAGAGGATGATCGCTGGGCAGTCGACATCTATGACGCTGAAAAGGACAGCAGTGCTTCTCAAACGGAGTACTTCGACTATGTCTGCGTCGCCACTGGTACATTCTCCAAACCTAGAGTCCCAAAACTCGCAGACATCGAGAAATTTGCCGGCAAAACCACTCACGTAATGTACCACCACAACCCATCGCAGTATGCTGGGAAAAACGTCCTTCTCGTCGGCCTTCACTCCTCAGCCTCTGACGCCGCCTGCGGTCTTGCTCCATACGCTGCCAAAGTCTGGATCTCTCATCGCTCTGGTGTCGTCTTCGTTCCGCGCTTCAGCCCTGACGGCGCCCCCTTCGACAAGTTCCCACCGCTGTGGTTCACAATCTTCAGCCTCTACCTCTCCGCTTGGTTTCCCTCCGCCTTCTTCTGGATAATGGATCAGCTCCTCGGCTCCATGTCGAAGAAGGCATATCCCAACATCCCAAAATCGTGGGAAGTCGGCAATGCCCCATCTATCGCTGTTGCTACACCTTTGATTACCGAGGAACTATACCCGCACCTCGAATCCGGAGTCTGTGAACCTGTCTCCTCCATTGCCAAGATCACGGGCCTGTGACTCTTACTTCCGGACAAGTCCTCACGGACATCGACGCAATCATCTACTGCACAGGCTACGACTTCCACGTGCCCCTCAAATTCGAACCCGCAGACCTCAACCCATACCCCGTTAAAGGCGAAGCTGCGAATCTCTACCGCAACATGTTCCCTCTCCATACCGACCCCAAGATTCGGAACTCGTTGGTCTTCCAAGGCCAGGCGGCCGTGACGTACCCCGGCTTCTCCCAATTCGAAATCCAAACTCTTTGCATCTCCGAGATCTGGCAAGGTAACAGCTCCCGGCCGTCCCACGCAGAGATGCTCCGCTGGCATAGGAACTTCCTCGCCTGGCGAGAACGTTTGAAAAAGCAACACAACGCTGGCAATACCTTTTACACTGCGTACGTCCCCTTTGCCGAGATGGCGAATTGGTTGGATAAAACCGCCGGGTTGGGTATCAGGGCACATTTTGGGTACATCTCACGATGGACGAACTTCAGTGCGTGGGCGTTCTGGTGGAAGAATCCTAAGCTCTATGAGGCTTGCTTGAGTGGGTTTGCGAGTCCGGCGATTTTTAGGTTGTTTGAGACAGGGAAGAGGAAGAGGTGGGAGGGGGCGGAGAGAACGATTTATCATGAGGATGAGAGGATGGTCAGGTGTCAGAGGGAAAGGGTGAGGGCTTGGCAGAAGGAGGGGAAGATCTAAGTAGGGCTGGAGAGGCAAAGTAAGGAACGAGGATGGATCTGCTGTAGTGGTTTGCGATAGGGTGTATCACTGTGGCTTTATGCGTTGATGGGATTGTTGACCCTGGAATCGGACAGAAGCATTACGCTGAGTATTATAGACCAAGTCTGCATCATGCATTAAGCGCATCTTCATACTCTTTACGTTTATCATTCTCAAATCTCCATATATATCAGAGGCCCCTTTACTGCAACTTTTCTAGCCTTTAACCATAACCCTAGAAGACACAACGCACCACTTACACCAAGACCAACGTGTGCTCTATCAAGCGTGCTTACTTCTATACATGTATGGTCGAAGCAAGAGCCCTTTACCTACCACATTGATCACATCTTGCTCTTTCCACTATCAGTGCACACATCTGTACCGCAATCCTGACATTCAAATCTCCTCTGGTTTTACGCCCTTATCTTCGTCCCCTCCCGTAATATTAAACGTCCAGCTCTCGGCTCATCATCATCATTATCATCATCATCATCATCTTCTCAGAATATCAGCACTATCAGCTCATGGAAGATGTTAGAAGTCGGACCTCCTGAGATGATGCTGCAGCCACGGCGTTCTTGGTGGGTACAATGCATGACGCGGAGAGAAACAGCGTAGTGTTGGAAGATAATCGCGTTTTGGGACCTCTAGCTTTGGTGTACATCGATGATCGTACGGCACGTGGCCTGGTGACCGTTCTCTGTGGAGTCGTAAACGCGCAGCAGCTATGCTTTCGAGTTGTGAGTCTTGCCTGTGTCCTTCCATATATCCAAGAGGCTCGGAAATGTACGACTCGGAAACGTGAATGATCAATGTGATGCTTGCGATCTGTTCTTCAATTCGACCTCGAAGCAAGTTGACATGTACGCCAATACTGGTATCATCTCTATCAAGCCGCGTCTGAAGATTCACTCCATCACCTCTGCTTGTATACTTCTTACTCCAGCTTGCTGACCTGCAGCACCGCCTTTCCAAAGTTCTTGCCCGCCAGCATACCAATCAATCCGTCAGCCGCGTTGTCAATACCCTCCGTCACGCTCATCTCAGCCTTGAACTTGCCCTCGTGTATCCACTTTTGCACATGCTTCTGGTGCTCCTCTGCATACTTTGGTCCCATGTTCTCGTCCGTCATGATGAATCCCTGCATCTTGATCCTCTTGGCTACGACTTGCATCAAGTTCTTGATGGGGTACTGCTCCTCTGGTTTCAGGTTGTATTGCGAGACCATGCCGCAGGCGACGATGCGGCCGAAGGGGTGAATATGGTTGATGGCAGCTTCGAGGTGCTCGCCGCCGACGTTCTCGTAGTAGATGTCAATGCCGTCGGGTGCGAGGCGTTGGAGGGCGTCCGATGGCTTCTCTTTCTTGTAGTTGAAGCCGGCGTCGAATTGGAGGTCCTTGGTGATGAAGTCTAGCTTCTTGTCGTCGCCGACGCTGCCAATGACCGTGAGGCCTTCGTGCTTGGCGAGTTGGCCAACGATCTGACCGACTGCGCCTGAGGCGGCGGAGATGAAGATGGTCTCGCCCTTCTTGGGTTGACCGATCTCGTAGAAAGAGCTGTAGGCTGTGAGACCTGGCATGCCCAACGCGCCGATAAAGAGCTTTGGGTCGAGCTTGTATGGGTTCTCAAGGACCATGAAACTGTCTGCGAGGTCCTTGTCGATGGCGCTGTACTCCTCCGTCCATGTTCGTGGTGCGAATAAGACTTGACCGCTCTTGAACTTGTTGTTGTCGGATTTGAGGACGGTCAGAATGGCAGCGTTTGTGACGGGCTTGCCAAGCTCGAACGGTGGCGCGTATGACTTGACCTCCGGAGCCCTCATGCGTCCCCGCTGGTATGGGTCGAAGGAGACATAGTGCACCTTGGCAGTGATTCCGCCGTTTGGTGGCTGTTGCTCTGTGTCGAAGTCGCGGTTCTCAATCTTGAGATGCTTGCCAGCCTCAGGCCAACCGGTTGGCACCTCTGCGAAGATGAGAGCCTTGTTCTGGACCATGGTGTATGCAGTAGGTCGTGGAGGTGTGGAAAGTGCAGTGGTTTATGGAAAGCAACGAGTATCAGTGGGGGAAACTTGGTAGCATGGATGGGACAGGTACGGTTTATGTACGAGAGCAGTGATACAGGAAGGCTCAGACGACATATAAGGACAGCTTACAAACGTCTCCTGGTGATAATGATACTACTACCGGAGCATACGTCAAAGCGGCTCCCGTGCACGAGCAACGCGTGGTGGAAGTAGGAAGGTTCGATGCGGTGGTGGTTGTACATCGGACGGCGCTCGGGATGGTGTCATGAATTGTTAATCGACCTCGGAGGAATGCCGCTTTGCACAGTGTGAGCCGGGCGTTGGGCAGCCCATGTGGACAATGCTCCACGCACGGCGAGATAC
Source organism: Dothistroma septosporum (assembly GCA_002236755.2). Classification (NCBI taxonomy): domain Eukaryota; kingdom Fungi; phylum Ascomycota; class Dothideomycetes; order Mycosphaerellales; family Mycosphaerellaceae; genus Dothistroma; species Dothistroma septosporum. The sequence continues at coordinate 295,781 of NBZP02000011.1, forward strand.
AATATGCGGGTGACGCTCGTGCTGTGTCCTTTTGGTCTCGCGGCGCCCTTACCGAAAACGCCCTTCAGCGGGGAGACTGCTGCAAAGAGGCGAGTCTCCGTAGGGAGCAGTGCTGGGCGGCGGCGGCGGCGGCGGCGGCGGCGGTGGAGAGAGCCATCTCTCAGACAGACGCTTGAGGGGGTCGATGGTTGGGTGGATGGCAGCAGAGTCGTGTCGTGGATTGTGTGTCAGCGAACAAAGCCATGCTGGTGGACAGAATGAAGTGTTCGGTCTCGCACAAGGTGTAATCGAAGACGACAACTTCTTCCTTCCTGGAGACCTTACGCCGCTGTCGCCAAGTCGCGCCGCGAGACGACCCCCTCCGACTCCCGAGCCGCCGATCTCGCTCCGGAGCTGTTTCCGTTTCTGCTGTGGGTCGGTGACATCGATGTTTTGGTCAAAGCACCCTCCCTCCCTCCCTTGCTCCCATGCGCAGCACCCCGTCCCGTCCAGTCCAGGCCAACCTCACCTCCGCGCATCAGTGACACGGCGAGATGGCCGATCAGAAAGTACCACTGGAAGCACCGCCGGCATACACCGATCACCCGAAGCCAGCCAGCAATGCCTCCACGCCCGTCAGACCAGGCCTTCCGGTCCCGCCACGCCCACTGGACCTCCCAGCACTGTCGATGATCCGTGGACGACGAGTGATATTGGCATCGGCTTCACCCCGTAGACGACAGCTTCTTGCACAGGTAGGCTACTTTGTTCCCCTCACATCTATCACAGAGCACTGAGTGGCTGAAAAGCTGCCCTGAACAGATCGGCTTGACACAACTCGAGATCATCCCCTCAACTCTCCCCGAAGACAAGGATAAATCCCTTGCGCCCTTCGAATATGTCCTCCAAACGGCCGAACAGAAGGCACGGAACATCTACCAGCAGGAGATCGACTCGTCGAAAGGCGAGCCGGCATTGGTCCTTGCCGCCGACACAGTAGTCAGCACACACATGGGCCAGATCTTGGAGAAGCCGCGCAATGAGAAAGAGCACTTTGCAACCTTGAGAATGCTTCGCGACCAGAACAATGGCTGGCATAAGGTCTATACTGCTGTCGTATGCATGTCACCCTTGGAGAGCCTCATGGACCCAGGCTACGCCATGGAGACACATGTTGAAGAGACGCGCGTCAAGTTCGACCAGGACGTTACCGATGACCTGATCATGAGCTACGTCAAAACGAGAGAAGGTGCGGATAAGGCCGGTGGGTACGGTATACAAGGCTTGGGCAGTATATTGGTGGAGAAGATTGATGGCACATTCGACAATGTGGTTGGTCTGCCACTGAGAGCAACCCTGCAGTTGATCGAGAAGGTCGTTGTGGAGCCAGGCGTACCAGAGGAGGTCGACGAGGCGATATAATCCGCTCGCTGAACGTGGAAGCGAAACATGGCCGGCGAGCCTGCGCGTGTCCCAGCACACGGATGTTAATGTGGGAATATGAAGCGCTTATATGACTATAGATTGTTCCTACATCTGCATGTACAAAGCTCCATTACGATCGCTTCACTTTCTTCTCGTCGTAAACTGAAAGTTATCTTCACCAGAAACAAGTGGTCGCTACCTCTGCATCATCTGTATGAAATTGGAATGGAGCACGAAGCAGCGATCCCAACATGTTAGTCAAGTTGTAGTTCACATAGCATACATGTAATGACATCTGGAGCTTTCTGATTCTCCGTGTCGTCCAGCCCATCCCGTTCTCTGGGCCCTCCTCTACATTTCCGATTTTCGCTCCATTGTCTACAGTCTACGAATTGCTCTATACCCGGAAGCAATGGCCCCACCATGTACCTGCAGCGTGCGTGCGTGATCGCCGCCCCTCACTGCTCCCTACCGCATTCGTCATGTCGAGCTCTCTCGATATGGTGATTTGGCGGAAGCGTTCCTGGTGAGTCAGAGACTCCGTGCGTAGACAGGAGACACTGCAGCAGACGTGATCATCACTTGAATGATCCCGTGCTACTTGTCTGTCTCGGCCCCCAAGAGGAGGGGTATTACACAAAATTGACTATTGTAGTACAACAAGCCGGGCCTCGGCCATACATCAACATCAATCTACGAGTACTCCTTTCAATGCTCCCACAAAGTACCACGTGGCGCAGCTTTTTCGCGGCACAAAATCGTCCTGACCAACGCCTCGCAAAAGATCTATTCATGCTTTGTCCCTCCCATGTGCCTCAAACTTCCGCCAACGCGCTCTGCGAGACAAGCTTCCTGATTCTCTCCCGCAATTTCTCAAACGTCTTGACAGCCTCAAGGTGTCTCTCACAACCAAGTTCCCACGCGGTACGGACTGCCTCGTCTTCCAGTACACCTTTAAGGTAATGACCCCAGCCGGTATGTGATGTAGGATCGCCAGTGGCCTCAAGCCAGGCAGTACCGTTGAACATTCGCGTATCAGCCTGCTTCTCTCGTGTGTCAAAGTGTGCCAACATCGTCTTGTTGAAGCCGTGGAAATGCTTCAGATATGTTCCGAAGCTGACAGCATAGACGTGCCAGCTCTGCTTCGACAGGCGAGTGGGCGGTTCCGGAGCCTTTGGCACAGCTGGTGTCATCAGTCTCTGCGGCTTCAAAGCCTGTGCGTTGGCCGTAGTCGCGGCCGATGACTGAAATGGCAGTGTTGAGCTCATATCTGCAAGATTCTTGAGGCCATCTGCGCTCTTGGCAATCGGCTCGACCTGAGCAAGGTCTTCCAAGTTGGTCCTGAGCTGGGGTTCTGTGGCGTCACGAGCGGGTCGCGCCGAGCTCGGACTACGCTGCTGCGCTTCTTGCTGCTTCCGCCATGGGGAGGGCTCGACCGACACATAGCGTGGGCCCTTCGTGGATGTTGTCTCGCGTGTTGTTACTTGCTCTGGGTTCGGTGAGGTTGAAGTCGTCGGAGGATCTGTATCGATGTCCATCGCATCTGCATCGTTGGCAGCTGCGGCTTCTGGGGCACCATCGCCGGGAGGGTCTGGTTCGTCAATGATGATGTGGGGCTGCTCCTGTGTGCCAGTCGCTGTGCCCTGATCATTCGTCTGCAGCCTACTCGCCTTCCTAATCGGCGTCTTGGACCTTGACCCATTTTGCGAATCACTTCGTGCTTCGGGTTTCCACGTCCAGGATGGATCCCTGAAGGTGCTCTTCCACTGCTGTTCGTCAAACTTGACATCGGACGGAGGAGTGAATGTAGGCGTTGTTTGAGTCTGCGCTACATCTGGTCGTGGTGGCGGACCCATACCACCAGGTGTGCTGCCATTGCTCGTGGGACCGGCATCGTAAGTGCTCGCGCGATCAGCACGGCGAGCTTGCCCACGACGTCCAGGCGACGGTCGACGTCCAGCTGCCGAGAAGTAGTCTGGTTGTTGGGCACCAGGAGGTGTGCCCATGAAAGTTCCGCTGAAGCCATCGGGCGAGAATTTGGTGTTGATGTTATCGAAGCTGCGGCTTTTGCCCGCCGTGGGGCCGAGTGTCTCTCCATCAACGGGAAAGTGGAAACTGTTCGAAGGAAGCTGCTTGTCAGTCATGCTTCTTGACACTGGCTCAAGACCAACAGAAGGATAACGATAGATTGCATCCTTGAGTAAACGATCGCAAGACATGTTTCCGATCGACTTGCCATGGCGTGCGATGGCAGTCAATTTTAAGAAAACCTCCAGAGTGAGCATCCTGAGCTGCTCATCATCTTGACAAATAGCTCGAATTTGCGTGCGAAAGTTGAGATATGCCTGCCGTGTAGCGCTTGAAGCTTGATACCACAGCGGATCTTTGTTGGCATTCTCAAAGTCTTCCGCAGACGCAAGCGACTGACTTGGTGACTCTACAAAACCGCTATCCTTGCGCTTCAATGTTGAAGAAGATGCGCTGGGGGACACGGAGCTGGGCACTGCCCAGTGCGGTACCGCGGATTTGGCTGCGCTGGAAACCCCTGACGACAAGGACCCAAATGCATTCGATATCCACTTTGAGCGGCTGAAAGGAGTGCTAGCAGCGGGTACAGAAGGGGTGTCAGCAAAAGGAGAGGGGGTTGCATACATGTTGTTGCTACTTGGTCGCTGCTCCATGCTGGGTGGGCGACCGCTGTCAGAATAATGTCCACCATCGACTGAAGTTGACGTTCCATCAGCATACAGATTCGATCCATTGAGTCGCGAGCTTGGTCCTTTGGGCACTTTCTTCGGACGGTCCTCTGGCGCCCGAGGTGTGTGCTTCGATCTATTATCAGTCGCGCTGCTGTCAGATTTCTCTTCTGGTGACTCGGTCTGGTCGGGATAGTCAGATGACGCTTCGCTGCTATTACTCGATTCGCTAGAGGCGGGTGGGACGAACTCCTGGTTATGGCCATTCGCATTGTCGTCGGCGGTCTTCGTTTGACGTAAAGGTGGGCTGCTGCTCCTGGCGCGGCTGGAACTGGGAATGTTACTCTCTGGGCGTAATCTGGTCGTATCCCGGGTACTTGCCGAACGGCGAAGCCCGTCACCGAATTGTAGCTTCTCGCCGATGAAGGACGCATACGGAGTGCTGACTCTGTTGCCTTCCGCATACGGGACTTCCTCATTTGGTGTTCGGCCTCTAGAAGGCGGCTGTCGTGGCGGGAATGGCCGTAGGTTCTGCGGTGAGGTCGGAGTATGCGGTGCTGATGTCGGTGGCGGACCGGGCGGCGGAGGCGGGAAGCCATCGCTGGTGAAGTCTTCCGACTTGTGCCGATGGACGTAGTGGCCGGTAGATGATGGAGCTGGTCGCTCGTCTGAGCCAGGCGCGTTTGGATCAAATCCGCCAGGTCTTCGAGGTGTGGTTGGTGCTCTGCCTTGTGGCCTCTTGCTGCTCACGCCTGGCTTGCCTGCATTTGCCGTCTGAAAAGCATGCCACGCCGTCTGTTTCTCCGCCGCTGGCGCTGCACCAGCTCCATATCGGAAGCCTGCTTTGATCTGCTCTTCCGAAGGCAGCTTTGTGTCTTGCCTGCTCATTCTTGGCCGAGCCGTGGTTTGTGGCTGCGTCTGTGGATTCGGAGATCGAGGCGGCGGTGCTGGGCCAGGGTTCGGGTATCGAGGCTTCTCCGGCGTGGGTGCGCTGTTCATGTTTTGCCATGCGCGGAACTGCTGCGTTCTGTCCGCAGCCGGATTCTTGCCAGGCATAGCATTCGCTGGCCGCGGGAAGTTTGTGAAACGATCAGCACCCGTGGGCTGACCAGCAGCGGCACTGGGGCGCTGCCATGCTCCTGGCTGTGTCCGCCGAGGCGGGGGAGGATATGCTGATGTGGTCGCATAGGGGCTGCCCGGCGCAGGCGGTGCAGCCTTGAAGGTAGGATACAGGCCTGCCTTTCGTCGATCTTGGTCATATTTCGCTTTGGTGGTGGCATCGCTCAGTACCTCGTTCGCTGCCTGTATGGCCTGAAATCGAGGCACACATTCTTCCTCTTTGCCTGCATTGCGATCGGGGTGGTACTGTAGGGCGAGCTTTCGGTAGGCTTTTCGGACATCGTCGACAGTGGCGGTGGTAGGTAGATCAAGATCGGCATAATCTGCGTGAGCCTCGTCAATATGCGCGGCGGCTGGTGTATTTTACCCAGGTGAGGCTAGCTGTACATACAGTTATGCTTGACGTCGGGCTTGACCATATTGACTATGCTGACATCAAATCAAGCCGAAGGCGCCTCAAGGAAGTCGTTGGGGTGCAGACTGCATGTGCGAGCAGCATGCGGTGGTCGTGTCACGGCAGGAAGGCATGGGCATGTGGACTAGTCGCAGGTGCCGGTGTGGCTCAGACAGCGCGCGAACTTCGTCGAGTGGTTGTGGGGGCGGCGGCGGCGGCAGCGGCGGCGGAGGAGAGAGGAAAGTCGATGTGCGGTGGATGGAAGCGATCGGTCCGTTGATGTGTCGATGGTCTCGATGTGTTTGATGTTTCGAGGTCAACGTTGAACGGCGCGCAGGGGGAACGAAGGTTCGCAGTCTGAGGTGGTGGGCAGGTGGGGTATCCGGTGAGCAGGGTCCAAGTCAAGTCAAGTGAATGGATTCGATGTGGTGGAAGTGCTGCACGCCGGGCGGTGAGCTTGGTGCTGTGCTGCGACTCACTTTCTCGTGCGCGTGGTACAGGTGAAGATGGACGTGGCAACGGCAGTATTCGCGAAGGTGAAGGTCGCGGTGTACGGTGAGGGACGCAGCTGCAGCGCCCGGTGCCCACGAACAGAATACCACACACACACATACACACACACACACACACAAACACACACACACACACACACACACACATACACTCTACACGTACATGTACGTACAGACGGAGAATGTGCAGGTGATGCTCGTGACGTGTTGGCCCCGTCGTTGCTGCAATGCAATCAATGGCCAAGCGCCTCCCGCTCCCGCCCCCGTCCTTCTCCTAGCGTGCGTGCCGGTCGGATACACGGTGCCTTTGCTGCAAGATAATCTTGGTGCAACTCCTGTTCTCTTCAACAACCTCAATCCCACTCGACGAAGAAGTGCTCAGGAAGTGACTTTCAGGAAGTGACTTGGCGGCACGGTCCCACGAGTTCCTCCAGACCACCCTCTCGACCGCCAAATCTGCGACACTATCTAGCTGCCTACGCTACCAATCCCGCCGATCCCCTCCAAACGAACGCATTTGCGCCTGGATCTCCCTGTCGGCCCTGCAGAGCTCCCTAAAGATGGCCCCCCAGATCCCGCGTTCTTCCTCGCTCCTCTCCCGCAAGCTATATGCGTCTAGACGCTAGGCTCTCGACTTGACCAACGTTGCTCCATGCTCAACGTACACGAAGGGATGCGCGGAGCTTTGCAAACTGCTGCGAAGGTTCCCTGCCCGATGCATCTATGTAGGCTGAGCCACTGGCGATCTCGAACGTGGCAAGGTGCAATGTAAGAACGCCCTGTCTATCGCGATAGCGCGATTGGATCTGATCAAGTACGGACAACGGATTACCGGCGCATTGACTTTTCCATTCAGGCTTTTTTTGTTGATCGTCTCATGACAGCTTGAGAATGCACCTAGTCAACGACAATGCCTTGATGTTCCGAACCGTCTGTTGGGCTCACTTTAATCCGATGTGACCGAACGAGCATGTTTACCATGTTGCATGAGGTAGCAGGATATGTTTCCCAGTTCACATCTGAAGAAGTGCTTGCCCATCGAGACATAGCGCGTCGCACGTGATGTCGCTCGGGCCCGCTGTAGCCTCCAGGCGCACGACCGAGGAACGGGCGGGGGTGAGCGTTGGTCTGAGAACACTTGAACGTTCAGTTCAGTGCTCCCCCGAAGGTAGTGTGCATCAAATGGAATTCAAGCCATACCAAACAATACTCGTTTCCAATGCTATTGCTATTGCTACTGCCACCGTACCAAATCCAAACTTCATCGCGTGCAAAAGTGGTATCCTCAAAACAGGAAGAAACGTCAACAAAGACTCAAGACCTCCATCAACATTTCATGTGTTCCAGATCATCGTCAACACATCGAGAGCCTCTGTTCGTCACTGCTGACACTATTGCGGCCGATACCCACGACGTGAATGGCTTCAGTCCCCACGCAACTGTTTCGGACTAGGCCGCAGATGCCTGTACCATACAGCCCTGGTCACACTGAGAGTTGTGGAGTCTTCCCACTGGGCGTAGGTATGAGCACCGCGAAACGGTGAAGTCGTCAAGTTGCCACTGCAGCGTCCTCCCTAATTCTTGAGCTTCTCCTTGATTCTAGTGAAGAGGCCCTTCTTCTTCGCAGAGCCCTCGCCCGTGCTATCGGGAGTGCCCTGCGAGGAATTGGGTGTACTCTTGCCAAAACGGCCCATGATCGAGTTGCGCTTCTGTGGTGTGCTGGGGTTGGCTTGTGGCGTGCGAGGCGTACCGACCGGCTTGCTCACGGCAGTATGAGCAGCAGCTGTGGCCATCTCCTGGTCTTGACCAGAGAGCATTGGTGCTTCACTGGATCCAATACCCGTCGTCACAATAGGTCTGTTCTGACCGGCGATGGTAGCATTCGGTCTCGACATTGGACTGACGTCCCGGCTATCCAAAGGCTTGCTGGCTTGTAAGGAAGCAGGTGCCTGCGCCTGCGAGCTGGCCGATGCATTCAAAGCGTCCTTTGGCTTCTCGTCCATGCTGATAGGTGCGATACTACTCACTGCGCCGAGCTGAGGTGCACCGGAGGACGTATTGCCAGATGTCGTGGTCGGCGCCACGGCAATCGTAGCAGCAACAAAAGTGGGCGCAGGCTCTCCGGTTGCTTGTGACTCGGGTACCTTTTTGAGCAGCTCCTTCTCAACATCGCTCTTTTCGTGTACTGCCTCTGGATTTGCGGCGGCTTCTGGGCCCACGTGCGCCTCCTTCTGCGATGCCTGTACCTCGGCTGGAACAGCATCTGCAGTCTTGACGCCTGTGCCGTTCGAAAGGGGGGTGACGCCCTCACCGACAGCTTTCTGCGCTGGGACGAGAGAGGCGATACCGGCATAGGCACCCGAGGTTGGAGCCTGGGAGAAGGCACATTAGCATAAACTCAAGAAGCGCAGATAGACAGCTGTGCTGTCGTGATGTCGAACACTCGAGTCTTTACTTACCGATGTGACCGATGTCGCCGCCGGGCTCGCTGTGCTGGTACCAACCTGGGCATTCTGCTCGTTGATTTTTTGCTGAATTGAGGCCGGTAGGATTGTTGTTGGGTCTGTGCCAGTGGTTTCGTGTGTCTTGTGCGCGAGGTATGCGGCACCACCGGCTGCAGCCGCGCCAGCAGCCGCAAGACCACCTACAATGGCACCTGTCACGCCCTTGTTGTCGCTAGTGCTAGCTGGCTCCTCAGGTACCTTAGCCTTGAGCTCGCTCTCCATCTCCGTCTTGTCTTGAACTGCTTCTGGGTTTGCAGCTGCTTCTGGGCCAACGTGAGCCTTCTCTTGGCTCTCCGTTACAACTTCTGGGACACCGCGTGGCTCTTCCGGTACCCGGCCGGCAAGTTCATTGGTCGTACTGGTCGGCGCAACGGAAGAAATCGCAGCAGCTCCAAGGCCTGCCGCAGCAGCACCACCTACCAAACCACCAGCGATCGCACCAGAATTGGTCTCGCTCTTCGCCGCGGGCTCTTCGGGCACCGTCTTCTTTAGCTCGTTCTCCATCTGCTTCTTCTCCAACACTGCCTCCGGGTTTGCTGCAGCCTCTGGGCTCACGTGCGCCTCTTTTTGGCTGTCGGTTACGACCTCAGGCACACCTCGTGGCTCCTTGGGCACCTGACCTGCCAGTGCTGCCGTTGTGCTCGCTGGGGCGGCGGACGAAAAAGCAGGTCCGGCGGAGTCTTCCTGGCTGAATGCGCGATCAATCGGGGGCGGTGCGTCCTTGCCCATTCCCATACTTGACTCAGGGATCATGTTGCTGGTCTGTGGGCCGAGTCCGCTGAACAGCGCTGCTCCACCTAATGACGAGCCTTCGCATGCTGGGCTGACAACAGGTGGAAGTTGTGGTGCACCTGACCCGCTCTTCTCATAAGATGCCTCATCAAGCTTGACGTTGCTGTTGATCGTGTTGCCGGTAAGGGAGCTTGAGTCTGGAACCTTCTCGCCTGGTTGAAGGTGCACTGGGTTGCCAATACCCCCAGTCGCTGGGATTGGTGAGACGCCGAATGTCTGCTCAGAGGCGAGTGCTTTCAGCGAAGGATCGTCACGCGCCGTCGAGGATACGGTATTGTTATTAATGGTCGACGGCTCTGGCACCTTCTGGCCGGGTGCAAGCTGAATTGGATTACCCGCACCTGCCGATGCTGAGTACATGCGTTAGCTGGGATATCATACCAGCGCCAAAGCTTCGAATCGCATTCGCGTTGGTCCTTCCGCCTTCATGACGATCGACTGTCTCAACAGACCGAATCACGACATGTCACGTCACGTACCTGGTATGGGATTGACGGAGAATCGTTGCTCCTTCACGTTCTCCTTGTTTTTACCTGATGACAGACCTACAGCAGCCGCGGCGGACGCTACCACGGCAGTCGCACCAGCAGCCAAGCCAGTCGTTGCGCCGGACAAACCACCTTTATCCTCTGAGCCCTCAGCGTCATCAATTGCGGGCGTCTCTGGGAAATCACCTGGCATCGAAGTTGAAGTTGACGTCTGCTTTTCAAGAGGCTGTTGGCCCGCGAGCTCTGTTGTCGTTGCGCCTGGAGCTACCGAGGAGTTATTGAACTGGTATGCCATTGAGTTCGGGGGTTTGATGTCTTCTGGATAGAGAACGTTGTTGACGTTTCCCTCGTGGTCAGTCTCAGTCTTGCCGGTGTGATCGTGCTGCCATACGCCGTCCGCCACAAACTACATTTACAAGCGCGTCAGAGGGGATGACCATCTTCACGAAGCGCGTTGCGCGTCTCTCATGTGCGCCCTCAGCAGCACAGCCCATGTGTCCAACATACCTTGTACAGGATCTTCTGACTCGCGTCGGGGAGATGCACGTCTCGTTCGAAGCCGTAGAAGGTCTTGTCAAGCCTGACGGACTTTTGCCAATTGTCAAAGGTGCCCGTGACGTAGACTTCTTCCGCTGAGTGGTCCCACCTAAAGGTGTATGATCCCATCTTGTGGCGCGGAAAGCGAAGGTGTCGTCGGTGGTGAGATGACGCAGCAGCGGGCTGTAATGATGGAGTCGAGCAGGCTTCCAGGTTGTTGTGAGAAGTCACAGGAACGGAGAGGATCGAGGGAGCCGAGTCGCGCTGCGCAACTCTGATCGTTAGCGTACGCAGCGGGGTGGAAGGATGCCGAATGTCGATTCCGTGCACCGTCGCCTGAAGAGTGCGCGAGGAGAGAGCGTGCGCAGTGTAGAGGTGACGATGTAAAGGATGGGTCCTTCGAGAACTTGGAATGATGCGTCTAGCCCAGCGTCCAAAGGTGGCTGGTCGTAGACGTCGTTCGGCTTTGGAGCTGTCAGTTTAGCCGAACGCGTTGGAGGTACATGTACATGTAGCTCCAATAGCGTGACGTCGTTGAGTGGGCCGCCGCAACCTGTGCATCGCAAGAGGTTACCTCTGTACATGTACATCGACACTCACCTCGATTGAACTTCATGTACATCGACACTCACCTCGATTGAACTTCATGTACATCGGAAGTCACCTCGATTGAACTCGACGCGCAGTCGGCCGCCCGATGACATTGCGAAGCCTGAGTTGCAAGCGCAGGACTGCAGCGTTGTTTGCGGCATCCGCTGCTCGAACACTGGGGGTTTGTGCACAGTGGTGCATCGTTCAGTAGCCTGCATCGTTAAAGCTGGTGGTCGTATGCTGCCAATGGCGAGACTGTGTGGTGGACGACGAATGCGGATGCTGAGATGTACCTGTCGTCGGCGTGGGTGGAGATGAGAAGTTAAAGATGAAGTTCACACACCAAAGGCCTACTCTGGGTGCTCAAGCGCTATATGCCCCGGTCGTCTACATGTACGGCATGCCACGGCTGTCACACTGGCGTAGGCGACGAGGGAAAGAGTGACCTCGCGGTCGCGCCGTTACTGAGACATGGTTGATAAAGGAGGGCACACCACAACACATGCTGTCTACGACAGCAGGGTGCTCATTCCACGTTGCCAACAAGCGGGATCCGATAGACGCTGTAACACTGCTGCAATGCAAGGTTCTGTAGCGACGGACGCCGACGCATGGTTCGCATGAGACATGGCTGGCTATGATGTCTGACATGATGTGATGTTTTGTCGTCGTCGTGGTGTTACTAGCAAAGCGTCCAAGCTCCTAGGAGCGGAGACCCCGCTCCCACCTCCCGGCAGCAGCAGCAGCAGCAGCAGCCAAACACAGCGGAGTACCGTCAACGTCTCCTCTTATCACACCGACAGACTTCTCTACAGCTTCTGGAAGCTGCACCTCTGCATACGCCTTGACACCTGTTCGACGTCAGGCATCGACGGGCCTCGTTGCACAAATCCAACACAGACGCAGCGTCAAGTCTACGCCCTAAGGCAACAGCGAGGCTCCTCCTTGCAGCTTGATCGACGTCACGCTCCACAATAGCGGACACTGGACCTTCTGTTCCCTGCGAAGGCTGCATACCGCACAGTAGCGTGTAGCGTGGGCCGTCCATCATTCATCCCTACAGCACACAGCATACGAAACACCACCTCCACGATCATCACGCCGCTGAGCTTATCCACCGCCCGCAGCCCGCGTCACCCAGCTGCGGCCCTGCCCAGCCCTGCCATGTCACTCCCAAGTGACTTCACCAACGAACTCAACGCCCTCTCGCGTCAGGTCCTCAAAGAGCACCCCAAAGACATCCTCCAGTACTGCGCCAACTTCTTCCAGCGCCGCCTCGAGTCGCAGCGCGCCGAGTTCCTCCTCTCGCAGGCCCATTCCAGTCAACCGGGAACGGTCGAAAGCAACTTCCCGGGCTCCAATCCCTTCGGTACCACCTCAACATCATCGCAGAACCAGCTGCAAGGCGCCGGCGGCATGCATTCCGTTGCCGAGGAAGAGGAGCATGACTTTCAGTCGCCCACCGCCTCCTCCTTCCCACCACACGTCCGCGACACCTCTCCAGGATCCCCCGCCCACGCCAACAGCGCACCAGGAGGCACATTCGGCGACTTTGGCTTTGGCACACCCAACGATTCTCGCTCGAACGCACCGGCTGCTACCGGCAGTATGGAGCAGCCACAATCCTTCCCGAGCAACTACAACATGGGCCGCCGCACATCTGTCTCCGCCGAGTCGCTGGCTCCAGCTTCGGCGGATGACAGCAACTGGAAGGCACCTAGCTACCCGAAGACACAAGAGCAGGTTGACCGCCTTCGCGAGGCTGTCTCCCACAACTTCCTATTCTCCCACCTTGACGACGAGCAGTCTGCGCAAGTGCTCGATGCCCTTCAGGAGAGGAAGATACCTGCGAAGGATGTTCGTGTCATCGTGCAGGGCGATGCCGGCGACTTCTTCTATGTTGTGGAATCAGGCAACTTTGACATCTACGTGTCGAAGACTGGCAAGGTGGAGTCAGGTGTAGACGGAATGGGCTCAAAGGTGGCAGTCTCCGGACCCGGCACATCGTTTGGTGAGCTGGCATTGATGTACAATGCTCCTCGTGCTGCAACAGTCGTCAGCACCGAACCCAGCACACTCTGGCAGCTCGATCGCATCACCTTCCGCCGCATTCTCATGGATTCCGCATTCCAGCGCCGCCGCATGTACGAATCGTTTTTGGAAGAGGTGCCGCTCCTCAAGGGTTTGACACCCTACGAGCGCAGCAAGATTGCGGACGCCCTCGAGAGCACAAAATACCCAGCCGGCAGCGAGATCATCCGGGAGGGAGATGTGGGAGACAGATTCTTCATCCTGGAGTCTGGCGAAGCATACGCAGCGAAGCGTGGTCAAGAGAACAGACCATTGAAGACCTACACACATGGTGACTACTTTGGCGAGCTTGCACTTTTGGAGGACAGACCGCGTGCCGCGAGCGTGCTGAGCAAGACGGAGGTCAAGGTGGCCACTCTCGAAAAGGACGGTTTCCAGAGACTGCTTGGACCCGTCGAAAGCATCATGCGTCGCGACGATCCAAGAACTCAGGGCTCAAGCTAAGATGTCAGGAGAGGAAATCCTGGAGAATGTTCGTGATGCATCGGCCGCGGAGTTAGGAGAGCATTGTTACGAGCACGACCATCCTGCCAATGTCAGAATTTATGGACTTTAAAGCAGTGCAATTGCCCTGGGCACTTCTAAGTGCCCGGCGTTGGCCGGCGAAGACGGAGTGAAAATGTTATGGAGGTTTTACAAATTTGCTTCGATACGACGACAGGCTAGCCAACACGGCTTGCTCTCGTTGGAGCTATAAGGTCGGACGCAATGGGTATGTATGGAAGGATCACGGCTAGAGATGAATCAAGAACCTTTACTGAGCACGCTTCAGTCTTACACCAGACATATCACTTCGCTGGCCATGTCACATGTCATCATCGTTAACATTTGTGCACGTAGCTCTTTGATCTATTTGACGTCACGAGTTGGGCATGGTATTTCTCAAGCTGCCAACACTACTACTCTCGACACTTCCGAGTACAGAATCTCCGTGGGCCGTCCTTTTCTCGATCATCTCTCGTTCTGGGACAGAGTACTTGTCTCCCCATGTAGTGAGTGCTTGGCTCCAGACACTGCCTTGCGATAATGGACCAGACTCCCTGCACCGCCGCATCGGCATGCTCCTGTCGCACGAGCGTCCCGTCGAGCAGGGAAGCTGATTCCGTGGGGATATCCCTCCTGCCGTCTGGATGGGTTTCGAGGTTTCATAGTCTTGATGTGGTTTCATGCCTTCACGGAATCAAGCGGTGTCAGCGTGCTTCCGAATTTTTGTTACTTCCATACAGTCCAGTAGTCGTTTATTGAAAGGGACGTCAGATTATTCTGTCAGTAACGATGCTTTAATGTCAACCTTATCCTCAACCATGCCTCAAGTCCTCGCCCTGGACCGCCTCTTGAGCGTGAAGTATCTCCTCTCCGGCAAAACAGGGGATGGTGCGACGCTCTGTGGCGTCACCACCTCGTTACCCTTCCGGAATGGCGACATGATCTTCGTAATGATCCAATTGGAGGTCCTGGGCGAGGCCTGATGTACTACGGTCTTGGGCAGCTCTACCGTCCAACTGACATGTCTGTCGTGAGTCCCAACGTAGTAAGACCCGCGATTTGTAGAGCCCACATCAGGGGATCCGACTTCTAGGCTGGAGATCTCTGCTGAGGCGTCGTAGTATGTTTGGCCGAGTTCATCACGTGGTCTGTCGTCCGCCCGGTATTGTGGCAATTCATGTTCTTGGCTGACTCGTTGAAGCGAGTACTGAGGTCTTGTGAGATCGCTTAGGTCGAGATGTAAGTTGGGTCGTCTTCGTTGTGGAGCCATCAGGAGATGAAGGTCTGGAGCGGCTTGCTTCGAGGAACTTGTTGAGGAAGTTCTCTTCCCAGCTATGAGGAGTGACTCGACTGTCAGAGACAGTGCCCGCAGCTGAACTCGACCTGGAGGTTGAAGGCGTGCCAACTGCAAAAGAAGACATACCAAGAGCTCTCACCGCAAGGCGTAGCGTGACCCTCTAGTAATACCAATCCAGCATCCTAGCTCATCCAGAAGGCGGAGAAGCTTACGGCAACCTATTATACCTGTTCCTCAAGAGCTGCAGTGTCCCGGGCAGCGAAGCACGTCAAGCATCAGCTGTTACAAAGGTGCCGCTTCGAGCCGCAGAGAATCCCCGGGAAGAACGGAATCGTCCAACCGGGTCTTTTCCCGGGTATACTCGTATGATCACACACACATCGTGTAGGGCGAAATCGGAATCATATCAGACAAGAGAGTGTGGCTGTTGTAGAAGCACGGCGTTGAGGCGTTACTGCATGTCTTGTGGCAGGATGCAAGACACCAGGTGAAGTCCAATCTGACCAAGCTGAACCCTGCAGAATCCTGCGAGAGATCGTAAGCTGCGTATTTGCTGGCAACCAGGGAGACAAACGATGTATTCTTTTTTCAACGGCGTTCGAAGGAAGGATTCGAGTGCCCACGGCCATTCAGATTTGTCACGCTTTACCAATTAGGCCTGAAATCTGGTCCTTGGGAGCAAGGTCCGATGGCTTATAATCCTCCTACGTGCAGTCGGCCTTGCGATTTGACTTACAGCCTCTGACTCCTCTCGAGTTGCACAGCGTATGTTCGAGAACAAGCGATCCGTGACTGGTCGTGCGTGCGAAAGCGCCGTGATCATGCGACACCACATTGCCGCATCGATCCGGCCATACCATGTCTCGGCTCCGGCTGGGAGGGCCATCCGGTATGCATGCAAATCTGTACGTCTTGTTGCTTATTGCTCACCTTGGTATGCGGCAGCGAGAACCACGACTCGTAACGAATATTACTTTTGTAGTCGGAGCGACTATTCCGCTCTTGGAAGATCGAGAGAAGGAGGATGGATTCCGGTCTTGCCAATCATCGGCCGACAGGAGGTCTATGAGTGATCAGCAGCCTGAACAGCCTAATGCATACAAGCATCCATCCTATGGTGTTCTGGGCCGCTACCTATACGCCCCATATGCTGTATCCAAGCTCTCGCCCGCCTTTGTACCAGTCCTGCACATATGGCAGCGCGACATGAGGTCCATACACCTCCTCTTCCCACTGCGGCGTAGGAGGCTCGAATCCAGTCTCTCGCTCACAGCTCGCAACGAGCTCTGCCATGGTACCGCCGCGGTCGTATAGTGGAGCTTCTCTGCCTGCTTCAGATCGCTCCACGTCAGCTCTGAGGATTTCTGTTTTGCTGATGTCCAGCTCAAGCGTCTCTGGATCAACGATGACCCCGTAGTTTCGCTTTGCACCCTCGACAGTGACCAATTTGCGCCGAACTTCGAGGGCGACAGTCTCAGCGGGTCGTGTCAAAGGATCGCCTAGACCACCACCTCCCCATGTTTGCCATTCGAGTAGGTCTCTGTAGATACCGGGTTAAAACGAGCTCGTTGTGTAGCGTGGTCTGAACTTACCCGGGCTTCACTTTGACGTGATCACATTTCGACTGTAGCAGCTCCACAGAGCCATCAACTCTGTGGATAGATTTCTTACTGCGGCTTCCTGGCTTCCCACCACGAACGCCCCAGGGCTTGGTAAGCCATCGATCATCGTGTAAGCTGAACTCGCCAGCGGACAAGAATCGGTACATCGTCTTCTGAGCGTTGCCACCCCGATGGAAACCGGCACCGCCAGTGTCAGCGACAGCCTCGTTGACTTCGAGTCTGACAGGGAAGTTGAGTTCAATGGACTCCGTGGGCACAGACTTGATGGCCGGGAACAGGCAGTGACAGTCAGGGCCATCGCCCTTGGGTCGTGCTGGAACTCCGCCGAAGGCAATCTGGTAAAGCTGAAACCACTCTCCGTTAGGCTTGAAGCCTGAGTAGAAGAAGTGTGGAGAGTCGCTGAAGCCGGCGGCGGTCATGAAGGCAGAATTTTTCTGGCCGAAGAGCGCTTGCATTATGTCCATGGTCCTGCCTAAGAAGTGCGTCCGACACGAGACAGCTGCTGGTCGTACAGGCTTGAGGAGGCTACCCAGAGGGATTTCAACGTCGACCAGATCATGGAAGCCATCGTTGGGAATCGTATACGGTGCGTGGACGGCCAAGAGATAGTACCCGATGAACATCTGCATGACTATCGTCAGTGTGATCACGCTAGCATACGTGGATGGTCAACATGCCTTGAACATGGTCTCGCTGAGGTAGTAGTTGATACTACTGCTGGCTTGTGGGCTTGTACCATGCCAGTCAAATTTCAATCGATTCTTCGCAGGTTTGCTCAGCGTGCACTTCAGTGCAAATGGACCCTTACCGTGTCCATCATCGTCCACGAAGTCGACGAACGTTGACTCCTCATCCGTCATGTTCCCTTCAATGATCTTACTGATGGCAGTTCGGGTGCGCTGAAGTAAGATGTCGGTTGATGCAGCATACACTTCTGGGCCGAATCGTGAACAGAGCTCACAGACCCTGGTTGCAGCAGTGCGGCATGCTGAGATCAAGGCGAGCAAGTCTGAACGTAGCCATTCTGGCTGGCGACTATTACGGCAGATCAGCTCCACAATGGATCTATTCATCTTGCCGCGCTCGAATAACTTCATCGTCGGAATCTGTAGGCCATCATCGAAAATGGTCTGGGCATTGATGGACATCGACCCAGGCACCTGTCCCTGGACATCGGTCATATGTCCGAAATTGGCCGCCCATCCAACAAGCTTGCGGTCATAAAAGATGGGCAAGAGCACAATGACATCGTTGAGATGAGAGACCGCTCCTTCAACTTCGTAGACGTCGTTTGTAATGAAGACGTCACCTTCTTCGATGTCATCGACTTCACCCTTGGCGAGTTTGGAATTCCAGATCTTCAGAAACTGGCCGATGAAGGAACCGAATTGCCCTACCAGCATTTTGCCAGCAGCATCGGTGATGACATTGAACTCATCCTGCTGCTCGCGAATCGCGGGCGACATAGAGCATCTGAGCATGAGAGTATCCATCTCTTGACGGATTGATGCCAAGGAGCTGCTGATGAGAGTCGGTACGGTTGGGATGTCTTGCACAGTCTTTCGAGCCTCTTCTTCCTTCTGCGCCTGAGTCTTCTCGGAAACAGTACTTTCGAACCTCGACTTGAACGTAGGAAGCTCATTGCCAGGCATAGGTGCGATGCAGATGTTGCCAACGGGGTCGATCGTTCCTTCGAAGCCAGGCGCAATCAAAGTGTTGCTATCCATCTCGGTGATGATTGCTGGACCTTGGATCTTGTGGCCTGCACGAGTAATCCCAGAGCGGTCCCATAGAGTTGCCTCGTGCTCTTCACCATGTACGATGATGGTCTTTTTTTGTATGACTGCCGACTCTGGTGGTGAAGTAGAGTCGGCATCTTGTATCCGGGAAATCTCCATCTCGGGCGATGCATCGACAGCACTGACAGTCAGGCGAGTGAGCTCTAGAGGAAAGTCCTCGAGGGTGTAGCTGAACTGTTGCTGGTGGACGACATCGAACTTCTGATGCGCGATCTTGGAGAAGTTCTGCATTGATTGTGTCAAATCTTCCTCAGAAAGCGTGATACCCAACTCAAGAGCTTGTCCCTTATACCGCAAGGCCGCAGTATATGTTACTGCGAGGGGCGCGTCTGGTGTACTGAGTGCATCGCGCAGTGTGCTTACACATCGTTCTTCGAGGCTGTGCCACTCGTTACGAAGGGTCCCCATCGTAGTATTTGACAACAGCTGAATGAAAGAGGCCGACAGTTCGTGGCTCATCTTTGTAGTGGCATCGCCTTGCGCACACAGGATGCCGGGTGCTGCTGGAATGATGACCGGCCACGCTCCAAGTAACTTGCCTACGCCGTTTGCGCACATCGGACCGGCTCCTCCAATGGCGACAAGGGCAAAATCAGCTGGATTGTGACCACGCTCCACCGATACAAGACGCAGAGCTCCGTAGATGGCTTCGTTGGCCAGATCTATGATTGCTTCCGCGGTCTCGAAGAGAGACTTGTCCATCTCGTCGGCAAGCTTGCCAACTGCTGATCGAGCGGCAGCAACGTCAAGCTTGAAGTCACCACCGAGTAGAGTCTCCGGCAGGTAGCCAAGCACGACATTAGCGTCCGTGACAGTCGCTTGTGTTCCCCCTCGGCCATAACACGCGGGTCCAGGAACTGCGCCAGAGGACTCCGGGCCGACTCGCAAGGTATTCGTCAGCTTCGAATAAAATGCTAAGCTACCTCCACCAGCGCCGATAGTCCGGACATCGACTGAAGGCGAGCGAACGGCAAGGTCGCCCACCATGGTCTCTCTTCGCAACGATGGCTGCGCATTGGTTATGAGAGCGACGTCGGTGGATGTCCCGCCCATGTCGAGCGTGATGAGGTTTTTGTGCTCGGTAGCGTTCGCGATGATGCTGGTGATGCCTCGCACGCCTCCTGCAGGACCTGACATGAGAATATTCACAGGCAGCTCTCCGGCCAGCTCCAAATTGGTGAGGCCACCGTCGCTCTTCAAGATGCGCACAGTTGACGTATCTTCTGTCAGCTTGTCGCTCAAGCCTTTCATGTATCGCTTGACTTCAGGCTTGACCACGGCATTTGCTGCAGCAGTCACAGTACGCTCGTACTCCCCAAGCTCCGGGAGCACTTCATGTGAAAGTGATACCGCGACCTCTTCCCCAAGAACTTCCTTTACGACCTCGGCCACTTGTTTCTCATGCTTACCAGAAACCCACGAGTTCAGCAGACTGACTGTCACAGCCTGGACTTTGCCTTTGACTGTCAGCAGCTGTTTCCGCAGTGTATCCGTGTTCACGGGCTTGATCTCTTTGCCGTCGACATCAATCCTTTCGGGAACCTGCAGCGTCCTCTCCAACGGGATCAGCGGAGCTGGAGGGTCCCAATTGATCCAGCTGGCCAGACCTCCGGGTATTTGAGAGCGTCTGGCGACCAGAACATCTTTGTGACCTTCTGTGACGATGAGCGCGGTGGGAACTCCCTTGCCTTCCAACAAAGCATTTGTTGCAACAGTGGACCCGTGGTGTAGGGCTCCGAAGCTGCCAGAGAAGCCTTCAGCCTTCTCGAGTATCGCTCTGACTTTATCGATGCTGTTCTTCACGCCAATGCTCTGATCCTGAGGAGTAGATGGGACTTTCGCGCGGTAGATTTTGCCTTTTGGGGAGAAGACGCAGGCATCTGTGAATGTGCCTCCCACATCGACGCCCAGGCGATAGTCGTCTGCGATGGAGGGGGCCATGGTTTTGAAGTGGCAGAAAGATGAACTCACCGTTCTGGCTTCGCGGAGCTGATGTACTTACCTTTCCACACTAATCGGTCCATCCATGCTATCGTGTCAGCATACACGGCACCCCAATGTCACGATCGTTAGCTGCCGGCGTTCCTGGTGCACACGATAGGCAGGACGAATACGCAGGATACGGCCAGGCATCAGGCGCGGCGGACCCGGCGTGTGTCGCATGGCAAAGGCCAGGCGAGGCGATAGAGCAAGCATGCCTGCCGGTAGACTGTTAGCTGCAGAATGGAGAGGGAGCCTTTTGTTGGTGGTAGGGTGATGATAAGAGAAGGAGCGAGGGCGAGTGAGGAGGACCGACCGAGGGACGCGTCTCTGCCACATCCGAGCGTTGTCCGAAAAGTGGGCCCCACCTGTGTCGCTACACGTGTACAGTACCATCTTTCATCGCAACGACAACGGCACCGTCCCGTCCCGTCGTTGCACGTCGTCCTGATCGAGGGGGTCCCCCTTTGCCTATCAGTGATTACATGTACCTCTCGGCCAGTGTCAGTGTGTCACGACATCGAGCGGGTGTGTAGCTTGCATGTGGGTGATAGGACAGCACGCGCGCGGTAACGTGGGCAGCAGCAGGTGTCGATAGGCATGGATCCGATGATAGCATATAGCATATCATTGCATATCATTCATCTTGATCTTGATGGTTGTAGGTCGGCGTTGGCGCATCCTGAAGACTGACATAACAGCGTCCGTACCATCATCCATCATGTCCATCATAGCTCTCTCCTCCTGCGACCCGACGTGCACCCTCGACGACCTCGAAGCCATCTGCCACGCGAACCACTTCGCCATCGAGTCCGGGAGCCTCAACGAGACGGCGTTTCTCCTCTTTGCCAACAGCTTCGACGCGGTATGTCAGACGGTCGCGAACTTGCCGGAGTACGAGGATCCTCGGCTCCGACCCGTGTCGGTGGAAGGTGGAGAGCGCTCGTATTATCGACCTGGCCAGGAGGAGAATCCGCTGAACGGATGGGCACACAAGACCACACTCAAGGCGGTTGGCCCCAAGACTGATGTCCTCGGTGGCCGAACGGTCGCGTTCAAGGACAACATCTCGGTGGGAGGCCTGCCACTTGGACTGGGCTGCTCTCCGAAGCACTTCCGGCATGGTAAGCACCCGATCAGCTCCATCGATGCGACGGTCGTGAGCAGGGTCCTGGCCGCAGGGGGCATTGTCAAAGGCACTGCAACCTGCGAGAACTTCTCCGCCTTCGCTCTCAGCTTCACATCCGACTCCGGCGTCGTGCACAATGCGTGGCTGCCAGGCTATGCTACAGGTGGCAGCAGCAGTGGCTGTGGTGCACTGGTCAGCGTTGGTGATGTTGAGCTGGCACGAAAGAGCGCCAAAGACCTCAGGAGGTATGCGTTGGGTGAGGGTGTTGACATGGCGATAGGTGGCGACCAGGGTGGGAGCATACGGCTTCCTGCAAGCTACAGTGGCATCTTCGGCCTCAAGCCCACTCACGGTCTGGTGCCCTACACGGGCATCGCGCCCCTGTGTCCTATGATCGATCATACTGGACCAATGGCCAGAACGGTCGAAGATACAGCTCTACTCCTAGGTGTGCTGGCTGGGTATGATGGCATCGACTCACGCATGACACCAGAATCGCCCATGCCATGGCAGGTGCCAGACTATCTGGGTGACCTCAAGAAATGGGTATCTGGAAAGGACAGTACACACGAGTGGACGACAGACCTAGCAGCCAAAGGCCTCCGCGTTGGCGTGCTGAAGGAATCGTTCGAGGTCGCTGGACTCGACCCAGCTGTGTCAGCAACAGTCAAAGCAGCTACCGACCGCTTCCTTGCGTTAGGAGCTGACGTCAAACAGGTCTCTATTCCGATGCACAGGTACGGCCCGGCGATCTGGACCATTGCGACACGGCCTTTCATGCCTCATTACATCGGCAACAAGCCTGGCGATCTACTATCGCATCCGTTACCTGGCCTGGACCCATTGAATGTTGACCAGGATTTTTTCGACGTTCTGTCAAATCGCAATCCTGCTGTGGTCAATGTTCTCATGAACGCTGCACATATTGAGCACAAATATGGCCCGGCGCTCGTACGGAAAGCGCACATGCACGTCCATGAACTGAGAGCAGCTTACGATGAAGTCTTTCAAGATGTTGACGTGCTGCTGACTCCTATCAATCCAACAATAGGACCGCCACATCCGAACAGCGCTGTCAAGACTGGTGAGAACCCACACGGTCGTAGTGAGCGTATCATGAATCTGTTCGAGCCTGCTATCGGCAACACACTTAATACGTCATCTTTCAATGTGACAGGACACCCTGCCATGTCTATGCCAGTTGGATGGGGTACGGCCAAGAACGGTCGAGGGCGCCTGCCAATAGGTATGCAAGTCGTGGCCAAGAAATTCGATGAAGCGAGCATTTTCAAGGCGGCAAAAGCCTGGGAACTAGGCGGGCATTGGATGGATTCATGACCGACGGCAAAATTCACACGCAGTTGATTCTCGGCTTAGATGTCTCTATTCCACTCTATACTTCTTGAACTCTCTTGTTCTCACACCTCGCGAGAACATAATGTCCAGCTCTTCGTATGTCCTGCCCTTGGTCTCTGGGACTCTTAGGTAGCACCATATGAGACCGATTGCTGATAGCCCACCATAAAAGAAACCTATCTTGCCACGCATGTTGGCTTGGTCCGGATTGATCATGTACGGTATGGCCACTGTCATCCCGATGGCGAGGAGAGCTTGCGCAGCAGTAGCGACTCCAATCGTTTTGCTCCTTACTTTCGTGGCGGATACTTCGCAGAGGATGACGAAGCAGACTGGTCCAACGGAAAAGTCGTAGCAGAAGTTCCAGATTAGCATTAAGCTGGACTGCGTCCAGATTACGCCATGCTTTTGCTCGTAGTTGGGGACGCAGTCCAGAATGCCAATCATGAGCATAAGGATGACCAGCAGAAGAAGGCCAGTGTTGTAGATCGTCCTTCGGCCGAATCTGATGAGCAACACCCAGGACAAAATGGTCCCGAGGAAGCCGAGAGCCAGGGAGCCAAGGCTCATGTTGAATGCTTGCTGGGCGGGCAGGCCTGCCAGCTCGAAGAAGTAGGTTGCATATCCTACCAAATAGACCCCCGAGATAACTTGGATGCAATATACACCCGTAGCAATCTCCGTGCGCCTCAAATTGATCTCTTGGAAGCAGTCCAAGTAAGTGGAGCCCGCCTCAAGTTCCTGCTCCAACCTGTCCGTTTCAATGATCATTGCCAAGGTAGGCTTCACGTCGACTCTTTCCGACGCAAGTCTTCTCAGCGACTTCTCTGCCTCCTCGATCCGGCCATTCCTGACGAGCCACCACGGACTTTCCGGCGCAAACGGCAGACCCAACAAGATCACCGCCGGCCAAAGCCACTGCGCAGCAAAGGGTCCGCTGTACGCCCAATGCGTATCGAGTTTGCTCGTGCCTGCGATGACTCCGTTTGCAATCAATTGCCCTATGACGAAACACAGATTCACATAGCTCGTCAGTATACCTCTCAGTGCCACGGGACACACCTCACTGGCATAAGCCGGTGCGATCACCGCGTAGGTCCCTAGTACCAGCCCACCAAGCAACTCCCCAACAAGCAGAACCGCCAAGCTCCTCGCGAAGAACTGGATGAAGATCAATCCTGCGGTGAAAATCACACACACACCGAACGTCTTCTTCCGTCCATACCACTCCATCGGATAACTCGCAAAGAAAGCTCCCACGACTTGGCCAATGGGATTACCCATGGAGAGACCTGTCTGCCATGGCGCGGAGATGATGTAAGCTCCCTCGTACAGGTAGCCAAAGTCCCGTTGAAAGGCTGGAGTAGCGTAGAGATTTCCGAGCAGTTGAGGATCGAAGGCGAGCATTATTATGCCAAGGGAGAAGAAGATGGACCAGGAAATGGAATATGGATACAGTTTGAGAGCTTCGGTGAAGGTCAAGTCATGTTCCTGCTCCAAGGCTTGGTCGACTTCGTCGCCTGCTATGGCGCCGATCGCGATGGCTCCTCTGAGTCTGTCGTGATCTGCCTCTTCCCGGTCTTTGGAGGTTGCCATAGCGGGTCGGTGAGGCGAAGGTCTTGTTAACAAAGGTTGTGTGTCATTCAGTCCCTCAGTAATAGACTGTGTGTATCGTCAGCGATATGTTACGACCTGCTTTGGACCTCTCTCACGTGGACAAACATACCACATCAACAACCGCACGACTATCGAAAGATAACGACGATGGAGCAGTAGCCATAATAGCTATGCGACATCTCCACAGATGATTGTCCTAGCATGTTCTGCGGAACCGTCTAACTATGCAGTACTCAAGGGTGATGCATACACCTCGGAGCATAGCCAATGGTTGCGACGGCCGGTATTAATAGAGTATTGGCTACAAGGAGGCGAAGAGCAGTCGTCCAAGCAGAGTTCCCGGCCCGGACTGCCCCACTTCCCGAGGTTGTTGTACGAGTGAGGAGACGTAGCATTATGCTACCACTGCTACTCGATATCGATACCAATGAAGCCGAACGTCTAATAACAATAAAATAAAGGCCTATTATAGAACATATTACGTTTATCGATTATCTAATATACTAACTTATAAAGTAAAGAATATATATTATAATCCAAGTATATACTAGAGTAGTAAGTAAGCCTAAATACATTAAGGTTATAATACTATAGATAATTAGTTTGGACCTAGCTCTAGAGTAACTATATAGTAAGAAGTAACTAGCTTATCTAAAACTCTAGTAATTATAGATTTTAATACCTAGATTTTACTAGCTATAAGAGTAAGAGCCTAGCTATACTAAGATAGAAAAGTAATATAAGAAGTAGCTACGAAATATAGTATAGCCTAGTATACTCTTATATATACTCTAACTCTTAGATATATCTAGTAGGTTATAGAGCTATCGACTACTAGCTTCTAAAGAAGTATACTCTATATAGATAGGTAATATAGACGTAAGTAGTAGTAGTTATATTATAGTATACTCTTACTTAGTAGAGTTAATTAGATAGTAATATAGGATTAGAGTATAGTAGTTATATACCTTATAGTATACTATAGGCTTAATACTCTCGATATATACTCGTTACTATATATATTCTATCTAAGTATAAGTATATATCTCAATTAAATTTTATAAGCTAGCTAGAACTAGCTAGCTATAGCCTAGTTCTATATACTACTACTAGTTCTTATACTCTTCCTTACTTATAAGTCTATTCTATAGACTTATTCCTAAGAGCTAAGTATTCTCTACTATACTAGTTATATACTAAAACTATATCTAAACTAAACTAAGAATACCCAAATTACTTACTAGGTAGAATTAACCTTACTTAATTCTATATACCTAGTCTTCTCTAACTCTAAGTATATCTCTATATCTACCTATTCTCTTATACTTCCTCTATAGCTATTAGTATATCGTTCTTATTATTAATAAGATAGTTGTTCTTACTTATATCTAGGTATAGGAGCTTACTAAAGTTACCTTTATTCTAGAAGTATAACTATATCTTAGAGTAGTACTCTTTCTCTAGCTACTCCTATAGCTTATATACGTATATAGCCTTATGAATTACCCTCTTATATCTCTTCTTAAGCTTGTTTTTCAACTTTGTAGGCTTAGATATAGCCTATTTAAATATTATACGAGTATATATAATAACCTTAGAGTCCTAGAAGTACTATTAGATAATAATAGTATCCTAGAATAGCTTTATAGTACGAAGCTTAATAGAGTATAGTAGCTTAAGCTTTACCTTACTATAGAGGTTAGTAAGGCTAGATACTATAGTAGAAGGTATAGTATAGTTATAGTAGGTAGTAGAAAGGTTAGACTAGCTACTAGCCTTTACTATCTCTAGGGCCTTACTAGTAATACGAGTATACTATTATAGCCTAGTATACTCTTATATATACTCTAACTCTTAGGTACGTCTAGTAGATTATAGGGCTATCGACTACTAGCTTACGAAGGAGTATACTCTACGTAGGTAGATAACGTAGATATAAGTAGTAGTAGTTATATCGTAGTATACTCTTACTTAGTAGGATTAATTAGATAGTAATATAAGATTAGAGTATAATAGTTATACCTCTCGTAGTATACCGTAGGCTTAATACTCTCGATATATACTCGTCGCCGTATTTCCTATCTAAGTATAAGTATATACTATAATCAAAATTTTATAGGCTAGCTAGAGCTAGCTAGACGTAGTCTAGATTCTACGTACTACTACTAGTTCTTATATTCTTCCTTACTTATAAGTCTATCCTATAGACTTATTCTTAAGAGCTAAGTCTTCTCTACTAACTTAGCTACGTACTAAACCTATATTCTAACTAAACCGTTAACGTCTAAATCGTATACTAGGTAGAATTAACCTTAGTTAATTCTACGCGCCTAGTTCTCTCTAACTCTAAGCTTACTCCTATACCTACCTATCCTCTTATACTTCCTTCGTAGCTATTAGTATATTGTCCTTATCGTTAATAAACTAGTTGTTCTTACTTATATCTAGGCGTAGAAGCTTACTAAAGTCGTCTTTATTCTAGAAGTATAACTATACTTTAGAGTAGTACTCTTTCTCTAGCTACTCCTATAGTCTATATATGCGCGTAGCCTTATTAATCGCCCAATTGCGTCTCTTCTTAAGCTCGTTCCTAGACCTTATAGGCTTAGTAGTAGCCTATTTAAATATCGCGTAGGTATATATAATAACCTTAGAGTCCTAGAAGTAGTATTAGGTAATAATAGTATCCTAGAGTAGCTTTATTACGTAAAGCTTAATAGAGTATAGTAGTTTAAGCTTTACCTCGCTATAGAGGTTAGTAAGGCCGGATACTATAGTAGAGGGTATAGTATAATCGTAGTAGATAGTAGAGAGATTAGACTAGCTACTAGCCTTTACTATCTCTAGAGCCTTACTAGTAATACGAGTATATTACGGAAAGAGATTTCGGTACGGCTTATTACTTCCTAGCATACTATATAGGAGATATAGTATACTAATATAGGTACTACTATGCTCGTATAGCTACTATTCCTACTTAGTACTAAAGTCTTTAAGGTCTTCTATAGTAAGGAGGTCTAGAGTAATCTTCTTAACCTTCGTAGTACTCTTCTTACCCTTACGATTATATATATAACGTACTTACTTATCCTAGACCTCCTTCTTATAGAAGCTCTTAGTAATAGTAGTAGAGTTCTTACTATATTTACGAGTAAGGGTAATAGAGTCCTAGATTATATTCTACCTACTAGTTATATTATTTATAGTAGTAATATTATTATCGATATACTTAAAGCCTTCCTTACTAAAGTTTAACTCGAGTCTCCCCTTACTACTATACTAATCCTTAACGTAGTATAGATAGAAGATAAGGTTTATAGTATAATCTAGGTATAGGTAGACGTAGATAAAGTAGTAAGTTATATTAGTCTATATAAGCTACTAGGTAATACTAAAGACTATATTATACTCCTAGTCCTAGTTAGACTACTTATTAATATAATAGAAGTACTACTTATAGATCTCGAACTTATAATCTATAAGGGTCTCGAGTTACGAATTACTTAAGATCTACTTAAAGATATTTAATAGGACAAGAGTACCTTCTTCATAAAACTTAAAGTAGTTACTTAAGTTTAGGCCTATAGTAACTCAAACCTACTATACTATTCCCTTAGTAGTAAAGGAAGGGAGAGCACCCTATATATTAAAGAAGTACTCTAGTCCGAGCTCGTCGCCTTATATCTATAGATAGTAGCTAGGCTTAAAGTAGCTAGAGTATAGAAGCTTGAATTCCTCGAACTAGAGAAGATCCTTCGAGGCGTTCTTTATCTTACTTATATAGGCTACGAGCTTCTCGTTTCTAAGACCTTTACTACTAGTATTAAACTCTATAATACTACCTAGAAAGAGCTTTCGGTATATATAATATATATACTATAGCTACTCTACTATATTATCGATATACTAGTATAGGAGGTCGTACTATTCTTAAGTAGTATAGGTAGATTACTTCGAGTTAGTAATATAAGATAGCGCTTAATAATATACTAGCTACAATTCTTATAGTAGAAGTAATAGTCGTTAAGACTTATATTACTACAATTATCTAATAGAATAGAGATAGTATACTTACGATTAGGTCCTAGAGAATAGCTACTTATATAGCTTACTTACAAAGTGTCGGAGTTAGTATATCTAGGTTATATAGTAGGCTTTACCTTACTAAGAGTAGGAGAGGTATATCGAGAAGATAGTTAGGAAGAGAAGAGTCTAAGAGCTAGTAAGTCTCGTATTAGTTCCTTACTCTTACCTAGTATTATACCTAAGGTAGTAGCTTTCTCGGACTTCTTATACTTCTATTCTTCTCTTAGGAACTCGATATACTTAGGTATACTACTAGTCGTATTCCTAGGCCAAATAGTAAGGAAGTTACCTTTTAGAATAAGGTTATTCTTAGCTATAACTACGTAGATATCCTTGTCGTTAAGGTCGAGCTAATTTCTACTAGCTTAGCCTTATTCTCGATTACGTTATAATCTACTATAATTAGCTAACCTATCTTCTTAATACCTACCTTCGAGTTATAGAGTCGAGAGAGTAGAACGTAGATAAGAAGAGTATCGACTTTAGAGAAGTTCTTATAATAACTAATAAAGGTATTAAACTTCTAGTATAAGTTAGTAGTACTTAAGATCTTATTTAGAATTATATCCTTCTAAAGATCGCCTAGCTAGTACGTAGTAAGTAAGCTTACTACCTTATTAAAACGTACCTTTATAGCTATATCTTCGGAAATAGCTTTTAAGAACTAGGAGGCTTTATTATACTTACTCTTCTTACCTTTCTTATCTATAATTTTAGCTACTCTCTCTCTAAGTATATTCGTAAGCTTCTTATTAAGGTCGAAGTAGGTATAGAAGAACTTAGAGGTAAAGTAATTAATACTATCGACGAGATACTCCTATATATACTTCTAGTCTCTCTTATATACGTATATAGTAAAGGTAGTAATAATATCTCGTATATAGCTAGTTATAAGAGCTTAGGTAAGTTCTACTAGAATTGTCCTACTCTATAGCTTTAACTTATTATACTAGTTCTTATTAATAATATTAGAGAATAAGGTACTAAGGCTATTATCGAAGGTACTATAGATAGAGAGAAGCTATAATAGCTACTTTCTAGTATTATCTTATAATATCTCTTCTATTTACTCTTACTTAGTACGTAGCTACTTAGAGGAGCTAGACTCGCCCTAATTCTATTTATTAGTAGTAGAGTAGAGAGTATAGTACGTAGTCTCTTTATCTCGACTACTCGATATTAGTAGGTAGTAGGTATACTAGAGAGGTTATAGCTAAGAAGTTAGATAGGATATATTATATATTAGAGTAGTATATACTACTCCGAGAATAGTAATAAAGGTAAGTAGTATTACGTACGAGGTATAGTAGTAGTTACTAGTAAGAAGGTAGAAAGAAGTAAGGAGAGTTAAATAGTAAGCCTTCTAGTTATAGTAAGGTATTTACGAAGTTATATATAAGTCTACGTATTTACTTCACAAGTAATATAGGTATTCGTAGCTTAAAGATACTAGCTAGTCGCGAATATATGTCGTATATAAAGACATATATTTATATATAATTTACTTAGTATAGTAACAAAGTATCTCGGACCTACTATAGCTAATATTAAGACCTTGTCTCGTTGGCCTATTACGGAGGCGTTATATCTTACTCTCTACTACGTATATATTAATAGTTACGATATTTACTAGAAGAAGAAAGTTACTACTTGTAGAATTTTAAAGAATACTATTACTATAGCGCTCCTATATATACTAGCTACCTACTCTCTCTAAGAAAGTAGTAAATATTATCTTTACTATATTACGTTCGCTACGTTCTTTTATAGTTGTTATAAGCTCTATATAGAAGAGGTTTAGCTAGCCGAAGTACTCTCTAGACTATATAAGGCTCTAGAAGCTTATTAAGTTTTGTTATTAGAGCTATATCTCCTTCGAGCCTAGGTCTATAAGTTTACTAACTACTAGTAGTAGTCGAGTATAGCTACTACTAGTAAGAAAAAAAAGTCGGGTTGTTAGGTATAGGATTAACCTAGGTTAATTCTATGGGGTATAGAGTCTAGTAGTAGTAGTATTACGTAATAGAGACTATACGTTAGTAGAGAGCTTCCGTACTAGTACTCTATCTAATTATATAAGCTACTCGGATAGATATAGAAGCCTTAAATAGTTCGAAGAGTATTAGGAAGACAGAGAACTATATAGGAAAACAAAAGAATAAAAAACGTAAAGAATATAGGTTTGGAGTAAGGTAGTACTCTTCTATATCGCGAAGTACCCTTTAGGTATAGCTATATAAGCTACTCGAATAGAGGTCGCGTATCTTTTACTCGACGCGACTATATCGAAAGTATAGACGTAAGAAAACAAGAACGCGTAGTAAAAAGTTAGGTATAGTATCTAGCTATAGAAAGGAAAGGTTATTAAGAGTACTAGCTAGTTACTATAGTAGTCCTTTGTAGCCTACTAACTACTACTATCCTCCTTAGTTAGTATTACTATATAGTACTATTACTAGTAGTAGTAATAGGGTATATAGTACTCGTACGTCACGAAACGCCGAAACGTACGTAAGCTACGTTATGCGCGAAACGCAAAGTATAGTCCAAACGTAAGTAACGCTAAAGTGCGTAGGTTATGCTAGCTAACGCCTTAAACGCGTATACCAATCGTACGTACTCTAGGTTAGGTCTCGCCCAAACGTAGAGTACAACTATTACATTACCTAGGTTACGATTACAACTAGCTACAATGTCTTAAAAGTTCTTTGTATATACTAGTAGTATTTGAGGGATTGTCCTATAGCCTTCCTAGTAGTTTAGGCTAAGTCGACTTCGTAAGGCAAAGTGTTATAGTAATAAAGTCGTTCTATTATTATAGTAATGCCGTAAGAGGCACCTTAACATTAGCTACTATATCGTAACGTCGTATCCGGGGCTACCTTTTGCCTAATTCTTTGTAAGATATCGATAGCCTATATTAATAGTAGTCTTCTATACTTCCTATACGTTATATTATATACTAAGGCATTAGGACACTATAGCGCTTAATACTTCAAGAATATTAGTAGTATAATATAGGCGCTATACCTATTCTTCTAGCATCTCTATTAGCTAAACACGTATAGAAAGTAACCTATCTTTATTCGCCTATTACTTTAACTTGTTTAATGTAGGCTTGTCTAGTACGCCTTTGTCGCCTACTTGCCTATCCAACCTATACTAGTTTACCTACTCTCCGTCTAAATACGCCTTATACTACAAGTATTCTTCCTCCGTATTCTAGGTAAATATCCGTTTAATCCGAGGCAAGACACGATACTAACTATTGCTCTTATTCCTCAACTTAGTAGTAGAGAGCTAAAAGAATCTACTAATATTAGTATTATGTAGTAGGGAGAAGCACTAGGCACTTACTCGTTAGGGTTAGACTCCTTAGGCTTAGTAGTATCTACGACGCCTTTGTTGTTATTAACCCCTTTCGCTACTCTTTAAGAATTGTTAGTTTTATTCTCTGTTACTATAAACTAGACGTACCTTACTAAGGGTAGTAGGCTCGACGTAAATACTACGTCTTTACTACTATACCCTTCGCGTCTATTAGATATTATACTATCTATACTACTTTCCTATCTAGTATAGTGTTCTTTATTTACTATATCTTCGTCGTTAATAGTAATACTACTTGTAGTATTCCTCTCTAGTAGTACTTGTTTAGGTTCGTGCTTAGCCTACTAATTACTACTATTCTATAGTAAGGAGGGCACTTGCTCGTATATTAAGTTAATAGTACTATCGTCGCTATTAATCCGCTAAGCCTTATTAGTATAAACAACCCTAGACCTAACTATAGAGCTATTCTTGTGCCCTATAAGCCCGTAGTCGTCTTGATCTCTAAGCCTAGCTTCGCTCTAACTATAGATATTAAGGCTCTTGTTAGTATCCTTATTGCCTTTATAGTTAGACTCTCCGAGCTCGTTCTCTAGGCTAGCTAATAGCTTGCTAGTATAAATATCCTAGTAGAAGTAGTAGTAGTTATCCTTCTCGTTATTGCTCGTCGAGGCTATACTACACTATAGAATAGATAGGATCTTCGCCTTACGTATATCTAGTATTATCTCCTTGTCTAGCTAGGTAGTATTATATTTATTAACTCTTGCCTCTACCTCCTCGACGTAGACGTAGCCGTCTCGTAGCTAGTTAGAGTAGTCTCTCTTAACATGCCTTTCTACAACTGTCTAAAGGATATAATATACTATAGTATATACGAAGATTACCGAATACTACTAAATCGGCTAGAAGTATCCCTTGCCTTACTTCGACAAAGCAATACTACCTTTGTCGAAGTAAGTAGTATAAAGCGTATTGTATACTAGAGGCCCAATCTATCGTTTATACTATATCTAGTTAGATTATAATTATTGTATTAGGCCTTAACGTACCTCTAAACCCTCTTTATATAACCAAATGTCCTCCTTTAGTATCTCCTTCGCGACCTTACTCTAATCCCTACTAGTAGATAGTAGATATCGTTTAACTACTCTCTTTAGCTTTGTAGTAATATTCGTATAGTAGTTATAGAGCTTCTCTCTTATCTAGGGGACATTAGTATATAATCTGCGATAATATTAGGCTAACTTCCCTATATATAGACCTAGATATCGTATATATTCTCGTACTAATATAGGATCTCTCCTACGCCTATAACTAGTAGTATTTTCTACTACTTCTTCTATATATAATCTACTACTCTCGTTAGTACTATGTCGTCGTCGTAGGCATTAAAGGCTCTCTCTTAACTAGAGTATACTCTCGCCTTAAATAGTACTATAACGAAATTAAAATGGAATTTGACTTCGGGATCTAGCCTCTATGCCCTAGGTAGTAGTAGCTTATACTCAAATCTATCTATTCCTATTCTAGCTTTATCGATATCCGTAGAATCTTGTAATAATTGAGCTAATTACTAGTACTTAGCTAGAGGCCGAATCGTCTATTTGCAATATTAGTATTATTAACCTAAACGTAGTAGGGATATTACCTTTCGATACTTATTAAACTTTAGCCTCGGATTTATTCTCTCTAATAGACTACTAACTCCTATATTGCTACTATCAAAGCTCTAGGTTAATGCCTTTCGCTTAAGGTTACCTAGAGCTAGACGAGGCTATAAAGACAGAAAGCTACTACTACTTAGAGCCGGACATAGCTACGAGAACTATAAGGTATTAGCGTTATATACTACTACGCGTAGCTATAGCCTAGTTCTAGTAGCTATACGACTATCTAGAACGCGTCGCGCTTAGACTTAGCTCTACGATTAAGTAGAGGCGAGGCTAGTATTGTTATAGTATCTACTCTATAATAGGGTACTAGATTTAGTAGTAGTAAAGGGAAGATAACTAGCTATAGTAGCTTATAGTACTATTACTTAGGTTTGTTCTACTATAGTTAGTTTATCTTCTCCTATACTATATAGCGTATACTCTACGTAAATTAGCGTAGATATATATAGTAAGTATTAATCCGTAATAACGTCTCTTTAACTACTAACAACGAGATATTGTCGACTCGTAGCATATTATTAGCTAAATAGTAGTATAGATACGCGTCGTAAAGGAGAAGAGAAGGAAAGGATAGTATGTTATTCGCTAATCCTCTACTAAACGTAGTAGACTATACCTACTCTAAGTATATTAGCTAATTAGACGTATACGTTTCGGATATATTTCGCCAAACGTATTACGCTAATATACGACTACGACTTGTCTACTATTGCAAATACTACAACGTACTATAATCTATTCCCTTTACCCTAGTAAATAACAAGTCCTACTATAGTCTACGTAAGCCTCTATATAGTAAGTGCTATAGAGATAGTATACTTGCCTTTACTAACTATTACGTTAGGCGAAACGTAAGTTCTACTTAAGGGAAATTGAAGTTATCGACATAACTACTACAAGCGAAGATTCTCTATAGCCTTCGCCTTACTAATTACTTATATTCGAGCCTATTACGCCTCTATCTTATAAGAAGACCAAACTAGCTATATACTAGAATAAATTAGATAGATCTTTACTAATTGAGATTGTCTACTATCTAGTATCTTATTAGGCTTAGAGGAATATTAGCCGACTAAATTGTGGAAGTCCCTCTACTAGATTATCTCTAATCGAGGTCGTACTATAGAAAGAGGTAAATTCTACGGAGCTTAGATAGCTCTAGCTTAGAGTTAGATAGTTAGAGAGCACTCTAGATAATATCTACTAACACTTAATATCTTCTAGTTTTAATAGAGGAAGGCTAAAAGCATTAATATCGATAATATACTAGTATACCTACTAGTAGCTATCGTTATAGCTATCTAACCTCTACCGAAAATGTGGATTCTACTAATAAGTAGTAGAGGAGTTAAAGATACGGATATTAACGTATAGAGTAAGGTACTAGTTAAGTTCTATTATACTATTATTAAGTCGTTCCTACGCTTAGGACCTACCTAGCTCCTTATACAATTCCTTATAACAATTAGTAATCGTACCTTCTCTACGTTAGCGTATTATTGCCTACTATACTCGACTCTACTAACTATAAAGAATATATTCTTACTAAGTATTGCTAATACTACTACTCTAAACTATACTACCTCGCTTATAGGATAGTATGTCCTCTCCTTCTATATCTAGTAGACCTTGTCGACGTTTAGCTAGAGTTAAACGTATAAGGCTAGCCTTAATAGGAAGAGGTCGTAATCTAGTATATTAATATTACGCTTCTTTTTCCTTAGCTAGTTCTTATCTAGTTCGTATAGCTAGTAGACTATAATCGAATCTACCCCCTTCTATAATACCTATACTAGCTTCTTCTAAGAATCTTCTACTAACAAACGCCGTAGAATATATACGTTTGAGTAGCTATCGTTGCTCTACTACGTTTCGTTCCTTACTCTAGGTAGTATATCGGTGCGTTATATACTAGAGCTACAAGGATCGTAATCGTAATATCCTAAGGGTTATTTAGTTCTTCGTCTAAAATTAGAGTAGATCTTATATACTAGACAATTGAATACTACTATACTCTCCCTCGTCGATATAGCCTATCTAGTCTAAGGGAAATCTACCTTAACTACCTAATCTCTCGTTACTAGTAGAGGCAAATTAGTCTATAAGACGTCTTACTTAGTATACGATTAGAAGGTATTAGTAATCTAGCTATTACTCTAAATTATACTCTCTACTATCGTATAGAATGTCCTATATTTACTATTCTCGATTTGTAGACTATAGCGAATACTACCTACTAAGTACTACGAGCTACTTACTATCTCTTCTACTATACTACTATTGCTACTAGTTTCTCTTATAATACTTGCTTCTAGCCTTATTGTTCTAGGATAATAGCTACGATTAGCTATTTGTATACGAATCGATTGTCTTATTACTATCGTATACTATAGTATAGTTCGTGCCTTTAGTAATAACATTATTAATTAGTTACGTACTAAGAGAAGGGCACGCGCTAAGTACCCTAGTCCTCGAGTAGTATTACTATATAGCTACTAGGCCTATATACTTATAGGTCGATTCTCTAGAGAGCATTGCGTAGACTTCGTATCTACATAAACGCTATTACTATAAGCTCTTTGCACGAAATAGTTGCTATCGAGAAGGCTAACTCCTCTTTACTATAGCTATTTACTAACTACAAATAGGATACAAAGCTTTAAGTACTACTACTATCCCTATTATCCTTTAGTCGAACCTACGCTCTATACTCGAGAAGGATATCTACTAATAGAAGTAAGGTTGTTTCTAGTAATAAGAGATAGAGTCGTATCCAAAATTAATAGTATTATAGTATTAGAATAAGAATAGGATAGACTTGGATAGTAGTACTCTAAGATACTTATACGAAAAGACTACCTTATTACGAAGACTATACGCTATCTATTAGTAGCCTTATCTCCCTAGAATAGTATTAAACTATATAGTAGTAGCTATATAAATTAGAATATAGATCTAGGTCTCTAGATAGATAAATATACTAGTTATAGTTAATTGCTATATAATAATTAGGTCGAGGATTATAAGCTCTTTCGTTAGGATTCTAGTACTAGTTCTAGAGATCGTATTGGTAGAATATATATATTACTAAGTAGTATATATATCGCTTCGCTTACTATAGTCCTTATAGCAATCGGAGTACTACTATTAGATTAGTTGTAGTCCTTCTAGTATCTATAATATATATCGAAATTTACCTTACTTCCTATATATTATAGCTTCAAATTCGCCTATAGTATACCTTTAGCTATAGCTCGCGCCTACCTTATTCTTGCTCTTGCCTATACTATTACTATTACTTATCCCTATTACGAGAGCCCTACTTACAATATAATAGACTTTATAGCTACTTGAGACAGCTCGTAACTCTCTCTTGAATAATATCGACTTTGTAAGTTAATATAGCTACTAGTATTCTATAGACTCGTAGTTAACATATTATTTACTAGGGACCTCTTACTATTCTTAGTAGATAGTTGCCTACTAACTATATATGCGTTTACGCTAACCTACGCGTTTGGTTACGCGTTTGGTAGTACGATTGACTATACGATTAACTATACTTATACTACGAAATATAAGGGGCGTTTGTACTTTAGTTATCTAGCGTTTGGCAGTATTAATAATAACAATTGCTACTACTACTAAATTTCGACCTTATCTACTAACTTTAACTTTACCTACCCTACTATATTTCGACCTAATACGTAGACAACTTACTCTATTACACTTTATATTGCGTACTACAATCTCGTTAAAGCGTATATAGTACTCTAATCTATTCCCTTTACCTAATATATTATACTAGTAGTAACTACTAGTAATCCTCCTAGTATATACTATAGTATAATTATTTCTCTATTTGTAGGTAGTACTTACTAATTTTAGGCGTAGTACCTATTACGTCGTCTAGTAGCTTCCGATTAATTACAATCTAACTATCTACTATAGTATCCTAGAAGGTACTAATATACCTAAATAAGGATAGTATCTATAACTAGCTTAGTAATCCTTCTACTAGTAATAGGGCGAATTAATATAAGTATATCTTTAGCTAGGACGAGTTGGAGATATTAGAAGCTAAGTAATATACTATATAGTATCTAAGGCAAGCTATTAGCGATAATTGTACGCGAATACTAACTCTAAGCAACAATAGTAGACGAAAACTCCGTCGAAAAGCAGAGAAGTTAATAATAACTAGCAAAAAGAGATACCTTTTCCACCTATACTAGCTCTACGAAAAACAGCCTAATAGCTTCTAGACTCCTAGATAGTACTACCCCGATATATTCTATAGTACTAATCGAGAGTCGGGTTCTATTCTATAAGGAGAATCTACTATATTGTAGATAGTAACAATTGCTTTCTATATCTACGCGAATTGTAGCTCTATAGGTATTAAGCAAGAAATAGGAGAAGATAATAATAGTAATAATAATAAGAAAGATAATACTAAAGTAGTAGGTTCTCGTATACCGAAGACGCCAAAGCCCAAGTCAAATACAAGTAGTAAGTATAAGTATATAGCATAAGATATAGACAGTCCTAATAAGAAGAAGAACAAGCCGAGTACTTCTACTCCTACGATATACTTTCTACTAAGGCTAGTAAAAGATAATACTAATATAATCGTCTACTTCGTACTACTAGCGCGCTTAGGTAATATCGTCCGGATCTCTACTACTAGAAAGGTTCTTGCCTTAGGCAATAACTTTGTTATATAATCTATAGACGAGATACTTCGCGGATT
Source organism: Dothistroma septosporum (assembly GCA_002236755.2). Taxonomy (NCBI): domain Eukaryota; kingdom Fungi; phylum Ascomycota; class Dothideomycetes; order Mycosphaerellales; family Mycosphaerellaceae; genus Dothistroma; species Dothistroma septosporum. Next base: position 334,040 of record NBZP02000011.1, read on the forward strand.
AGTATATAATATCCAAGTCGACATAGAGGACTAGTTACTATTCTCTTGGTACTACAAGCCTAATCTATCGATAAAGGCAAGCTTAATAGATAGCAATCGAGAACTTCAAATAGCACTAATCGAGTAGTACGAGGTATGGGATAGCTATTCTAGTATTAGCTACTAGGGTTATATAATATTCTTCGCGAATAATATTACTATATTAGACAAGCTCCCCTATACGAACCTCAACCTTACTAACCTCCTTTAGAGTAAGTCCACGATAGTTAATCTCGATAAAGTAAAGTATAATACTAATTAGATCGAGTTGGACGAGGAGCTTATAAGGAGAATCTAAGCGTAGTAGTAAGAGGAAGATAATTGTAAAGAAGCTAAGCGCGTCTAAGCTAAGCTAGATACGATTTGCGAGTCAAACGTAGCTAGTAAGAATAGTAACAATATAGAGACATCTAGTAAGATACCTACCTCTAATATATCTACTAAGACGAACAACTACGTTAGTACGAACTAGGATACCCCAATTAACTTAACTATCGACGGATTAGTATAGCCTACCTAGTAGCCTCCTTAGCCTAAATTGTTCCTATATACTATTATCCCTACTACACCTCTCTCTATCTATAGCGCTAGTAATATTACAATACCTTATATCTAGTCTAGCCCAATTACTAACAACTATAAGGTAGAATACGTTAAATGGCTATCTACCTATTCTAAGGGTAGTAAGGCACTTAAGTAGAAATCCGTAGAAGATACCTTAGACACTATTACTAATCTCGAAGATAATATATTAATCGCGAGTATATCTAGTAATACTTATATTACCTAAGGTAATTGACTAAGGCATAGCGCCTTTATATATACTAACTCTTAGTAGTACGTCGATCCTCGAACAAAGATCGTATAGAATAGCTAGGCGAAGAAGAAGGCACTCCCTTTATACTAGCTAAATATAACTTACTAGTCTCTTACTTGTATTACGGAAGGTAGAGATCTAGTTATAGTCGTACTAGATACTAGCCTCGGAAAGTCGGTTATCCTTACTACTATAATTGATATACTATATCGTATAATAAGACATATATACTAAAAGGGCGTAAAGACTATTACAGGTCTACTTACCTCTACCTTTATATATCGAGTTCTCTAGAACAACTCGCCTTATACTACTAATCTCGCGACTATGCCTATAAAAGACGTAGCTAGCTATTTCGACCTTCGTAAGCTATTAGACCCTAGTATACCTACGAAGATCTACTATAGTATTAACCTCGTTCTCTATACTCTAGCTATACCGAAGACTCTTACTAAGGAGTTGTAGGATACGTACGATTCTACTAGTAGTACTTAGTAGCCTATAATTATACTTATAGAAAAGAAAGCGCCTACCTAGCTCAAAGATACGTACGCCGAGAGTACTTTTACTAATATATTCCTTATTAAGGAGTATATTCGTATAGACAATCTATGCTTTCTAGAGGACAACTCTATCCTTAAATGCTTTACTAATAACGATATAGGTAGGCCTTACGAAGAGATTAGTATCTAAGAGCTTATAAGATTACAACTCGTCGATCTAGCTACTAGTACTAATATAGGAGAAATAGCCGAAGATATTAGGAGACCTACTTTATAGTATAGTAATATCGTTGCTATTTGTAATATAAAGAATATAAATTTGTAGTTCCCTTTATATAACTTCGTACGAGATATAGTAGTAAACGAGCTAAGAGGCGACTATATTAACTACGTTATTAGCTATCTCTATATCGACGAGTATTACAATACTCCTAGTACTAGTACTACTACTACCGACTATATCTTAGGTTTGCCTAGCAATCCTACAATAACCTACTTCTTAGCTATACTACCTTATCTACTCGTAGGCGCTTTGAAAGCTACTTCCTACGTATATAGTTAGTACTACTCCTAGAACGTTCTTGCTAGTAAGCCTATAAGTACGTATAGTAGCAATTTGAAAGACTAGAGGCCTTACGACTATTTGACTTATAAAGGTATAAAACCTAAGGTTACTCTAATACTAGTATAGTAGAGGCTTCTCGCCTATTGGAGTTACGTAGGTAAGGGCAAGGCGTTCTAGTATACGAATAGTCTTAGAACTAATAATTAGACCTTGTCTATTAGTACGACAAAGAACTAGCTTTAGAGTACTACTATTAAGGTATCCGATCTTAATAAGAAGTAGATTAGTAGTCTACGTACGTTTGGCGAATAGACGAGAGAGTACTAGATTACTGTCTATTCCGATACTATCTAGAATATATAAGGTACTATAGGCAGAGAATAGGTAGTCGAGCTTCTACTATACTTATATTAGAATATAAAAGTACCTATTCCTCTTCAATATTAGCCCCAAGTACGCGAAATCTAGAACGACAAGATAGCTAAGGTTGGGGCTATAAAGTCCAAGTACTTAGTTCTTATATCTTTGGGTATATTTGTAGTACTCTATATATTCCTATATTTACTATAATGTCGCTAGGATCTAGAGTTCGACGTATTCTACGTAGGTAGTAATAACGTCGAGTATAGTATTAAGGCTACGGATAAGATCGCTAAGATAGTCTAGAGCAATATACTAGATAGGCATATAATAACTATCTATTAGCTACCGAATATCAAGGCATTTGTAGAGGGCTTTACTATAATAGAAGTAACGCCGAATAGTTATAGCAAGATCTATAAGTAACTATACGTCTATAAGAAGCCGTTTAATACGGGAATACTAGACTACGTAAGTCATCCCTTCTGTTTTGCTTATTATCGTAGCTAATACTATATAGTATATATACTAGGGTCGTAGAACTAGTAATATCCCTTATATTACCAATACTAATAATAGCTTCTTTATCCTATCTTCTATCTTTATAGTTAAGCTCAATACTAAGAAGAAGCTAGAGGAGTTCTATGTAGCTAGCTTAAGACCTACCTACAAGGAATATAATAACAAGCCTTAGTATATCGTTAGTATTAGCTCTAGAGTCTACGAGAGACTATTGCTTTAGTCTACGGATATAGTTTGGATTCTAGATACTACCTTTAAGCCGGCCTACTTATACTAGGTATAGGTACGTATCTCTTAGGCTATAGTAGTCTAGTATAACAAGAAGACGTTTAGTATTCGAGTATTAACTAAAGACGACTATATTCTATACGTAGACTAGTCTAATACTTATAGATTGAACCTTAGTAAGATATAGGAGTATTTGGCTAAGGTAAAGAAGAAATAGATTATATTATAGACGCTTGTTTATCGAGTAGTAGTACTATCTCGTCTTTAAGTATCCTAGGTACTATATAATATACTACTCTTACTATATCTAATTTGTTCCCTTACGTCGTACGTTACGTCCGTATTATCGGCTCTATTAGTACGTTTTCATATTAATTTATCTCTTTAATACCAAATACGAATGCTTTAAAGCTACTACCTCTACGATTACTTCTCTACTAATAGTTAGATTGTACTTAAAGTCTTACGGAATAGTTACAACCGTCGAATCTATAGGATAATAGTATTAGACTATAAAGTTATAAGGCTAGTATACTATTATCGAAGTCCTATAGCTAAATCCTACTCGTTACCTTAATACTATTAGTACTAATACTTCAAACGTATAGTATACTTAGAAGCCTATACTTAAGACGTACTACGTTCCAATTAGGTATACTACGCTTAGTATTAAAACAACTACCCGTTACGTCGCCTACAATTCTATAAAGAATTACTTTATCTATACTATACCTACTATCCTTCCTATTATAGTAAGCTACGTCTATTAGGTAGCTTCTCTATAGTTTGCTATAATTATTTGTTGTATTAGAGTAGCTACTACTATTATAAAACTACGTCGTAGTAGGTTACCTCGAATATACTATAAGGCTACTAGTTGCGCTCTATCTATCTTTGCCGAACGTGTTTTTAGCAAGTTGGCGAAGTAGTCTATATTAGCTTTAGGTTAATATTATCTATACTAACAATCTAATTGTATATATCTAGTAGCGAGTTATAAGACGTAGCTACGTCTTACTATATCGACGTATACTCCGTCTACGGAATCCTCTCTATCTAGTACTCGGAAGCGTGCTTTCTATATAGTAGTATCTAATATACGAAGTTAAATATCGGTACTATAGTAGGCTAATTCTATATATAGAGCAACGACGTATCGATTGATTCTAGATTCTCTTTACCTTCTATACTAAAGCACGCTAGATACTATTACTAAGGTAATAAAAGATAGTCCTATATAGCAAGTATACTCAAACGTAAAGTATAGCTAGTAGAAGAAGTTTAGTATATAAACAATATGGACCTAGTAAGCTCGGCGTAGAGCTTTGTATTAGTAACGTTAATATAGGTCTTGGACAATAGTACTAGCTTTGGTAAAAGAGATAGTTATACTATATTATTAAGTAGATTGTTATCGCAAAGCCCCTAGGCTATATATATAGAATATATCGCGCATTTGATAGAGAAGATATAGGAGTTAAAATACTATATTTATTTGCTTTAGTTAAGGCTACTACAAATATACTATGTCTATCTAGATTATATTACTACGCCTTAACTAGGACATCTCTAGCCCTTATATAGGTAGGATATACATTTCTAACCTCCTTCGTAGCTAGTCTTACTAGCAAAAGACTCTATACCTAAGCTCGAATACTACCTATACCTCTCTACTATATTCTTCTTACTATAGTTACTATACGGATTTGGCTATATCTCGCTAATATATAACTACTCCATAATATAGCCGACGTATAAGTACTTCTTTAATACTATATACGCATTATCGCGGATCTTCTTCGACTTGCTATACGTATATTCTCGTATATAATAGTCCCAATTAGTATTACTAATAGACTACTATACTCCTTCGGTTTCTAGATAGTAAGGTTAGACCTTCTTTCCCCTTAGACGACTAGGTATACAAGTAATCTAGATATTACTACTAGTACGAAAAGAATACTACTAAAATTTTCTACTTTTACAATAATAATCTATATGGATTACTAGACTAGTATTCTCGATAACTTAATTGTCGACTTTCTCTATACTCTCTAGTACTATACTAAAGGCCTACGATTTATCCGCCTTAAAGCTAGGCGAAGTCTCTAGTTTAGGAGTCGCTTTAATATTAAAGACGCTTTTATTAGATAATCTAATAGTCTCTTACTACAAGGATATACGTTTAAGTCGCCTAGGCTACCTAGTACTACTAGTTAGAGTCTTTCCTTTAGATATCCTAATAGAGTAGTAATTCGTATTACTACTAGTACTTATCTTAGTAT
>NBZP02000011.1:355045-602864 GCA_002236755.2 Dothistroma septosporum
TCCGGCGCTAGCCTAGTACGGCTATAGTCGATTAATAATAATGACTTTAACGAAGATTCTAGATAACTTTCTATTCTTAAAGTCGTAACTTAACTAAGAATAGTAGTTTATATCCACTTATAAATAGCATTCCGCTAGGTAACTAGATAGAGCTTATATAAACTAATAAATAGCGAGACGCGCTACCTATAGTATCTCTAGACCCCGACTTACTAAATTGTACTTATCTCGATAATTAGTTCGAGTAGATAGAAGGTATTTGTGTTTCGAGAAGGCTCTTAACGATATTGATCGAGTAAGACCTACTTACGTTATTTGTTTATTTAAGTAGAAAGTAGTAGTATATTCTTATTCGAAGATAGTTAGTAATATTAATTGTCTATAACCTATATTGTATATCTACTAATTAAGGCGGAAGGCCTAGAGATATAATAACGTAGAAATCTCCTACCTTATACTTATTTTAGCTTTAGTAGGTAGGTACGTAGTTAAAGGTAGGTATAGCTATACTATCTATATTAGTAGAAGTAGATATTATATTTAGGAGAGTAATACTATAGAAGCTATAGCTAGTATACGTATAGACTACTAGTTAGAAAGGTAGGAACAAATGCTTTAAACAATCTCCTTATACGCTACTAAGTAGATTTATTTACTAATTATCTTCTATTATATATCGCGCGTTTAGTAATGCTTTTTACGTTACGTTTTACGCTACTTCGCGCGCGTTTAGTATAGCTTATATACTAAGATATAATAGAGCTAATAGGAACGCGTCTATATATATAAACAATATTAGTATTAGATAGTAGTACGACGCGCCTCGGCTACTAGAATATACGTTATATAGAGTATAGCTATTACTAATTATATTAGTATATTAAGAATATCGAGAGTATTTTATAAACAAGCGCTTCTTTAAAGAGCTATATGAGGTACTATCTAAAGTATTATATTACTATAGACGGCTACTTTAGAGGCCGCGGAATACTTATATCCGACCTAGATAATACGCTCTAATAGTATTCCGACGACGATATTCGTAATAAAGAGTACGATAGTATTAGTAGTATATCTAATATTACCTACGAGAATATATTACTATATTCTAGTAAGTAGGCCTATATAGTAGAAGAGGAAGAGTAGCTAGATTCGTATAGACACAATATATTAGCTATATAACCCGGGCTATACTATAGTAGAGTAGAAGATATCGATATAGGAGAATCTAATATAGATAGGAGATTAGGTAGGGGTACTAAGGCTACTACGTAGACCAATACATTTAGTACTACTAATACGAGTACCTCAAATATAACCTATATAACGAGGCGCGATAGTATTAGACCTCTATCTACGGCTACGATATTATATTTACGGCTATTATTCGAGAGCTTAGAGGATATTATTACTAGAGTAAGTATTAGAGAAGTAACTCGAGACTATCCTACTATTAAACCTCTTATATAATAGTAATCTCGTTTTGATAAGACATTTACCGAATAGGTTAAACAAGTTAGTATATTAGGGAATACTATCGACTATCTCTTAAAGGATCTAAGCTCGTAGCCTTTACTAGACAACCTAAGCTAGAAGAGCTCGGATTAGCTAAATAGACTAATAGAGGACATAGCGTCCGAGAAGATAAAGAAGGTATACGAATAGTAGAAGCTAACAATAATAATATCGGCTAAGGAATAAAGACTAGGAGAGAAGGAGTTTATTCTATAGTATAGATCGATTAGGTAGATCGTAGAGTTCTTCCTAGTATATAATACGTTTAAATACGATATCGAATATACCCTATATAGACTCATAACGGCTAATATAATAATACGGAGGATTTATAGTAAGATATCGTCTTATAATTAGTAGTAGGAGTAGTAGAAAGCAATTAATATACTAGGTATTACTATTATACCTCTAATTATCTCGATAGACAAGACGCTCGTTACTAACTACTCTAGCTACGTCTCTACCTATCTAGTATACTTATCTATTAGTAACCTACTATCTTATATTCGGAACTCTAATATATAGCCTAGTAGTTTCCTACTTAGTATACTACCTATCTACAAAAAGGACAATATTATCTCTAAGTAGTAGTATTATTACGACTATATAAGTAAGATATTCGAGGAGGTTAGGAATACTATACTCGAGGAAGGCTAGGACATAGACAACTCTAATAGACAAGTACGCCAATACTTCTCTATTATAGTAGTAATAGCTATAAATTATAAGGAATAAGTATTATTACTAGTATTAGTATACTAAAGTATTACTTAGTCTATTAGATTAAGCCTAATAGACGAGAAGACCTCTCTTATCGAGTACTATAGTAGATATATAAGACCTAGAGGTTGTAGCTATAGTAATAGAGAGATTACTAAACGTAGTATAAATAGCTACGAAATAAATTATTAGAAGACGATATATCGTCGAAGGCTATATATAACGTAGAATACTTTACCTAGAACCTCGAGCTATACGTAAATATATACGAATCGATAATATCGGATATACTATATTAGCTCTTAACTAGTATCCTAGACTATATAATAGACTAGGCTATAAGTATACTATATAATACAAATCTATATTTGAGTAGATAGAACGTAATAGGTATAGTATTAGAGATATAATACCGAAGAAGGCTATAGTAGCCTTCATAATCGATAATTACTTCTTCTTAATACTAGTTATATAAGGATTAAAGTACTTTCTAGTATACTCTTTATATTCTAGGTAGAGAGGCCATAATATAAAAGGTATCCTAGCCTAGATAATACTAGTACTAGTACCTCTACTTACTAAGATCGAAGAGCTATAAGGTATATAGTTCCTAAAGTTGCTAGCCGACTTCTATATCCTAGTAAACTACTACGTCTATAACAAGGACACGCTAAGGTATATAGACTTAGTACTAGGAGGTATAGATACGTTTAAAGAGTACTTTTAGTAATACTATACTATAAAGTCGGAGAAGAATAAGGCTAACTATAGTACTAGAAATAGTATAAGTAGAAAGGTAAGCGTAATAAATACTAAGGGGTATACTAGTATTAGCAAAGAACTAAGAAGTAACTTTAACTTCCTAAAGTTCTATACTCTAATATACTTTGTCGATATAATTAAACTATTCGGAAACGCGCCTAGCTTAGATACTAGAGTATTTGAATATAAGTATATTTATATTAAAGGCGACTATACTAATACTAATAAGTAAGCTAGTTAGGAAGATTAAGTTATAGAATATAATACTTAGAAGATAAGTTAACTAGAGTAGATAGATAATAGTCGACTACGTACGTTAATAGTAGACGAGAATATTATCTAGTATAGTATAATATCGGCCCAAATACTAACTATATACGTCAACGCTAATAAATTTTTTGGATAGAATAAGGATAGCGATCTTTAATAGTAAGGTTTTAAGTAGAGCAAGATTATATAGCCTTCTATTAAGCTCTAGCTAGACCTAGCCTCTCTTCCTACGTTTTACCTCTCTATTACGACATTTGTACGAGAATAGTAGAAGGCTTATAGATTCTATCGACTTAGAGACTTATATAAAGGTACTAATCTACTATAAGTAGAGAGGAATCTTTCCTTTATAGACGGACTATTATTACGCTTCTATAGCTCTATTAAGTATTAGAAACGTACTAGAAAGGAACCTAATAATCCCGAGTATTATAAAGAAGATACTATTAGATACGTATAGTATTAGAATAGTTAAGAAGGTAACAAATACTATAACTAGGCGTAGATCTATAATAGTAACGACGCCTAAGGTACCTAGAGTAGCTTCTTACCTAGTCAAATCATATATTCGATTATAATACGAGAAAGCATGGATTTTATAGACATATTAATCTCGAATAGTAGGAGCTATAATATAGATATCGGCGTAATGCCTATATATAGTAGTACGATCTTCTACGTATACAAACTATTAACTCTAGATACTATAGTCGATCCCACTTACGGGATAATAGAGATTATACTAATAGGTATTAGCCTCTACTATAGAGAGCTAAATGGTATTAGGATATATAGTATAGCTAGCGTCGTATATAGTATCTACGTTTGTCTAGTAAATAAGCGTATTACTAGGTCTAGGAAGATATATATTAACAATATAGTCGATTTCGAGTAATTTAACCTATTCTTTAACAAGGACTTCGAGTAGTAATAGGCTATTAGTATTATTAAGACAAAGGCTATAGTAAGGAATACTAGAGTTAGGTAAGGATATTAGAGAAACTACCTTACTTAGTAGCCTTTACGTTAGACTTAGTACTAAAGATAGTTTTTATAAGGTCTAGGTTCTTTACTAAGTTACTATTATATAGCTTATTTCTATACTAAGCTTATACTTGTAGGAATAGTAATCTATTATATTAGTAATAAGAGTATTAGGACTTAAGCTCTAGTTCGTTATAAGAAGAATAGTCGTATTAGTTTATATAATATATTAATCTTATATCGATTAAGATCTTCGTATTTCTTCTATAAGCTTACGAGAATATAAGCTTCGTTTATAAAGTAGATAAGGTTTAGTAGCTCGTACGTCTAGTAAGAGGTAGCTCGAACGTAGGCCTAGAATATATATGTTTAGTATAGACGTATATATCTCGCCTACAAATTAGGCTATATCTACTACTACGACGATACTACTCGAGTTACTACTTCGGTTTAAGAGATTACTCGACTACTATTACTACGTAAGTTCGTCTTATTTACTCTAGATACGAAAGGATAGGACAGCTTCCCTACTTAGAACTTTTTTAAAGCTTAGGACGCTATTAAGACTCTAGTAGAAAATGCTATTGTACTAACTACTATTAAGAAGGTAAAGAAGAAAGGAAAGAAGAAGAAAGTCGAAAAGTCGAAGTCTATACTTATCTCTAAGGACAATACTATCCCTTAAGCGCCGAGAAGTCGATATTAGATTAAGTAATAACTATATCCGAGCCTATAGAGGTAGAACTACTAGTTTTGAGAGATATTAGCTAAGTACTATTATTAGAAAGGTCCGATAAGAAGAAATATAATAAACAAAAGACAAGAATATAGATCTCCGAGAACAAGGAAGAGAGTAGCTTAGATAGTAGTAGTAGCGACTAAGAGTAAGTAAAATTCGTCTTATAGAATAGCTACTCTATTAGCTACCCCTAGTACTAGCTTATTACTAGAACCGAGGAAACTAAAGAGGTACTATTAAAAAGAAGGAGAAAGTCTTACTACGAAACTACTTAAGGTTACTAGTAAGCTATTCGGAGAAGATCTCGATAGCCTTTATAGAAAGAAGAAGAAGACTTACTACGAAGTTACGTCCAAGTATAGACGAATAAACAACTCCTCGAGAGGCTTCTAATATATCTACTAACCTAGGTAGTATATTTAATATCTTTAACGACAATAGGCTATAGTATCTAATATAAGTAATCGAGCTAATCTATAGTATAGGCTACCTAGGCTATAACTTATATTACCTAGTAGATATACTATAACTTCATAAACTTAATAACAAGTACTCTAGAATCTAGTAGAGGACCAAGCGAAACGCAAGTACTATTTACTTTTACTATAGATAGTAGAGGCGTAGATACTTATTTAGTATATATTTCGAGTTCTTACTTTAAATATATACGTTTATATCGTAATAGTAGTTCTAGCTTTACTTAGTAAGTACGTTTCGTAGTATATAAGCTTACTAGTACGTTACTTTCTCTTTTAAATACGATAGTACTAACCTTTTACCTTTTACTAAGGTAGGTATATACTTCTACTATTATTACTAACTATAAGTAATTTTTACTATAATCTATATACTTCGACTCGATAATAATACTAGCCTTACGACTCTATTCCCTAGCTACTATATTATATATTAACTATTCTTACTACGACCTATATTGTATTAGTATATACTACTCTAATATAGCTATATAGTACTCGAAGCCGAGCGTAGTATAGAAACGTAACTTTAGTAGTAACTATAGATAGGTATAGCTAAGACCAAACTAATCTCTAGTTCTCTATTACGAAGGTTAAGATAGTCCTTATATAACCTATACGTATAACTTAAGACTAGTACGTATAGATTAATATCGTTTGAAGTATACTAACGAGTAGTAGTTATAGTACTAGGGCTTAAGTACAGGCCTATCTACTAACGCGTTCTATCTTTAATTTCAACCTATTAACTTTACTACCTTATTACATATACTACAACGCGCCCCATTAGCTAAGATTAGCACAAATCGCGCACCGAATACTAAGCTTTCGAACGATATGAAGTAGTAGATATATAGGCGTGTATTAGAGGGTGTATTAGGCGCGTTAATCGCAAATTCCGAAAAGCTCGAAGTCTATACTATTAACAAGGCTATTCGAAGGACCTCAGATTACTATACTACGTAGAATATTTAAAGAAAAGGTAGGCCTAAGGTATATACTACCCGTGATATACGCAAGGTCGTACGTACTACTCGAAAGAACTCTAAATAGACGTACTAGAACATTCGCGACGACATAGGCCTAGATCTAAGTACTAATACCTTACGGACTATATTGTATAACTTTAGGTTAGTAAACTAGCGCTATAAGAAGCGGCCTTACCTCACTACTAAATTAGCTCGTATTCGCCTTTGTTAGGCCTATTAATACTACTATATAGACTAGATATAGTAGCTCTTCTCGGACGAGTATTCTATTAAGAAGGGAGCTAGTAAGTAACAGTAATAGGTATTCGGATATTCCTATGAAAAATAGACCTACGAGTATATTAACGAGTACTCTAAGAGTAAGTAAGCTTCCGTAATAATATGGGCTATAATAGGCTATAATCTACAAGGCCGTAGTAGTTGTAACTTAATTATAATGGAGCGAGATATAGCCTCCCCAAGAGGTGGCTATTTAGTACGCTTATATACTCAAATACTAGATAATAGGCTTCTTCCTTATTATTAGGGTAAAGTCTTTTAATAGGACAATGTATTAGTTTATATAGCTCGCTATATAACCTAGTAGATAGCTAATAATACCATCTAATTACATATTGGATAGCTACTATATAGCCCGGATTTAAACCCTATTAAATACCTCTAGCTACGACTTAAGGAGGCTATATATAGGCTCCGCCCTAACTTAGATAGTAAGACTAACAAGGATAGATAGCGAGAGATATTGATTGAGGTACTACTACTTGCTTAGAAGGAGATTAAATAGTAGGTTATATATAAACTATTCAATTCGATACTAAGAAGGATTAAGGTAGTTATTAAGGCACGGGAATAGTAAACGAAGTATCAATAACACAAACGATAGCGCAATCGATAGCTACGTATCTCAGCTACAAAATAAGCCTATATATACCTTTATACGACAACTAGTTGTAGTAATATAAAAGTACGAACAGATAGGGTATTTCTTGAAAGTTGATACTAAGATATAATAGGAATAGACTTTTACTATATGACTATAGCGCTAGTATATAGTAAGATCGAATACAACGACGAAGCCTATAGTCTACTCTTCGATAGTAATAGATATCTCTTTAGTAGCTATTAAGACAACTATGTATTCTAGTACTCTTTACTACCGAAATATCTTTACTAGTTCGACGTTAACTTCTTATATATAGTAAAGAATAACAATAACTACTTCTAGATCTAGCCTAAGCTAGCTAGTAGAAGCGACGATAGTAAGAATAATACGCGTTATAATACGATAGAGAAGGTAATAGAGGAGATTAAGTAGGTATATAATACTAATAACTATTATAGTAATAGTAGAATACGTATATTAAGCTTCGACCTATACGTATTAGACGAGGTCTAGGTAGATAGAGTATTTATAGACTTAGTATACCAATTGACCTAGTCTTAGTAGTCTTCTATATAGAGTAGAGACTAAGGCTAATACTTTATAGGTTAATAAGAGTAAGGTAATAAGCCTAAGGTATACTAGGTAGTATTAGAGTCTAGGCTTATAGTAATGACTTTTCTTAGTATATTATAGTAATCTTAGAGCGTAGCTAGGCCTTCCTAGTCGAACTATAATTATATAATATCTTCTCTTCCTAATCCTATCTTCCTAGTACTACGACTAACCTAAGTACGAACCTACTACTTTATAGATCTCAAGCTCTTCGACAGTATTACTATATAAACTATAGCCTATACGAAAGAATATATCTTAGGAGTATTTATTCCTACCTTACTTAATAACTATAGTACTAGAAGGGATTACTAGCGCAACGACTACTATTATAAGGCAATTAATACCAAATAGTAGTAGAAGTACTTTCTAGATAGTATACTATTAAGTTTTCCTAGATATACGAAATATATTCGAAACGTAGAGGCCTAAAGCATAATAGGGTATACTAGGCTATATATAGCTAGTAATTACCTTAGATAAAGACTATAGAAGAGGAAAATCGACTATATAGAGTAGAGTAGGTAGGAATATAAGTAGTAGGTATCTAAAGTCTACGTCTCTTATAGCTCTTCGATTGGATTTACTAAAGGTATAGCTAGGTCTAGGTAAGACAATCTTCTACTTAGATAGGCTTAAACGTAGCTTCGATAATAGCTCTAGAGGTAATTTAGTAGATATAGTCGATACTAGAGTAGTCTAGCGTTACGCTATTTATCTAATAGGAGCTTAGAATAATATAGCTAACTATATCGTTAGGTAGGTCCGGACTGTTTTTATTAATATACTAGACGGTATATTAGACAACTATTACTACGTCGATAGATCTCTTCTTTAGGATCTAGTCTAGTACTATAGTACTACTAGATAAGCTACTCTAGCTAGTTACGTACTATCTACGCCTTATAATTAATACCTAGTAACTTAGAGTAGTAACTCATAGCTTCTTATTCTCTAAGAAGAAGAGGGTTTATAAGGTATAGAATCTCGAAGCCTAGTACAATTACTATATCGCGAAGTACTTTAAAGAGTAGGAAGTACTTAGTAAGATATCGCCTATAGCTTAAGAGCTAGAGATAAAGGCTAGTAATATAGCTTAGATCTCGTCTATACTAGGCGTAGACGAGTATAAACATAAGGTCTAGTCCCTAGCGACTTACTTTATATACTACGACGTTATAGTAACGAATACTATAGATATATTTATACGCGAGATTAAGTATAGTCTAGTAGTAGCGTTTAGAGAGGGGATCCTATACTATCTTATTAGTAATCTCTATAGGATAGACAATAAGTACTCGAAGGGCTACTAGAGTTAGTATTAAAAGATACGACTATATATACTAACTAACTTATAGACTAGAAGTAGGTAATACTAGTAGGGATTAGTAAGGCAAAATAAATAGTACTAATACTTCCAAGTAATAGTATTATATTATTAAATATCTTAAGAGCTAATACTAGTATTTAAGAGTCTACTAATAGCTCGACTCGACGTATAGCTATTGAGATAGTCGATAATTATAATAAGTTTAACTTACCTATCTAGATACTAGGTAGATAGACTATTACTTAGGGACGTCGGTTATAGGATCCTATATATATTAGTATATAACGCTTTAGGCTTCTTCTATTAGAGGGTACTAGAGGATTTACGAGAGCTTATCTCGTCTACGTTACGCGCCGAAACGTAGAAGACATAGAGCCTTTTAGAAGGTATTTGTACGTTTAGTATATTATAAAGCTAGATACGATTTACGTAGTTATACTAAGTATATCGAGCCTACGTCTAATACGTAACGTAGGTAGATATAGAGTATACTAAGGGATACGAGATCTAGACTACGTCTAGTATATAACGTAGCCTAACGTATTAAACGTAGCCGAAAGTTACTAAATATAGCCTAAACGTACGAGACGTAGCTTAAGTATACTTCGACGTCTCGTAATATCGGGTTTATAAATAAGAAAAACTTTCGAAGCCTTATAAGTACTATATATATAGCTCGTATATACTCTTTATATATAATACTATAGATAAGGATATTATCTAGATATACTATATAGGTATTATCTACTAGGCCTACTAAAGTATATTTAATATACTCTTAGAAGGTAGCTAGTATATTAGTTAATCCAAAAGGTATAACTAAGTACTTATAGTATCTATAGTATATATAAAATATAGTCTTTTACTTATTACCTTACTTAATAGAAATACGATAGTATACGTCTATTAAATCGATTATTATAAAGAAGGCCGACCTCTATAGCTAGTTTAGCGTCTTACTCATAAGTAGTAATAGGTAGTAGTTCTTTACTATAATCTTATTTAGGCCTCTATAGTTAATATAGAGCCTAAGAGTACTATTCTTCTTAGGTATAAATAGGATAGATATACCTACTTTACTTATAGACTACCTAATCTAACTCTTCTATATTATCTTAGTAAGGTACTTCTTTAATACCTCTAGCTTAGTAATTAACTAATAGTATAGTAGCTTAAATAGAGGCTTCTTACTATCTACGAGATTAATCGTATACTTAACTCTATTAGATATCTTATACTTTATCTACTTATTAGGTATATATATATCTTAGAAGTTAGAGAACTCTTAAGGCTAGTCTAGTACCTTACTCTTAGCTATTATAATAGACTAAATACTTATAGTAGATACTTACTCTATCTTATTAAGGTCGTCTATAAACTCGTATATACTATACTACTCGATTATATACGTCTCTATACTATAGAGCTATTAGTCCTACCTATTAATCTTAATAATACGATTATAGTACTACTAAGGCCTATCTAAAATAACTAATAGTCTACCTATAGGTACTATATAGTAGATAGTATTACTCTCGTACTCTACTCCTATATTATTAGTAAGCTATATACGGATTATAAAGGTACTATAGTAATACTCTTAGTCCTATATATATAACTCTAAGCTTAGTAGCTTTGTACTACTAATAGGCTATAGCTAATATTATAGGATATACTTATATAATACGAGGCTTATATTAGTATAATCGTCGAGTAGGAATATAGCCTTACGAAAGCCTTCCTATATCTCGACTACCTCTTATAGGTACCTTACCTTTAAGGTATCTACCTATTACCTAGAGTCGACTTTAGCTTTAGAACCTAGATACGATCTTCTACTAGGCCCTTACTCTTTCCTAAGTCGCTCTTACTAGTTAGTACCTCGGCTACTTTAGTCTTATATACTCTCTATAAGATATAGTTCTTCTATAGGTACTAATTCGAGTACTTAGTTTAGATATAGCTCTTCTAATAATACCTATAGTATTCGACTCTACTATTATTACTAGCGCCTCTAGACGAGCCTCTAGTATTACGTATACTACCTATAGCCTAGATATATAAAGCCTAACTTTATTTCTACTACTTCGAGCCCTAGTTATATTACTCTTACTTACTAGTAGTACCTTACTTATAGCTATAATTACGATCCTACCTATTACTACTACTACTACTATACTCTATACTCTCGATATATAAAGCTAGGATTACTAGTTCTTTCCTAGTTACTAGAATATTGTAAAACTTAACAATTATAGAACGTAGATAAGGTATAAGCTTTATAAGTAGGTACTATATATACTATAACTTCGTATAGTCTCCTAGCTAATTCTCTATAATATCTAGCTTAGTAGTAAACTACCTAACTATCTAGTTATCCTTCTATTTTACTACCTTATACTCTAGTATAGTATTAAGTACGTAGTTTATAGGATTTCTATATATATTATAATAGAAGTCCTTAAAGTTCTTATATATATACCCTTTAAGGTTTAGTATACTATAACTAGTATACTATTACTTACTTACCTCTTCTAAAAGATATAGAACTCTATATAGGACCTTAGCTATATCGGTCGTATACGAAGTACTAGATAGAGCAAAGATAAGTAGAAGCTCTCTAAGGAAGACTTAGGCCTTCTTAATTAAGCTATCCTTAAATAGTATAAGCTCTTTAAGTTACGAGTAAGTTATACCTAATATTATTACGTCCTATACTAGAGCCTTACTATTAGTACTAGATAGAGAATATATAGTTAGAGGGCCTTAAGGAGTCTCCTTAGTTAGTAGAGAGTCTTCGAGTCTCGAGAGTAGTATAGGCTAGGCGCCTATATTATATAGTTACTCTAGCTATTATACCTCTACCTCTAAAGCCTACTCCTTAATTTCCTCCCTTAAGGTATCTCTCCTTACTACTATAGCCTCCCGTCGTAGCCTTACTATAGCTCTTGAGCTTAGAGAGAGTATAGGCAACTTACTACTATAGCTATCCTAAATATTATCTATTAGTATATATAGATTATAATAATAAAGAAGAATTAGAATTATAATTAGGGATATTATAATATATAGTATACCTACGATTAGTAAGATTGTAGGTAAGACTAATTCTTATCTTCTTCTTAAAGCTCGTAGTATATAGGTTAGTTATACGCGTATTACGTACGACCTTCTATACTAAGTAGGTTCTATAGACTTCTAGTATTAAAACTAGCTAGCCTTACTAGCCTTAGTATTACTAGCCTAGCTAGGCTACTATTATACTAGGACTAATTATAGATCTCGTTACTTTATTAGTTTTATTAATAACTATTCTAGGTATATAGAGATAGATATAATTAAGTTGAAGTTCGAGGCTTTTCGTTCTCTCTATATCTATAAGTTACGTACTAAAAGTTCTACTCTAAAGAATAATAAAAGGCCTAGGCTTTAAATCCAAAAATCGAATAATATCTATAAATTACTAAGTAAGGAATTCGAGAACTACTAGTTAATAGTAAGATTAAGCGCGAGTTAAGTATACTATAGTATCTCGAGCAAAATACTATAATAGAAAGCCCTAACTATACTATAATATCTAAAGTATAGGCTTTACTTTATAAGCCTAGTTTACCTAGATATCTTTATAGAGAAGTAGCTTTAGTAGTAGTTTATATATATAATCTTATACTATATATAAGTCTAGGGTTTGAACTACTCTATAAACTAAGGTATAGTACTAAACCTAACCTTAATTATATTAATATCTTTGAAGCTATTATATACTATAGAAAATCTAGCTCTAAAAAGCTAGTAATATAAGAAAAAGAGGCTATTCTATTAGATTATACTAATTATAGTAACTAGAAATTATTAGATCTTAATTTGTAAAAAGTTATATTTATAAGAGACGTAAAGATCTTAGAAGGGACCTATTTATATACGTATAAGACTAAAGACTCTACTATAACTAGTAAAATCGAGAAAAGTAAAGATTTGAAATAAAACGGGAATTTAAATACCTTTAGTAACCTAAAGGAAGTAGTTATAAGGTATATCGAATAGAATAATAAGATCATATACCTAAACAATACTAGGATTCTTCCTAGTACTAGTACACTAGCTCGAAATCCTATTATAGATCTCGAAATTATTAAAAATAGTATAAATTCGCCTAAAATCTTACTAAACAAGAGTACTACTAGTTATACTAGTTCCGAAGAGAATAGTATAGATAATATAGACTCTCTATCAATTAAGGTAAGTAGTAGTATAAGTCGTAATAGTACTTAAATTAGCACTAGATTAATAAATAACGACTTTAATAGTAAAGAAGCTATAACTTTATAGAATTCGAATACTAAGATATTAATAGACAATAGACTAGAAGACGAATTAGTACTATTAGCTAGCTATAGTAGGATTAATACTACTAGTTCTATTAGTTATAAAGACGTAATTACTAGTCCTAAAAAAGATAAATAGCTAGTATCTATAAAGTTCGAAAAAGATAACTTAAATAAGCTAAAAACTCAGAATATAGTAAATATACCTAACTATTATATAGCCTTTAAAGAATAGTAGGTTTATAAGACTCAAACTAACGCTAAAGGTAATATAATAAAGTATAAAAGTAAGTAGATTATAAAGAGCTTTTAATAAGTATTTAGATAAGATTATAATTTAGTAATACTTATTAATCCGAAACTTGGTATTTACTACTCTATCTAGTAGCCTATAACAATTGGGAGATAAAGTAATAGAACGTAAAATTAGCCTATCTGAAATAGCTCTATAGATAAAGAGTTAATATCGAGTAGTATTTAGGTTTCAAAGATAATAGCTCGAGAGTTCATTATATAGTTATAGTACTATATAGCTTAAAACAAGCCTCTAGATAATAGTATTTATACCTAAAGTCTAAATCAAATAAGCTAGGCTTATTCTACTTAAAAAAGACGTAGTACTATTTAAAAACACTAGTATAGGTATTATAGTAACGTACTATATAGATAATATACTTATATTTAGTTCTAAAGAAGAACTAGTAAGGAAACTTAAGGATAATCTCTCGAAAGTCCTAGATCTAAGTAATTCTAGTAATATAAGTTACTATCTAGAAGTCGAGATATCTAGAAGTAGATAATCTAAGCCTATAACCTTATCTTAGAAAGATTACGTCGATAAAATACTAACTATATATAGAAAGAGGTCTAAATCTAGTTAGTAGCTCTATAGAAAATAGTCTATATCTTAAAAAAATAGAAAGTAAGCTAGCTTAGAAGATACTTACCTATTTTAAGCTAAAGTAGGATTCTTAATCTATCTAGTAATAAAGACTAGTTTAGATATTAGCTATACTATAGAGTAAGTAGCGAAATTTGCTTCTAATCCTAATAGCTTATACTTTAAAGTACTTAATAGGATCTAGAAATACCTAAATATAAGCCTATAAGCTTAATCTAGTCTATAAAGTATAATTGTCGTCCCTATTAGAAGGCTATAGTAATACTAATTAGAGAAGTAATCTTATAAGTAGAGAAAGTACTATAGGAGATAATTTACTATAGGACCTAAGGTACCTATTAGTTAGCTTAGTAATCTTTAGAAATCGATTGTAGTATTAAGTTATAGAGCTAAATATATAGCTCTAAAATAGGCTATAAAAGAGTTTCTATTCTTAAGAGATATTTATCTCGAACTAGGAATAAATATAGGCCGAAATACTATCTATATAGATTCTAAATCTATACTAGAACTAGTAAATAATCCCAAATATAATACTAATACAAAGTATATTAGTATTTGATACTATCTAAGTATACGAATACGTCTATAATAAAGATATTAGTCTAGAGTATCTCTCTATAAAAGAAGAGATAGTAGATATCTTAACTAAAGCTTTAGACTTACTAAAATTTAAGAGACTATAGAATTCGATCTATAATAAATATTATAAGGCTAGTACTCTTTTTATGCTATTTAGGTTAAAATCTATACTTAGGTCTTTAATAAGGCTAGACTATAATATAGGCTAGTAATAGCTAGACTAAAAGTCTTTATACTCTTTTTTCTCTAAAGAGAGAGATTTAGATAGGAGATAAAGCTATTCTATAAGGCGTTAATTAGTATAATTCGACCCAATTATAGAATAATAATTAAAACTCTAGAATAGAGAGTAATTTTAATAGATTAGATATTATATAAATAGAATAAAGGAACTTTCTTAAGAACTCCCTTTAGACAAGTCTTAGACTCAAATAGTACGTTAATAGACAAATTAATCAATCAATCAATTGACTATGACTATATAAATACCGATATTGGATTATAGATTATTATAGTCACTATACGCTCTTGACCTTGCTATAGTCAGGTCGCTTAACGAGTATAGTTTTCAGACCTGCCGTCCGTAGTGGTTTTATTGTCGTTAGATCTCGGACGTTACCCAAGAACGTCGTTCAGGCTTGGTCTTATGCTCCTCGTGGTGTGGCGAGGGACTTGGTGCAGCACTTCGCCTGAACTGCTTCCCATTCGCTTCGGCCCTGCCACGTTCCTGCTCGCAAGGCTCAATCGACTCAGCCACGGTGTCATTAGTAGCGCTGGCTGCAAGCTTCAGCCGTTTCATAGTGGTCGCAACTTCGTTGCTGGTCTCCATCTCGTTTCGTGTTTCGGACATGGTGGTCGAGTTTTAGTCATTGTTTGCAGGGTCACTCTTTAGAGAGCGCATGGCTTGCTCTTCTACTGCTACTCGCCATTGTCCAAAGCTCAAGACTGGCTGAACGCAAGACAAGCCTTTGTTCTTCGCTTCGAATTGTCTCAGAAGTCGGTCGCGTAGTCTGACTCCCGCTTGCAGCTCGCAGAAACTTCCCGACCATCCCAAGCGAAAGACATAGTACTCAAAATCGGTCAATGTAAGCCCTATCTCGGCGCTGTCGTATCAACAGAGGCCCGCCATCGTGCTTGGACGGGACGACTGAGCTTGCAGATGATCGAATTGCTACTACTTGCGCGCTTGCATTGCGGAGAGGGCGTCTATAGGTCTGTCATCGCGTGTCAGCGCACCGACCACATTCCGTGGTCAAGGAATGCGTACGTAGACGAGTCTGAAGGTTCAGGTGTTCTCTAGCCGCAGCTTGTTCCCGCGCTGGTAATGTACTTTGATAGTCGAGTACATGCGGCCGCACAACAGCAGAATGTACAGGAATGTGCAAGACTTCGTCTGCAGTCGTGGGTCGCACAATTTAAGGCCATGTGCATTGCAACTGGCGACAAGCTCTCTCTTTACTTCGGCGACCGGTGAAGCGCTTGCTACAATTTTATTGATACTGTTCAAGAGGCAGAGGTGACCTAGTCTCCAGTTCGCGAGGCTGCAAGGAACAGCGGCTCAACTGCGGTACGCCATACCGTCTTCAGGGAAGGCGTTGCTTGGATGGAATGAGCCGAGAATGATTGCAGGAACCTAGAGCGGCCCGATCGCATGTGCAACTGTGTCCTTGTGACGGGTGATGCAAATGGCCGCTAGCTCATTCGTTGTGCGTCGTGCCTGGGTCAAGGTGATCGCGCAGATTTGTTGTAAGTCGTTGAATGGTGGGGAACGAGCCCCTTTGTTCTGCGCGTCGACCAAAACATATTCCGTGGGTATGCACAGGGTGCTTACTCAAGGGTCTGAGGTCTCGATCAGTCGGCGCGCTATTCGTGGCATATCCCTGATTGTACATCCCAACTGATGATCCGCGGTAGCAGTTCACCGCGACGTCAACTCGGACGACTATTTGCCGCGGTGCAATGTCTCGACACTCATGAAACGGTCTAGGTATACCTCCTGGTCGGTCTCAAAGCCGAAATTGTTGTCGACCTGCCGCGCGACGCGAAGTGTTGTGTTTCGTTCGAATGGTACAGACTTTGCACCTTGCGTCACCTTGCACAGCGGCTTGGCCGTGGCCGTGGCTGTGGGACCTCGCCTGCAACGGTAAAGATGCGACGTTGGCGGCGAGATCTTTGCGCAACCGAACGATGTAGGAGAGTGCTGAATATAATGAGTGTCATGGAATCACTGACAGCTACAGCTCGACGTTCCAACAGAGCTGTACGCCTCGGCTTGGAAAACTTGCGCGGGCTCACGTAGACGTGCAGTGCGTACATACAGCTGACATTGTCCATTGGCAATGGTGACGGTGGAGGACGTGAGAGCTGGGATTCCGCAGGCGTGAGCTGTGGTTGCACGCCTGCAGCCACGTAGAACTCGGGACCCTGGCCATGTTGCTCATGTCACAGCGCGGGCGTGTCGCTGTTGAAGCAGAGGTTGGACAGTCGGTTCCAACGCACGTAAAGATGGGACAGGAACGTTGGACGTCCAGCATCAGCCGGCTGTTCGTCTCAACGTCTGCTTTGTGTTCAGCGACCATGTATGTTGTTGTGGGGTGGGTGGAGTTGCTGGCAGGTATGGGTAGAGGTACTGTAGAGCTCGAGGTCTCGGAGATGTAGACACAGGTGCGGAAGTACGGCTACCTCTGAGAGGTACGTGGCGGCAGACGGCGAGCGGGATGCCGGGTTTGCCCCATCCCATCACACCATATCTCGGCCACCATGTGATGAGCAGCGATCGACGCGGTGAAGTTTAATATGGAGCACGAGACACACCAGCAAAGCGGTCCGGTGGCCGATGTGCAAGAGTGCATTTGCTGGTCTGGTCTGGTCTGTTCTGGTCTGCTCTGGTCTGCTCTGGTCTGCTCTGCCCTGCTCTGCTCGACCTGACATGGTCTGCTCTGCTCTGCTCTGCTCGACACAGGACAGACTGCTGCCGGCCTGCAGAGGACGCATGCAGATGCAAGACGTAGATGCAAGACGCAGACGTAGATGCAAGACGCAGACGTAGATGCAAGACGCAGGCGCAGGCGCATATGCTGGCCAAGTCATGTCGCATGCAACTGGCACCTGCACACATGCAGTCTATAAGTTCCTGCATCGATCATGCGCAAGGATCACAGCCATCTCACTGCGACATCTTTTGATCTGAGCTTGCCTTCCAACATCCCCGCGCGAATCGGGACCGTTTCCCATGACGGGAGTCTTTCACGCTTTCTACCACCACTTACTAGTTCTGGCACTCGTGGACGGGACTTGCTTCTGCATTGCGTCTTGCTCTCTACTAGCAGCGACACCACCTCTGTCTCTGCGTCGGCGTCGGCGTCCGCATTCGCATTTGCATTTGCCTTTGCCTTTGCCTTTGCATTTGCATTTGCATTTGCACTTGCACTTGCATTCGCCCTTTCTCGCCGCTGTCCTGTGTTCCTGCAACGGACGGACCATGGCGGCGGCCGTCCATGATTGCCACTGAGAGCCCTGCCAGATCCTCTTCTCCCTTTCACCTCTTGCATCACAGTCGCTACTCCCGTGCCTCTACTTTGGCGTTGGTGGGGTGGTTGTTTTGCTCCCGTTCATACTCGGCGAAACTCGAGAGCTCCGTGCTACCACGTCCATTACCACTCGACCTCCTGCTCGTGAGGCCTTGTTCTGGCGACATGGCACTCTACAATACGACGCTGCCATGGGTCTCCAATGTTGCCGCCCAGCGCACTCTACGCACGACACAAGTCGCCTACCCGATCGCCTTACTCGCCCTCTATCTCGTCGCCTTCACCATCCGCAGCATTACCACATCACGCAAGGACGAGGACGATGTTCCACAGCAGCCCGAGCAGCTTGGACCAGGAGGAAAGCCGCTGCCCAAGAAGCACAACAACAATGGAAGTCCGAAAGAGCCAGGCATACCCGCAGACCTAGACTTCAGTAGGCCGAGAAAGCTGCTGTTCGAGTGGCTATCAGTGGGCATCGTGGCCAGCTTCGTAGCGAACATCGTAGTCATAATCGTACATGCTCTCGTGGCTCGTAATGAAGGATGGTGGTGCGGCGAGGCACCCACTGTAAGTCCGGGCAAGAATTGCAACGCCCCCGTCGCCGCGTGCTGACTCGACAGGTCTACCTGGTGGGTTCTTTCATGGTGTATGCACTGCTGCTCATTCACATGGTAGACTCGCATCCGTCGCCGACTGCTGCACACTTTGTGACATGGATGGTGGCAGCGCTGCTCGAGATTGTTCTGCTGGGGGCGTCCTTCGCCCTATATACGTCGGATCACCGCGAGCCCACAGTCGGTGCGCCGCAAAATGGTCACCAACGTGGAGGGGAGCTGCGCAGGGACATGACCGAGTGGGAGATTACAGAGGTGACAATCGACATAGTTCGCTTCTTCCTCTTGGCTGCGCTCCTCGGCTTTTTCACTCTGTTCGTCTATCTTCAGCGACCGAAGAGGAAGATGGAGGAACCACATCATCACGACGAGTCTGATGCCCTGTTGTCGAATGGCCACGCCACTGAGAATGGAGCTGCCACGGGACCATCACATGGCTATGGAGCGATTGCGCAAAACGGCAAGCCGCACGGACCTGCGCATGGCCATCACGAGGCAGCGCCTGCCGGCTGGGAGAAGCCAAAGCAAGTGCCAACCCGAAGCTGGTGGGAGTACATCCGCGCATATGCCATCTTTGTACCATACATCTGGCCGTACAAGGACCGTAAGCTGCAGATCAATTTCGTCATCTGCTTCTTGATTGTCTTCGCACAGCGAGGCATCCAGCTGCTCGTGCCTCTACAAGCCGGCCACATCACGGACATCCTCGCTGGCGAGTCCAAGGAAAACGTCAACCACCAACCATTCATGCCGTGGGCGGCCATCACCCTATACATTGTCTATCGTCTTTTCCAGGGCTCGAACGGCCTGCTCGGTGCCACCCGGCAGATATTATGGATCCCAATCGAACAGTACTCCTACCGCGAGCTATCCGTGGCAGCTTTCGAGCATGTCCACATGCTCAGCCTGGAGTTTCACCTGGGCAAGAAGACTGGCGAAGTCCTATCGGCGCTTGGTAAAGGCGCCTCTTTGAACACGTTTTTGGAGTCCGTAACGTTTAATGTGCTGCCAATGCTTATCGATCTCGGCGTCGCCCTGGTCTACTTCCTCGTGGTCTTCGATGCCTACTACGCCCTCGTCATCGCTGTGGTGGCCTTCTGGTACATCTACATCACCATTCGCATGGCATCTTGGAGAGCTGAAATCCGGCGGCAAGCTACTAATGCAAGCAGAGAAGAAGATGCTGTCAAGAACGACTCGATGATGTCTTATGAGACTGTCAAATACTTCAACGCGGAGGCGTACGAGTTCAACCGCTACCGAGAAGCAGTGCAGAAGTACCAAAAAGCCGAGTACCTGGTCACCCTCTCCCTGGCACTGATGAACACCATACAAAACCTGGTCTTCATGCTTGGTCTGATCGTCACGTGCTTCATTGCAGCATACCAGGTAGTCACGGGGATACGCACGGCCGGTGACTTCGTGACTATGCTGACATATATGACTCAATTGCAAGGGCCATTGAATTTCTTTGGAACATTTTACCGCATGATTCAAAACAACATGATCAACTCAGAACGTATGCTCGAGCTGTTCAAGGAGAAGCCCACCGTCGTCGACAAGCCAGACGTCACTGAGATGCCGTCGTGCGAGGGAGAGATTCGGTACAACGATGTTCACTTCTCCTACGATCACCGCAAACCTGCTCTCAAAGGTCTCAGTTTCACTTGTGCCCCTGGAACAACGACAGCGCTGGTAGGTGAATCGGGTGGTGGCAAGTCCACCGTCTTCAGACTGCTGTTTCGCTTCTACAACGCACAATCCGGAACCATACAAGTCGACGGCAATGACGTCCAAGACGTCAGTATCGACAGTGTTCGCAAGCACATTGGAGTCGTGCCGCAAGATACTGTGCTCTTCAATGAGAGTCTGATGTACAACTTGAAGTATTCCAGGCAATCAGCAACCAACGAGGAAGTGTACGAAGCCTGCAAAGCCGCCAGCATCCATGACAAGATTATGAGTTTTCCCGATGGGTATGAGACCAAGGTCGGGGAGCGAGGCCTGCGTCTGTCCGGCGGAGAGAAGCAAAGAGTGGCAATTGCGCGGACTATCATCAAGGACCCACGCATCATCCTCCTTGACGAAGCCACAGCAGCACTCGATACCGAGACCGAGGAGCACATCCAGGAGGCTCTGCAGACCTTGTCACGAGGACGAACGATGTTGGTTATTGCACACCGGCTAAGCACCATCACAATGTGCGATCAGATCCTGGTTTTGCACGAAGGGAAAGTGGCAGAGAAAGGCTCGCATCTTGAGCTCTTGGCGAAGAAAGGTCGCTACGCCGGCATGTGGAAGAAGCAGGTTCGTGCACAGCGCGCGGCAGAAGAAGCCAAAGTCTTGAAAGATAAGGCGGATAGATTGAGGCGGGAGAGTATGGACAGCAGCGCTCGAGGCCGCAACGTTGACGAAGAAAGCCCGAACAGTAGCGACGAGGACGAGCAACAGAGGAAAGAGCAGACGGAGCTGCAATCCGCACTTTCGCTGTCGCCCAAAGCTGCAGCACCACATGCAGAGATAGCGTCAGTGCTCAGAGGTGACAGCGGCACGGACAACAACGCACAGCGGGAGGCACTACGGAGCGGCACGGTTCGTTCGCCCTCGCCCGTTGTAGAAGAAGAGCAGGACAAGCAGGCACCAAGATCGTCTTAGTGTGACACGTCGCAACGGAGGCCGAATGATCTGAGCGGTGCTCGCTCGACCGAGAGTTGCACAAACGAGACAAGCAGGCGATAGCGATGCATAATAAGATAGAGGCAGCCGACGTTTCAGACTTGGCTCGATACAAAAGCGGCAGCTGGATGGGTTGGGACTTGCATTTCTTGCCGGACTGTACCAAAATTGGCGGTGAACAGCAAAGCAACAAAAAGGCACGGACGGCGTTATTGCAGCAACGACATCATGGACACATCTCGGCTCAAGGTATGAGGTGAGACGACGGGAGGCAAGCATTTTGTCCACTACGCGCGTTATGTTTATTTGGCTTTGCTGTAAAAGCTGGCTGGCTGGCGATGAAAGAAGGGACGAATGGTGTGCGGCGGTCTTATCATGGCCCTAGCTTTTGACTGGTGTAAGGTCCGGATGGACCGACCGGGAGGGGACGGTTGAATGGACGCACTACGATGCGAAGAGACAGCGACGGCGGCGGTTCTCGATAGCGACCTAAGCAGTGTTTGCAGATGGACGTCATTTCTATCCTACCTTATACATCTCTGCTAGCGACGATGCCATGGTTGGTGGGACCAGCGGCTCGCTGCTTGAGGTGTCTAGGCAGGCTGTCTGCCAGCATACGCCTGCCCGTGACCGTGGCTGAGGCGCTCTTCCTGCTTCGCTTCCGCGCCAGACGATAGGCAGGGGAGTTCGGGATTGTAGACTTGTAGCATTCGGGAGCTTCTCGTGAGAGAGATGATGCACGCCATACAACCAGAGTGAAGTGGGGCGACGTGGTCCTCTCCTGCGACACGAAACGTCGGGTGCTCTGCCTTCACCACGAACGCCAAAACCATCGCCAAACTGTCTTCCTGGACATCGGGACGATAGATGACAATTCCTCGGCGTGAGATGGATATCTGTGTCTTTGTCTGTGTCAGCATCAGTCAAATCTAGCCGTACGAGAGTACACATCGGCTGTCATGACCATCATGCCGGAACCGAGCACTACCACAACTAACACCACCACCACCACCACCACCACCGCCACCACAGCTCGTCCGTGAGAGAGTGGTCGGACGCACGGCTGTGGAGGAAAGCCGTGGGACCCGAGTCCAGGGCATCGGCGACACAGCACTGCGATCTACACTGTCCTGCAGCTCTAGCTGCATATAAACTCCGGAGCTTGCAACTCGCCTCTGCGCATTCTTGCCGTGACTGCTGATCGGCTCGGACAAAGAACATGTCTGTCCCTTCAGCAAGCTGCATCTCCGCCGAGGCGTCATGCAGCACTGACGATAGTACGCCAGCATGCTGAAGCTGACACGACCGGTGATGAGGGCGGCGTGGAAACGACCACGTCGGTCTTGGACAACAGGTTTCAGGTGGCGTAGACCACTACTCTCCTGGCGCCTGCTGCCGGGGTCAGAGCAAAACAAAACCATTGCTGCACGCGATACTTGTCGGCAGTGCACTATTCCAGCAAGACATCCTGGCCCGCAGCGCGATCTTCTCCACAACTGACAGAATTACAGATGCTACCCTGCACCGGGAACCGCCAGCACTCCACACTACGTCCCACCTCGCCATTCTGTGTCTGGAGTATCGCTCTATATCTCTCACACCTGCCATATCGATCCACCCGAACCTGCAGCTGCCGAGCTCCGCGAGTATATTGGTTACGAGTCCTTGAGATCATTAATGGCTGCGCGCCAAAGGCGACACCAGCTTATCAACAATCCCCTTGCAACTGGTCTCGCCAGCTGCAAGCACGGTTGAATACTGGTGGATAATGGCGCGGATCACGTCAGTCAAGACGAATGATCTCGATTCAGTGCCTGAATCGGCCTCAATACCTATCGTGGGCGCTCTCAGCCACGTTTGATGTATGTGCCATCAACTGACACATGGTATGAAGGACGATCACTACCTGACGTATGGATATGAGTTTGAGGATGCATGGCAAGATAGTGAGAGCTGTTCGTCGTGAGTCCTTCTTCGCTCACGACCCTGATCAACGCAATGTGGAAGCATGCTGAGCATCACCTTAGTGGCCGGACGCTGGCCACGACGATTACGATGTATCGATATGAGAACGGCAGAACTTATCACGCGTTTCGTTGGTCCAAGGTCATCGTCATAGGTCATGGTTTTGCGCTGACACTTTCCAGGAGATGGCGAGTACTGGCAGCCCAACGATGAGAAGCACAACAACCACGAGGCTATCGTGCATCACTTGTGTATTATGACCCTCGAAGATAAGTTGTACTTGGCACCAATCGTAGAGCCCAAGCGCATCCTTGACCTTGGTTCGTGCCAGTGTGCAGAAGGACATACACAGTAAACTGATCGTTGTCTAGGTACCGGTACTGGCATCTGGGCTAGTGACATAGGAGACAAGTTCCCAGACGCCGAAGTCGTCGGGACAGATCTCTCACCGGTCCAGCCGGGGATGCAACCCGACAATTGCAGTTTCGAAATCGACGACTGTTGCAGCGAATGGGTGTATCCAAAGAGCCACTTCGATTTCATCCACATCCGAGGCCTGTTTGGCTCCATAGCCGACTGGCCGACACTGTACAAGCAGTGCTATGATCACCTCGAGCCAGGAGGCTGGATCGAACAAGTCGAGTGGTCGATACACACTAGATCCGCTGACGGCACGCTCAGTCCCGATGCCACGCTGGCAAGATGGAGTCAAAATGCCTTGGAGATTGAACGGCGCACTGGAAAGACATTCGAGATTGCGGAGAACATGGCCGGCTTGATCACAGAAGCTGGTTTCACAGATCTGGTCGAGAAGAGATTCAAGTGGCCGATCGGACCGTGGAGCTCGAGTCCCAAACTGAAAGAGATTGGCCGGTGGAACCTGTTGAACTGGGAGGAAGGTATGGAAGGGTGGTGTATGGCTCCGTATACGAGGGTGCTAGGAGTGAGCAATCATGTGCTGTCATACGCAGCTCGAGCTGATTTCATCTTCTTAGTGGTCACCCGCCCAAGTCGCCGACTGGTTGAAAGAGACTCGAGCGGCGATGAGGGATCGCAAGAAGCATGTCTATCATGAAGTGTAAGCTCGACCTTCTTGCCATGATCACATCTTCAAACTGAACCGCGACAGACGCCTTGTCTACGCCAGCAAGCCGTTAGACTCATGATGACGAGGCTTTGGGGCGAAGCATTGGTAGCATTTTCGACCTGTAATTTTTCATCGGTGAAGATGAGGAATCAAAGTGGCTCGGCGTCAGGAGCATTTGCACTCATCCACAACGAAGCAATTAGCACATGCATAACATCAAAGACGAATGGGGGACGAAGAGAAGTCGGGACCACGGCAGCGAGAGCATGCCTTTTCAAGACTTCATCCTCGCTTCTCCTGTGCCGCAGTCCTGCATCACCACTCATCAAAGCTGCCCTCGCGACGTCAGCTACGTCCAAGTGAGATGCGACATGCGGTCTCATCACACTCATCCCGACACAACGGTTCTCCCGATAGGCGGTGCTCCCACGCGAGAAGAGCATTTCGGCTAGTTCCATCGCTACCATTGACCTGGAACATGGGCCGTGATCGGCTCAGTCCTGAAGGTTCAGGTAAGGATGATTACACCGTGAGCGTGGACGACTGAGTGTACGTACTATTGTCTGTACATTGAAAGAGTGGCAGTGACACGTCGTGACACTAGTCTGTTCTTGTCACCAGGAATACGTCAAAACCGCATATCCTTTACATCGTCACGCCGCCCATCAGAGTAGCCTATCGTCTCACGGCTCTCCCGCGACCCTCACACCGAACGATATCGCCACCAAATTCATCTGCATGACAGCCTTGGAATTGGCGCGACAGCGTCTAAAGTCTTCAGTTTCCACAAGTGGCACACGATTGTTACGTCTTCCGTGCGGTGTAAGCCGTACCGGCGATTCACCTGATTGTATCTATACAACAAGGTCAACTGCCCGGCGCCAAGTCCACAATTAGACTGTTGCATCGATAATTGTGTCAATTTGCCAAGAAGACTATTCTCATCTAGGGTATCGTGTGCCTATGCCTCCCGTAACGCCGAACATCGCTCACAGTCTCTTAATGCTTGCATCCACAATCCACAACTCCTCGTCGTGTCTTGTGATCGCCACCATAATGGTCCAAATGATCCTGTCCATCCAACCTCTCATCCTCATCCGGCATGCGTCCGAGGAAGCCCAGCTCATCAATCTTCGCATGCTCCCTCAACTCACTAGTGACCTTCTCCACCTCATCCTCCAATTCTAGGTAGGCTCGCAGAAACTCGCCCACTTCGGTGTTTTCGTGATTGCCCGCCAGCGCCGCGGCAGCTTTAGGATCCGAGGAGTAGATGTTAACGTCCGCGCCGCTGTGTCCGTGGGTGGACCAACCGGTCTGTGCGCGGCGAGACACCATGTCGGCGAAGGTGTATGCTGCAATTCCGGGCTTTGTGACCAGGACCTCAATTTCGTCGATTGTAGGGTCGTGGATGCCGAGTGAGTTCTTCAGGAGGACCTTCAGGTACTTGTTCAGATTCTCGCTATTGGGGTCGGTGTTTGGCTCGTCTGCGGCGTTGCGCTTATCCAGGTGAACGTGATAATCATGGGCGGTGTGGCCGGCAGATTGAGAAACGTTCGCAAGGACGCCAGGGTACCAGAGATAGTCCGGGTATGCGGCGTGCAGTTGACGCGCCGTAGCTAAACCACCGGTCTCGTGGTCTGAGGTACTGACCATAAGGGTTGGTGTCTCGGTGTCCTCGATGAAGTCGAGAACGGCAGACATGGCGTGGTCGTAGGCCAGCACTTCGTGAACTTGAGCTGCGGGATCATTGGCATGACCAGCGTGATCGATGCGAGAGCCTTCGATCATGACGAAGAAACCTTTGTCACTGTCCTTGGTCGCGGCTTCCAGGATCTTCAGTGCGGTCTTGGTGGTCTCCTCGAGACTAGGGTAGACCTTGCTCTGGTGCTGACGATCGATCTCATAAGGAATGTCCGTGTCCGCGAAGAGTGCCAACAACGGCAGCTCAGCACTTGAGCTCAGACCGTCAAAGTCCTTTCGATTGTCGATGTAGCTCCAGCCATGCTTCTTCCCAGCAATCTCGACCACATCGGTATCATCGTGTCTGCAGCTTCCCGCAGTCGTGTTGGGCAAGAAATGACACCTTCCACCACCAAGCATCAGATCCACCATTCTGCCCAAAGGATGTGTCTCGCCGATCATTTGTAGCGCGATCTCATCTTCCATCTCTCTCTTCCTAACATGACTGGCAAAGACCGCAGGCGTGGCATCTGTTATCCTAGTTGTAACGACTAGGCCCGTGGTGTATCCCAAACGCTTCGCAGCCTCCATGACACTCCCACATGGCTCGAAGTTCGGCAGCACACTGATGGCGCCATTGTAGCTCTTTTCTCCACAGCTAAATGCAGTGGCACCTGCTGCACTGTCGGTAACCAGACTCGAGCTTGATCTCGTTCTGCTCTGACCGATCAAGTGCTCGTCCAGAATCAGCGTGTCATCCCAAGGCAGGTGCTTTGTGTACTGTCGCCAACTTCTGGTCAACGTCAGCGAAGTAGGTCCCATGCCGTCCGAGACCATGAAGATGAGATTCTTCTTCCCCGCCTCTGTCGAATTGCCTTCACTTGGTGTCTCTCCCGCTCCTCCGCCGCTGCCAGGGCTACCATTATCTCCACCTCCAGTTTGTAGGTTGTGCTGATAGATCACAGCCAGTATGATGACTGCAGCGGTCGCAATAAGCGCCCAGACGAACAATCCAATTTCCCGCCATTTCCGGCTCTTAGAGGGCGACGGCTCTACCTGTTTTCCTGTTCTCTGGCCAGTCAAAAGCGCATCCTCCTCTTCTAGACCGCTTTCGCCAGAGTTCTGGGAGGAAGGTCGATGGGCGAGAAGTGGTTCCTCGCCTCGAGAGGTGCTGGTCATTGTTATGCGTGCGTATAGATAGGAGGAAGGGTGAGTGAGCTTGTCGTTCTTAGGTGCGCCAATCAGGTCTTATGAAGAGCATCAACGGCTATTGAGTGCCGTAGAGGGTTTATGATGTTGTTGTTTTAGGCCTGGACAGCAGCGGACGCGAGTTGCAACAAGGGTCCAGGATCACGATCACATGCGCCACTACCCGCTCCTAGGACAATATTGTAAAAGCAGTCTGCCCTCACGCCACAGCCGCGAGTCGTACTGCAGATGGTAGTATTCGCATTGCAGGTGATGTCCCTCCTTTCGAGAGGCGACCAAGTAGCACACAAGTCAAGGAAACAGCGTCGACTACAAAATCTACCAACCAGAGGCCAACGTTCATTTACTCCCTGATCTCAGACTCATCCAAATTTATCGCTAGTCGTTTCGTATCCTGTCGTGATCGTCGTTTCTGTCGCCCTTTCTACAGCATTTTATGCATAGCTCAACGCACGTTGCTCCGGCTTCGACCATAGTCTCTGCCGTCAAACTTCTGCTCCCATCGCTCCTCATCATCCTCGAGGTGCTGCTCTTTCTTGTTCTTGTATTCACGCCATTGATTCTCCGCTGCATTCGCGCCGAGACCGCCTACTATGGCGCCCAAGATAATGTCGCGTTGGCGATGCTTTTGTCCGAATTCTCGGCCAGCTAGTCCGCCAATAACGGCACCAGCGATACCGACACCCAGGCCACGCCCGCTTGTATCGAATGCGCCTTGAATCTTGTCTCCAATGCCACCGCCGCGCTCTCTTGATCCAGAACGGCTGCGAGGGGAAGGAGAGCGAGAGTATGAGCGGTCGCCGCCACGAGAGCCCCTTGTGCGTCTACTGACGTAGGAGTCCTGTCTGTCAAGCGCGCCATCCGATCGGCGACCATATTGCGCCACCGTACCAGCACCATAGGGCCCCTCTGTTCCAGAACGGAAGCTCTCCTCGCGCGTCGCCGCAGGTCGGCTCATGGGCTGCAGAAATGTCAGCGATGTCCCCTTTTGGTCCCCACCGGCTTGTTGACGAACAACGAGTGGTCCTGAACTTACAGGGCCACGATATCTCTCCGTCTCCTCTATAACGCGATCGTAGTCGCGATCATCATCATACCCACGACCGCTTCCCGACTTGTACCTGCGCCCGCTGCGCTCGTCGTAGTCACTATCATCATCGTCGTAGTATCTGTTCCGAGGTGGCTGAGAGCGCGGTCGTGGTGCGTCGCGGGCATACCCATCACCACCTCTGTAGTCATCGTTGTAGCCCGATGCCATGGCGCTGTCTCGTCTGTCGTCCTTGACTTTCAGGATCGAAGTTGAGGTTGCGACTACTGAAGCACGCCTGCCTTCTCTGATGTAGCTGAGGTCGGTACTGTCGAGCACAGATTCAGCACGGCGCCTGGGGTCGTCGACTTCTTCTTCGTACTCTCTGAGGACTCTGTCGCTCTCTTCGCTTTCTTGTTGGAGGGTACCTGAACGGTATGTTTCACGTTCCAACGAGGGGAGGCTGTTGCGCTGCCTTCTTCGCGAACCGGGCAAGGTCGCAGTGCAACTTGTCGCGCCGACAGTAGCGCCAGTAGCGGCAGCGGCAGCCGGAGTTATGGGACTCGAGCGAGGTGCAGCGCCCTTGATTCTCGTGCAAGAGGCCGCGCGCACAGTAGGCGAGCGTCTTCCGTCGCGCTTTCTCGATGACGCAGAATCGCTGCTTTGTTTGACTTGCCTCTCGGGATCGTTGAATGGCCCACGATATGGTATGTATCCCGTGTCCTCGACTGTCTTGCCGTTGACGTGTTTTTGATATTTGTCCCAGCCTTTGTCGAAATGCTTGTCAGTCAAATAGTTCACAGCCTCGAGAGAGTTCTCCACGACGCCTTCCATCTGCGACGGCACAGCGGCGAGACTCGGCACGCCAGGTCCAGCTGCGGCGCGGTGGCGGGAAAGCTTCTGCGCTGAGCGAGCAGAGGGGCGAGGGGCGAGGGGCAGCGCGGAGTCGGCCGGCTGTTTCAATATGACGCAAGGCCGCAGCAGAGGGCGCGATCTGAGAAGGGTGTGCCAGTAGCACTGCCCACAGCACTGCCCACCAATCGATGCAGGGCCGAAAGGGTCAGTCAAGCGTCTGCTGATGAGACGATTGTAAAATGTCCTTCCTTCTAATCCAGCAGGCAGCTCTGCTTTTGCAGCGGCGAGTTGGCGAGTTGATGGCTTGGTGATATGGAGTGGCGATATCACATTCCTGCCGGCGTGATGGCCTCGCACGTGTCGCTGAGGGTCCCGTCTCACGTGAGTCTGCGTTCGAGATGCAAGACAGTCGTCCTGGTGCTGGTGTGCTGTTGGCCCGCGTGGTAGTGGAATTGAGTCGGAAAAGTGAGTGATTGACTCTTGCTGTGTTGAAGCGTGCGAGACCAGCGACGGCGAGCTGCTCGCGATGCTTTTAGGCAGAGTCTGCCTGCTTCAACCCCCAATTTCGGCTCCTCACCTATTCGCTGCCAGCAAATCTCACGATGCTCGTTTCCGCTGTGCTGGCAGTCGTCTTGGCGGAGAATGAGATCATCAAGCAGCAGCAAAGCATTGATTGGGCTCTAGGGATGCTGGCATGCACCCGCCGGCGCGAGCGGGCGAAGTGCGTCGATGCAGGCTAATGCCACCGCCGTGGAGGATGCCGCGCTCTGCGCGCCGTAAGGTGATACTGGAGGACTGTCGTTCGCTGACGTGGTGTGCGCGCTGCATGGAGGGCGTCAGTACATGTGTAAGGCGACCCACAAGCGGTGAATGCAAGTGAGATGGCACTGCAGGCAAGGCACACGGGGACTGCCTAGCCCTCACTTGACGGCACCACTCCATTCACTCGTGTCGCGCGCGGCTCAACAGAGACCCTGCACTGGTTCTCTGCGACCTGTCGATCAGGAGCACGCGCGGCGTGGACGGTGCCACGTGTCGCTGATGCTGCGTAGATTTGGAGCAGGACATCGATGATGCCGTGCACCTCATCACTAGACTGGACCATGCCACGATCACGCTGCGATGGTGGCAAGCCGGCTATGCACTCGATTGACAGCAGCGTCGTGTAGTACAGGGCAGCTAGGCAGTCAGAGTAAGCATATGTTCTCGGAATGGGAAGGATTGTTGCACTGGGCCTCGCCAGAACACTCGCCCAATCGCGCAATCGCAATGTCCGCAATAACATCGTCCTTAAAAGTTCGATCGAAAAGGGGTGGGCAATACTATCCTATGTATCACAATTTAGATCTCGCGGGCAAAGGCGTCCACTCGCAACAGTTCCACGAACATCGCCACCATAGAAAATGGGACTTCGTAACAGGTTCGGCAACATGGACTTCTTCGCAGAGCTCGAGCGCATGGCCGCCGCCGCAGAGGTTCGCGATACCGATAACATCGAACAGGCTGTGTCACTAAGGCAGAGCATCTTTGGCTACTCCTTCTGGGAAGTCGAGCAGCAAGTACTGCAGCAGCGATCCGACTTGACATCGACGGTAGCTCAAGACCTGTGGGAATCAGTCAGAGAAGAGCAAGAAATCCTCGGTCATGACAGAGAACCGTATTCTAACTGGCCCAACCTGGCGCGAAGGCCTAGGCCGACAGTACTTCCTTCACAGTCGGCTTTGACGAGTCGCGGCGTGCTGGATCGAGAATACATCTTCAAGCTCGGGGTACTCGTCACCTCTGCCCACGTTCTCCAGGACATTGCCGGCCTGCCTCATCCTCCCAAACTCTTATTCGGCTGGTCATAGGAAGGATCTGAACAGACAGCACATTTCTGCCGTATCGACGGCACGACCAGGGCAAAGATCGTAGACTGGCTGGCGAAGAAAGCACCCACATTTCGGCCTCTCTTTATCGTACAGTCCCTTGCTTCGAAGAACCTCGATCCAATGGGCAGTGCACCAACGCTTAATTTGGACAGCATCTTGCCTCAACATAGGCCACACAATGCCATGAACGTCTCCCCATCGCAGGATGAATACCCTGTCTGGTAGCATGAAGAGGTGCTACGACCTTATGAGACTTCGGCGTACGAGGTCGTTAGATGCAAGATTCAGCTGAGTGGCGTAGATCTTGGATCATGGCATGTTCTGACCTTCCGCTCCAGAGGCGATAGACTGGGGCGCTGAGCTCCGCGAGAAGAGGCCGGGACAACGATCATCCTCGCTGCCACGAATGGTTCTGGACGTCGAATCTTTCGCCAAATGCACATTCCGTAAAGCACTTGGCTCGGCGCCGCGACAAGCGACGCCGTAGCGTTTTTGCCTGGCTGAAACGTGGCTGTGAGACCAGGCGAAGCTCAAGCACGCCCTCGAGTGACATCCGCGCCCTTCAGCATCTCATGAGCGTGATCTGATCTTATGACACGACATCCTACTTGCATCGCACAGAAGCTGTGTTGATGCAAAAGCTACAAAGCCCAATCCCAGCTGCTTAAGCCTAGGCCTGCCGACTGCCTTGGCCGGAAACCAAGCTTCGCATGATGGCAGTGCATCAACCACGTGGTCTTGAGAGTACGTACAGAAACCGTGTGGCCTCCGGCGACGTTGAGGCAGCCTCAGCTCGACGCTCTGGAGGATCGTCTCCGTATCCGCCGATAGGAAAGGAAGCGACAGCGATGGCATCGTCTCAGGTCGTCGAATGGATGTGGTCCAAAGTTGAACATCTTCCAGCTGGCGCAAATCGAGACCAAGGCCCGTTCGTGCAGTTTGCGCAATTTGACAAGACAGGTCTCAAGATCCGGCTGATCCGAGCCAACACGAAGAGTATCCGCTTCTTCGCGATATCTCACGTCTGGGGAGACACGGCCTGGAGGAAAGTGCAATGCACTGACGACGATATCCTCACATCAGCTAGCAAAGCCAAATTCATCGACGAATGCCTGTATCATCTGGTTGGGGAGACCTGTTTCTGGATGGACACTGTGACAGTGAACCAGCGAGACCAAGCTGAAGTCATCAGCACCGTGCAAGCCATACCCGACATCTTCAAGGACGCAGAGAAAACGATTGCGATCACGGAAGGAGACGGATTCGAGACTTGCTGTGCTGAAGCTCTGCATGGCTTTCGGGCATGGAATGATTTCGATCGTCGGTTGCAGGTACGTTTGATACCAAGAACAGCGTCTCGCAGTGGTCTAGTCGACCATGAGGTGCTCGCGGCGTGCGCTTGACATTGCACTGCTTTGAGGCATTCGTCCGTTCTCGAAGTCATGTCTGTGTACTATCTGAGCATTGCTGACGTCTCTCACCTGCAGCCACATTTCGAAGGGCACCATGGCATATCGAGCAAGCCGGACTCTTACCTAAGGCGTCTCTGGACATTACAAGAAGTGACACTGTCACACACGATACAATTCGTAGCAATGCCTCAAGGTATGCGGGCTATGCTTCTAAGTTAAGCTTGCACTAACTTTGCTAAGAGCTCATAACGCAAGCATCGAAGACCTGCTTGGACGACCTGCTCTGCTACGGCGAAGGGTGGATGCGAGTGCGCGATGCTCTCAACAGCTTGTCGAATGCATTCGTAGCACGCTCATCTGGTACTGAGATCGACCACAGCTCTGACAAAGATGCACGCTCTGTTGACTTCATCCGGGCATATATCGAAGGAGGAACTGTGTCAACGGCCAGAGTCTTGGCCAGAGACGTCACTGAGGATATCTTCTCAGACTCTTTCACAAAGTGGTTCTGGGCCTCGGAGCGTATTGCAACCAAACCACGAGACTACGTCTTCGCCACTATGCCGCAATTCCCTTGGTATCGATATCCACGCCATGCTGAGAGTATGACTTTCAGCGAGATATTCTCGGACCTGGCGCTGAAGTCTCGTCGATCTGGTCATCCATTTACCAGCAGAATCTTAGGAGGTATGATAGACTGTGATACTTGCGGCGGTTCTGTTGAGAGCCTCTGGATGCCAAGTAGTGCACAGCCGGAGCCTGAATGCCTAGGAGACTTTATCAAATTACTTGCGTATCCTGTGGACTCTCCACTACCGGGTGAAACGACCGCAGTCCATTTCGCCGCTCTGGCTACTGTCAATCTCACTACTTGCCAATGGGAAGCATCTGGTGCTAGCTGTCTACGCATTGTCAAAAGCGCCATCAACTTCTCCAGTGACTTATGGACCATCAGTCACCGAGTCGGGGAGCTCTCGAAGTACGGCTCACTTATCAGCAGGGTAGATCTGGAGCCCTTTGTGCAGACCCAACGCAACGACTGGAGGTACACCTTGAGCCATGGGCCGCTCTCCGCCTCTGCTACCGAAACCGCCATCGCCGGTCTCACCAAAGTCCTAGACCTCCTCCTCGGCGCCGTTGACGAGCACCAAGTCAATCGACCAATGCGATCCGACTGGGACTACTTCAGTCGCTCAATGACCAACGCATGGCACCCGCAAATGCAACAGGCTCTGTTTTTGATGGCTGCAATGATAAGCTGCCGAGTCCCTCTCTCTGCTTTCAAATGGACTTACAAACGCTTCTGGCCTGTGACAGTAGCACTGCAAGACGGCACAAGCTGCATTGGGATGATAGCGTGGCGGTATGTCTTCAGGCTTGCTACTTTGATTTTACCCAGCACATCCGGTCTTGGTAGTGACCCAAAAGGCCCTGTAGTCATGATAGCAGCTCAACACCACTCGGATGCGAGGCTCAAGGGGAAGGACTTGGTGCTGGTGGATGCATACACGAAGATACCGATTGGTCTGGTGCCGGACTTCACATGGGAGGTCACTAGTCATACTGACACAGAAGCGAGCCGGCATGTGATGACGGAACGCTTGACAAAGCTGTATGGACCGCTCATCAGCCATACGGTTGACAGTGGGGTCTCGGCTATATACTGCGCTCCACTGGACGCTGTGAACATTCAGCCGCCGTCCTAAGACACGAGTAGCGGCGCAGGTGCAATGGCGGAGTCTTCTGAGTGCAAGGATCTGTGTCCACCATATCCACGCACCTTTCTCGAGACTCGCGAGCGCAACTCTTCTACGACAACCTCCATCTCCGAACCTTCCGATCCCCATCCAGTACATACAACATCTCGGTCTCCTCCACATACACTATCTCATGTGTCCACAACTTCATTGCCCTTCCCTGCGGTCGTTGAAACCTCCATTTCCAGTTCTCTTTCCGGTCCCATACCATCACAGTACCATCACCTGCCATGACCGCCAACCTCCGCCCTCTGCGATCTAACCACTTCGCGGCGTGGAATCGCATGAAGTTCTCGAGGACACGGTTCTCGGGTTTCGTGAGTTTGACGACGTTCATGCCGCTGCTGCGCCTTTCCTCGCCCTCGCGGAACGGCTCCCACAGCAAGATCTCGATACCATTACAGAGTGCTACGGCATCCCCGGCGGGAGACCATTCAAGATTCCGCACCCAGGCTTCCAATTTAGGACGCTCTAGTTTCGCGACCTGGTCCCCTGTTGCAACACTGTAGACGCCAACATTGTTCGTT
This sequence comes from Dothistroma septosporum, assembly GCA_002236755.2. Classification (NCBI taxonomy): domain Eukaryota; kingdom Fungi; phylum Ascomycota; class Dothideomycetes; order Mycosphaerellales; family Mycosphaerellaceae; genus Dothistroma; species Dothistroma septosporum. The sequence continues at coordinate 390,344 of NBZP02000011.1, forward strand.
CCCGAGAGAAGCACATGTTTCCCATCCGGCGAGAAGTCTCCGCTCCAGTTCTGACCTACCGTGGGTCCGATGATGGAACTCGAAGTCTTATGCTCGAGATTCCAGATCTGGTACGTCTTGTCCCAAGCTGCTGTGGCGAAGACATTAGGATCTGTGGGACTGAAGCATGCCCACATTATGGCGTCTTCGTGACCTTGCAGGCGGGCCATCTCGGTTTCGGGACCGTTCAACGAGCGAATGACCACCTGGGGGAGCTGGTCTGGTGGACGCATGCCAGATTGGGTGGTGTTGTTGTGTTCGAGGTGGAGGAACAGCTTCTTGTCGGAGGAGAAGACCTTGGAGCCAAAGCCTGGGAAGCTGCCTGGCAGAGTAGTGAGGGTGACGGATCTGTTCTTGGTGTCTGCGATTTTGAGAGTGTTGACTAAAGATTTGCGTACTTCGGCCATGGATGACGCTGGCAGCTCATGGTGTGTTGTAAGGTCCATTTTGATGGCGCCAAGGGCTTTGTCCGCAAGACTGTCGATCGCAAACGGCATGGTCCTGGTGATGAGACGGCCGCCTCCATCGATATGCCATAGGATAAGTGGGTTGTGCTTTTCTTTGCTGTAGTGCTCTGCTTCGGAAAGAAGCGTGTAGCTCTCTTCGAGGTAGCAATTTTTCGGCGCAAAGAAGACTTTTGTTACATTCTCCAAGTGGCCGACAAGTTCTGCTTCCAAGTGCTGGTCCCAGGAACTGTAGATGCGGATCACTTTGTTAGTGGCAACAGCCATGAGCAATCCATCGTCGCTGAGCGCAAATGCAGCGCTCTCAGGACGCAGTCCTGTGCCTGGGTCGGTGTCGACCAGCTTCAAGCGTGAAATCTCTTGTCCCCAATGCTGCGCTCCGCCGTTTGATGAAGGTGCCCATTCTGCTGCGTTGCCGTTCCGTTCAAATTCGGCATCTACCTCGAAGACGTATTCCTCCAGGAACTTCTCGCGCGACATGAAACTCATCTTGCCGCTTGTTATCTCTGTTGGTGGATGCCGAAGGTATGAAGTGTCATGGTTGAGATATAACGAGAGAAGAAGTGCCTGACAGGCCTCGATTGCTGCCTAGCTGCGTGCCGAATTGGGAAGGGTGATTGTTAGCGACTTATGACTGTGAAGGATTCGGATTCAAACTCTAGCTCCGCCGACATAACTGTAGCGTTCATGCAGGTGGAACCCGGGGCTCGTGACTGGAACCGCGGCGTATGCAAGGATAGTATTGTATTCTTCGACTCCGCCATACAATCACAGTCACGAGGTCCTCGACTACCTTAGTCCAAATCACCCAAGCATCACCCAGGCACCGAGAACACGACCACATTCCGTCGCTCTCACATCAAGATCCAGACAGCGGCAGGATTTCTCCTTCACAGCCAGAATTGACGTGACTCTGTTGACTCGTCGTTCCCGCAGGTACTCTGCCATCATTCGCGGGATCACCAGTATACGTCTGGCGCTCATGCTGCACAGTGCATGTCTCGAATCCCAATTGAAGCTTTGCGGAGTAAGTCAAATGGCTCGGCGAATAAGTTTGGTCTAGCATGGAGTTGACAGGCTTCATGGAGATTGAGTCCACGTTGTTCCTATATTCCAGCGATCAGGACGCCACCTTCGCAGTCGCGGTCAATGTGCATGTGGTAGCTGGTTACAGGAAGTATATGTTAAAGTAGGGTAGACGGACGGCGTGACAGCGTCTGCGACATAAGGATGGGTCTCCGCGGTGCTTGTCGCGATGAATACCGTTGCAAGGTGTGTAGATCTTCGACCGCTTCGCTTGGTGCTCCTTCCATTGGATATCTACCCTGGCCGCGCAGTAGCAGCATCTGTGCGCATGGATAGGCGGCAGTCCAAGGGGCGATGGATGCGGAAGAGTCGTCCCATAGCATTCTTACTGCTTCTCGTTGACGTTTCCCACCTCCGCTGCTCCACCCCTGGAGCACGAGCTTCAATGCTTGCATGAACCTCGTCCAAGAGACGTCTATTGCGACGGCGATGTCTCCTTCGTAGTCGTCTGATACGTGCAAGCACTCCTGCAACATTGCTTCCGATTCCCAGAGCCCCTCGCTAGGGACAGCAATGCTTCGATCGTACTTCGTGACATCTATGTCTCACGCTGCTGACCGACGCCGGCTCAGCGTGCACCCGCCTGTCGATCAAGCCGCAATCCGCTCATGATTATGCGACTACTGCGGCTGTGGTTGCCGCGATGATTCGGCGTCCAATTGTTGCGTCTCGCCTGGAACTGATCGAAAGTCGGCCGGTGCATAGTAATCGGGCGGCTTGTTCAGTCCAGCCGCATCCCGGGACAAGGTCTGCATAGGCACTGCCAAAACATTCGGATTTGAATGCTCTTGCTCTGTCTTAGGCATGTAAGGCGGTGGTGCTTCACCATATTCGTTCAGACCCTCTTCTCTTCCTTGGTCGGCGGATCTCCACCTGCCCTGCCAGTGCCGACTCCTTGTTCGCGTGTTATATGTACCAACGTCACTTTCAAGGGCGTGCCCTCGACTGCTGGCCAGGAAGGCACCGTACTTCTTCTTCCGCTTGTACATGAGGTATGCTGCTACACCGGCGATGCAGACCACCAGAGCCAGAAAGACGAAGTAGTAGTTAACCAGTCCGACTTTATCAGTTGATTTGCTCTGGTTAGTCTGACCCTGTGTCGTCTCGTTGAACCCAGCCTGAGACGGATCTCCCGAAGAGCTTTGCTCTGTCTGTGCCGGACTGGTCGTGTCTGTGCCTATCTGAGCTCTTGCGTACGATGCTGCCAGCACCAGGATTGTGGCAATCAGCTCGGTCGAAGGCATGAGGGTAATAGGCATGACCGTGATCGGTCGCAAGGTCTCAAGAGGAGAGGAATCGGCGCAGGAAGGAAGATATGCCCTTGACAGTGGCGCAGGAGGCGTTTATGATCGGAAGCGCTCGACGGTGATCCGAAGCATTGTCAAGGAGGTCGTAGGGAATCGAATCTTGCCACTTGTGTTCGTGGCCCGGCCCTTACTTCAACGATGAAGCAGCATTGTCGTCGCGAGTGTTGCACGCGGTTCATTACACGCTGAACACGAACCTGTGCATGTTTCAGCAGGAGATAACAATAGCTTGCCTTAATGCTCCTGCCTCGTCAGCATTGCATTCACAAAGAAAGCAGGGGTCTAGTGCTAGGCAAAAGGTCTAATCGGCGGACCATCCCGTCCCGTGCGCATATCAGGATCAGGGCAGGCACTGGACGATTTCCAACTTCCCTCATGACTGTGTCTTCTCCAACAACATCCATTGCATCTCACCTCGCCTCTCGCAGCAATACTTCGAGATTGCAGAGACCGGTGCTTTGACTTGCCGCAAGTCTGCACGGGAGCCTACAGTTCCATGGCCTCCACATACCTCCAGCAGTGCCCGACATGCTGCGACTGATAAGCTGCAGCGCGTACGCTGGCTGTCCTTTGATGCCCACAAGTGCATTTCAGACATGCGTTTGGGCTCCCTGCATCGCAGCGGAAGCAAGTAGCCCAATCGTCTTGCCCATCATCTGCTCTCTCTTCCTAGACCACAACAAAGCGCTCAAGGCTGGCAAGTACTTTGCCGATGCACTTTGACAGATCCAGGGTGGGCATGAAGCTATTGCAGGGTTCGAGCGGCGTGTCTCGTGATGGTTCTATTGCGATGCGGTGAGGAAGGACGTCATCTTTGGAGCAAACGCGGATCGCCAGCGGCTCCAACATGTGAAGCTACCAGATCAGCCTGTTCGGAAAAGAACTTTCGATGGTCGTGACGTTACCCCAATCTCAGGGCCGAGAGAGGGTGAAAGACGCAGAGACTTTGAGCTTTGTCGCTGAACAGTTTTTATGTATTGTCATCCAGCGATACTGGGCCGAATCAACGCCAGCGATGTAGCCAGTAACTAGCGCCAACGATTGACCACCGTACACGCAGTCGTCGACTGCAGCAAGATTGACTGGCCACTTCTGCCCCGAAGAATCACATCGCAAAGCCAAGTGCATGTAAGCGTGTCACGAAAGGACAGTCTTTCACATTATTGGTACTTAATGATACAGTCGTCGGGCTAGATTGCCTCATCCGTCTTGGTGAAACCTACTCAACCCATCACGTTCTACACCATGTCGCCAGGATGCCATCGGACCTGTATTAACACACATTGCCGCGGATTATATCGCTCTCGCTGCCTCTCCACTGATGCTCTCCTCTTCGACACGCTGCTTACCGCGGCCGATGCCGCCTTCGCCAACACCCATACGCGTAGCGACGTACTGCTGGGCAACAACGCCGACGGCAGTCGAAAGGATCTCTTCAATCCATTCAGCGACCCACTCTCGTGGGTCCACTCCACCGGATTCAATCATCTCCATGATGGATTCTGGAAGCCCGCCGGCACCAGCCTCAGCATCAAGCCAGTCTGCCCATCTTTGCGGGAACGGTTGTGACAGTCCCTTGAAGGAAAGTGAATGTATTGGATCGTGCAGGTACACGGCAATGATGATCTGTTCGTCGCTGTCCTCGTCCGGCTTGACGACTGTTGCGTCCGTCTTCTCCGCCTGCGAATCGCCGGTGAAGTAACCTTTGTCGCCAGTATAGCTGATCGACTGGATGGCGAGGAAGATGTCGCTACTGCGAACAGGATTGGACTCGTTCAGCGTCTCCGTCGCCCTCTTGGCGGCCTCTTCGACACCACCACGGGGATCGAAGAAGTCTTTGGCGTACGATTCAGCGCTGACTCGCACCAACCTCGTCCCTTCCTTTAGACCAGGAACCGCTCCAATCGACCGCTTCGAGCCTTCTTCCCTCCACCACGGTCCATCTGTCCAGGTGCTGCCCCCGCTAAGTACGCCTCCTTTATAGCCTTGAGCTTCGCTGGAGCTACGGTTGCGGGATTCTGAGCCACGCTGTATCACCAGCAGGTCACCGCCTTCGACTTGCGACATGATGCGGCTGAAGGTGGAGTATATCAGCGGATCGAGAGACGGGTAATTCTGAATGTCGTGGGTGATGTGGATCTGTAATCGTTCATGAGCGGATATGGGAGGCGCAATGTGCGAGATGAGGGATGTGAATGTCGGCAGTGCTCGTGACCGAAGGTCGGTGCCTGCGGAGGAAGACTGTCAGTGGACGTCTACACTTGACGCGATAACGAGACTGCCCACCAAACAACTGCAAGTTCTGGTACTGCCCTCTGACCTGATCTGCCCACTTCTGGGCCTCCTCGTTCCCGCTGATCTCCTTGGCCAACGTCTCCGCCTGCTTCACGGCCGCAGTTGCAGCACTGAACAAGCTGGCACCCCATCCCCAACCACCGCCTGCTTTCTGTTGCTGTGGCTCCGTTGTAACATTCTCCTGTGCGAGCGTTTGTGCCTGGTGGTAGCTCCTGTTGCCCTCCCCGCTGCTCCTCGTCTGCGATGCGTTGGCCCGCGCGCGATCTTCGCTGCTATTCCGCTGACTGCTGTTGACCGAGGTACTAGCCGGCGTGTACTCAGCAGTCCTCTTAGGACTCTTGTTCGTGGCGCTGGTCGTGCTAGAGCTCATTCGTGGCGTGCCTGGTCGTGATCCTGCGGCCGGCTTGGCTGCAAGCTGTTTCTCAATCTCGGCTAAGGCATCCTCCTCATCGTTGGTCGTGGTGCTGGCTGCTGGCGTGGTCTTCGCCGTCGACTTCGCAGTGGAGGACGCTGTTTGCTGCTCTTCACTGCCGAGTTGGTCCAGGTCCGCAAGGAGGTCGTCGGCCTTGCGGGCCATGGCGTGTGAGGGTCTCCGGCGAGTCAGTTTGATCTGTGTAGAAGGCGATAGTATGTGGACTGCTGCTTGAGAGCTACGAATATGTCATAGAGTTCAGGGGTTGCAACGTCGCCGCGTTGTGTGTGTATTGCTGGTTGTTGAGTGTTTGGGAAGCGTGATGCCAGGCAGCGAAGCTATGAGCACTTCCTGCCCTCCACCATATGCACCTTGTCATCAGCACTGCCCTTGAGATCGGCAATGCCGCCTCACCGCAGCCCAGCAACTATATATACAGTACATACGTCTCAGCACCGCTGGATCATGGCCGCTATCCCATTCAGTCAGAGGAGATCTCCAGTCACGCCTGCCGCATTCACAATGTGCAATGCCGAAGCGATCTAGAAGTCCCAGTCCCAGCGACCTTGAAAGCGCCACTAAACGACAGCATGCAGTAGAATTTCTTGTGCGAAAGTCGTCTTGGCTGCCAACAGACTGCTACTCACACAGAGATCCAGTACTGCCGCCGCCGGACGACGCAGTCAGGCGTGAGCGTGACCCAGAGGTCGCGGCTTAGGTGCTCTACGCACCGATCCATGATTGGCAGACTGGGCTACTCGTGCTTGAGCCAGGCACTCTGGGCGCCGAACTGATTGCGAGACTCGTCACTGTCACCCTTGGCCACAGACGCGGAGTCGTGCTTGATGGCGGAAATGAACGAGTTCAGTATGATGCCCTGTCCTACACGTGGGGTGACGATGCCTTCACCAAATGCATCATTGTCAGCGGACTCGACTATCCCGTCACCGAGACATTATATGTCTTTCTCCAACGCCACCGCAGTCCAGCCGAGGCACGAGCTCTGTGAATCGATCCCGTATGTATCGGCCAGCTTGACCTCGAGGAGAAGGCGGTTCAGGTCGGCGAAATGATGTCAAGCTTTCGAAAGGCGCGCACTGTCATTGTCTGGCTCGGTGAACATGGAGAGCATACCAAGCCAAGCTTACCGTTGACTACTTCTCATGGCTGCCCGGTGCCGATCCCTGCATCAACGAAGGCCACCACCTTGGCGAGACTTACTGTCCTGCATGTCCAGACAAATCACTCGTCAGTTTGTGTCGACAAGGTCAAGCTCCTCATCCAAGGCATAGAAGACCTGTGCGACGGGAAGTGGGTCTCACGTATTTGGGTCAGGCAAGTGGTCTGGGTGGACGAGGCTATTTAGCCTTTCGCGGTAGCACCGTCTTTTGCCCTCCAAGACTATCGCACTTGCCTACACATCCGAGTTGGCGTAGAGCCTCAATGCCTACCTGGTGACATTGTGGTCATTCTCAATACTGTACAGATACCTGTGGTTCCGAAAAGCGACCTCACGACAGGGAGGACCACGTTTGTAGGATGTGCCTGGCTTGTCGAGGTGGGTAATGACCGGGTCGCTTCCGCTGTGTGGCTCGGTCTAGAGAGCTTCTTCGACACTGCGAAGGCGAACAAGTGCGAGGCTGAGATCTTTGAGGTCTGGTAGATGAAGTGAAGCTGTGGCTCGTGGCTCGAAGATGTTTGACAGAGCTTCACCGTTCTGATTGATTCTCGAAATTTGGCCGCGCATGCACAGACTCCACTGTCTGTAGGTCGACACACAGTGACTCCGAAGGGAAAGGCATGTACGGCACCCTACTGGCATCTCTTCTGAGCATTCGAAGAACATACTATACATACCTCGCGTCGTTGCCTGGCTAACTTGATGAAGCATACGCCCATTACGCGCTGCTCAGTCGGCGTGAACGTTACAAGAGGAAAGCGTCAACATAGCTAAGAGAACATGCGGTGATTCGGTACCAACTCCCACTCGAACTCAATGCTCAAGTTTCGGCTCATCAAGTTCAACTGCATTCAGGTTCATTTGAGGTTGTTCTGTTCAAATTGAGGTTCCGTTTCGTTGAGTTGATTGTTGTTTTGTTGTATGTTGTTACTGAGTTTTAAGGTCGTGATGAGGAAGGTTGGTGAATTTTGTTTGGTAGGTTTACTTATGTGTGCTCTCAACCAGGAGACACAATATTGAAGCTTGAATTTGCTGTGGCGTTGCACCGCATCGCCCTGATTACTCGGGGTGAAGGCTCATTTCTAGAAGATACTTCCAAGGGTAACGAATGGCGGTGTGCCGGGGATCTGCCGAATGGCATGTGATTCGCGCCAGCGGGCCCATCGCCATATGCAAGAGGCAGCAGATGAAGGCGACACGCGAGCCACATAATTGTATTGGGCCGGAACGTACTAGAACCCAGGACTGCACAGGAGGGAGCATTAAAGGTGATGCGGTATGCGGCTGGGAGACGACTACGATCACTGCACTCAAGCCCTGCCAACGCTTCTTCTCTGTCGAGACAGGTCGCGAGACCTTTGGATTACCAACAGGCTCACAATCGAGCGTGATGAAGTGCGGAGGGACGACGTAGAGTTCGTAATTTCATTCAAGTAGCTGAACGAGTTGAGCTTTCATGCCAATGCCCATGTGATATACCCAATGCGATTACGCTGCATCCGCTGTGCAATGGGCCCCTTCCTCTCCCTCTATTCCCACAAACGCCTTCGTGAAGTCGTAATGGAACTCGCTACTCGCTTTAGGTCCTCTCTTAAGATCGCCCGTCATCTTCTCAATCATGCAGCTGATGCGTTGGACAGCTTCCCTGCCCCTTCGTGTCCCACCACTGACGGATACACACCCGATGAAACTTGCAAAGACACTCCATGCGGCCCATTTCATCACCTGGTTCGAACTCCTCGAAGCAGATGACGCACTCCTGTGAGTCGCCCGCTTCATCCTGGCAGTCTTTCTCTGTCGCCTTGTACAGCGCCATTCCGCGTGGCCGATAACTAGTGGCCCGTGGACGGGAACCTTCTGCGATGGGCGCATTGCTTGAAGCATGGCTTCCTGCCAGCGCTGCTGGGACTGGGACCTGCGGGTTTGTCGCAGTAGGTACCAATCGAGGTTGTGTAGGGGTGGAGGAGAACCGAGATGAGATACAGTCATTGATATGTGCTTCCCGGACTGCCTCGCCAGGAGGCATTTCGATACCACAGACAGGACATTCGTCTTCTTCGCGTACTTCCCGTCTCGGGCGGACAGGAGCTCCCAGCTGGCTCGCATCTGGTTGAGAACGCGAGTGGGCAGAAGGCGGAGGCCTGCTGGCTTGCGAGGGTATTGGAGGTGCTGCGTTTGCCGCACTTGCGGAAAAGTACCCACGTTCATAGTGCGACGACGATAGCCTTGGGAACGCACTCTCTTGATTACCAGCACCACGGGAGGTGACACGCATGCCGCCCTGAGCTTGCAACCTAGGATCGCGAGTGGCAATACTGGGCGCTGACTGATAGGTCTGAGCCCTACTTCTAATAGGAGGTAGTACATTTCTGTACCGCTCTGGCCGCTCACGCGCTCCTTGATCAGAATCCCTGCGGAGCCTCGGGTCGTTGCCTGGGTAAAGCCTGGAGTCTCTGCCTGGTGATCGCTGACAACTAGTGGTCCTCGGCGGTGGCGGCGGCACTGGCGCTACAGGAGCTTGGGCAGATGTGGTGTTCGGCATCCATGGATCTGGCACGCACGGATTGCACACTCTGACAATCTCCCCGCCACCCAGATGACCTCTATCGCTGGGAGATGAGGCTGAGCTGGTGTCGTCTTCGTAAAGGGTGGCTGGACTAGGTGGCTGCACGATGTACTGCTTAGGGATCGTGATCCGGTGCGGAGAGCACGAGGCACATACCACGCGCCCACATTTCCGACAATGATGTTTCCGGTACCAGAAGCTGAACTCAGTGCTACAAACGGGACACTTGTTGACTTCTTGATCCGACTGCCATCGTGGCAGGACGATGTCACTTTCTCTTCGGCCACTAAGGCTGCCATTTCCGCCTGAGTTCATTGGCCCGCTTGGCGCCATGCGCGCAAACGAAGTTCGGTGAGGTCTGCTGGGCGTGGTATCCAGATCGATAGCCGTCTCCCTACTGCTCCTAGCTGGCGAGGAGGTCAAATCGATTGGTGTACCTCTGCTGTTGCCTTGTTGACCAATGCTCCTGCTGCTTGGTTCGAGATTCGTCGATGGTCTGCCGGGGTAGGGATAGCTTCGTCTCTCTGGCTCGCTGCCTGTATGTCGTCTTTTACGCTCGGCAGAGTTCTGCCGATCTTGATTCCGAGGATGCGGGTCAGCAGGAACGGTGCCACCCGCTGTTTGTAGGAAGTCGAGCCATGTCACATCGTCCCATTGAGCTGGATGTCCTGGGTAAGCTGGAGGCGCATCTCGTCGAGGGGCGCCACTCATCGCTCGATGGCGTGGTGGAGGTGGTGGTGTTAGAGGGCGGTGGTGGTGGTGGTGTGAGCTGGCGAGGTCGCGTGCTCGCTTGGGCGAGGGGCTGCTGCTGCTCTCGGCGTCTTCCGGAAGTCTGCTGAGCACTGCAGTGTGACCGTCTGCCAGCAGAATGCTTCGCGATGCAGGAGCTCCGCCAGGGAGAACGATTGAAGCCTCAATCTGAGGTGGAGGTGAACAACGAGCTGGATGATGCTACCAAGACATCAGGAGTATGCACGAGCACGACAGTGACTATCATGTACCAAGCCGCACCGAGGTGGCGGTCCGCGGCACGGCGGGAGGATCGTGGCGGGCGCCGTGCTGACTCACGCCAGATCTTGCCGGCGTTTACAGGGGTCTTGTTGACTTATCCATATTTGTTCGCTTCATCGGCCTGCAGGTGCTCTCCGACATCGTCCACCGTAAACCTGCTTCCACTGAGGCAGCACTACGATCACATATCGTCGACAGCCTTGTCGTACTCTCAGTCCGCCACTGGGCGGACCCTACGACTATCTGGACCGTGACTGGCCAGCTATTACACCCAGACGCCGCTTGTTGACTTCTATACGGAGCGCGACCAAGCAACACCATCTTGGCTGGTCACCCAGTTCGTAGAGATGACGGAGCCTCTAGAACGGGTATGGAGCACTCATCTACACGCCATTGAGACCGACACGAGGCGTCGAAAGTATCGTCACCGTGAAGACGCGGCGGGAATTGTCTCTGTAGGCACTCTGATGGCGGACCTCACATAGGCATCCTTGGCGCCAAGTGCAATCATGCGATTGCTCGATCAGCGCCGCAGGCTGTCTCTACAACCGATGTGAGTATGTTGCTGATATCTCCGTCCGACAAAAGTTTACGCGGCACAGCCAGCGTCACCACGGGGCCTCTCAATTCATTCCCACACATTCACTCAAGTCCCGCTCCTCCCAAATATTGACAGGAACCCGCTTCAACAACGTGTTTGGCGGCCCTGTGTACGAGAGGGTCCGTCGACAATGATCATGATGTATTGCACTCATTCGACTATACTCCGAAGCTGGGAGAAGGCGTTTAGATCTCACTACGGCATGTTTCGTTGGGGTCCCCTGTTTGTGTGCCGTCTTCCTGCCGTCTAGAGTTTTACCGACCATTCAATCGTGTCTGCTGTCACTCTCCCGTGAGCATTCCCCATGTCATCTTTGACGCCTGCAGCCGTTCCATCGACAGCGCATCGGACAGCGACACCCCAGCTTCATCAACGCCTAGAGTCATTGCGTACAGCGCCAAGTAGCTACATCTGTCGACAGCCCTCTCGACACGAGCAGTAGCTGCGGGACCCACAAAGTCTTTTCCGCCTCGTCATACATCGTCATACCCAGCCAGCCAACCAACACCTCACAACGAACAACACTGCCACCCCACATAAGTGCCTTTGCAGGCTGAGGCGTTCTTTCCACATCATCTACCACTGTTCCGTTCTTTCATCGTGCACTCAAGGCAAGGGAAAAGAACAACAGAACCTGTTAGCTCATGCGCCAAACAAGGACATCCATCTCTTGACAACACAGCACCATCCAATCAAGACCACACCACTCCAAAAAGCTGCGAATACGCCCTCCGGACAGTACTAGTCTTATGCAACGTGTCTCCATTCACTTCTCACCATAACCAAAGAAGTACCCACTGTGTCCCCGCGTTAGCATGCCATTCCTCATTGGTCACAGTATCTGCACGCGCAAGTCGCTCCCATTCTACTTTCGTCGCTGCTGCGATCGCGGCGGCCTGTCTGTGTACCGATGCTGATTGATGCCTCGCGGTCCCACGCCTGTGCCGGCGCTGCCAGAGCCGTGATATTGGGTGTGGCTGCTGTGGCTGTGACGGGAACCGCGAACCTGAGAAAAAGACTGCTGCTGCTGCCGCTGGTCGTTTGCTTGCTGCTGCTGCTGCTGCTGCTGCTGTCGATAGTCTGGATGCTGTTGTAGAGGGGCACCGGCGTTGATGGGTGTGAATTCTGCTTGAGCTCTGGCCGTGCTGGTTGAGAGCTGCCGGTTACGCTGCTGTTGGAGGGGCGGTTGTTGGGGAGGCATCCAAGCTGGGAAGCCGCTGAGGGAATACGAGGTCGTTATCGGAAGTGATGCCGGTGAAAGGTAGGGCGGGGACATGACGGGAAACGGCGCTGCCGTCACTTGGCTACCTGGCACGATTGGTGAGGGTATGTTTGGTGTCGTGGGGTTCGACGAATTTGAGGGATGTGCACTGCCCGCCATGTGCCAGCCTAAGGGCTCGAACGGCGGCGGTAGGTAGGACTGCAAACCAGGATCTTCGAGGAGGAACATCCCAGTGTTACCCATGACCGCGTCATGGGAGAAGTCACTCATCGATGTCGTGTCGATTTGAAGTGTCGGCTGATATCCGGAAGGTCCTCGTGACATGGCTGCTTGTTCTCTTTGTGCTCTCCTTTGACCAAGCATCATCAAGCCGCCTGAGATGCGACGTACGGCCAGTTCTGCAAGTTTGTGTACTCCATTTTTCTGCAACTCGCCGAAGACTGCGTACGCTTGATTCACTAGCCATTCATGGTGGCTGTTCCCTGTCTCCCATGCGTCGAGGATGAGTATCATGCATGCGTTGAAAGCTTGCTGACCCATCGTCCAGCAGACCAAGACGGCCGGTTTGCGGAACCAGAAGAACATAAAGGCCTGCAAGAGGTGAAAGGACGAGTTTACCACCAGGGCTCGGCCTCGTACTGGAGCTGGATGCGAAGGATGCTCGCTATAACTTGTGGATGACATGCCAAAATGTGATCGAGGAGGCATCATTGTGCTGGGTGGAGAATGCTCGCTGGGTATGTTCTGGGTACGTTCTATTCGCTGTCGATTGAGGAGGATGAGGAAGGACTGCACTTTGGCAAATAGCACTGCAGATGTCAGCCGAAGTCTACATGTGGGTTTGTTCAATAACGTACTTGCTGACATGACTTCCAGCGGCCACTCTGGTAATTGTGTATCAGGTTGTGTCCAGCTCTCATTGAACTGCAGTGCTTCCGGCATCGTGTCCCACAGACCCACCAATTTGTCGGTAAACTCATCGATCCTCCCGACATTCATCATGCCGTCGCTGGCCAAGATCTGTCGCGCAAGGATCGTGAAATGATCGACGAATTCGCCGAGTCGTAGTATCGTAGGATTAGTCGTAAGCGGTTCGGGAGGCGGACAATCACCGAACCCAGAAATACCGAGTGGCCGTCCTAGGGTCACAGAGTACTGCTGGTCCATGTGTAACATCCACCACCACAACGTCTTCCGGATAGTGGCTTTTCTCAGAGGCGGCGCTGGGTCGAGAAACTTGGGATCACGGTGCAGGCCGATCGAATGTGCCAGCCGAATGGTGGTGCCAAACAAAGTGAAAGCATCCAGGAAGCGTCCGCTATTGGTCAGGTATGGTCCGATCATGATCAATGTCTGTATGCATAGAAGGCTCGGGGAGTTCATGAATGAGGCGAGACGTAGAGCCTGCATGGCGGCAGCGACTGGGTCTTGTCAGTATCAATCATCGACTCTACTTGCCGTTTCACTTACTGTACACGTCGCTCCTCATGCGATCTTCCTCCACGGCACCCGGTCTCCAGCCGTTATGTTTGTCGTAGACTCCCATCTGCATGCCTGTAGCCAAGGTCGCAAAGATCAACGCCAGCATGTCCGGGTGCCGCTCTGCGTTACCCTCGGCGTCGGACAAGAATCGCTCGACTTCTCTTCGAGTGACCTCATCAGGAGTATGCGGGAAGTAGCACGACTGTGCACGCTCCTGAAAGTAGTCCAGCGCCGCATAGACGTCACTATGTGAGTTTAGGAGATTCCGTGCAAGACCCGAAGCGTCTGCCGAGAACTGGAGCATTGGAAATGGATATATAGAGCCTTCGGGCACTGCGTACATCTCTCTGCCCTTGGGCAGTGCGTGAGAGAGTGAGTGACTGCCAATCTGGAGGTTGGCGAACTGCAATACATGTCAGAAGCGTCAATGCGCGACTCGACCCCAGACAGACCTACATCTGAGATGATGTTGGCGAGGCCAGGAGTGCCAAAGTAAAGATTGTCGACCCTGTCTCCTGTCTTGAAGCGCCGTTGTCGTGACGCAGCCGCTCTCGAGGCATTCCTCGAGCCTTTTCGATCTGAAGAATCGTCATCGTCATCTTCGTCGCCGGATTGTGTCAGTCTTGCTTGCTGAAGGCGCTCTTTCAACTTCTGGTTTTCGAGACGAAGCTTGCGTATCTCGTACGACTGCTGGATGGGACTGTAGTCGTTGCCTTCGCCAACGACGAATTCGCATTCCTTTGGATGTCCTCGGGCACAGCAGGCTGAGCATGGCTTTGTCCGGTCGCACTGGACAGATGATCAGTTTTGATGTTGCGTCTAGGGATTCTTTGACGAACCTTAACCTTCCTCTCTCTACACTTGGTACATGACAGGAGCTGACGCGACTGCGGCTTCTTCTGACGGTGCCCTGATCCGGTCCGTTGAAGTTGGCTTGATGAGCCTTGGGTTGATGGCGCCGGACCGTAACCCGCCCATGTGGAAGATGCCATACCAGAAGATCATCAACGCTCAAAGCATGTCTTGCAATTGTCGAGGTAATGCAATGGTCGATCCAGATAAGCGATGGAGCACAACAGGTTGTCTAAACCAGTCTGGCGGATCCGGGCGACTGACGTCGAACATATAGCTTGATGAAAGCCATGCTGTGTGCTCAGACCGTGTCTTGGGAGGTGTACAGGACGACAAATGCAAGCCAGACCCACATACCAAGTGAGGCGCGAAACTCGTCAAGTGTAGGGTAAGGGTGCCAGAGTTCCGACGTCCTCTGTGGACGAACTTAGTGGTGTGGCGAGAGAGCAGAGACAGTGCACCTACACTTCAGCTAAAGTGTCATAATTGGGCAACGACAGGTCCTAGCCAAGAGCACTCTTCCGGTTAATGCTGTATGTAGCGGCGCAGTGGGATGTAGCGAACGACAAGCGAGCGCGGATTGCGAGCCGGTACAGGAGTGGGTCGACTAAAGAGTCGACCAGGTAAAGCCCTCGTAGTACAGAGCCAATACAGATACAACGCCACGGATTCGCATGGGCAAGGGAGCACGAATGTTTTCCACGCTTGCGGGTGACTGGTAGAGGTGCGCGTCAGCTTCCACGAGATGTGGGAGCACATCTCCAGGACCAGACGATTTCAGATTGGTGGTCTGGCTCATTCCTGGTGCACGTCTCTCATTGGCACATCGCAATACGGCATCCTGGCTGCGATCTTTCCCAGCTGGCTGGACCGCATATTGCTCGATTACCTGGACGCATCCCCTTCAGACGATGCTGTTGGCAATCAGCGGGCCGTACGTTTGGGTCCGGTGTAGACTTGCCGAGTGAATACCAGGAAGATATGAAGCCGGCGGTCGTTCTTACTGAGACGAGTAGCTGCAGACCTTCTGAGATGAGTAGCTGCAGACCTTGATCGAGGACCATCACGACTTTCAAAGCGCACGTTCGCGCTCGAGACCATCTGCAATGAGATGAAGGCGTTATGCAGTTGCTGGGATCCGTTCATCTCGCGGTCGCTATAACTGTTGCCCTGCTGCCCGAATCTTCGCTCAATCCTGGCTACACAGACTCCGCCGTACTCATCGGCTATCGGACACATCGAAGCATGGAAACTGTGGATCAAGCACAACGTGACAAATAGCACGCAAGCCATGCGAGCGGCAAGTGTATTCAATGCAAGCTCCCGCCGATGTATGCAAGGTAAAGGACATGACGTACAGTAGCCGGCGAGCGCGAACTGGCCGCACACTCCTCAAGCCGGAATGTTGATGAAAGTAGTTCGTGCGCTGCAGAAGGCCCGGCTGGGTCAGCCTTGGGCATTGATGCTGCTTATGGATTGGTCGTGCAGCCGCATGATGTGGAGTGCGCCACCTCGACGAGCCGATGGAGAAACTGCCTGCTGCCTTGAGTTGAACATGCAGGAGGTGCCAGGGTGCCCCCAAGCGAAAGGATGTTACACAGCTTTAGTGATGGGGCTTTCGTACGAAGTACACCCTTGCCCAGCGCGCGACCAGGATCGTTGACGCCTCATCATATCGTTCCCCGACGAATGTCCTCCCAGGGCGCTCTCGTGTTGCAGCAAGGCGTGGCGCGATGTCCAATTATGTTATCGGAGGCGGCTCCAGTGGTCTGGCCTTCGGTACGTCCAGGTACAGAGCAGCAGGCATGCGTGCTGCCGTCGTGTCTGGCTTGATCTCCACCGAGTTACTGGGATTGCAGATCGAGGTAAACCACCGCGTCGGGTCAACTGTACGCGATCGACTGCCGCCATGTGGCCCTTGGGCTGAATCCCACGGCCAGCCACTGTCTGCTTAACAGAGCGCCTGTTGTCCAGAACGACATGCGGTACCCAAATGGGACTTGCACTGCCTGTCCCAGATTGGAAGTGCGTTCGAAGTACTCGAAAGGAAAAATGCCTCGTTAGGGCCCCCCACACTCTTGGCGGATGCGGCCTCAGAGCGGCATGTTCTTCACGGATTGACGATCTTGCAACCACTATCCGCCATCTACTTCGTTCGCTCTGCTCAGCAATGCCTGAAGACGCTGCGCTCCAGGAAGGTTCTCTGATTACTATCTGGTCCGCCTCACTCCACTCTCCAGACTGTAGTGCACAAGAATTTCTCGCCTGTCTGCAAGGATCAAAACGAACGTGAGAAGTCGGTTGCATAGATGCCCTGTTGGCCGCCAATCAATAAGCGAGTCCGCATACCGTTCGCGAGGTCCTTGTTGCATGTTTTGTCTCAGTCTCCTCGAGCTTCAGCGAAGCGAGATCGTGCAGAAAGTCGGGAACATACGTTGACAAGTCTGACAGATCTCACACGATCTCTCAGATCGGCGGAATGTTGCCGGCGAGCACATGAGAAGTCCAGACCTCGAGACTCGCGTGGCAGAATTGCCACAATGTTCGAAGTCACAAAGTGTTTGCTTCGGCTAATGCTATCTCAAATGCGTCTGTTCTGTGTACACAGGTCGTGCTCGACACCAGATTCGTGCTGAAATATGCATCTCGTTCTCTTGGCAGCACTACCCTCCCTGCATTACCAAACCCCAGGAGCAATACGGCATTTGCAAGCCGACTGGAGTCCGCTTACTGGTCAGCGGCGGTCGGGGATACCAGTCTGGTTCAGGGCAAGGAGCGCAAACCAGCCACCTACGACGGGACGGGCCTTGAAGGGCGCAGAGTCAGGTGCGTCGGTGCCTGTGTCGGCATCGTAAAGATCTGTAGCCGGCTGAGACGTCGCAGTATGCCGCAGGAACTTGGCGACGTCCTGGATGAACATGTCTCTGGTGTCTTTGGATGCCACTGCCGCACAGAATATTTGCCAGTCGCTCTTCGTTCCCGATGACCTCGTGTCGAGAGCTGGCCCGTATGTCTTCTCCACGCTTGGGTAGAAGTCGGACTGCATCGTGTAGATGGACGTTGGCACAATGTGTGTTTGTACGAGGGCATCAGCATAGAGGTTGTAGAGCAGCGAGTATGACGTCTCGGCACCATAGTTGAGCGTCGTGTGTGGCGGCTTTGTGTCGCGACTGACGCCCAGGTCTTCCCATCGCTTGATCCATTGACGGGCGGTGTCGCTGTATTCATTTCCCTGATCAGAGTGACCTATCATGCCGGCTATCAGAGAAGCAGCTTCCAGACCAATGATGCCTTTCAACGCCAGATTGGTCTGATTCGCCAAAGCGCCTGCGAAGTCGTCGGTCGAGATCTGGTTGAATGGGATCACGGAGTCATTGCTGACGAGCCAATCTGCCCAAGCGCTCAACAACCGCCAATTCTGGCTTAGGTACTCAGTATCGCCTGTGCGCTGGGCATATGCCAAAGTCATGATGAGCATGTTACCACACTCTTCAAGTGGCTGGAGTGCGGCATAGCCATCCGCATGGCCTGTCGCGTTCGGGTAATGTTGTCCAAGGTCGTGGATTGCAAAGGGCTGTGGCCACAAATACCTCATGTTAATGAACAGTGGATCGAGGATCATCTTCATCCATTCTGCGTTCATGTACAGCAGTATCGGATGGAAGGGAAAGATGACATCAACGGTTTGGAAGTTTCCGTTGGAGCTGATCTCTTTCAGGAACATGTAGTTCTCCTCTGCAGTGCCGGCAATCTGCACGCCGGCCCAGGCTTGGCGCACAGCGAGCGAGGTGATCAAAACATAATCATCGCCCGCCGCAGCTCTGGCATCGTTTGCGACATCGAGATCAAGCTTTGAAGAGACTCTGGCGCCGTTCTCATAGTCGAAGTAGAATGTCGTAACAGCACTCAGCTCGTCCTGAAACGCATTCTTCCAAAAGCTCTGGACGCTCTGCAATCCTCCGCCTTTGTTGAATTGGACGGCGTTGTCCTGGAGAAGGTTGATTGTAAATAAAGCGGAGCACCTTTCCTTGGCAATGGTACCCATATTCACTGCGAATCCGAAGACAGGATAGTTTTGGCTGATTGGTCGAAAGTTTCTGTCATCGGAATTACTCAGTCGGCCGTTGTCAATAAAGTTTTGACGGACATCGACATCCGAGCCGGACTGATAGGTGAGACCATCCTTCTGCTCAGTCGCGTAGTACCAAGAGCCCCAGGCTGCTTGATCATCATCCTCGCTGAACTCTTCCTGACTCTGTCGCCATACTTTGTGGAATGCAAGGTCGCCCGAGCCAGAATTGCTTGTACCTCGAGCTGTGCCTCGAGACCACTCTACCACCTGATTTCGGTCTCCAGAGGTCCATTCAGCACTGATATCCGTGTAAAGTGCCACGTCGTGCTGTTGACCGTCGGAAGACTGTACCTCCACGTTCATGTATGACACTGGCATACTTTGTCGCTGTTTATCTGTGGGGTCCACCGGGGAAAGAAATGTAATGTTCATGACCACTTTGCCTGCCACGTCCATCGTGAAAGTGCTTCTCGTGGATGTGTACTCCAACGCAGTTTGTGTTACGATTGAGGGCATAGAATCTGGCTTTCCCCTGTGCGGCCATGAGCAAAAGCATTGAGAGTGTATACCACATTCCATGTGCAACTCACATCCACGTGTATGTAGTGTTGTCCACTTTAATGAAGCCGCACCAGCCTGTGATTGCTCCGGTCCAGAAGGTAGGCCATTGACCGGCGAGATACCCTCCATTTCCGCCATCGGCACCTGCTGCTTGCCATGTCGAAAGGTAGGGTGATCGGACGGCTAAAGGTATGGCTGGCGGCCGTCCAGGTGAGAAGGTGGAAGCTTGCGATCGTACTGCTATTACTGATATTAAGCTCGTTAAACACAGCAGTGAGCGGAGCATGTTGAAACGAGTTGCACAGAAGGCTAAAAAGAGACGAAAGACGGGGAGTTGACTGCATTGCCGCCTTATCATTGCGACTCAGCCTTGGTGATGGATTTCCGAAATGAGGAAGGGCCATGCTGCAACTCGGTCTCTGTAGCGCAGTTGCCTTGGCATGGTACCTTCGGGATCGCATCCTGGGCAAATCGAGGAAACAGACATGGGCGTCAGTATGAAGTGTCGTATTACGACGAAGGATCACATGGAATGCCCGTCAGGTCAGCTGGTTGGAGCATTGAACGATCTGCAGGCTGCATTGCATAACGTACGCCCGTTCCACAAATCCTCGTGCACACATGATACATTGTCCGCGATGTGTGACTCGCGAGTCTGCTGGCGAAGCGCTTGATGGAAGCCGTGGGGCGGTTGGTTCCATAGGCAGGTCCGGCTCACGTGACTGAAGAAAGGGGTCGGAGTTTGACATAGCCGACGACATCAAACAGGCGACTCGAGAACCAAGGAATGCTATGATGGACGCCAGGGTGCTCAGCTCTGGCTCGTTCACCACGGATGCTGACGACAGGCAAATGGCTCATCTGCGCAGTGGCGGGGCATGATGGGTGTGACGTTGTGTCTCGTGGTCACGATAGTCAGTCGTACGGTACGAAAATGTGGCCATCATCAGCGTCGCATGGCACATGCAGATATAGCAGGGCGGTCAGCGGCTCAGTCGCTGTCGCGTAACACGTTGTGAGCTGTTGGCCGAGGCACGCCAACGACGTGGTGCTTGGTCCGGGACCTGGGCGTGTTCGACTGGCGCCAGCGAGAACATGCAAACGACTTGCAGGGCTGCATGCGATCGAGCGTTTCGCCGTGGGTTCCATGCTGAGTCGTGGACGATGCGTGGACGATGCATGTAAGCAACGAGATCAGTAGGGATGAAGTCGCGTCTCGCATGAAAAGAAGGAAGAAGTGAGGAGTGAGCACGAGGGAAGTGAGATGGCGAGATGGCGAGCATGGCGAGGATGGCGATCATGGGAGGGCGACGCTCGGACCATCACCGGTCCGGAGAAACTTGTATACATGTACATGTCGGGTAGGGTCTACCTCTTACGCAGAGGACGCCCTGGAGTTCGCGACTGTTCACGTCGTCTTCATCTTGCCATGCCACGCTCAGGACATCTGTGCTTACGACTGTACATATGTCCTGCTTGATGGCTCCCTTGTCGTCTCCTACTGCTGGCTCCATCTCCGTGCACATCACAATGTCAGACATCGGCGAGCTCCAAACTGATGAGAAGACGTTTCTGGAGCCTTACTTGCCACAGCATGCCTGCAATACGACCGAACATGAAACAGATACTTCCCGTTCGCGGAGCTCTGACTGTCTGGACAGCGCAGCTGCCGAAGATAGCGATCTGCCATTCGTGACGTTGACCTATGCATGTTCCTTGGACAGCATGATCGCGCTGGCACCGGGAGCAAGGACAACGCTTTCCGGACCGCAGACGAAATGCATGACACACTTCCTACGATTTCGGCACGATGCGATTCTGATCGGGGCAGGCACTGCTGCTACGGATGACCCAGCACTTAATTGCCGCTATCCGGGCGTGACTTTGAGTGACCAGCCGCAACCAGTAATCGTGGATCCAAATGGCCGATGGGCAGTCCAGGACAAGAAGGCAACGCGTCTTGCGATCGATCGTGCCGGGAAGCCTCCTTGGGTTGTCGCCCGCCACAGAACTACTTCTGCAGATCCCCTCGAGGCAGTTGGTGGTGAACTGTTGTTGTTCGAGCAAGACGCCTCGGAGGCCTTGAACGCTTCCTCCATCTCCTGGCATGCCATCTTACGCGCATTGAAGCGCAAAGGCATTCAGAGCGTCATGATCGAAGGCGGCGCCACCATCATCAACGCTCTGCTCGCATTACCAGATGTCGTCGATGCTGTCATCATAACCATCGCTCCGACTTTCCTCGGTCAGGGTGGTGTCGCAGTATCGCCGCTTGCAAGAGGAGATGCAAATGGTCGTGTGAATGCGGCGTGGCTGCAGCAGACTTGCTGGCGGCAGTTTGGCAACGATGTCGTTCTTTGCGGCAGACTCGCATCATGAGACTGTCTTGCGGTCAACGCTGGCCTTACAGGTTTGAAGGGATGTTCATGCTTTGGCCGTTGCCACGATGCACCGCGGAAAGTTGGAGACGAGCTGTGCAAGCAATGTCGTGGACTGAATGCTGTCCAGAACGACCGACGAGTTTACATGGCATACAATGGCGTCGAACGCCACAGCAGTGACTGGTGTCAGCCCGCTAGACGCGCCTGTCAATGGCACCGCTGTTGGAGACTCGCGATTCGTGATCACAAGTCGAAAGCACATCATATCACTGGCCACCGCTTCCGAGGACAGCTGGCTTGCACCTTGATGGTGCCAAGCTTGATAGATATTCGTTTGGTAAGGCGTCACTGTCCACCTTTCACTTCTCTTTGCTTCACTATGGCTCTGTCTTCCACAGTTCCGTATGCTTGATGCAATCCACGTCGGCTTTCTCCAACCATAATCAGCCCACGCTTCACTGTCAAGAACATGCATGCTAATGTAGTCGTAGTCGAATGCCCAGACTCACGCCCAGGACCGACGCGTTTCCGGAAGTCACCACACACACGATTCCAGTTCCCGATGCCACGCAAGAAGGCAGTCCTCCTGAATCGCTGAGCTGCCCGTCGCCTGTGGATTCCCTGGCTGGAGGTCGATTGGGACCGGCTTCAGAGAACGTGGCATCCTGAGTCGTGACCAAGACGCATAAACGTGTTGCCGACGCACGACCTGCTGTGCTGGAGCAATGGATCTCATGTTCCACGCGCCTTCCCCACCAACAACACCTCCAGCTTCATATCATTTTAGCTGCGTCGAGACTGCAAGAGAAAGTTGCGTCACCGCGAGGCTATACACGTAGCTACCCCTCTTTGACCCGCCAAAAAGTTCCACAGCAACGCGATTTGGAATGAACCTTGCGTACCAAGTCTTGGAAATTCCGCTGTCGCACAGCGTCCGCAGGACGAAGACATCCAAATGATCATGGCCGAATTGATGCGCAACACATCGCGAGCGGCTGCGTGTGCGCACGACAAGCAAGAGATGGCCCAAAAGTGTGATCCAACACTTCACAAGAGAAATCGTGGTGTTGCAGTGAGTGCGCCGTTACTGGAAGAGACAACGATTGATCATTGGACGCAACATAAACAGCCTTCAAGCATGGCTGCGCTTGATGTCAGAGCCGGCAGACGCAGCCTGCCCCGCGAGGACAGTGGATAGGCGGGGCATTGATGATACGCAACGAGGGAGGTGATGCCAAGGGAAACAGATGCCTCGAGTCCGCCCTCTGCAATAAGGTCTAAAGTATGGATGAATCCCGGTGAACCGCTTCTCACTCCTTCCTCTTCGCTTCCCATCTTCATCACCTTGAAAGTCTTACCACAGCAATATACATCATGTCTTACAACGGAAAGTGTCACTGCGGCCACCACGAGTGGACCGTCGAGCTCAAGGACGACCAGCAGAACCACATCCTCTGCCACTGTGACACCTGCAAGGTAAAACCAACACGGCCAGACAAAGACCCAGCGTCAAACTGATTTTATCCCTCTCCAGATCCTCGGCGGCGGTGCTTTCACCATGAACCAGATCATCCCGAAGAACCAGCTGAAGATCACCAAGGGCGGCGAGCCATCCAAGTACACCTACTATGGTGACTCCGGCAAGGGCGTCAACTGCTACTACTGCCCCAAGTGCACCACTCACATTTACCGTAAGTTGAGACACCTACGCCGCACAGAAAACCCAAAGGTCCCGGGACATGGAGCTGACGTGCCCGAACCACAGACCACCAGGAAGTCATGGGCCCAGACACCATTATCGCCCGCACCGCGCTTCTCAAGGACGGCCGCGACAAGTTCGACGTCGGCGCTGAGATCTACGGCAAGGCCAAGATGAAGTGGGAGAAGGAAATTGCTCAGACGTTTGAGACTCTGCCTCCATCGTAGAGAGTTCGAGCAGCATTGTGTGACTCGAGAGGGCATGAACATATCATGCGTACTACAGGAAATATGTACAATTCAAAAGACTGAAAGTCATCACACATTATGTCTCCAAAGATTTCTCCTCGCACCCTGGCCCGTCGAAGCTGTGATGGATTCGATAAGAACGTCGACAGCGCGACCCAACAGATAAAGAAATCTCAAGACCATCCGAATCGTAATCAACAGAGAACCCCTCGCATCTTCAACTCTGTCGCTCTCGCTGTCGATTTACAACTCCGCCAGTACTGCCGGTTCTCACACTTCCATATCGGGAGTCACCAATAAGGATACACACTAGTCGTCGTCCTGCCCGTCGCCCTCGCCGCGTCCCTACTAGCATTGTTTCCATGTCTGATAGCAGCCGCATCCTTCGCATCAAGCATATTACTCTTTGCCTGCAGCGTCAGAAGCACAGAATCACAACTCGCAATCCTCCGATTGAGCTCCAGCTCTTCCTCTGTAGATGCAGCCTCAAGAACTTGCATGGACCATTGATTCCGCCGCGCCCGCGCGAGGTCGAGAGCGCTACCTTCAGGTCCGACAGTTCGTACGTCGGCGCCTTCTTTGATGAGGAGGTCGACTACATCCGCCTGTCCTTGGTAGCCTGCTTCGGCGGCAGCGGAGCAGAGGGCGTTGCCGAATTTCCCGCCTCCTTGGCGCATCTCGCCGCCGTATTCGAGGAGGAGTGATACGATGTCGGGCTTACCCATCCAGGCTGCTGTGCTGATGGGGTGGCCGTGTAAACCTCCGGGCTCGTTTGGGTCGGCCGAGTGCATCAGTAATGATCGAACTTTGTTGGCAGGCTTATTGAAGGTGCCGCTGTTCATCTTGCAGACGGAGCATTTGCCTGTAATATCTTCGTCGACGCGGTGCTCTGCCATACGCCGGGCGATGTAGGTGTGGCCCCAGAGGGCGACGGTGACGAAGGTCCCCTGGTCCTCGTGGACGATCTTCGAGTCGCCGCCGATTGTGAGTTGCGATTTGACCTTTTGCAAATCGCCGTGCTTGACGGCCTTCGCTAGTGATTTGTCGATCGTTTTGCTCCTAGCATCCTTTGCATCTGGGTTGACCTTGCGCCGAAACCGGGAGCCTGCGCTTCCTAACGACATTTGCTGGAGTCTCTTTTGTAGGCCTCCAAGATCCATCTTTCCCTCAGAGACATCACAAGGCGCCGTGGCGTAGGTGTTGACGCTGATCGCGAAACTGCAGAGAGAGCTGCGACGAGAAGTGCCACGTAAGATGTCCGACCAGCGGCCTAGCTTACGTTGTTGCCTCGCCGAAGTGAGGTCGTTGATCTCTGCAATGTAGGCTTGCAGTTGAGCTTGCTCCCACTCTTGCAGTCGCACGCATAGCCTCACTCGATCAAAGTCAGTGAGTTGGCCAGAAAACATGCCAGTGCTTGGAGGGTGATGTCCGGTGCATCGATGAGGGAATTTGAAGCCACAGGTCCCATCTGCGATTACGCTTTGTTGATGTCGCTCGAGGTCTTCCTCGTGTATGAAGTCGATTTGGCACTCCTTGCACCGGTGTTTGCCCTTGAAATTGTCCAGGTGTCGTCGGAGGTGTCTTACTAATTCTTCAGCATCATCTTCGAAGGCACTGCCGCACATTGCGCACATCACAGGCTGCCATGGGTCTACTCCCGGATCGTAGCTGGATATTTTATTCTCCAACATACTCGTGAGCCGCAGGTCTCCAGTAGTGGACCTTGTCTGTAGCGGAGGAAAGAGCTCGGAGACGTGGTCACTTTCCATGTCCGTATCGCTGCTTCCACCACTTGTTAGTTGCGGCACAGAATCACTACTTGAAACCGTGCGCGCGCGTTCGGTCTCGCCCTCCAAGTCCCGAAGCGTGTGTTCTTGCTTCATTATTGCTTGCATGGACCGGCTTCGTCTGGCATGCCTGGCATCCATAATACGTTGGGTTGAAGTCTCACTGTACCGGCGAGGTCCACCTTCTTCGGATCTAGCGGTGGCGGAATAGTCAGGCACTGGCAGAGGTCTTGTGGGTGGTGATGAGCCAGGTGGTCCGAAATCCATGATCGTGGGTGATGCTTTCGCTTTGCCATGGGCGGACGCTTGTGGTATCGGCATTGGAAGACAGTCATCAACGGATGGAGTACGGTCACTGCTATGCTCGGATCCGCCAGACAGTATCTCCATTGCCCCGCCAATGTCCGCGTGCTGTTCATTCTGATGTCTTTTGAGATCATGTCCACGAGTGAAGTGCTTGCCACAAAGATTGCATGCATGCTTCCTGTCTGGCGGTAGGCCAAGCTGTCTCCTGTGGTGATCCGTCTTCTTGTGTCTTGCGAGAGCCCGCTTCTCGGTAAATGCCATGTTGCAGTGAGTGCAGTTGAAGCCTGTTCGCTGTCGCTTTGGTGACGGCAAGTAGATGCCAAATTCGGGCTCGACATCGCTGTCGTCGAGTAGATCATGACTGACGTTGAATCGGACGTCTGAGCACTCTTCGGCAACTGTCTCGAGACGTCCATCATCATGATCTGGGACATAGGCCTGGTGAAGTGGGCTGGGGTATCGGGGTTCCATTGCCGCCGGAATGATCGCGCGCGCGCGCTTGAAGCGGTCGGACGGCACCGCTGTGGTGGTGCTGGTGGTGGTTGGGTACTTCTTCTACGACTAGATGGGCATGGGCGGTAAGGATATCAGGCTTTCGTGGTATTGGCTTGGAAGACCAGCTCCTCAACTCTTTCCTGCTCGAATGTTAGCATCTGTGGTCATGCGCGTCCCGTCAGATCGGGCGGCAAACCTTAACTGGTGCCGCCGGGCCCGCACTTCCTTGATGTGAGTGCTGAGGGTACAGGTCTGCTGATACGCGATAGGAATACCAGCGCAGACAGACGCCGTTTCGAGAGTGTTGGTTGATAGGGACGCGGGTCCGATAGTGCACGTATTAATTAATTTGTGACGTGGGTGTGCTTGTCAGCGGGCAGAGGTAGCTGTATACTGGACAGTTTCTTTGACCAGGACGGATGCTCGGCAGCCGCATTCTCCAGGAATGCTAGGGCGAGACCTCACGGGCAAGCTTCACGTAGACCGTGTGGCAAAGTTGCGGCCGCGCTGAAATGACACTCGCGGATGGAAGCGTCAGTGGCTTCGTCCCTGCTTCGGTGCAGAGCCGGATCTGCATTCGACTCACCGCGAAAGGCAGGATAGAGGGCAGCATCCGTTTCAGAAATGTTCTGGATCTGGCGGCGTGGTCGTTTCAGGTTGACCGTCCTCTCAGGTGCGCCCATGGTCTGCTGCTGCGGCTAGCAGCGTGCCACTGCGGCGAACGATAGAAGATGTGAAACGCAGCAGCAAGATTACTCAACGGCTATGGTGCTTCCGTAACACACTTTGATGCAGATGCTCAGCGCATGCACTACAATTGGTAATGATGTGAGCTGTTTCGTGGCTGTGCCGCGACAACATGCCCATCACCAACCCAGCAACTCCGGATACACCAGCATCATACGCGCTGGGTAATCGAATCTGAAACAAGCGCTTACTTTCCGCGCGCGCGCGTATGGCGTTCTGGAAGCGCGATAGGGGACCGAAAGGGCAGAGCTCTAGGTGGCCATGCAAGTCATCATGTCGCCATTGGACTATGTCTGTCGGGCATCAAGTCCTCGTCCTTGCAATATGCTCCTGTAGCCGTTGTGGCGGTTGAGAATGGTAGGCGTTTAGACTGTAATGCGACTGGCCGACCACATGACTGAACTCACGGGGCAAGTGCTGCCAGAGGAATTGAGTTCGAAGACTGAACGCTTCTGGCTACTTGACAACACCGTGTCTTCCATCCGGCGCCGCAGTCACAGTAGGTCTCGTTGAGCAGATGTCTCCACGTTTGCGCCTTGAAGATGATCGCTAGTTGCACTCCAGTGTGCCCGCGCGAAGCAAACGCGACACCATGGACCAATGACTTGATGATTGCAGGACGAAAGCGGACCTGCACATGGCTCACCACTATCCTCGTCAACCGGCCGCGGCCATGTGTCTCGTCTGCTCGAGTCACGTGCTCGACCCATGCCTCATTTGCGCGTTCCCGATGGTTCTCTCCCAAGAATCTTCGTGGAGATTCGAGCCTGATGTCAACAGAGGACTGCTGTTTGTTGCACAAGGTCTCGTGACTTTTCGCGTCCTGAAAGTGCATGAAGGCCGGGAATCTCAGGGAAAGACCACACGATCTTCGATTGTCGGCAACGCTGCTTGACCCGTGACAAGCCAAAGCATCTCAGACTAGGGCTTGCACACAAATTCATTTTGATGATTGCAAGCGTCTGCCATGGCAAACAACATGTGATGCATCAGTCATCCCCCAGTCTCTTGCCGTGCTCCCAGATGCTCACGTCCGACTTCCGGGATGGCTTGCATGAACCAACATCCCACTCCTCACCATCGGAGCAGTCCGGGCGCACGACGGAAGGGATCACGGAGCCTTCATCAGGGTCGACGATAGCTCAGTACTCTGTAGGCGAGCGTGCCGATGATGGACTGTCTCTAGCCGATCTGCCGATAGGAACCGGAGGTCGTGGTAGAAGGTCAGAGAGTAGTACCCAAGCGTACCCAAATCCGAGGCACGACGGCTGTTGCAGCAAAGTTAGATGCACTCGGGGCGCACGAGAGCGGTGCCGAGAGAGTACATGGCGACTGCTGAGAGACTGGAGCTCGTGCATGATGTCGCAGTAGCGTGCGATACATGTTATGTCATCGCGATGCAGAGAGCATTTGCGATTTCCGCCGCTGAAAAATCGGAGCGTGGAAGGCGGCGGGTACGACGCGGGGGATGAGGTCATGTGGGGCTTGCGTCAACAACATACACGTACATTGCACTCGAACGCCAACCGGCAGCCAGACGACGACGGCAATCAGCAGTGTATACAGTGCTTACGTAGCACACAGAGCAAACTGCTGGAGGAATGCGTCGCCAGTCACTGCCTGCGCCGTGGACGTGCAAGCATCGCATAAGCACGCTGTCACCCAGGGAGAGCTCCCACAGCTCATTCGCATTGACCCCACCATTTACGACGAGCTGGCAAGACACACCCTTGGTGGGACGCCAATAAAGCCTTTCCAGACCGTGCAGTCGTGCAGTTATAAGCTGGTAGTCTATCGGACACGTCGTTTTCCCTGCCCTTCAAAATACTTTTTCAAGCCTCACCGCCGTTGAATTTTCACACTCATCCTCCCACAATCGACCATACTCCACACAACCACAACACAATACCCACAATGCCTCAGAGAATTCCAGAAGCTGAGCACTTGCTCGACCTCCTCTCCCTCAAGGGTAGAGTGGTCATCGTCACTGGTGCCTCTGGCCCGAAGGGCATGGGTATCGAAGCCGCTCGCGGCTGCGCTGAGATGGGCGCCGACCTCGCCATCACCTACGCCTCGCGCGCCGAGGGCGGAATCAAGAACGCAGAGGAGCTCTCAAAGCAATACGGCATCAAGTGTAAGGCATACAAGTGCCAGGTCGACAAGTACGAGAGCGTCGAGCAGCTCGTCAAGGATGTCATTCAGGACTTTGGCAAGATCGATGCTTTCATCGCCAACGCTGGTGCCACTGCCGACAGCGGTATCCTCGACGGCTCCGTTGAGGCCTGGAACCACGTCGTCCAGGTCGACCTGAATGGCACCTTCCACTGCGCAAAGGCCGTCGGCCACCACTTCAAGGAAAGAGGCACGGGTTCATTCGTCATCACCGCTTCCATGTCCGGCCACATCGCCAACTACCCACAGGAGCAGACCTCATACAACGTCGCCAAGGCTGGCTGTATCCACATGGCCCGCTCGCTCGCCAACGAGTGGCGCGACTTTGCTCGTGTCAACAGCATCTCCCCAGGCTACATCGACACTGGTCTGTCCGACTTCGTTGCCAAGGACATTCAGGAGCTATGGCACAGCATGATTCCACTGGGCCGTGACGGTCTTGCGAAGGAGCTCAAGGGCGCTTACGTCTACCTCGTCTCTGACGCCTCGACCTACACCACTGGTGCTGATATTGTCATTGACGGTGGCTACACCTGCAGGTAAACTACTACGAAGGACAATGATCGACGGAAGGAGCGACTCTTGACGCAAAAATGGAGGGAAGAAGAGTGTGATCAGGATATCTTCCTCGGAGAAGGATGACAACAAAACATCTAGTGTAGCTGTACTTCGAAACGCATGCTACCTTCCATCTGAGACCAAAGCAGAGCTGCACGCCAATCTCCGTCGGGAACGTCCCCCGATGAATCTCTCATCCTGCTGTTGCGCCGTACCTGAAGTGGTGTTGACGGGTGCATGTGACCAACATCAGCACCTCTTAACCCCAAGTTGTCGCACCAAATACCTTTCACCTCTTGCTTCCGCCCGGCGGCCCACTTCAAACAATTACCTCCAAACTATGTCCGAGATTTCACCGCGGCGAGTACTTGCCAGCTTTAACATCAAGCCATCGACAACTGCCAGGAGATGGAGGTGGTCAGATCCCCACCGTCGTCGTCCCCGTTGCTGTCAGAGCTCAACAACATCCTCTCAGAGTGGCCACGACCTCGTGTAATATGCTCGTTGGCCACAACCTCCTGTAAGATGCTCATTTGTCAGTCTTGAACTCCATCAGCAGGCCAAGCTAATACCACGCGTGAATTCTAACCATCGCTTCTCCACAGGAGTAAGGTCAGTCACACGGTTCCTACAGCAGTCGCGTGCCTGACAAGTCTGACCTCGGTGATAATGGGTTTCTGCTGCTTCAGATGTGCCGCAAAGGTAGTGTGATCTGTGTTGAAGGTGCCGGAGTGGAACCCTGATATGCACATGGCGCTATCGTTCAAGCGTGGGCCAGGAGGGGTCGACTGCATTGGCGTGCTATTTGTGAGCGATTGGGTACTTCTTGAGACCTGGAGATCGAGTGACCGAAGAACAGTTTCGATCTCGGTCATGGAAAGAGATGTCCTGACGCGGCCGATAGAACAACCAAAAGGCGAAGAATGCACGTCACTTGGGACGGCGCTCTGTGGAACCCTTCGGTGATCAAAGCGACCAGAGGTATCCCTGTTTCCAGAAGAGCCGAAGAACAACGCCTGGTCTGATTCGGTATAGCGGAGTGTCAAGTGGTGGTGCTTGCTCGAGCTTCTTAACGTGGGTTGTGTGTTGTGCTGTCAGTCCAAGCCGCGTGATATTCTTCTCCAATACCGCATGCCGTCGTGGCTCTTTGTCTTCTGCTGTCTACTTACATTTCACTGTCTGGTGAGCTTCCAGTCACCAGCATTCTCAATTACCTGCATCTGCGATAGGTAGGCCCCCGCAGGTACCGATCGACGGACAATATACGTTCCTTGCGTGCATCGGGGAACGTTTCTAGCCAGAGATCGCCTGAAACGCACTACATACACTCCACCAGCAGATGCCCTCCACCAGCAGTCGCCATCCTTATACGCGATCGTCTTCGGCCTGGCTGTGAAACGATTGGGCCGCGACCATAGCACGTTCGCGAACCCCACGCTGCCGGTACGCGACCTCAATGGGAAGACGCACATTTCGCTAGGCATTGCGGCGTCGCTTGGCTGCAGGCAGAGGCACTGTCCCGCTGAGAGTGTTTGATCACGACACACCGCCTACCGCTTGGAAGACAAGGGAGGATTTTGCAAGGATTACGGAGGAGACGTGCGGTCTCATGATCGCTTAAAGTCGGGACTTGGTGGTGATTCAAGCGCTGGCCTAAGACTGCGACTGTTACCAGTATGCGCCGACACCCACTGCGCTCCTCGCAGACATCACGCGGTGCCAGCCCTTCGGATGCTGTGAGCTTGATACAGAGCTACGACTCAGAGCTGAATCTTTCGAGGCCTGCCAGAGGCTCTCCGCTCGGCTCATCCACTGACACAGGACTCCCGCTAGAGCTTCTCGAGCGACTCAAAGCCTTTCCGCTGTTCTCGACTGCACCAGACTCGTTCCTCCTATCGATCGGCAGAAGTCTACGTCCCAGCATCTACCAGCCAGCGCAGGAGATCATCAGAGAGGGCGAGGATGCAAAGGCAATGTACTGGCTCGTGCGCGGCTCTGTTCGTGTCACGAGTAGAGATAGCGAAAGCACGTACGCAGAGCTAAAGCCGGGCTCTTTCTTCGGCGAGATCGGAATCTTGATGGACATGCCCCGCACTGCGAGCATTGTGGCCAGTATACGGAGCTTGGTGGTCAGACTGAACAAGGAGGACTTGCAGAAACAGCTGCCCTCATACCCAGATGTGGAGAGAGCGATAAGAGATGAGGCTTTGGAGAGATTGTCGATACTGAAGAGGAAGAAGAAGGAGCAAGGAAGAAGTCCTCATAGCGGCCAGGATGGGAGCATAAGGCCTCCAGCCGCCCCGCGGAAGCGATCGCGAGACTGGAATGCCGGAGATGTCGAGATGGGAGAGGCAGGATCGCTGGAGGATGGCGAAGTGACAAGCAACAAGAAGAGGAAATCTCCATCGCCCGGCATTGCAGAGGTTGCGGCATCAAGCGAACTGGGCAGTTCTCCATTGACGATTCGACAATTACTGAAGGAGCTGCCGCTCTTTTCTGGTTTACCGGCGGACATTCTACACTTTCTGGGCGTCAACGCGCAACCTTTATCATACCCGCCTTTCACTGAAATCGTGAAGCAAGGGACGAGTGGTAGGGAGGTGTATTTCATCATCAAAGGTGATGTTGAAGTGCTTACAGAGGTCGCCGGCACGATGATCAGGTCCTCACTGCTCAGTACGAGCGTCTCTGAAGTGAATGCCCATTCTCGGCAGCCAGAGTTACGATTTCGTGCTCGTCTCTCGGCCGGGCAGTATTTTGGCGAAGTCACGAGCCTGAGTCTATCACCGAGCCGTACCGCCACTGTACGAAGCGTCAACTCGGTCGAGTGTCTACTCATTGACGGAGATGTGCTCGATAACCTATGGCGGAGGTGTAGTCCGCACCTTAGACAGCAAGTCGAAAGCGAGGCCAAGAGACGGCTGAGTGCCGCACGCAAGGACGATGATGTTGTTATGGCGGATGTGGGAGGTCCTGTCGGCCAAAACGACAGCACCTCTGATGCTTGTGATCAAGGAATGCTCACATCGGAAGATGATTACAAAGACTGGCGCAAAGATCTTCCGACGGTCAAGTTTGAAGAGCCCTTGGACCTGGATGGCTGTTCGCACTCGCCTACAATGGTGCCTCAAATGGAGCCGATTGACCCCGATCCATTCTTCAACGAAAATCTGGACAACATGAGAGCAAAGTCTCGACGATCATCGCTGGCGCCGCCTTTACCTCCTGCCGATGGACAGCTATCAGCTTTGACAGAGCATCGAACGCCCAGTCCCCCTGCGGTGCGAGTCATCTCTTCCTCACCGCTTAAGCCAGCACAGTACCACACGTTATCGCCTACCCCATCCTCAGCAGTAGCATCGCCGAGCTCTTCTCTGAGACTGAGCCCTGTCGCGTCCAGACGGCCGAGTCTTGTAAGAAGCACCTCCAACTATTCAAAGGGTAGGCTTCCAGACTCTGTGCTGGTGAAAGTGATGCAGAATCTCGACGTGGCTCAACTTATGCGGTGTCGCCAAGTGAGTATGCATTGGCATCATCTGATCGCAACGTCCGGAGATGTGGTACCCTTTCTCGACCTCACCAAGTACAACAGATTTGTGACTGACGAAGCGCTAAGAGATGTCATCGTTCCCTTCATTGGTAACCGCCCAACCGAGATCGACATGTCGAACTGCTTCCACGTTACCGACGAGGGCTTCAAAGCTCTGACTGAGGCTTGCGGTGAATCTGCAAGGATATGGAGAATGAAGTCAGTATGGGACGTGACTGCACCCGCAGTTCTGGCGCTTGTGGACAAAGCGAAGCAACTCGAAGAAATCGACCTCAGTAACTGCCGAAAAGTTGGCGACAATCTCCTCGCGCGCGTGGTCGGTTGGGTCGTGCCGGAAACAAAGCCTGAGCAACAGCCTATGCCGCCGACGCACTCAATGTACGGCAAGCGTCAAGCCTCGAAGCGGCAATCATCATCAGCTCTCACCGTACCTGAACAGGATGCCCAACCTCCGCCACCGGGTACTGTCATTGGAGCACCGAAGCTGAAACGTCTAACACTTTCGTACTGTAAGCACGTCCAGGATCGCAGCATGGCACATATCGCTATACACGCCGCTGATCGCTTGGAGAGTTTGGACTTGACGAGGTGTACCAGCATATCAGATGCCGGCTTCCATTCCTGGGGGATATACGACTTCCGCAACTTGAAGAGACTTGTGCTGGCAGACTGCACATATTTGAGCGACCAAGCCATCGTCGGAGTAGTAGGAGGCTGCAGAGGTCTCAGAGAACTCGATCTTTCATTCTGCTGCGCCCTTTCCGATACAGCGACTGAAGTGCTCAGCCTCGGCCTGCCACAACTGAGGAAGCTTGACATGGCCTTCTGCGGATCTGCCGTTAGCGATAACAGCTTGCGATGCATCGGATTGCACTTACTTGAGCTGCGCTACCTTAGCGTGCGCGGCTGCGTCCGAGTTACTGGCGTTGGCGTCGAAAGCGTCGTCGAAGGATGTCGATATCTGGAGCTCTTCGACGTCAGCCAGTGCAAGAACTTGCGCCCCTGGCTAGAGCAAGGCGGCGTACAGAGAGTGAACGGCTGTGACACGAGGAATATTAGGTTTGACACTGTCGCTGATGGATCGTGGAGGACGAAAGCAAGGTAATGAAGGTTGAGAAGGACATATGACGCTGGCATTCACGTATGAGCGAGGCGGCGAGGATCTATCCTGGTGATATACAGTATAGGTTCTGATGGAGTTTCTGGGATCGATAGTCGGGACGGCTTCCGTGGCGCATGCTGACTTGTGTGCAAGAGATACCACCATTTGCTCTTTGACATACGGGAGGTCGAGAAATTGAATTTGTCGGCTCTTGCAGTCCATCTCACATTACGGGCATCCTTCCCACCTACAGGCACGAATATCTGAGACTGATGCATGCTCTCTTCACAGCATCGATGCTCAATCCGACCGCTTGGTCCCAAATTGATACTCTGGAAGCTCGATCGCGGTCGATGGAGGGTTGAAAGACGCACCAAACCACCCCAAAATACCCGACCACGCCACGAAGCCCAGAAACGAATACAAGATTCTGATCCCCCAAATCGTATCCGGATTCGCCAGACTCGGTGCACCAGGCGCCAACTTCTGCGCAACATCTACGAATTTCCGCATCCGCTGTTCATATGCCGTGAACGCTGCTGGAACATCTTTCGGCTGCTTCGCCAGCTCGCCGGCCAGGATGTAGGAGCCTACGATGCCGACTGTGGTTCCCATTCCGGAGATGGGAGAGGGACAATACCCGGCATCGCCGACTACTACAACTCGGCCGTTTGACCAGTGAGGCAGTTTTATCTGAGCGACCTTCTGCATGTAGAAATCGGAGGCTTGGTCTAGAGCCTGAAGGACTCGCTCCGCCTCCCAGCCGGCGTCGCGGAAGAGGGAGGCCCAGTGAGATCTTTGGGTAGAGGGGGGAGATTTGAGGAGAGCGTCCATTTGGTTGTCTTTCGGCATGACCCATAAAGAGACTCTGCTCGATCGACCTGCGTCGGGTCGGATGAGAATCATTCTCTTACCGGGGGCGTTGTACCATCGGGCCCAGGAGGTGTCGGTTTCTGCTGGAGGGATTGTAAGCCATGCGGTCCATTGGCCAAGGTCGTTGATGCTGGAGTTGGAGACTTCGGATCCAAAGGCAAGCTTCCTGGTGGTGCTGTTCCATCCGTCTGCTGCGATCACTACATCGGCACGGATTGTCTTGCCGCTCTCGAGATGCACGTCGACTCCGTCGCTGTCCTCGGACATGGATTTGATGCTGTCGCCGAAATGGTATTGTGCATGCCTTTTGCTGTGTTCGTAAAGAATATTGGCAAGGTCGCCTCTCATGATCTCAATGTCGGAGGTGAAGCCTTTGCCATCGTCAACTGGGAAGTCCGCCCAGGATCGATTGTTGGCGTCGACGAATCGCAGGCCTTTCTCTTGGGTCGAACTTTCACGAATCGCATCTTCCACGCCCATACGTTGCAGCACAGTCAGTCCATGCCCGCGGATATCGACATTCTGGCCTCCAGTCCTGGGTGCTGGAGCTCGTTCGATGACTGAGACCTCTGCATTGGCTTGGGCAAGGAAGTATGCGGCGGCTGGACCACAAACGCCGCAACCACTAATCACGACCTTGAGACCCGCCATGGAAGAGTGATGTCAACTGCGACTTCAGGAAGAGGGCATCTTTGCTTTTGTCTCGACCGCATCTTCACCACGCTAGTGTTTGAAAGTGAGTCGGATACGGCTTCCAGAGCAAAACATCACCAAGTCATCGTGCGACTCACGACTATTCGTCCTTCTCCGCAACGTACCTTTGTGCTACACAATTTCCGACACAGCATCTACCATCGAAATCTCGCCCGAACGATGACCCAACACCCTGCCGTCGCCAAGGCGATCGAAGGTAACACGGCACCCCAGCGGGCCGATTGTGCTGCATACCAACGTCACTACTTGCCCCTCAAAAGTCTGTTTCACCTCAACAACTTGTACCAAAACCAGAAGCAAGCCTCGCCGAAGGACAGCGTTCGAGTCGCGACGGCGTTACTCATGGCACGATGATTGGGCCGGATGATGGAGACCTCCACAATGATATCTGGGGAGCGGGGAACGTGAAGGACGCTTGCATCGTGCTATGCCTGTTCCTGACAACAGCATGCAAAAGCTCTATGGAGGACTGCTCAGGCACGCTGCCGGTGGACATCATGGCGGCGGCGATACTTCACGCACGCTGACAAGAGGTCGTCTACAGGCGGGTTGTACTGACACATATAAAGTGGACTTCATCACGGTCGTCCCAGACGGTCTGCTTTTCAACGCTTCACGCATCTCCATTTACTGAATGATGGCTTCTACCGGGGCGCTGTTCCTCGCCTTCTTGTATCTGGTCAATGGTAAGGGGATGATGTTCTTGCAGCGAGTCTGCACACCCTGACAGCAGAACAGCACAAACCAATACACGAGCCATTCCAACTCTCAGTCCACAGATCAATGCTGCTCCAAGTTTGACACCAACCATCTACGACGATACGGCTCCAGATGCACAGAAGTGTCCAGGCTACAAAGCACTGAACCATAAAGATACCGCTCAAGGGTTCACTGCTGACCTCACTATCGCCGGAGCTAATTGTCAGGCATTTGGCAACGACATCTCTGATCTCCAGCTCGAGGTCCAATATCAGACCAAGGATCGTCTCAATGTTAGGATCTACCCAAAATATCTTGATGCAAACAATCAAACGCAATACATTTTAAGCTCTGATCTTGTCCAACAACCAGAAGCCGACGGGTTAACAACAGGAAACGGCAGCAGACTGAAGCTGGAGTGGTCCAATGATCCAAGCTTCCAGTTTCGCGTACTGCGGGCTTCATCCGGAGAAGAGCTGTTCTCTACCTACGGCCATGTCATCGTATTCGAAGACCAATTCCTCGAACTTGCTACCAACATGGTGGACGACTATAATGTCTACGGTCTCGCTGAAAACATTCATGACTTTCATCTTGGCAACAACCACACGCAGACTTTCTATGCAGTCGATGCTGGCAACACGGTCGATGGAAACGTCTACGGCACGTTCCCGTTCTACCAGGAGACCAGGTACAACAGCACTGGCAAGACCACTGCGCACGGCGTTTATGCTCGGAATGCACATGGTCAAGAGTGGCTGCTCCGAAGCGATAATATCACGTACCGCACACTGGGTGGAAGCTTTGATCTGTACTTTCTGAGCGGAGAGGATGATTCCGGTAGCTCCAGCGCGCTGGAAACCATCCGTCAGTTCCAGGTGGATTGTATTGGCACACCTGCGATGCAGCAATTCTGGACTTTCGGCTTTCATCAAACTCGCTGGGGCTACCCAAATATATCCGTCATGCGCGATGTAGCTAAAGGCTACAAGGACGCCAACATTCCTCTCGAGTGCTTATGGAACGATCTTGATATCTACGACCTCTATCGAGACTTCACAAGTGACAACAACACTTTCCCGGCTTCGGGTATGCGGGAATGGATTGTCGAGCTGCACGCAAACGGACAGTACTACGTTCCGATCATTGACAGCAACATCTATGCTCCAAATCCAGATAACGAAAGTGACGCCTACGCCCCGTGGCAGCGAGGAGCAGACCTCGGGATCTGGATTCGCGATCCCACCACTGACGACTTCTACTATGGTAACAACTGGCCTGGCTTCTCATCGTGGGCTGACTGGCTTCTTCCACAGTCTCAAAACTGGTGGACCAACGAGGTCAAAACTTGGCACGGTGATGTTCCCTTTGATGGCATATGGATCGATCTCAGCGAAGCATCTTCG
Source organism: Dothistroma septosporum (assembly GCA_002236755.2). Classification (NCBI taxonomy): domain Eukaryota; kingdom Fungi; phylum Ascomycota; class Dothideomycetes; order Mycosphaerellales; family Mycosphaerellaceae; genus Dothistroma; species Dothistroma septosporum. The sequence goes on from NBZP02000011.1 coordinate 428,231, forward strand.
TTTTGCGTCGGTTCCTGCGGTAACGGACGCCTCAACGAGAACCCAGTACATCCACCATTCTTGCTTCCTAACGACCCCGGCAATGCCGACTTTCGTTTTCCGGAGGGCTTCAACGTCAGCAATGCTACCCAGGCGGCCTCTGCGACGTCTGCCTCGGCCGCTCAGGCTTCCATGCTCTCCACAACCACCTTGATACCAGTCGCAACCACTACGACTCAAGGGAGGACTGAGCCAACTCCTGGCGTACGCAACTTGAGCTTTCCACCGTATGTCATCAATAACGTTCAGGCCGGTCACTCCTTGTTGAAGAGCGCTATCGCAACAAATGCAACGCACAATGATGCTGGTAACACCACGGAGTATGAGCTCCACAATTTGTTTGGCCTTCAGATCTCGAATGCCACCTACCACGCCCTCTTGTCGGTCTTCCCAGGGAGACGTCCCTTTACGGTTGGCAGATCTACGTTTGCTGGCTCCGGAAAGGTCACGAGCCACTGGGGTGGCGACAACACATCAACTTTTGGCAGCATGTTCCTTTCGATATCGCAGGCTTTGACGTTCATGATGAGCGCCGTGCCAATGTTCGGTGCCGATACATGCGGCTTTGCGGGCAATACCGACTTTGACCTTTGCTCACGATGGATGGAACTTTCGGCCTTCTTCCCATTCTACAGGAACCACAACGTCAAGGCGACCATATCTCAAGAAGCTTACCGGTGGTCGTCGGTCGCCGAAGCCTCCAGAAGGGTCATGCACGTACGATACAGCTTACTCAACTACATGTACACTCTGTTCTACTATGCTCACGAGAAGGGAGACACTGTCATGCGAGCTCTTGCTTGGGAGTTTCCTGACGATGAGACCTTGAAGGGCACCTTCGCACAATTCTTGCTTGGGCCCTCGATTCTGGTCACTCCCGTTTTGGTACCGAACGTGAATACCGTGTCGGGTGTCTTCCCAGGCATCGGTGAGGGCACGAGGTGGTATGACTGGTACTCTTTGCAAGAAGTCGATGCGAAACCACAGCAGAATGTCACTATGGATGCTCCACTGGAGCACATCAATGTCCATGTTCGCGGAGGCGCCATTTTGCCACTGCAAACACCGGGCTACACAACAGCCGAAACACGCAACGGCTCATTCAGCCTTCTCGTCACTCTTGACGATAACGAAGCTGCGACGGGCAGTCTGTACCTCGACGATGGTTTCAGCGTCGAACCGGAAGAGACGAAATTGGTCAACTTCAGATACGCGAACCACACTCTGACGTCTCACCTCGAAGGCAAATACTGCTCATCGGCACCGCTGGGTAACGTGACCATCGCGGGAGTCGCAGGTCACCTTACCGGGATATCCTTGACTATCGGTGGTCAGCCTTGCGAAGTTGGTCGAGTCGTGGTCGAGCCGGGTGAAAGCGTTCTGCGATTCAGTGGCTTGGAAGAGTTCAGCCGCAATGGTGCTTGGGAAGGTCAGATGACGATGAAGCTAAGCTTTGATAGTTGAGCGTTGCTGTTAGTGGTCTGAGCCTGAACCGTTCACCCCTCGGCGGAAGTATGCATCCATGAAACTTTTGTGAACGGGTTCTTCAAGGATTCGCTATCGGATCGCAAGTTAGGGAGCTGAACTATGTCTAGCACCGCGTTGAGACATGTGGCGGGGAGCTATGCAGATTCACCTTGTCATAAGCCATGGATCACTCTTCCGACATGACGCCACGAGGTAGGAGTTGAAGTCATCGTACTCACGTAGAAGTCTCCTGTTGTTGTCCGCTCTACAGACTGTCATGTCAAATGATCGTGTCCATCTCATCGAGTCGACTAACGGGCACCACGCACCAGCACGCCAGAGACAAAACCGACACCCTGTGAGGTCGCAAGGTTGCAACTGACCACGATGTGTGAGTCATCTTCATGCAACATAGGCGATGTGCGAACTTGGAACCACGTGGCCGGGCCTGGGGAGCTGCCTCCCCACGAACACGGGCCTGAATTGGTAGGACTAGTGACGGCGCTGCTCACGGCTCTACTGTGTTGGTCCAGACCAATCCGCATTTCCGCACTCGACCCAGCACACTTTTACAACTTCTAGATGGGCTCTCAGTGAATGTCATATGTTTTCGAGGACTTATTCGCTTGTGGTATATAAAAGAGCGTTCTGGAACGACACTGATCCACTAGGTAGTTAGGGCTACATCACATCGACCGATGCGGTACCACTTCCCGCAGCTAAGACGCGCTCCGGCAGAGTGCTACGCCGTGCGGTAGCCGCGGCGAGCTTTCGTACCGTGACTTGACGGCAGTGGTGAGGCGACTAGGTAACAATTAGTAACTCTACGGGTTCCGTCGAGGCTACTTTTAACTTCTTCAGCAGACGGCACGGCACATGTGCCGCGACAATCCAGGCCAGCTACTGACGCAGCAAGAAGAATTTCAATTCCAGTCGTGATTCGTGCGTAAATTCATCATGACTCGGCGATAGCGAGCCTTCCTGTTGGGCTTGGAAATGCTATTACCCACCAGCATTATATCCTTCCCGCCTCATCTCCTGCATCACGGTATAGCCGCAGAAATCGTCTCAGATTTATGCCTGGCACCGCCGGCAACCGCATGGCGAGACTGGTCATCGATACAAGTAATACTTGACAATCTTGGGTCCGGTCGACGACAACCTCACGACGAACGTCATTGAATAACAGCAGCACGAAGAGGACAAATGGCGGGCTCCGAAAGTCAATCCAACAGACCAAGAGCTGTGACACAAGCCCAATTTTTCACCCAACTGGGGTTGGACCAAAACGACGATGATCACAGACGCATCTTTGCACTGATGCAGGTGAGGAGGGGGCCTTGCTGATCAGACCCTCGGCACATGTTCACTGACACGCCCCTCTAGCAAGAGGCTTCGGCCGGCTGCAGGAGAATGATAGCTTCAAATCGATACGACTCCCCGGGTCAAGTCAGCGAAACTGCCTTCCGACAAGAAGTCCTACAGGTATACCGGACAGCAGAACGGGATACCCGACGGCTGTACGACATGGGCGTCGTGGTGGGAGCCGACGGCTCAGCGAACGACAACTGGGTAGTGAGGTGAGTATTGAGTGCCAGGTCTGCCAGCGGATGCTGCAGCTGTCTTGCCCATCGGGTTGGAGAGTGGCTAACGTTCGTCGCATTCAGGTGGATGCTCTGGCAGGTGATGCATCAGCCCAATGGTCACTAAAGGCGATCTACAGAAGGGTGCAATCTTTCGGTCAAGATCATAGCGTTACTTCGGTGCGTTTCGAATGCGTTCTTGGTGCCCAAGGCGTCCGACGGATATCCAGGCGAGCGGTGGAGGTGTCCAAGAGTCGGCTGTTCGACATTGGCTAGGGCGATGGTTGAGACGTCACTAAGGGTTGACATCCTTGATGTATACACCACGTTCTTTAGCGCACTTCAGCAGTGCCGATCGCTGCGTCTTCAGGTGGCGTCCGCATCAAGTCGCATCCAATACTTCCCTTGCCCATGTGCTAGCCATCCAACAGCTGAGTCTGGATGCCGTGGAGGCATGTAGGCTAGGCACAGCGGGAGCAAATGGTACCCATTCGTAGAGCAGGAGTCTATGCCAGATGACCAAACAAGATCCTCTCATGCCCGCACAATATCAAGCGTGAGGTGCTGCGATACTGACAGCACAGTTCCAGTGAACGGATAGACTTGTATGCAACCTGCTGCTTGAACAAAGTCTTCCTCTGGTGACTTGGCATGAAGATCCATCACCTAGAGGCGCCTCATTGTCGTTTTTGTTCAGCAGTACTGCGGATCCCCGTACGTTGCCGACTTGTGAGAGAAAGCGTTGAGGAAGCCATCCATAGTGCCGATTCGCAGGCGGCGGCTCCGCGGCCTAATGAGGATGTTGCAGAGGGAGGCGTTTGGGTAATACGATATTGAGTGGCCGGAATGCTCGATAGCAGCCGTTGACTCCGTGCCAAGGTGCATGCATCGACGAGGGGGCTGCGGTGTTTTCCTGATAGAGCTAGCGCGTCGTACGTACGGCCAGTGAGCAAGTGAAGGGCACCACGACGGCCAAGGATGAGCACTCAGGCATAGCCGCATGGACAGATGTAGGCACGCTAGAGCGTCGTCATACCTTGCACGATGTGCCAGCGATTGTGATCGGTGTCGCCAGCATACCCTCCGTCCGAGAGTCGAGACAATATGTCCTTCGCCACCAGGAGATACACTTAGACCTTGCACGGTACTGCGGTGGTAGGAGTTCCGCGATCTATTGATCGGAGACAGTGCAGCTGAACCTGGCTCTATTCAAGTCGCTGGGTCGTCGTAACATGGATGCGTTCTAGATGCCCAGCAATGATCCGCAACAGCAATGCATCGTGGTCGACGATGTCCATGGAGTGGAACCCAGCTGACGGCGGTCTCTATCAATGAATGCAGGCTTTAATTCCGTCCTTCATCCTTGCTCGAACGCGAACAACATTCACGCCGGCTCTGAAGAAGAGTGGCTGCAAGCCATGCTCTTAAGCAGTGTTGAAGCACCATTGACGCTTATTAGCATGATGCGGACTCATGCGTTGTGGACTGCTCTCGACTTGCAGACGATCTGGACACAGGGCGCCGGACGACCTAGCCGTAGGTCGAGTCTGAGGCACCATTGTGATCGGATGTCCCTGGCGTCCCGCTGGAATTGGAGGCAGACGAACCTCGTGACCTTGCTAGATTCGGTAAACGACCGCGAGCTGCTGGCCTTTCGTGCTGGCCGGTCCATTATCCTCAAGTAGCAAGCTGGACATGCCTCATTGCAAGACTCCACGTCAGACGATGAATACTGCACAACCCCTTTGGGCCGCCGTGGCGAGTCTTCTGCCTCATACTGTATGCGGTGTGGTACTACCATATGGCGCACGAATTGGCCATGACGAGGATCGAGTCAGCGCACAGCATTGGTGGTGGTGGGAGCAGAGTCTAGGGACTCTGACGCTCGTGCCAGATCCGCCATGCATGTACGCATTGTGCTCGACATGACGGATCGTCGTATGACCATGGATTTCCAGGCGCCGCTGATTCTCGCCACGGGCGTAGTGATGGACATAGGATAACTTCGACAGCTGTCTTCCTCGAGGTGAATGATCTTCTCCTTCGACAGAGGGACTGGTGATCCGAGTCCGAGATGGACGGTACGCTGGCTTGCACAACAAGATGCACGTCCCTGGTCCTCCAAAGAACGTCCCAACCTCGTTGTGGTTCACTATTCACCTCGAAAGATTGATGCTCACGTTCACGAGATGTTCACTTGCCATCGTCCAATCGAGATACGACACCAGTGCAGTTGCGGAACAAGCGCTACACTGTCTCCTCGTGTCCTCATAGATGTCCACGATGAGGTTGACGGATGGTCCTGCCGGCGATGTGCTAGGTCTGTATCGGAAGGTGTCAAGATTAGGTTCATTGGGGCGTCGCGTCGGTCATGCCAAGCGAGACATCAAGCCACAGACGTAGACATATCGCCGTTCTGCAGCCTGCAGCCTGCAAATGAGCATTCCTATTTGAGCCCATGCAGCAGGATGCCTCGGATGACGGTCGAGCTCGCCAAGAGAAACAACCAGATGTTGCAGCTCAAGCTCGCAGCGGCTAAGCTGAGGTCGTTCACAGGTGCATGTATGCGCATGGTCGCACCGATCGCGCTGAGCGTTGGACGTCTCTCGCCGCTTTTGTCTTTTGCACTAGCAGAGAAATACAATTCCCGAGGAAGATGACCTGCTCGGAAGGGATGTCTCCGATCGTAGTGGTATCTGCGATACACATTCCGCACGCATTGCGCGTTCGCTCAGCGTTGCACTGTTAAACGGCAACATATTATCATACTTGCAGGCGTGACCTCTAGCGGTGAGGGTCTTCTCGCGCTTTGCGGACCAGTTCCAGCCTGCATGTTGACAGGAATCTGACGACAATAGTTGAGCGCGCGTCGATTTCATTGAGTCGTATGAAATCAGCAGGGAACAGCCCAATGCGACGATTGACGGTCTTCTGGCGGCGTTATTGGGCACCTTTCGGATTGAGTTGTTGACTTCATTCTGTATGCATGCGATCCTGTAATGTATTTGATGGGTTTACCATTCAAAGCCGACCTTCCTTCGTGGAGTGAGATTGCTCAGACAAGACCGTAGCCCGAGACACGATATTCAACAGACACAGATCTGCTATGTTTGACCTTGTCGTTGACGTCGATACCAGTTGTTCCCTGCGCCAGATGTCCTAGTCACGCCCAGTCTAGCGGACCATGCTGAAGCGCGTAACACCCCTGGTGTGGGAGGATGTTTATCTTCATCTGGACAGACGCCGTGGTCTTCATCGATATCTGTAGCGACGGGTTCATGGGCTGCCGCACAGAACGTCGGAGGTTGCCTGTTCAGAGCTTCTTCGCACATCTGACACAGGTCGCCGAGTCAGCGCACCGCCGCATATCCCTGTGATACAAGGAATCGACTCACTTCATGGCGGACAACGAAATGGCCGCATCGGTTCCAAGTGATCATGTTGGAGACGCACATGTTGAGCGCCCGTTGCAGCCCGTGTTAGGGTCGTTGGACGCTGGTTGATCTGTGGGTATATGTCGTTGGATCGGCGACCATCGAGATGCTGTGCAGAGTCTGTGAAAGGTAGCGGTTCGTCAAAAAAGCTTGATCGAGCTTGATGAGGGACATCGAGCTGAGGCCAAGTGGTAGCAGTCATCGTTCTAATGGAGAAGCTAAGGCGTCTGCCTTTAGCCGACGGGCGTAACCTGCGTCGAGTAATATGCATTTTACCGGCGCTAACTACATCTAGGTCCGTGTATTGCAAAGCCAGAGAAAGCCCGAAGGCCCAGCCGTCAGAAGATGTACCCTACTGCCAAGACGATCATGGACCTAGATCGTCATCGCAAATTCGAAGCTGCTGCTGCTTCAATGGGCAGGACGAAGCGACGATCGGCATCTGGAAGATGAATCGACCAGTGTCGCAGTGAGTCGCCTTAGACTAGTGCATGCCAAAATCAACACACGTTCCAAGTGAATCCCGTGGAGCAGACGCGCTGACGCAGGGCGTTGTTGCGAAGGCCAGGATTTCCGCTGCATGGCCAGGACCGATATCCCATAGTCATCGACCAAACTGAGCAAAGATGCTAAATACTACCGAATCAAGTGTGACGAGACACCGTATGAATGCAAGGACGAGAACGCTCACACCAAGCCGATAAAGATACTATGCCGCTGCTTGGGCCTCTAGTAGCCGCATGGTCCGAATGGGATTTCGGACGAACTGGCGGATCCAGCCATAACATGGCCACACTGCATCGCAAGAACAGCATACCAAGATCGCCTCCAGTCGTGATGAACGGAACAGCTCACGCATCAGCAAGGCCGCAGACATCACCTTCCGATGCCGACATCGGACTTTCCTGTTTCAGCCATTACGGTGACCAGATGTGCCGCAGGATATCCTCGTGTTTCTCCATCGGCCAGCAGCTCAAATGCTTGGTCGCAGCGTCGACTCAACATGCTAAACAGGCCACTCCCACGACACGATCTCGTGGTTCTTTTCAAGGCTGTACCTTATCAACACACATGTCACAGCTTGACGCTCCGATGATTGGACCACTCTTCTACAAGCCGTGATACAGTCCCGTACATGCTGATCGAGTGAAAGGGTCGTCTGTACGAAGTGCTGTCAGAATAAGCATCGACCCTGGTGTACCTCTGCATGATCAGCACTCTGCGCCTTCATGAGAGCACTTGCGAGCCGAATCCGTTCCGCAGGCAGGGCGCACGCTAGATTCGACAGTCATTATGCCACTGCCGCACCGGCCCCTCGGTGAAGTACCAGGCTGGTGACAGGGTGAATCGAAAGAGCTTTCCCTAACAGGCAGTGATTATCCGATAGGCAGGAAAAGGCTCCATCTGGTAATTCTTGTTCCTGAATTGTCCGCATGCGCCAATTCCACTGGCTCTTTTACAAGCAGCTCTTCGCCTATAAGTGGTTACTCCTGGCCATGGTACCGGGACCGACGTCACGATGAGCAAATCCAATGCGCGAGCTGCTCTTCCGATCAGATAACTCAAATCCTGCGTCTCAATCGCGCGTTGCCTCGATGGCCTGGAGCAGTAGTAGTAGTAGTAGCAGCAAAGCAGTGCGATTCGTGCTGATGCGTACTGCGCGGATGGTAACATGGTACCAAGTCGTGAGTGGGCGTCCCGTTTCCTGGAGTCCGAGTCGTATAACGTGCAGTCCCTAAATTGGCCTCAAGACTGCATCTGAGCTGACGAGATTGTGACAACGACCAAACCGGGGTTCTTGCCGCAGGTCGGATGTGCCACCTCCCTTAAGTCCGGCCGGGCATGAAATTGTAATCTACTGTTCTGTTCCGCATGGCAGTAATAGCCAGATGTCCATGCACGAGTCTGTTCGAAGGTATCAAACAGGGTGGAAGTGATTAGAAGACGTTGTTAAATGGATGTAATCTGGCATAACAACGGCGGGAAAGCCGAGATATAGAACTGGCATCAGGGATTGTGCAAGCCCTTTATGCGGGCCTAGAAGTCTTCATGGGAGTCAAAGGTGTCGACCGCGTGTGTACTCCCGTGTGCGTATTCGAGCGGTGGAAAGCGTGAGCGACGTGATCAGAGGTAGCAACACTGCATCTCCAAAGAGCTGGGAACAAGGTGACACATGACAAAGCGCTACAAGTCATTCCATCCAGTTCCCTAGACAAGGGGGCGCCCTTCATATTCGACCTCATATGGCGATAACCCAGCAACTGTCGTCCTGCTGTTGATGCAGCACGCGCGTCTCAGACGGACCATGCCATCTGTTCTTTCCGACGAGGTCCAAAGAGATCATTGCACAGCATAAGCAGCGTCAACAACACATTCCGACTCAGAATGCAGCCGCATCGGGAGGCGTCGGCTCAGACCCACGATCCTGTCGATTCTGTTTGCTCGACAGAGCAAGAATCACACGCCACCGGCAACATCCCGGCCGCCACCGATCTTATCCATAAGCATCCTTCAGATCTTGTCCCTCACCCCGAGCATTCGGGGCGATGTGGTGCAAGGCCACAGCTGACAGCCAGAACAGCCCGACTTCGAGTATTTCCGCGATCTCGAACTCATAATGCAGCGGTTGAGTGCAAATGATGACCGCAAAGCGGCTAATGCACAGAGACCAATGGAAAGAGATTCCCCATGAGGCCGTAACAGCACTAGGGACTATTGCAGCGCCAGTCAACGCCCGCTTCGAATAGAACCCCAAGGACTCAGAGATTTTCCCTCGTCACAAGTGTGCGCACACTTGTGACTAGGTTTTTGCTTCTCAAGACGCTATCCGACAGCATAAGCAAGGTCGAGCGGAAAATGTAATAGGTCGCGTTTTGCACCTGGTGCGCGGACATTCGAGGATTGAGACTCCATCCGGCTGTTTGTATGACATGAAGTCGATTGAGTGGAGTTCTGTATGTGGCATGTTCGCAGCTCTGATACGCGTGCTCACTGGCTTGCAGCATATCTCTTTGTGAAGGCGTGGGAAATGAGCGACCTACTTATCGATCAATGTCAATCGAGCTCGGTTGTCCACTGCAAGCACCGAATGTGTGACGACCCACTCGCGAACACCGCCACGACAAGCGGAAATGGCACAATTTCTGCTCGCTCTCCCGCACCCGTGCCATGCTATAGCAGCGCTTGGCCGTGGCTGCCGATCGAGTCCAACGACATGCTGGTGGCGTGCTTTCCCGCGGACAGTATAAGGAATAGCATTGACACTCCTGTCTGCTCTTCTCATCCACCCCTTCTCGCAGCAGGCGCAGGCGACCAACTCTCGGGCTGCCAGTCCTCGCCCGGTTTACCCCGCGATGCTTTCTGCCATGGATTCTCCTTAGGTTTCTTCTCCTTCGTCCTGCCCTTGAATTTCCCTTCATCCAAATCCTGACCTTCGCTGCTCTTTGCCACTTTATCGGGATGCTCAACCACATTCATTACGCCCTGCTGCTCCTCCGGCTCTGTCTGTTCCGCGTAGCCACCCGGGTCTTTCAACTCTGTCGCAGGTGCCGGCTGCTGTTTATTCGGTGCATCGAGATAGGATGGTATACTCTTCCACCTCTCGTCTGCTTCAGCTGCGAGTTGCTTCATTCGTGCTTGACGGGCGACGTCGTATTTTTGTTCCTCGATGGAGGGTGGGTCCTTTCGGGTGTGTTTAAGCCATTGACTCCATTGTGCTGTTGGGAAGCATGTCAGTAGCTGTGCATCCATCAGTGTCGAGGAATTTGCATACGTGAGATCTTGATGTCTGCATAGTGCCCCGCTCTTGTGTACCTCACGATCCGCCGTAATCGATTCGCGTTCAATGCGTCCTTGAACTCCCAGAATGTATTGCCGGCCAAATCTGCGCCGCATAGCCACTGTTTCCGCCATGGTAATCGGAGGGCTCGCCATTTGTAGTATGCTTGCTTGAAGACGCCCGGCGCGCGGGTCTGGAAGGAAGACATTATCCTCGTGATCGCGGTGGCATAGTCTGTGAACGGGAAAGCTGGTGTGTAATGGACGGGTGATGGTTGGATGATGCTCTACACTTTCTTAGCGCGTCCTGTTCGAGGCAGCGCGATGCACATGTCAGCGTGGCACGGACACCCGCCCGCGAGTCGAGTGACGTTGTGGAGGGGCATTTCAAGATTCAAGATCAGGCAAGCTTTCTGTTTGTTTCAACACATGTCAACAGGCAACGACCCGTCCTCTTGCTTCTGTCACATTACGGAAAGATCAGAACTACCGATATACGGACACACCTCACCCGACATGGCGGACGACATGGCTCCTAGCCTCCAGTCGCTGGTCGACCAAAAGTCACTCAAGTGGATCTTTGTGGGAGGAAAGGGCGGCGTGGGAAAGACAACCACATCGTGCTCCCTCGCGGTCCAGATGGCCAGAGCCCGCAAGAGCGTCCTCCTCATCTCCACAGATCCCGCCCACAACCTGTCCGACGCCTTCGGGGTCAAGTTCGGCAAAGACGCGAAACCCGTGCCTGGCGTCGAAGGCCTCGACGCCATGGAGATCGACCCGAACGGCAGTATTAGCGAACTGATCAAGTCAGGCGGCGATGATGCACAGGATGCCATGGCAGGGCTCGGCGGGGTCGGAAACATGTTCCAAGACATGGCTTTCTCGATCCCGGGTGTTGACGAAGCTATGAGCTTTGCCGAAGTGCTGAAGCAGGTCAACGCGATGAAGTACGAGCTGATCATCTTCGACACCGCACCAACTGGACACACGCTCCGCTTCCTGCAGTTCCCAACAGTGCTGGAGAAGGGATTGGGCAAGCTTATGCAGCTTAGCCAGCAGTTCGGCCCCATGCTCAACAACCTCATTGGTGCGCGCGGCGGACTTCCAAATGGTCAGTCCTTCGACGATATCATTGGGAAAATGAAAGAGCTTGAAAAGACAATCTCGGATGTCAACAAGCAGTTCAAGAACGCCGAATTGACGACGTTTGTGCCGGTGCTCATTCCGGAATTCTTGTCGCTGTACGAGACGGAGCGCATGATACAAGAGTTGGGATCGTATGAGATTGATACTCATGCTATGGTCGTGAACCAGCTTCTGTTCCCAAAGAAGGACAACCCGTGCGATCAGTGCAATTCGAGGAGGAAGATGCAGAAGAAATACTTGGAGCAGATTGATGATTTGTATGGGGACGACTTCCATGTGGTCAAGATGCCGTTATTGACGGAGGAAGTGAGAGGTGTGGAGAGTATTTCCAAGTAAGTCGTCATACTTACATTCGATGGAGTCGCTTTCACTAACAACATGGTTCAGGTTCAGCGAAATGCTTATCACGCCTTATCAGCCTCCAGCATAGAAGGGATGATACTTTACGGCAGGCGAAGAACAAGGAGCTCGGCGTTGGTGGTGTCGCACGATATTTGTGTGTTGGGTGGAAGATCAGAAGCGTTCGGTATACCCAGCTTCAGCATGAGCACGAGTAGCAGTACGAGGGCGGTACTGCAGATGCAGTAGAAGGCCAGCAGGAGGAAAGATGATACTCACGAATGCACGATGTTCGTGATATGGACCATGATCGCCCCCACGGTCTTCGCTTTATAGAAGTCGACCACTCATGCAGGGATTCTAACGCCCAAGAGCGTGATGTATGTCCATCGTCCATCTCGATCTACCACTACACACTCACCGCCACAAAGGAAAGAAGCGGAAGCTAATCCCTCGATCTAGGCACAATCCCCTTCTCAAGCAACTCAACCAGCTCATCAAGCCTATGAACCACAAGATCAGTCCTCTCATCGTGTACAAGTTCCTCACTCTGCCCTTTCCCTACACTCGCCAACAGCACTGTCAAAGCTCCAGCATCACGCCCGGAAGCCACATCATCTACGCTGTCGCCGACCATGATGATCGGCAAAGGCCTCTCCGCCCCAGGCGTAGATGGCACCTTTGCGCTATCAACGACACCCCAAGCGTGCGCTATATGCAATATCCCCGCAGGCGAGGGCTTCGGCGGTTTGAAGTCTCGTGTAATAATGGGTGTGAAAGGATCGATATGACCTGGGAGATGATTCTCAAGGAGATGCGTCACTGGTGCGCTAGAATCATGGTCAGCACAAATCCAACCGACGCTCCCAATAGTCAAACAAAAGTCAGAAAGGGGAATGATACTCAAAATTCCTCGTACAGATTCCCTTCCTGAGCCCCCATCGATCCAACGCTTCCATCAACGTGACCAATCCCGCCTGCGGAACCTGCTTCGTCATAGCTTCACGTTCAATTGCTTGGATCTTCGCAAAAGCTTCAGATTGTTCAGAGTTAGTAGGGAGGGAGTGCATGTGGTCCAAGATGTCGGTCCCTTTGTCTATATTGAGGGCGGAGCGCATTTGGGTGAACATGTAGTTTTGGGGCTCGCCTTCTTCGGGAAATGTCTATTAGTTCCATCAATTCTGGGATCTGTAACTTTGCGTTGCGTACATAATGTCCCATCCATGTCGAAGACGATGCCTTTGAGGTGCAGGCGGCCATTGGGGTCTTTCGCTGCAGTGCCACCTTCTGCAATAGGCAGAAAGCCGGGATGTTTGCCGCTCATGGTTGACACGAGACGGTGGTGGTGCATGTCGCCTCTGTGATGAGACACAGCTGCAAGGTTTGAAGCTGCCCTCACGCCGATTCTTCGGAACATGGAGTCGATGTCGAGTTGATGGACATTGATAGGTCAGGGGGGAAAGGAAGGTGGATGCTGCTGTGCACAACCTGAAGACAGGCTAAACCTTGCATAAAGTCTACATTACTAAGCTCTTCGAGCATAAGGCATATTGATGAGATATTGAGTCTCCGTTGCGATGGCGTATCACGATGTGCAAAGCTCTGAGTAGATACTTATATCACCATGAGCATACGTAGTGGAGTAATATGCAGATCTTGTAGCTAAGTCTAGATACGTATATAACGGTTGTACATGGCTTTCAACTTTCCAAACTGCTTTCCAACCACATCGAGGGAAACGCTATCAACAGATTGTCCCAGACAAATTGCCAGACAGTCCACTATGACTACAATCAAAGTCGGTGTAGTCGGCGCGTCAGGCGAGACAGGTAGCTCGATCGTCAACGGCCTCCTGGAAGCAGGAAACTTCGTGCGTCCATCAGGACAAAACCTCCAACTCAACACTAACAATGCCCAGGAAATCATCGCTCTGACCCGCCCCACCTCCATCTCTAAGCCCTTCAACCTCGCCCTCGCATCAAGGGGCATAATCATCCGCGAACAGGACCTCTCAGCCACCTCAGATCCTGCCTCCCTCATTCCCGCCATCAGCGATCTCACCATCATCATCTCCTCCATCGCACCCCTGGACCAAGCAGCCCAGATCCCCCTCGCCACAGCTGCCAAAGCGGCCGGGATCAAACGCTTCATTCCCTGCGCCTACGTCCCCGTAATGCCCGCGGGCGGGACGCACATTTTGAGAGATCTGAAGGAACAAGTCTACAACCACATCAAGACCTTGCGGCTTCCTTTCACAATCGTAGATGTTGGTTGGTGGTATCAGCTCTCAATTCCGAAGCTACCCTCCGGGAGGACAGATGAGTTTCTTTTGATGGGAAAGTCCGAGATTGCTGGAGACGGAAACGTCTCGAGTGCGTTGACGGATTTGAGAGATATTGGCAAGTACGTGGCGCGCCTGGCTATGGATGAGAGGGCGGAGAATCGGTACGTTTTGGTCTATAATGAGATGTGGACGCAGAACGAGGTGTATAAATTGGTTGAGAAGGAGTCGGGAGAGCAGATTGAGCGGAACTACGTCTCGAAGGAGGAGCTCGAAGAGAGGGTTGCGAGCGTGCCGGAGGGATCCTTGGATGTCACTACTTTGTCGGTGAAGGCGCCAGCGCAGTATATGTTGTCTTGGGGGGTGAAGGGGGACAATACACCCGAGTATGCGAAGTATTTGGGTTACGTGACGAGTAAGGAGCTGTATCCGGAGATGGAGTTTAACGGCTTTGAAGCGTTTGTGAAGGAAGTCCTGAAAGGTGAGGCACCGACAATTTACGAGGAGCTGAAGAAGCAATTCGCCGCTGCTCAGAAGTGAAATACCTAGAGATTGTCAGCTAGCACCGAACGCGCGCTGCATGACATGCGTTCCTTGGCTTCAATCGACAATATCAATACAGACCAGGCCGTGATGCAAGTAGGCCAGTCGAGAGGCAGTGGTATCTCTAAAGGAGCGCGAGGTCGCTAAAGCGCCAACCAGATAATGGTACATCATTTTTGACCGCTACATGAAACGGCCATTTCTTATCCTTGTTCTTCTTCTTCTTAACGCCGTGCCCAAAATGTATGCCGTGCTATCTTTCCGCAGGTAAAGGCTCCGGATTGAATAGTGAGAATCTCATGCGATGGAACTGCAAAACATTAGTGCAAGCGACGACGACGACCCTCGGTTGGCTCGACTCACTGCCGGGAGTTTGGGTATCACGACCGCTAGTGTCGCAAGAAGGTTGATGGTAAAGTACGTCAAGTCGTAATGCGTGTAGTGTGTGCTGATGAGAAACAAGCATATGGGGACAGACAGCAGGAACTTCTTCGCCGGCGTGTATTGCTCCTCGTTGTCAATTTGTTCCCACATGTTCAAGTTGTCATATGCGCCGGCGTTGAACTCGAATGGAATTCCTCGGACATAGTGGAACATCAGGTAGGAGCCGCACATGTAGGTTATGTTGACAAGAGTCCACGAGGTTTCCTGGCTGATGGAGGGGATGATGTCGTAGACGATCTTCAGCAGGACGATGATGATGGCGTGAATCATCCATGCTCCTGTAAGGTTCATATATCAGCTCACGTGCTCTTCGCAACTGCGATGTTGACGTCCGTTCAAGTCCCGCCCTTTGTGTGTATCTCACCTTTCGCGTTCACCCACTGTGCATTCAAGTTGGGCAGCACAGCCTGATCGCTCTGCTGCTCTAAACTCTCGGGAGGCTCCTGGTACATCAGACTGCTACTCCGCCTCCTACGGCGGTTCTCCTTGAAATTGTTGCTCATCTTACGCTCGGCGGATTGGACACACAGCGGCGGCGACGTGTCGGCAAAGCTGATGCCGCCGCGCTGTAGGAGTGTGGAAGACAGTTTGGCGGTGTTGGTGGTGGTCGAAGAGGCGGATCTCGGTCGGTGGGCGGGTAGAAATATCACCATGAAGGCCCCGGGTATGGTGGTGGTGTGTATTTCGGGTGGGTCGTGTGAGGAGTGCAGTGCAGGTCGGTCGGTGAGATATGGCGTGTGGTGGCTGCAGGGCGTGTGGTGATGTCTCGGATTGCTGTTGCCTCTTTGTTCTCGTGTTCACTTCCCTTGCGTGGGCGCTGGCGGAAAGCCGGCGAGGAGTGCCGAAGTTCGGCGAAGGGCGAATCGTGGGCGGGACGGGGAGCGCGGCAAACAGAGGTCGTTGTGTGCTGTACTGGTGTGATGTGTGAGGATTTGGCGGTGGTGGTGGCAGTGTGGCAGGAGGGCCGAGTGCACGATCGCAGGGAATAGGTCAACGTTTACGTCGAGGGTCGTGCAACTGTCTCCACTGCTTCCAACGCTAGCTGACGTCTCTCGTGCAGCTGCTTCGAGAATGCCACGCCCACCGACCCTCCGACCCTATTTTCAGCCACTGCACTAACAATTCAGACCCTTCTTCTCCTATTCACTCGTATAACGCGTGGCCTTATTATTATTATGAACTTGCACAGTGACTGTGAACGGTGCACATATTCTGCCCGCCCGACTGAGATCGGCCTTATCTCCAGTTCAGCGCTGCCCCTTCTTCACTAGCAAGCGCGCTGCTTGTCACCATGACCGCATTTCGAACAGCAGAAATCGTCTGATGTTTACATGTACTGTGAGAATGCTTACCCAGATTTCTCCCCGATGTTCAGCCTGTGGACAGCAACTTTGCACGCTTGCAGGCCAATTGTCATCAAGATACGATCGAGCGCGCCGTCCATGCAGCAACTCGACATCTTCCCTGAATGTGCGAGGAGCTGCAGCGATGGCATAGACCCTCGCGGATGCTTGAAGCATTGCGACGCGCATTCGCAGCAGCCACGTACATCGTATACCAGTGACCGATTTTTTGAGCACGATTGCCATGTTTTGACTTCATCTGAGAATGGACAATATCACTTCCACCACTTTACATCACTCTACCGCCACGACGCACCGCGACTACTAAGCAATGTCTGAATCCGGTGACGAGTCAAGGACCGCAGCGGTGGGAAGGAAGCGCAAGCAGGTGAGTGAAGCAGAACTTTTTGGCGCGGCGGCGGCAGCATCAGCAGCAGCAACAACAACAACAACAACAACAACAGGTCGGCGTGGCGTAAAGTCACGCCGCCTGTCAATGGCGTCCAAGGAGTCGGGCGAGGTCTCCTCAAGCGAAGCATCGCGCCGCAGTAGCAATGCCTTCTCCTCCTACGAGGACTTCAAGAAGACTGCCGGCCAAGAGAGACCACAGGTGAGTTTTTCTTTGTCTGGCGCCTTGTGCCGCTCAACCTCTGTCGACGTGTCCAACATTGGACAGAGCAATCCACTGGACGATGGTAGCAGCGAGGAGGACGGCGAGATTGTGGAGAGTAGCGACGCGAGCACGAGCATGAGCGAAAGCTCAGGTGAGCATGGAAGTGAAGAAAGCGACGGCGAGGGCGACTCCGACTCCGAATCCTACTCGGCGCCATCACACGCACGCGCATCTGCTTCGCCTAACGACACCAATCACGCCAACACAGCAACCACCAGCGCCATGCTCAACAATCAATATCCCGATGGCATGATGCGCCTCCACCAAATTTCCGACGAGGACCAAGATGAGCAGTACAAGTACTTCGGACTGAATTACGACGACCAAATCATCTACTGCATGTGCTGTGGCGATCGTGGCCACCAAGCAAGAACTTGTCCAACCCGCCGCTGCTCTCACTGTGGCGTACGCGACCAGCACGCCTCACATGCCTGCCCAACCTACAGGAAGTGCACGCGCTGTCTTCGGCGAGGTCACGATGCATCGAATTGTACTCATCCGCAGCCCTTGATCATCAGAAACGACACATGCGACATCTGTGACGAATCAGGCCACGTGGAGGAGGAATGCGCCAAGCTCTGGCACACTTCACTTAATCCGCCAATGAAGGACATCGACAGGAAGCCTGAGCACGAAATGTTGAAAGTCTGCTACAACTGCGGTGAAAGTAGCTATGATGGTCACTGGGGCGACGACTGTCCAGACCGCTATTATAACGCAAGGACTCAAGGCCCGAATGTGGTGAAGACCTGGAGCAAGGAGGAAGCTGCCAAGTTTATGAAGCCAGGCGATGACACCGACGAGGAGAACGAGAGAAGCGACCATGAAGGAGAAGAGAAGAAGACGGGCGATGATGAGCCAGCTCCAGCAGCATCGAGGAACTGGCAGGTGGGACTCTTTGACGACTAAGCGCATTATCATAACGACGGCGATCGGTCAATGGCATGGCATACGGTGAGCATGGAATGCGCTGTTGGGTTAGAAGCGTGTGAGGGCGGGAGAACTACTGTACTGCTGATACTACAGCGTGCCAGTCCAGATGTTCCATCGGAGCAGCTATTGCGGATACGCTGGTGAGGTCCACGGCACCTGCACCTACCTAGAAAGGAAGCTTTGATCGACTGAATAGCTGCTGAAGAGGCGACCGGATAGCTGCTGAAGAAGCCATAACGAAGATTCAAGGTCCGGAAGGGCGGACGCCATTCCAGACAGAGTTGTCAAAGCGTGCGCCCGATCGGCAATGACGTTGATCCTCCAATGTGCTACCCCACTAGAAGCTCCTCCAAATGTCAGCCATAATTTACTCTGCACTATCAGAACCACCAATGTCTGCAAGGCTTCGTGTAACCTCAAAGCTGCGTAGCCCATCCCGAGGACTCCATTACATCAAATCTCTTCCACTCTCACATAGGCTCTTTTCCATTTCCTGCGCCATCACAAGCAAGACGCCTCCTCAGACAGCATACAGGCATAGTCGTCAATACAGCAGCATGGCTCGTAAGTAAATCCTGCTGAAGGCCCCCAATACAGACCCCAACATCCTCCCAGACACAACCTTCCCCACGTCCATCCCCGCGCCCACCGACGACGGCGCCTGCAACCACCTCACAGGCCTAACCCTCCCCTCCATCCCACTCCCCTCCACAGCCGGCACGCAAACCGACGTCTCCACCCTCCCCGGCCTCACCGTCCTTTTCTGCTACCCTCGCACCGGCGGCCCCAACGAAACCATCACAGAAGAATGGAACCAAATTCCCGGAGCCCGGGGCTGCACGCCTCAAGCCTGTTCCTTCCGTGACGCTTCGCAGGAATTTGAGTCCTTGGGGGTAAGTCGTGTTTTTGGCGCGAGTACGCAGGATACGGGGTATCAGAGGGAGGTCAAGGAGCGGGTGCATTTGCCGTATGAGTTGTTGAGTGATGAGGGAGGGGAGATGATCAAAGCTTTGAAATTGCCCACGTTTGAGTGGCAAGGCACCACATTGATCAAACGCATGTCGTTGGTGATCGAGGATGGAAAGATTGTGAAAGTGTTTTACCCGGTGTTTCCGCCGGATCGTAGCGCTGGACAGGTTTTGGAGTGGTTGAAGGCAAGGGGGAAGTAAGATCGCGAAGGTTGTGACGCTGAAGTAGGTTCGATCGCGCTGATATCCCCGAAGCATATATGCTCAGTATACATCACTGACATACCTCTCCGTCCTCACACTCGCCAACCATTCCTCCGCCTCCTCCTCCCCTTTCCCGTTATTCTCCATCCAAATCTTCTTACACACATCAGCAGTCGACTTGCCCAGTCTGTCAGCGCTACCACACAGGAAAATCTTGCTCCGGTTCCGGAACATTTCCGTCAAAACCTTTCTGTCCTCCCACACCAGGTCTGACACATACTTCGGCGCCCCAGGGCCATCTCTACTAAACGCCGTTCGAATCGTCGCGACACCCTGTTTCTCCCAGGACGTAAGCTCGTCGTAGTATATGAAATCTTTCTCTTCATCCCGGCATCCGAAGTATAGCACCGCAGGCCCCAGCTCCCTAACACCAGCCTCCTTGATCGCAGCCCTCTCTTGTAGGAATGCCCTCATCGGCGCAATCCCTGTTCCGGCCGCGATCATGACAATAGGTACGTCCACCGGCGGGATCCGGAACCCTACATTCGTTGGGCGAACGAAGCATGTAATCCTATCTCCGACTCTGCGGGTGGCGAGATAGGTCGATGCGACGCCGTGGAAGGGACCTTGACCGCTCAGAGCAGGGGAGACGTGGACGTCGATTGTGAGGGCGACGTTCTCGGGATGCACGAGAGAGGAGGAGGAGATGGAGTACTGGCGTGGAGCGAGAGGGGGTAGGTAGTCGATGAATTGGGCGAAGGGAAGAGGGACGCTGGTTGAGGTGAGGATGTCGAGAATGCTGAAGCGTTTGGCAAGAGTTTGGTCATAATTGTCGATGTAATTTCGGATTGCGCTTTTTTGATCGTTGGTGGCGGCGTGGCCGGCGATGGTCTCAAGTTGGCGTTTCGTGACGGGAGTGGCGAGTTCAACGGCATCGGCGAGGAAGGATGCAACGGAAGTCCGGGTGGTTGGGAGATATTTCTTGGAGGAGCCCGTGAAAGCGGCTAGTTCATCTTGGCCGAGACCGAAGTGCGCGAGGACTCTGCGAATGCTCTCCGGAGGGTTGTGAGGTTGGACAACGAGGTAGTCTCCGGCTTGGTAGTCGGCACCTTCGGGGAGTCGAATCTCAAGGTGACGTTTGGCAGGCCCGACCTTTGTCCCTGCCAGCTCTTTGTTGACAACCACAGTGCCGAATCTCATGTCGCTGCCGCCGAGAGTGCGGCTGAGAGGATCCTGCTCGATCTTGACTTGGAGGGCCGGCTTTTGTTGCGCTGTAGCTTTATCCCCCCCAAGAACCGCGAGCAAGTTGTCTTGCCAATCTTCCCACGGTCCTATGAAGTCCTCCTTGACGTTTGAAAAGCCGGCTTCGACGATTTGTTGTGCTCCGTTCTTGGATGCAAGATCATTGACAAGACGTGGGATTCTGTGATAACTCTTCACCCAATCCGAGTTACCCACTCCAAAGACGGCATATTTGACGTGCTTCAAGGTCTGCGTTTCGGTATTGAGCTCTTCAAGCCAGCGAACGAACTTTCTCGCATTGTCAGGTGGCTGACCTTCATATGAACAAGTAATCACCACGATCGGCTGATCTTTGAGGGAATGCTCCGTGGCAGCATCCAGGGTGGCGACAGTAGCTTCGAAACCGTAGTCACTCGACGAGGCTTGCAGATTTTGAGCAAGGGCTTCGCATGTCCCTGAACACCGGAGTTAGCGAAGCTTCGAGATCTGCGTCATGTCGCAACAAACCAGAGTTCCCTCCAAAATACACAGCCAGCGCCTTCTTCTCTCTACCCTCTGCCGGTTTATGAGCAGTGTGATGCGATCTATGATCCTTGTCTCCACTTTTCTGCAGCCCTCCGGGGATTCCCACATACAACCCCTTTCCCTGTCTCCTCCTAACCTTCATCTTAAAGGCTTCAGGCTTGATAGTCAGCGTCGATCTCAACTTCAGTTCATAGCTAGGGTCCGCCAACTCAATCTGGAACCTCTGCAGGACCATCGCAATGCTCATGATCATTTCTTGCTCTGCAAAGCCACGGCCAATACATGCGCGCATTCCGTTGCCGAAAGGTTTCCAAGAATTCGGGGCCAAGTTTTGTGACCCGCCATCGAGCCAGCGCTCGGGTAGGTAGGTATCTGGGTCGGACCATACGTCTGGGTCTCGGTGGAGGAGCTTGTTGAGAGCAGTCACTTGAGTTTTGGCGGGGATAAAGTACTTTCCACCAAGAACTTGGTCCTCGTCTGAGCCGACTGTGAAGGCAGCGATGGGGGAGCTGAGGCGGAGGGTCTCTTTGATGCAGGCATCGATGTAGTCAAGTTTGGGGAGGTGTTCGATGGTCAGGACGCTGTCGCCGACTACCTCGTCAACTTGTTTTTGGGCTTTGAGGAGAGCGGAGGGATGCTTCATGATGTTGAGGTAGGTGAAGGCGAGGGTCGCAGATGTGGTTTCGTGTCCTGAGTAACAGAAAAGTGTTAGCTCTGTTCAAGTTATGTAGCAGAGGCTGAGTAGCCAGGCCGGATTGTGGCAAGACACCGGGTGCTCTCGAATCGAGGACGCTTTCCGCATCCAGCGCTTACCTGCTACGAGAAATGTGGCCATCTGCAAGCGGATGTTCTCATCCGATAAGCCTTCGCCTGTCTCACGATCAACGTTGTTCAGCATGGTATTGAGCAAGTCGTGGTTGTCGGGTTGAGGGTATTTCTTTCTGTCAGCAACGATCTGGTCGCACAGTTGCCACATCTTCTGGACTTTCTCTTGACGCTGTTGTTCTGATTTGCCGTAGAATCGCTGCAGGAGCGGGGTTCTGTTGGCTTTCTTCCCTGATTCAATAAGGACTTCTGCCATCTGCTGAGCAAACGGATGCACATTGTCAGTGTAGAACTCGTTGAAGCGATAGGAGAAGGCACAGAGGCCAATGGTATCGAAAGCCAGTCTCGTTAGATCGTCGCTGCAGTCGATCTCATGCTCGGGTCCGAGCCTGTCCCATCGTAGAACCATTTGGCTGGCGATATCTTGCATGTCGTTAAACATTTTGCGGATGCCGATGGGTCCTGTATGTGTCATTAGATGCTACACCGAACGACTAAATCGACTCACCGAATGCCGGCCTAAGCATTCTATGTGCCTTTCCCCAGTTCGATTCCTTGGGGTAAGCGGTGAATAGCCCATCACCCAGCAGAGCGCGAACCTCGTCGACGACGTGTCCGATTTCTTTGTGGAACCTCTTCTCGTCACATACTTCATTGACGAGTTTCTGATTCGAGACGTAGATGTGAGGACCGTTCAGATTCAACTTCATGATTGGGCCGTACAATGCCGCTAACCGCCATATCTCTTTTGATGGGAAAGCAGGATCGATGTCTGGCAGATTACCAAGGAGTCCGTATAAATGCTCTGGTGGCTGAGGAATCGGCTCAAAGCCGTGCTCATCAATTGAACCCATGATGGAGCGCTTGAAGATTTCTGTGGCCTAGATTGGCTGTAGAGGTTCAGGAAGCGCACAGCTGCTTTCACGATTATATACCTCCATAGCTGATGCAGCGGACATCTTGGGCACCGCGCCGCGCCGTTACCTCCGGTGTTACCGAGCTCTGCTGCCTCCGTTCCACCATGATGCCTGTGCCCAGCTTTGATCATACGTACCTCCCGTAGTGTCGCAGGCGCGATATAGTATCATCGGTGTTCGACTGGCTGAGCTTCTGCCAGCGCTAAGGGCAGTCGAACATGGTCGCCACATGTTGAGCAGCTTGTTCCCGATGGTATCCTGCTTTTTTACGCAGTATGACGAGTTGCAGAGCCGCTCGGAGCCTGCGGACCTAAGCCGACGCTGAACATTGCCAAGGGACCCAAACGCGCCGATACTGGTTTCGTTCCGACTCAGTCGCAGACGCAAGCTTGCGTCAGGTATAGCATGGATGCACAGTGAGCGGCGACATGCCACGAGCAAGCCGCGTATTGTCAAGCCCATTGTTCCTACGTCTTCAAGAGTCAACGTGCAAGCTGCCGTATGAATTCCGTTCGCAGGGCGCTGTTCACTGCGCGAACTTTGGGATATGCGTCAATTCGTGACTATCGCACCTTTGGCCTGCAAATCGCTGGCCACCTGTAGTTCTACAACTCCCACCGATACATCACGATGCAATATATGCGCCTTTATACAGATCGCTCGGAACGCATCAGATTAAGACAAGTGCAGACACCATCCGCTCAGAAGTACTACCTCTTCCTGGAGGACTTTTGGTCAATCGTCGAGAGGCCCAACCCCATAGCTTCGTCCGCGACTGGGTCCGGTCGGTCCGCGGTTTTCGTCGGCGGTGGTGTTTGGCCAGGATTAGGCGTTAACGACGTTTCTGGTATTGAAGGTTGACTGGCCTTCTGTGCAGGCGACTGGGCTCCGCCACGGGAGTCTTCCAACTCGACTTCGGACTCCGGCTCACTTTCGTCCTCCTCATCGTCATAGTCATCGTCGTCATCGCCTTCGAGCTCTTCATCGTCGAGCATCGACTGTGTCGTCTCTTCATCGTCAAGCGTTTCCGCGATCGACTGGTCGAGACTGATCCGCGGATCGGAGAGATAGCTATCAGCCATGTGTCCCGCATCGTCCTCACTAAGCACACTGCCAGCAGTGGTAGTGGTGCCGACTCTCGCCAGCGCATTGACAAGCGGCACGTCTCCTTCGTCCTCACTGTCCGTGAAGTCGATGATATCGAGCGGCTTATCTCGCCAGTAGTTGAAGTCTGTAAACTCCTCTCCGCCCCCCTTGACCAAGAGTCCTACAGGCGGAAAGTAGTGGTCAACGATCTCACGCATAGTACTGTAAGCCGTCTTGTAGTTGTTCAGGCTGAGAAGATCGAGTGAGATTTCAGAGTTGCTGTTGATTGTGAAGATCCTCGTGCTAGGTATGTTAACTGATCGGTAACTGAGTGCATCCGTGAGACGATTTCCGAAGCCTGCGTAAAACGGGCTGCCAGCCTTGCCCTTGCCTGTGCCAAGGCCGTTCTGCAGATCTGGGTTAGGCTTGAGACCTGCCTCGACCGACTCGTGGGTGTTGTTAGAACCGCCATGCCCAGCGAACAGCGCCATGACGTCTCGCAAGCAGGCCATCTTAAAGATTTCGGGTTTCCTGAGGTAGACCTCACGTCGAAGCGCGGCTATTGTCCGATCTGGGCTGAGAATGACCGGGCCGGGCGGCAGTTTGTAGCCTTCCTGTACAACACCTTTCAAATACGCTCGTGTCGTATCAGCTTGCCCGACACTTCGACTGGTCAAGTAGAGGAAGTTGTACCCGTTGGCTGCAATCTCGGTGTAAAGCTTAGCAACACCTTGATGCGTCCAATCTCTTCCGAGTGTATTGAGCACATGTCCCAGCACATCCGACTTGGTAATCGTGCCATCAATGTCGCTGATGACAATGGGCACGTCATGCTTCCAGTACCACAGAGTGGCAGCACAGGTGGCTCTGTTCACGGTGAAAGCCATGTTGTTCGCACCCGACCTGAGATTCATCGATTTGAGCTGATCGGAAGTCAACCGCAACGTCTTGGCATAGTTCTTGTTAGGGTCTCCAGCTACAGGCGAGCTTGGTTGTGAAGGCATGCCCAAAGCGCTGTCGGAGTCTCTCCTAGTGTGGGTTCCAGCGTAGTCTGACTTTGCGTCACTGCGCGCATCGTCGCTGTGATATCCGGGGTCGGAGATGGCATCTGTGGAAGCATAAGCCGCCGGGTTGAAGCCGCCAAGACCAGTCGCCGCTGCAGCTCTTTTGTCGGCAGCCTCTTTAGCTTCCTCACTGCCGTAGATCCAGATGTTGCCCTTCTCGTCAGCTCCGATGAGCGCTCCAATATCGTACGGGCCATCCACTTCTTCCGACAACAGCTGCCGCGCGATGCCTTCTGCCTGCAAAGCTTCCATATTACCGCCCTTGAAGCCTGCCATATCAAGCATCAAGTCGCCCGACTCGGTCACCTGGTTGCTGATATTTGATGTCCAGAGCTTCTTCGACAAGCTCACAGCACGTTGCTTCGCCTCTTGCTGGTCCACGGATAGATCGCTGTCCGATCGCGTGAGATCGTTTCGTGGTGGCGACGCATCGCTTTCGGAGACGGCAGATGGCAAGAGCTCGCTTTGGTCCATCGAGGTTTTCGTTGCAGCTTTCGCAGCTATGATAGCAGTATCGGACTCAAATCGATCGAGCTTGGGTAGGTGAGGGTTATCGATGCCGGAGAAGCTGCCTGAAGCCTGTCGCTTGACAGGTTCGGTTGGCGAGCTTGAGAGGGGTGTGAGCTGGCCCATATCGCTCTGCGCTCTACGCGAAAATGACGGCATAGGCATGCCCTCGGTGGTGCTTCTACCGTGTCCTCTCGATGGCTGTCGTAGGCCATCGTGGGGCGGTGTTTCGCCTCGATCGTTGAGGGAGAATGGATCCGGTTCTTGGAGTGTAGGTGTTGAGGGTCGACTGGGCTTGAGCTCGGGGCTCGCGGCTGGCGAGACAACCGGACTCGTCTGGTACTCTGTGGGCACGCTCTCCATTGTCTCAAAGACGAAGAAGGCCTCTCCGCCCTCCCCAAGCTTCATGGGGTAGTCTTGCTTGTCGCCATTGACCTTGAACTCGACCTTCTTCTCGTAGGGTCGCAGCAGGCTGAATTTACCGAAGCGGATGTGGAAGGGAGAGCAAGCCAGCGACCCATCTTCCTGCTCGACGACTATCACGTCGATGGCGCCGGAGAGGGTTGCTGGGTTGATGCTGTTCCAGCCTTTGGACACGGAGCCTGTGATGGAGCGCACGTACTGCATGGCAGCAGTTGACGGGGACGCTCCGATCCAGAGAGAATGTGTGTGCTTCTATCTCGGGAGTGAGTGGTGTTGTGTCGTACGACTGCGGAGGCTGATCCTGGGTGCTGGTCTTCCTCCTCGGATACGGATGCAGGTGCGGACGCGGATGCGGATGCCGGTGCGGAGTGAAGATTGTCGCAACCACGAAACGAGCGACAAAAGGTAGATGCAACAAGGCGAGCAGAAGACGACGACCGGCCTGCCGAGTGTGAAGGACGGAGAGTCCGGAGCGGACTCGTGGAGTTGCTCGAGCGTCGCCCCGACCGGCAAGGATGCGATCACGATGGTCAGCAAGCGTGACCTTCAAATGGACGTCATGCCGTCGACAAGGCCAAAGCAAGATGGACATCGGTAACAATCATGCCGACAGGTGGTGCTCACGTCTCCTACAGCCGACAAGTTCGGGTCTAATTGAACAAGAAGTGAATGAAGGGGAAGCAGAAGCAGATATGATGCTATAGTACATGCTACTAAAAGTGGGTGAGATGTAACAAGCAGGCATTGCTGCATGCTGGACTGGATAATGAGGGCCTCGCTCGGGTTCTCCCATGCGAAAACGATCGAAAGCCGCCCACGTTGCACGCGCTCTGCCGGCTGCCGACTGTCGCAGACACTAAGCTCGCAAGCTCGCCTTACCGTACAGTGCAGCCTCTGACTTGGCACACCAATGGGGGGGGGGGTGGAGAAACAACCGGCCGCTGCACTTCGACGACGTCCACCGTCCCCAACTCACTGTTGTTTGTGTGGGTATATTCTTTTGTTTAGTCCCTTTCGATGCGCCGGCACAACGTTGACTATGGCGGGACACGATGCAGCCGCTGCCAATATGAACCAGCAGCAGCAGCAGCGCCGCAATCCGATCCTCGCCTTTGCGCAGTCGGCGACAGGCTCTGACAGCAAACTCGCACTGCCAGATGCCGTATGGCTGTCGCGTGCGGCCAACATGCTGCAGACTGTCGCGCTTCCCTTTGCCTTCTATTTCAAGCCGGTAGTCGTCTTCATCGCCATGTCATGGTATGCGACCCAGTCCACTTGATGCTACTACCTACGCACACTGCAACTGCTCACCCTCATGTTTTAGGCTCTGCTACCGTGCTTACCAGGTCATGAATAAGCCTCTCGAAGAGCTCGCTGGTCTCCTCGGCTTTGATATCCCGTGCGAACCGACCATCGATCTGGCGACCATCAAATCAGACGGAGCCATCGTCCATTGGTCGTTGCCAGAGAAGACGAGACATAAGACTTCTTTTAAATTTGAAGTCCACCTGAACGGCGCTGTCATTGATACCTTTGCTATACACGAGACTGCTGCTACCATCTATGGCCTGCAGCCAGGCTGTTTCTATGTGGTCAGGGTCTCGTTAGTGAACAATGTGGAATTCAGCTCGCGCAGTGATCCCATTCGCTTCAGAACGAAGGCCGCTTCGTCAAACGACTTCTTCGTACCACCTCTGGATGGGAACGATACCGACGCGGACGAGCCGCATGTGCCAGTACCCAGAGCCAGGCCGTATAAAGGGCTGAAGGATATCACTCCAGCCAATGCCGATACCACACCCATGGCTCGGGAGGGAAGCAGTGGCCTTGGACCGAAGCGTAGTCTGACGGGAGGCCGTCGACATTCTCCTGCAGCCATCAACCTTGACAAGCACGATCCACCCGCCGACGAGAACGAGCCTCCCGAAGGTGCCGAGACCATACATCATCTGACCGAGAAGCTGGATCAGATCAGGCGTGAAACGGAGGAGGCCGATAGGCAGGCTAGAGAAGAGGAAGAGGAAGAGATGCGCTTGAGGGAAGAGTTGAACAAGCAACGGGACGAACTGAAGGCGGAAGTTACAGAGAATGACAAGAACAGCCGCAACCTCAAAAAAGAAGTGAACACACTCGACCGTCACAACACAGCCGCACAAGCAGAGCGCAGAAAACAGGCTGGCATCCTGGAGCAAAAGAAGCAGGAGCGACAGAAGCTGAAAGATGACATGGTTCGGTGGGAGCAGGAAGCGGAGGTGATGCGTCGAGAAGTGGACAACATCAGGCAGAAGAAGGAGGACTATACCAGAGATGCGCAGAAGGAAAAGGGAGACTTACACGTCAAGCTGGCCGATGAGGCCGCTGCTGTCAAGGCCCTGGATGAGGAAGTCAGAGAGAAGGGCACCGAGTTTAAGAAGCTGGACCGTCTTATGAAGAACAATTCTCCCTCAGAGTCGTCCGAGTTTGAGCCAAATTTCGTGCAACAGCATCAACAGGACGCCGAGGAAACAAGATTATATGAATTGCAGCGCAGCCAGATGCAAAGTCACTATACTGCGGCTTTCCAGAAGGTGGAGCAGGCCAAGCGCTTTTACGCTGAGCAGCGAGCGTATCTTGATCAGCTGCGTGCGCGTAGAGCTCAGGAAGAAGCCGCCCAGTACGTGTCTCCTCCGACCACCCAGGAGCGTCTACCGCACAGAGGTGACAGTCAGCGGTCGCGCAGAGCACAAAGTGGGCACAGTTCCTCGGACAGTCCTCGCCTTGCTAACTTTCCCATCACATCTGCGCCCTTCTCGTCGGGTATGACTAGCACTATGTCACCCTTTAGTTCAGCGCCATTTCTGAACTTTACCAATGGCATGACTGTAGCTGGACCGACCGATGAGTTGCAGATGTCTGACGAAGAAAGAGAGAGAATCACGGGTGGCGCGCCGATGAGTCCTGGAGCTGGAGTGGAGTTCCTTCCTGCGGATCTGTTTGGCGAGGGAGATAACAAGCTGTCGTCAACCTTCATACAGCCGTTGCCTGGACTTGGAGCTCTACCTGGGTTAGGAGGAATGCCGAGCTCGACTCACCAAGTGCTTGCTGATCCAGGACCTGCCTCGCCCGCCAGTGGTGGCAGTAGTAGGTCGCCGAGCGTGTTTGCCAGCCCACAGGCAAGCCAGCAGAACTTGCACCTAGGCTCGCCAGAGAACATCCTGGAGTCGGACGGACGATCCATACGATCTACGCGTTCGAATCGGGCGACTAGCGGCAGTGGGGCGGGCAGTAGGTTCAGTGCCATGTTCGGGATTAAGCAACGAGCAAAGACGAATCCCGCAGACGAGCCACCTGCACTGGGCAAAGCCCAAAGTCATTCTATGCCGCGAACCGACCAGGGCATTCCGGGCATTGACTCCAACACCAGAAAGAGAAACAGCAGCATTTCCGGCAGTGCTTTCGCTTTAGGCAGTGACGGCGAGTTTGACCCCCCTGCTGCGCCTCCACCTACAACGTCTATGAGGAGTCGGGCCTTCAACCTCTTTTCACGCCAAGACAAGAGCGACGGCTGGCCAAGCAGCTTTCCTCGCAGACCATCGTCTCCGCGTCCTGGATCTACCCACTCGAATGAGCTACCCAGGCCGTCTTTCGACAGCAACCGCTGGGGCGTAGGCGTCGATGGGTGGCCCTCCAATGATGCTGCAGGCGGCGCCAGGAGTAGCCCCCTAGCGTTTGGATCGAGTACAGGGTGGAATGCGCCATCATCGCAGCAGTCTCGTCTGTTCGGGTCACGTCACCCTTCTCGTCGGCCCTCTGCTCAGTACGGTGCCAGTGGGCCTCCCGAGGACATACTTGAAGATGAAGATTCCGACGAATACGACTCAGACCGCGGTCAACAGCTGGGTGCGATCGGTACGAGACCACCTCCCGGGTCGAAGAAGGCAGACAAGGCACCCACCACGGATGCGAACCCCAAGCTGAATCCCAACGCCAAGAGCTTCACTGGATGGTTCGGCAGTAAGAAGGGCAGATCGAAAGAGACAGCTTCGGGCAGCGGAACTCCAAATCTCGACAAAGGTGACTGGGACGAATCGCCACCGAACGGCCGCAAGTCCAAGGACACTCGTGATACACGCTCAATTACCACGGCGGAATCATCCCTCGCCGAGTCGTCGCGCAACTCCACCGAACTGGCACGAACACCTTCCTACACCACCTCTGACGTAGCTCCCTCTCCACTTCTAGGAGGCAGCTCGGCGGGCAAAGAGTCCTTCATGCAAAAGCTTAGCCGCAAGTCGAGCAGTAGTAAGTTCGCACTGCCTACCTTCAAGCGCGAGAAGAGCAAGATGGACGGCAGCCTCAGCTCTGCCACTTCAGCACCCACAGAAGAGGAGGATGCCGACCTGAGCGCAAGTGTCAGCAGTCTGCAGCAGCCAAGGGAGAGCAAGGAAGTCAGCAGGGGAAGTGGACGGAACTGGAGTAGCGTTTTGAAGATTGGAAGTGTCAAGAAGAAGGGCAACGAGACTCCAAGTCTGAGTGGGATGAGCATGACCACCAGTGGCACCGAGGATAACGAAGAAGAGTAGATGTAAGCATCTGCAGGTGGTGGATTGTATAGCGTGAAGTATATGCATAGCGTCCATCTCTTGGATGGCCAATACCACCATTCTTTTCCCTGAGTCGCTGATTCGTGCGGAGAGCTAGTCGTTGACTGAGACATACAGGAACACCATCGTACATGCAGACAAACGGCCGTCTTCGCCACAACGCCCTCACAGCAGCTAATGTCAAGGAAACAC
Organism: Dothistroma septosporum; assembly: GCA_002236755.2. NCBI lineage: Eukaryota > Fungi > Ascomycota > Dothideomycetes > Mycosphaerellales > Mycosphaerellaceae > Dothistroma > Dothistroma septosporum. The sequence continues at coordinate 458,769 of NBZP02000011.1, forward strand.
CTTGCACATCGTATCCTTTCGAGCAATACCCTACCGCCACTATCGGGGCCAACTCGCCCACAATACATGATCTCTCTGCGCCTCAAACCAGCACGAGAAAGTCTCGACTGAAACATCGAAACACAGCCGCATTCTCTACTCCTTACCAATTGGACGATACTAGACCTTTTAAGACAGCCACCTTACCGAAACACTCGAAAGGTGCGAAACCTCCTCACCCGTCTCACACGGCACACGCACACGCACATGCACTCTCCCCATCATCATCTATTCTCAAGTCGCGCCCATCTCTCGTCCTCGATTCGCCAGCGTCTCTCCCGACGGGCAGACAGCGGGTCGGCGCGGGAAGCTGAAACCAGCCCCGAAAACGGCTCTAGCGCCATGCATTCGAGCTTCGAGCTTTTGGGGCCACGGCACACCACACCACACCACACCACACCACCTACATGTACCTTTGCTGCACGAGGACGAGGGCAGATCTGAAACATTTACAAATCAGTCGTCGCGACACGCTTTCGGCAGCGGAGGGAATATCGGGAGCCTGTTGACTGTAGAGATCTGCATGAGATGTAGGAAAGTGTCTGTATTCTTGGAGCAAGTCGTGTGCGTCCATGGCTGCTGGCTGCTGCAGGGAGGCTTTCTGCCGTGGCCTGTCGTGTAACGTGGGGGAATGTCGAGAGCTTTGGGGCATGTCTGCTGATGCTGTCTGTTCAGTGGAATGGTTGGATAGGCTTGTATGCAGACGTCTGAAGATCTTTGCACGACTTGACTTGTCAATGCTGCTGTAAGGCACCGACTACGACCACGACCACGACCACGGGCGTTGGTACAAGCTAATGCTAAGTAAGTGGCGACTTGCTCATATTTGACGGTTCTGCCTTTGCGTTGTTTACTTTCTGTGCCTTGCGTGGTATAATTTCTTTCCTCCGACTTCATCTCGGTTGTGTTGCTCGAGAGGATTGAAGAGGAGGAGGGTTCATTCTTTCGTGTTCATCGCGGTTCATCTTCAATGGTCCAGCGCTTCGGCTCACCTCCAATCCTCTGCTGGACTACGAAAGACGACACGACTACCACCACAGTCGAGAGCATGCAGTCCCCACTCCCAGACTCCAGCGCTCTCGAAGCAGGCATCCTCGAAGACGACAGGCCCTCCCAAACATCTCGCCTCTCACGCGTGCAAGACAATGTCCGGAACCTCCTGCGAACATCTGTCTTCGGCTCTGTCAAGATTTCGCCAACAACACCATCACATCCGCCAGCATTGCGGACGAATAGCGTCCATATCGCCTCGCTCTGCTCCCCAGCGCAGCCGGAAGTACTTCCTAGCCCATCATCAGCAGCCACGCCGCCAGCGCGGTACCCACAAGCACCAAGAGGAGAGCGTTTGTCATTACTTCCGCCGACTGAATTTAGAGAGCAGGTCCAGAGGATGGCACATCAGTCCGAAATGTTCAACAGTCGGGCTGTGGCGGCGCTGAATCATCCTGATTTGAGCGATCCTTCCATTACAGACCTGTCGCAGCAGAAGGAGCAAACGCGCCAGCGCAATGCGTGGACAAGGCCAAAGAAACGGACTCGCAGGAGCAAAGCAGCGAAGAGAGCGGCTGGTTCGCGACGTGTGTTGTGCTTGTTAGCATCGCTGCTGCTGGCTGCGTTGGTGGCCACTTGTGAGTCTATGCTTCTGTCAATCGGTCTCAGCATCAAGCTAATCCGCGTACCCAGACGTCTCCATCGCCACAACGGAGTCCGGCCTGACGACGACTTTTCACATTCTGTTCGTCCTCGGGATCTGTCTTGCCACGATTGTCTTCGCACATTCAGTGATCCGATTACTCTTCGTCGACAGGAGATCTCGACATGGACCTCTCTTCGTAAACGTGTCTCCGGATCGTCAACACAGATATCGCCATCGTAGAGGACACTCCCGGAGCCAGCCTCAGCTGCGGCAGATGCCTTCGCTGTCCGCAGACGGCCACACGTACGTCCCAGAGAGGCCCATACCAGTTTCCCTCTCCTCAGACGACGTTCGTCTCGACCCAAACGTGGCGCAGCCGACCGCGGTTCCACCTCAAGACTGGGACAAAGAAGTTCTAACCGTGCCGAACCCACCTCCAGCATATGGTCGATGGCGTGGAAGTGTACGAGCAGATCCAGAGTTGCTGCATTGGCAAGCTGTTTCTTCTCCCATCAGTCCAGTAACACCAGCATTGCCATCACCAAGATATGAGGAGGCCGCTCGAGATGTCTCGCCACCGAGCTACATGACCAGGGAGAGTCCGGCGCGCTTGAGAGAGATGCGAGATGCGCGAGCTGGTATTGCGTGCGCGCAGGTAGTAGAGCCGGAGATGGTGGAGGCGAGGGGCGCGGGCGCTGGTGCCGGTGCTGGCCCTGGTGTAGGGATGGCCATGTAGATCGTGTGCCCCGTACACCCAGCCCAGTCTTCCAAGAAGCTCGGCAAGAGCTCCATACCATCCGATCATCCAGTATCCGTCGCTGTCCCTTTTCGGTTGTTCCTCATTTCTTCTCCTCTATATGCCTCCCCTTAATGTCCCTCCCCTCCGTACTCGGCACGCCCGTCTTATCCTTCGCCCACCAATCCTTCCAGAACTTCTCGTCCTCAACACGCTTCAGCTCCTTCTTCTCCCTCTCCTCCCGTCGCTGATCCATCGTTGCAAACCATTCTGCTCTCGCGGCATCCTGCTCTGCTTGCGTGGCGTAGAGGTTCATGCAGGCGTTCATCGCCTTTTGTTCAGAGCGGCACATGAAAGTTGCGGTGAAGGTTCGTTGGGTGCAGCACGCTGCGAAGTCTAAACATCAAGTCAGTATATGGTGGAAGTGGCAGTGGAGGGTTTCAATTTACCTCTCACTTCATCAGCGCACTTTTGGCGGACTCGTTTGTAGTACAGTTCGCGGACTTGAGACTCTTGCGAGGCGGAGAGAGGTAGCGGATTTCGTGAGGGATTCGGCGCAGTGCCCTTGGGTGTTCTTATCTCTGGAGTGGCCATTGCTGTTGCCATGACATCTCAAGGCCAGTAGTGTATGCAATGGCTTATCGATGTGGTGATGTCGACGATGAGATGCTTCCAGATGCACGTCAAGAACGGCGGCGACCTTGAGCGCGGCGGGCAGCTCCGATGCCCGACGACTTCACTTCTGCTTTCACGCGTATATATACCTCCTCTTACTGCCCAGACCACGACATGTAAAACTTCCAACGAACTCCATGAGCGAGCCAAAGACTGTTCTTCCCGATATACGATCAAGAGTAGCCACCATATCGTCCCATCTACAACCAAATCCAATCATGTCTCAACAACGACCCTTCATCACCTGCCACGTCCTCGACACTGTAGCCGGCAAACCAGGCGCCGGCATCAACGTGAAGCTCAAGCTGATCTCACCCTCACACGCGACTACTGCACACTGGACGGCGAAGACAAATAATGACGGCCGAGTACCCACGTGGACATCCTCAACAGACATTAATGAGGTGGTCGAGAAGGTGAAGGCTAAGCTGAAGGACGACGATCAGATGGTATGGAGCTTGACATTCGATACGGAGGCGTACTTTGGCAAAGGGCAGACTTTCTGGCCGGAGGTGGAGCTGAGGTTTGCGGCGAAGAAGGATGAGGAGCACTATCATGTGCCGCTTCTGCTGGGGCCGTGGAGTTTCACAACGTATAGAGGATCGTGAGAGGGAGGTGAAGAAACGAAGGAAAGAGAACGAAATTCATACCACTGGCGATCTGGACCACTTCTCATGGCCATGCCGGCTCGATCCATCAAGATCGCAAGCTGTCAACTGTTGCAAGCTCACCACCAAGACCATCGCAATGCGAAACGAAATAGCACCCAAGATGACTTCCAATGCCCAGCCCGACTTCTTGATGCGACAACAAAGATCTAAGGCGCAAAAAGCCTGCGCAAACGTGCCCAGGGGAAAACCTCTCGATTTTCTTGCAAGCAGTGCCTACAGCTCTGCCACGATGAACGCCACATTACGACCGACATGATGTCGCCGATGCAAACAATGACCTGCCAAGAACCTGCGCCACAGAGGACGACAAGCTATGTCCCGAAGGACGAGGGGTCAATTGAATGCTGTCAATATATAGCTCGAATGGCGCAAGACGCAGTTGCGATCATGTACTATCATCACAGACCCTGCATTCAAACCCTAGTCTGACATCCGCCACGAAGTCGTTACGTATCGTCGAGGGTCCCTAAGGACGAAAGGCGTGACATACCGCGCGCCAGACTGGGCTTTCGTAGTGTGAATCTTGACGACCTTCAATAGAGCAAACCCCAAGATACAGTGTGCGCACACTGTACCTCTGGGAAGAACCCCTGGGTCCTCGGGGAGCAGGTGTGGCACGTGCGCTGTGCTTTAATGGCTGCGATCAGCTGCAGAAGTTTCCGCCAAAGATTGGCCAAATTGTCAAGTGAGAGGTTGCCAATGTGTGTCCAGACACCCGAACCACTTGCGCCATCGCGGGCGAGAAGTCCTGCATTGTCCCGAACGAGGATAGGTAGAGGTTCGAACTTGTATGTGTAGGCAAACCTTTGCTCGCTGGACCTTCGCCGGTGGTCGTGAGGATGTTCGAAGCCTCGTTCCAGCAGATGTTCTTGGCACGGTCGTGGTTATGAACTTGCACTCGGACGCCGCAGCACCTTTGCATTCTTGAGAACAGGCTATCGGGATAGGCACGCATTATCCATATCCGCTCTCACAGTCATGCTATCCTGGAAGCTCCCAAACAACGAGGCTGTACAGCACCCGAGTCGACTTATCAAAGTCACGAAAACTTCCATTCATCTCCTACTTCACATCCTGTACGTACTGTAAAAGACAAATGCTCGACTGAAAGGAACGCTCCCGGAGTGCGGACAGGAGTCGCCTACCCCAACGACGCCTTACGCACCAGCTTCATCCCACCACTACCAAACCGCTACCACGATTCGACCCGACTCAACCCTTCCACCTCCAGTATCCCCAATTCTCAGGGATCAAAACCTAGACAGCAGCTGCAGCTACTGTCTAGGGAAAACCCCTGGTTCCTTGGGGTTTTATTCAGTTTCGGTTGCAATCGGTTACAAGTTTCATTTGGGTGCACACTCAGTGAAGAGGTGCATGGTTGAAGTTTGCATTTGCTGTGCTTGCGCCACAGTGCCCCGAAGGGCGTAAGCTCATTTGTGGAGAACAATATTAAAGGCCAAGTGAACGCGGCCCAGGTTTTGCCGTTGGCATGTGAATTCTGTGGGTACATCGGAAAGAGGCAGGTCGTGGGAACATGCCACATCGGCACTTGGTCGATTGCGGCGGCGATCGTTTCCTATTGACAGGAAGTCAAATGATAGGAAATCAATCGACAGGAAGTCAACCAACAGGAAGTCAATCGAAAGGAAGTCAATCGGCAGGAAGTCAGTCGGCGTCGGCAGGAAGTCAAGAACGAACTACTTGTTGCGGACGATGTTCAACACATGCACACGACCTTTCGTTCGAGCTATGCAAAAGCTTCCTATACCCATTGTCCATACGATCTCCGGGTTTTTGGCGCTAAACAGACAGACTCTCGTGCGGCAAAAAGTTTGACACAGGTGCACCTGTGTCAAGCAAAACCCCTTGGTCCTTGGGATTTTATTGTGTTCATAACCATATCACGTCTGATGATGGCCCATGTTCTCAACTACCAGCATTGGAAGACGCTGGCACGGTTGTGTTTCCAGTCCAAGATCTTGACGAAACTCGAACTGGTGTCTGTTCCGAGGCTAGTAGGCCCTCGGAAACGTTCTGTGGTTTTGAGGTCATCTAGATTGACGCTCAACATTTCCTTTGGTTCGAGGTCACAAAGACACTCGAGTCTGTTGTCGTGGCCTTGCACCACGTCTCCCCGAAGGGTGAGGGGACAATCTCAAGAAGCATTCATTAGGGTAAAAATGTGACGCCCAAGGAGGTTTCGATTGAGCCGCTTATGCTATGATTGCTGGCATGGCTCTATCGCCTGACCAGAAAGACTCCGCATTGTCATTGGAGACGGTCGTCTTGCCGCTGCTTCCACGCAAAGTATGCAGTGAGCTTCCCGACCGGCGCAGGTCGAGTTGGAAAAAGCGATGAGTTCCTCTTCATGAACATATCGAGCTCCGTCTTCATCAGCTCAGCAGCCGCCCGCTTGGCCATGACATTCTTTGTGCCATCCTCACCAAGCTCGAGATCCAGCGTCAGCTCGACCTCGCCCACCATATGATGGAACGCCGACTCTTCCTCTGGCCCGCGTACCACAGTGCCACCTGCTGTTGAGCTGTCTATCACAACCATCATCCTCTGCTCTCGGTCCGCAAGCGCGCGCTCGACGTGCTCCCGTACTGTCCACGCTTTACGGAGAGTGTTGATGTCCACCACCTTGTGCAGACTCGCCAAGTCGGATACATGCTGCTTGACCAGATTCATCACTGCCTCCTCCCCGACAACCTCCTCGAACTGTGAGCTCTGGCAGTCTCCGCCCACTCTTATCTTCGCCTCCCACTCCAAAGATCGCTTGACGGGGACTTGGAACGGGAAGTCACGGCTCAGCAGTGTGCGCTCGATTCGTCGCCGCACCCAGATACCCCTCGAACACAGCGTATCATCGTCATCGAAGTACTGATCATTGATGAGCTTGTCCGGCTGACGAGTAAACTTGAGAAGACTGGTCGCTGCGGCGAGAGAGGTGTTCAGGTGCTCATTCCTGGGATACCTGCCATCAAGTCGCGACCTCAGCAGCGCAGTGACGTTGAATTTGCTCTCGACCTCGAGCTCAGTGCTTCTGGGCACTGGCACAGAGATGTGCGAGAGGAGTCTGCGTTGTGTAGTACGGCATCCTGTGATGCTGGAGAAAGATCCTGGCGATGCGATGCGATAAATCCTGAATAAGAACATGTCTGCGAAGAGGATGCGACGCGATGATCGCGGCTGCTGATGTGTATACCGTAAAGATCGTACGTGAAGAGCATCGGCTTGCCGAAATGAAAATCTCGACGCTCGGCACATGTGGCAAACATTTTACATTCACCAGCTCAAAAGTGGAGACCTGTGCGCGCATTCACTAAGTCCTGGTCCGCTGTAATAGATAACGACAACCACAATATACACCTGCTGGACTTGTACTATCTTGTTGATCGGCAGAAACATACGATCACACTCAATTCAAGCTGCTACCATGACATCGTCAAATTGAAAGAAGTTATATACCACTTGCGAACCTCGGAGATTCCTGTCTCTGAGACCTGAACTGCAGAGCCTTTTCGAATCCTTATAGCCTCGACCAGAACGATCTATCCCTGCCATGAAGGGTCGGCTCTGTGCCGTATTAGAAACCACGCTCGCCAGGAAGTGACTTGATGTCGTCGTGGATGTTGGCACCCAGGCCCGTGGACGTCGGCTCTAACACCTCAAAGCGCACCTGCTTTGTTGCCGGACTTTCGACAATCTCTTTTGTCGTTTAGATAAGGTCGACGTTGCGGCCAGATTTCGGACTTGAGAAGCTGCCGGTCGTGAGCGTGTCAGAAATCTGCGTCGAAGTTGAGCCGCCAGGAGACAAATTTGGATTTGCTTGCGAAATTGTCTCACGGATCAGTGGGAGGCTTGTTGTGACCTCTATACTATCCGAAGCAGTGATTGACACAGGGACTGAATTGGTCGTCGGGGGGTACATGTGGTTGGAGTCAATGGAGAGCTGGGAGAAAGTACGAGCAGCTGAGCTGAACCTGCCACTGAAGACAAGACATTGTGGTAATACAGATTCGAGTCCGCTGTGGCGACTTCGACGATAGAGCACAGCGCAAAGCTAACCTATTTACCATCACCACTGCAAGCTCTCTGGCAAATCGCCCCCGCAGCCATCTTCACGGGCATCCTCCAGGTCCTTACTCCATTCGTACACTGCTCTCCGCTTGTGATAAGCCTCCTGGTCCCATTCAACTTGTGCCAGCGCGGCCTGCACTCCTACCTCCAAGATCGACGCAGAAGCCTTTTCGATGCCATTGCCCTTATCCAGGAACCGAAGATACTCATCAACGATGAGATAGCTCGACGCCATTAGATCGTTGGACTCCGGTACAAAACAGGACAAGTGCTTGTGCTGATCACAAAAAGCCGTAAACTGTTCATCAGTAATGAGGACCTTATTTGCGTTGCGCTTGCGTTGATCAAGCTGAGTCTCTGCCTCGTTTGCGTCGTTCTCGCCCCCTACTGGCAGCACCTGGAAGACCTTCCACCGGAAGGGATCAAGCTGCTCGATGACTCCAGACATGTCTTCCTCCCAGTTGTGAGACAAAACAACCGTGTTAAGCTTGCACTTGATTCCGAGCTCTCGACACCACTGACGAATACGAAACAGCATCTTCACGTTCTCGCCAGTACCTCGACCAATCTTGATGTTGGTCTCCTCGTTCATGCTGTCACAGCTCACGCCGAGAACATCGACGTACTTCGCATTCTCCTTGAGCCATCCTTCGGTGATTTTGGTGCCGTTAGAGATGATCGAAATCGACTCCAGCGTCAAGTCGTCCTTACAGTAGCGGCAGAGCATGGCGAGCTTCGCTGGGTACAGGAAAGGCTCGCCGCCAGCGAAGTTGATCTTCTTCATGCCTGATTTCTTGAGGAGTGCGAGGCCTTTCTTCATGTCTTCGTCGCTGGCGATGTGGCTGGTCTTCTCGGTGTGGAAGCAGAAGACACAGGTCTTGTTGCATTTTCGGGTGAAGTGGAAGTTAACGGAGAGTGGTGTGATGTGTCTGCTGAGTTTGTGTGATCTTAGGAGGAAGAGGCTCGTAGCACAAAAGGCTATTGCTCCGACAACCTTGCCAGGTCCTGCTGCTTGGAGTAGATTGATCAAGACCATGTTGGGGGAAGATGTCTACAATGCTGATATCGATACTACATTGCCAGAGACGTGAGGTCTTATGAGTGTCGTTACTTGCCTCGCTGCCTGAAAGCCTGCAGCTTGTACAAAGAGTCCTCCGGCAGCCTGGTTTGTTCAACGTTTGTGGTGACACAGAAAGCGACTACCTTCTTCCACTCCTAGGAGATGTGTCTCGGTCCGTCGAGCAATCGCCATTGAAGCCAGTACCATGCAGAAAAGCTTGAGATTCATGGCCTAGAAGTAAGTAGATGTCGACAACTCCTTTTGGTGCCATCAATTCCAGCAAACACAAGGCTGACAATACGATGTCTATGGCCAACCCTTTGGAACCCGAGCAACACGTCTCCGTCAACCTTGCCCCAGCTTTGATGAACATTCAATGTCGCTACCACCCAATGAAATCACCTTCGTGATCGGCGCCCCAGGCTCTGGCAAAGGCACGCTCTGCAAAGAGCTCTCTCAACATCATGACTACTACCACCTCTCAGTCGGCGACTACCTTCGTTCTTTAGTAGCTGGTGAAGAATCGCAGCTGAACGGCCTCACTCGTAGCCGCCTGCAGAAGTACCTCAAGAGTCGGGAGCTGTTACCACCAGAAGAAATCGTCGCCATGCTCCAGCGAAAGATTCAGCACGACTGCTCTCAAGGACAGAAGAAGGTCTTAATCGACGGCTTTCCACGAGACCTCAACTCCGCGAAGTTATGGGATGAGACAGTCAGAGTTCCAGATGAAGTGCTGTACTTTGACTGTCACAAAGAGGAAGCGATGAAGCGATTCCTGTTCAGGTCCAGAGATCCTGGCGACGGTGATGCGGTGTTTGAGAAGCGGTATGGTGAGTTTGAGAGGAACAACAGAGAGATTATAACGCATTATGGCGATATTGTGAAGACGGTCGATACGAGTGGAGGAACGGAGGTGTCGAGAAAGAATTTGTTGGCGGTGCTGGATCTTCAGTAGCCAGCAGTGGGTAAGATAGGCTTGAATGGAAGCACTTCATCAGTCATGCTCTCGGGACACATGGTGATTAAGAAAGTGGCAGAGACCAGATAAAGAAATGCCGTCGATTCCATGATGCTGTGTTGTCACTGGGCAGTATCATGCTTGATTCCGCCCTGAGATCGCTCATTCCCACAAGTCCTCCTTGATGCACTAGTCGCAAGCATGCACCTGAAACTGTTCCTTTATCCTCTTCTGCTTCGCCTTCATCACCTCCTGCTTCCGCCGCTCGAGCGCCTGGACAGAAGCATCAAGCTTCTCCCGCTCCTTCTCAGCATCCGATACCCATGTCACTGTCACCGTCCCTCCAAGACTATGGAGTGCCTTCTCATTCCGCTTCTCCTCCCGCGCAACTTCTTGATTAAGGAAATAGTTCATGAAGGGATCCGCCACGATGATAGTCAAGTGTTGCAGTCTAGCAAGAGTCCCGGCTCGCTTGCAGAACTGGCAAACTTCCTCTAGACCCATGACAGAGATGCTGTGATGTGAAAAACCGGGGAGGCGACTGTTGCTGGTGATGCTGAAGCACTGAATAGTTGGCGAAATAGGAGTGGCGCCCCAGAGTCCTCTCTCCATTGCTCTTATCCTGTAGTAGATGCGATTGACGCTGTAGAATAGTGCGCTTGCCTCGTCATAGATCTGCCCTCAGGTCTGGAGTATCGGGAGTACACTCGGGACAAGTTCGACCTCTTCTCTGACCCACTCGCCCGAGTAGCTTTTTCGGCGCTCCGTTGGTTCGGCTCGCCAATAGCGAAAGGTCGTAGGAAATATGCCGTCTGATGCTGATGTTGGTCGCTTGTGAAGGAGGACGCGCCCATGGATGTCGGGTTCGACAGTGAGCACAAGCTCGTAGATGCTGTTGCGCAGCTCGGCCGGGAGCTCGAGCATAAAGCAGCGTGTACTCGGGATTCGCTGGAGGAGAGCGGGTAGAGAAGATGTGTTCATCGAAGCGGTACTGCTCACGGTATAAGATATAGTGGTGGACATATCGGCCATGGTTCTAGACGGTATGGCCAGAAGTGCTCGGTAGTAAGCGACAAGTCAACTTTCGAGGGAGCAAGCTTGAACGGACGGGCGGCGAGCATACGAGACGCCTGCGCCTCTGTTGGAACGCGCAAGATATGCGGCGCAATTCAAGGCGCTAGACATTTGGGCTTGATGCTTTGCACGTCAGTCGAGAGGTTTTGAGATTGTGATGCTGCGGTGGCACGTGCTCCTCACTAGCGCGGTCAACCAAAGTGAATCTACTCGATCCTGTTGAACTCCAATGCTTTTGAACCGGCTCACTCATAGCAGGAAACTGTCGTCATCCCTGAAAAGATCAGCCGAGCTGCCTTCAATTTCACCACGGAGCTTCTAAACTCCGCTCCCACGTAGCCTCATTTACCATCTGACGCTTCCCTCGATAGTCCCGATTCGTTGAGTCAATACGAAGCCTGCTGTCGCACCGCTTTGCAATCTTTCAAGCGCCCCGTGTATGCGAGTGCATGAATTGGCAGTGTCGTGGCGTAAAGATCATTCAAACAGCGAAGTAGGTCTCGAACGTACGTAGATGGCTCCCTTCCTTGTCTGTAAAAGAACTTTGTTTGCTGATTTTGAACATACCCTTTGCACTAGGTTTCTTCAAGCTGCTACTAGGCTGGCAATCTGGTGCGAGGCAATCCCATAGCGCGACACAGACTCGACTAGGTCTAGGGAGAACTCCTTGGGCGCCAAGGCTGAATTACATCTTGGCGAGTCTTGTTCGTATGCGGGAAGGGAGAATGACTCGGCGGCGACGATCTATCAAGTGCGCCGGGCCGGGCTTGTGGGAGCTGACGGCCATCTCATTGCTGCTAGAATACGAAGCCGCCATTCGACCGCCCACTGGCCTGAGTACCAACACAGATCCGCTCCCAGTCGCTTCAATAGGATACATTGTCGATCGCCGAGGCTCTTTGCGTGATGTATATGGCGCCCAAGCACCTGCCTGTTATGGTAGATGAGCGGCCTCGTTATCGCTTGTGTCTTAATATACAGGGATCACTTGGGTGGCGAGAATTTGGATACTTCGGTACCATCGCTTCCCGAGTTTACCTTGACCCAGGTGACCTTGTCCGAAGAGGGGGTTTGCCATGCTTCAGTATCGTCCAGGTTGCATTAGCCTCGAGAGGTGTTAGTAGACAGCTGCCAGCGACGAGGCTCGGGAGCTATCGGTTGACATTGATCGCTTCGTTTACCCAACATCTCACGGTAGGTCAAGACCAGGGGTTGTGCCCTACATCCGCGTCCGTGAGACTGCTAACCTGTCAGAGTAAAAGAGTGGCCTTCGGAGGACGTAGTTCGGCTTGTCGGAGCCTGAGTTGCGGAGCCATTGCCGCTCCGGTCAGATCTGACGTTCAGGCCAGTGGCATGTGATATGGGCGAGACGGCAGTTGTACTGAGAGTCTCCTTGCGATCGGGTTACAGCTGACCGGCGATCGTGATATACGCGGTACGATTGACAGCGCCACATGTGACTTCGATCCTTGAGTGTCAATCCCGAGAAGATGTACAGGTGAGTGGATGTACTCCGATGGCTGAAGTTGTACCTCATTGCGGTGATAGCGCTCTACCTATATTCTACTACATTGGGACGATTGGCAGAACCTATTTACAGTCGTCGCTTCACGGTCCGTAGGATGACTTTGCGTGCCTTCTCCGTGACGTGGGTCCCAAGCGTGAGGCATATCGCCAGAAAGTATGGCCAACATAACGATCTCGAGTAAGCCGCAGAGCACAGTGACGATGCCACGGTGAGGCCGCGGGCGGTGGAGAGTCGCACTTTTCCGATGATCTGAGGGTCCTTGGTGAAAGTGGTCAGATGACCAGAATGAGATCCACGCCACATGCAGGTCTGAACAATGCATGCTGTAATGTCGATCGATGCCCCTCGGCCGGACCCATGGGTTGGGTAAGCTCTAGACGCGACACAGGGACCGGCTTGTAGCGCTGAAATAAGAACGAACGTGTGTGAGATGCTTGTCCCATTTCCTGGTGCTGAATCTATGAGATCTGGTAGAAGGATATGATCGTTGCTCAATAGTGTGTGGATGTATACGCCCCCAAATGGTTCCTTCATGGAGCATGGTCGGAGTTGTGGCCAAGACCTGGCCAAATCTGTAGCGCGACGACGCATTCCGGAGTTCGTCATTGAAGATGAGGACTCCAATCGCCGCTAGAGTAACCAGAATCCGGGGACTTAGCTCGCCTCGTGTATATGTCTGGTTGCGATCGACACTTCGAATGTCGTTCGCAAGCATAGCCAACCAGAACCGTCTTCTCTTGGACAGCATGACCACGCTGTGCTCGTGCTGCGCACGGATCGACCGCATGCTTGTGGTACAAGCAGCGGCAGACTGAATATCGTTCCACAATCTGCAGGCACATCTTGTTGCCAATGGTAGGAGTAGATAGAGAATCAAAGCTAACAAACGCGCCACCAACACTAGGTGTGTGCTGACACTGTGACCAGCTTGAAGCAAGGACAAATATGCAAAGAAGTGAGGTCGTGTAGAGTGTGAGTACCAAACTCATTTCCAGTAAGTGGCGATGTTGCCTTATAATGGCTGCGCAAGGCGCAAGTGTGAGTGAGAAAGAGAAAGTCAATAGGGCATATTCACATAGGCTCCACAGACAGCCATACCGCTTTGGCAGACCTGCAAATCCTGACCTGCGATAGGCTGAGGCGTATTCACTCGCATGGCTTGGTGCAATTGGGGCGGCCACGTCCGAGCCGGATCGTAGACGACGTGAGGTCGGACGCGGTCTGAGGTGTGCAAAAGGAAGGACAATTCTGCCGATCTAGGCTCTCCATATGTGAGAGGCTGATCAGCATTACGATCAGGCAGAGGATATGCAGGGGAGGATCGCTGTGTCCGTAGACTTGTCTCAGAAGCCGCAGGATGATGTGCGATGCTAGAGTATGCGAAGGGCCGCGCGGGCGTGCCCAACAGTAGTCTGGCGTTGGTCGTTCTTCGAGATACGAATGGAAAGCAGACAAACGACTCGATGGGAGGGAAAGAAGTGTCCAGCCAGCCGCGGCCGCCTTTGCGGCGGCTGGCCTAATGCACCACTCCCTGCCAACCCACGAGACGAGTGACGGCGATAGCACGGTAGGATTTGGCCCGGGAGCTGGCACCGAGTGTGTCGTCATACTCATACCCGGCTACCGTCAACGGTATCAGCATTTAGACCGCTAGGGGCCAGTCTGAACGCGAAGTCCAACGCCGAGAGCAGCGCTCGGCATAGGAACGCGGGGTTTCTGGCCGGGCCACGACGGAATAGCATGGCTACGCTCTGCACAATTGGCAGGTCGTGGCTCTCGCTCGCCTTTTCGTGTCATGTTCGCCAGCCGGAGAGCGCGAGCAGGCGGCGACGTTGAGGTACTTTCCAGATCAGTTCGTCGGCGCGGACAGGGAGGGTGACATCTGCGGTCCTCAAGCGAAGGAGTGTGCATCAGGCATCGGAGGGGCCATCGACAAATGGAGGACGTGGCTAATCTTGGCGAAAAATTGTCTGCCTGATTCGGGCTGAGACGAGCCAGGCAGCACGCGTGGGCGCCACACTGGACAAGACATCTGGATTCCGCACCATCATTGGCCTTCGAATGAACGCCTTCATCAAACACCTACCCATCGGCTGCATTCCACCTACGTGACCAGGCGGCGATGATCTGCTAGTATCACTTCGGCGGCGTACTGTCTCCTAGACCAATCGGAACTCCTTGCTTGACTACCTTCGCTCGGACACGTGTATGCGGCTCTGCATCTCGCCATGCAACTGACGCCATTCCTTCACTCCTACAGGATCAGCACCAGCAGGACGGTTTTGGGATCGGCTGGCCCGGCAGATGAGCAGGCCAACCACGTTGCTGAACGACTGATATCTATTCACATGGTATACGAGGTGTAAGATCAACAGGGGATATGTTTGCGACGCTCCAAGAGTTAGTTATTGAGCGCTATGGACTACGAAGTGGTGGCCTTTCGATTTCCAAGTGTTCGAAGATACTCTATCTTCACGGCTGCTCAGGTCTTGCAGGGGAGCGACGCCGCCGACAGACAGGCTTTCGAGAACGTATCCGCACCTGATGCTTACTTTGCAGTAGTCATCACCATCACCCTGCCCGGCTGCACCTCAATGTATGTAAGCAAATCCACAACTGGACTATCCCTTGTAGGGTAGATCACTGTGCGCTCGGCCAGATCGTGTAGCCCTCACTTGCTGCAGACTCTCCACTAATCCCAAACCCGAGGCGTTCTCCACCGAACGCTCACTCACATGCGACTTCATGCCACGACATTAGCCTTGCTCTCGCCGGCTTCTGCGTCTTGCGCTTGCGAATGCGAAGGCGCAGGCAGCGACCTCGCAGGCGCAGGGTTGAGAATGCCGGCCGCGTCGATCAGTGGCGCTTGTGGGTTGATCTCGAGACCGAATCCTGGCTTGTCCAGTACTGAGACATCGAGGTATCCATTCACAGGAATCGGCTCGTTGGTGAAGAGATTACCAAACACTGGTAGCACGCTCTTGCCATCTGGCGAGTTTGCCAGGTACTCTTGGAAAGGACTATTCGCTTGCGAGACGACGAAATGGTACGAATACGGACCACTCGCATGTGGCACGACTGGAATGTCATATGCCGCAGCCATTGCTGACACCTTTAGCAGTTCGGTCAAACCTCCGACCCACATTACGTCTGGTTGCAGGATGTCAATGTTGCGGCCTTCAATGAGCTTCCGGAAGCCATATCTCGAGAACTCGTGCTCACCAGTCGTGAATTTGATCGTCGGATGAGCGCGCTTGATCAACGCATGACCGTCAAAGTCGTCCGGGGAGAGACACTCTTCCCACCAGTCAATGTCCAAGTCCTTGCACTTCTCAGCCAGCTCGATGGTGTATGGTACATTCAGACTCATGTAGCAGTCCACTCGGAGTGGAAAGTCAGGGCCAACTTCTGCTCGCATCTGTCGAAGATAGTCGATGTTTTTCCGCATCCCCTCTGGACCTTCTCCCGGGCTGTATGGCAATGCAACTTTTGCGCCAGTGAAGCCCGCAGCTTTCGCTACACCTGGCTGTGGACCTGTGCAATAGAAGTGCAGTCTCTCGCGTGTCGCTCCGCCAATCAGCTTGTATACTGGCTCATTCCTGATCTTGCCTTGCAGGTCCCACAGCGCGAGGTCGATGACAGATATGACTGCTACTGGAAGTCCTTTGCGACCGTAGAACATCGACGCGCGGTACATTTTCTCGAAAAGGTCGTTGGTGTCGCGGCAATCTGACCATATTAGCCCGATGGTCCAACATTGATCACGACTGTTGTCATTGTCTTACCTGCCCCAATCAAGAACCGCCTGAAGTGTTCTGCAACCAACCAGCACGCTGGGGGGCCGCCAAAGCCAGTCGCGAAGCCTTTCGTGCCATCTTCGGCCTCAAGCTCAACACAAAAAGAGCCCAAGACATTGATACCCCATTGTGTACGCGATGTCCTGTATGCTTCGTATCCTGACATGGGCGTCGAGATCTTCGAGTCGATCAGCCAATGTCCGCCCTTGACATTGTGATAGTCACCGCCCGATCCGACTCCCTGGATGATGTAGGTCTTGACATCCTTGATCCTGGGGAACGACACAACGCTACTCTTTCCCTGCGCCATGCTGGTGGATGCCAAGCGACGACAGTCTGAATGTCTTTGACTTTGACCGAATGTGAGATGCCTTTTGTTCACGACACAGGACTGGGCACAGCGTCGAGAGGGAGGTAGTGTGTGTAGCAGGGGAATGAGAAACGGAACGACAGCAACGGCGGCTACTACCTACCTCTTCATCGCATCTCTATGGAGTGCCAGTGAATCATTCGGTACGACCTACGCAGGGAAAATGTGCCGAACTATGGCATGTGGGAAAACAAGACGACGGTGGATCAGAACTGGATTCGCTCTCGCCTGTCGCGAGCCCTCGGTGCGGGGAAAGAGCGACCGTTCGCCTTCTCTTAAACACCCCCGAGGCGTCTTCTTTCGTATCACTTTCTCCCGAGCTGAACCATGAGCCATGAACACCTCCACGCCAAGGACTCTGGTCTCACCGAACGCCGCCGGCAACTCTCCGACTAGCAACAGCAACGGCGCGGTGGAGCAGCGGGAAGACGAAGGCGGATGGAGTGGTGAGGAGGACGACGACGATGTCGGCGCCGATGGCTCCCGCAAGCGAAAGCGGCCAATGAGCGTTTCGTGCGAGTTGTGCAAGCAAAGAAAGGCGTGTAACCACCCATCAATGAATGCATTTCGCGACATGCCACGTGCTGACCACGCGTGATACAGGTCAAGTGTGATCGCGGACAGCCGTCGTGTGGCTGGTGTCTGCGAAACGGGCAGATCTGCGAGTACAGAGAACGCAAGAAGCCTGGTTTACGCGCTGGGTATGGCAAGGAACTTGAAGCACGTCTAGGTAGGGATCTCATGCGTCTCTTGCTTGTCGACATGGTCTTGATCAAGCTGCTGTGAGCTGATTGTCCATATACCCATGCCTGCCGAGAGCCATCGCTTCAGTTTCGAGAGCATCGCGTTCCGCGAACAAGATTGAGTAAGTCGGTACTCAGCTAACATACATCACTAGACAAGCTTGAAGGTGTTCTCAGTAACCAGCAACACGTTCTGCAGCAGCTCGCCGCTCATCTCAACACCGGCGCTCAATCGATTGTGTCGCCATCTTCCCAGCATGAAGGGCACCACACACAGGCGGCCTTGTTCATGCAGAACCCAGATATGTATCCTACAGCTACGGTCATCCAGTACAACCGACTACAGCAGCAACAACAGCAAGTACAGAACAATGAAACGAACCAGCATCATTCGTCTCACCAGACCCAGCCTCAGCACCAACATCATGCATCTCAGCCTTCGGTACACCTACCACCTATAACTAGTGCCGGTCTGTACACTCCGTCAAATCCGCCTTTGGAGTCACCAAGTCTGAACATTTCAGCGGCAGCAACCCAAGATGGCGCCATGAAGGCAGTCTCGCAAGACCATGACTTTCCGCCGTATGATCTCCTCTACGCCTTGACGGATCTCTTCTTCAAGCATATTAATACCTGGTGTCCGATACTACATCGTAGAAGTACGCTGGACTCCTTGTTCGGAGCGAATACTCTTGAAGAAGCAGATCGGATCTTGCTGCATTCGATTGTTGCGACTACATTGCGATTTTCGACAGATCCTCGGCTGAGCGATCAGGCTCGAGAACGGTACCATGCTACGTCCAAACAGAAGGTCTTGTTGTACGGTCTAGAGAACAGTTCCGTCAAGGCACTACAGGCGTTGGTCGTCCTGGCATTGGATATAGTGGGCAGCTCCAATGGACCACCTGGTTGGAATCTCTTGGCATTGATCACTAGAAGCGTTGTACAGCTAGGCCTGGCGGTGGAGTCGACCTCAGCTTCAGTAGCGCCTCTTATCCCATCGATATACACGCTACGTGCAATGGTCTTACCAGAGCCGAAGTCGTTCATCGAGGACGAAAGCCGACGCCGGCTGTTTTGGATGGTCTACCTGCTGGACCGGTATGGTACCATTGCAACGGCTTTCGAGTTTGCACTCGACGATAAAGAGATAGACAGAAAGCTACCTTGCCGGGACGACCTGTTCGCTCGCAACCAACCAGTCGACACAAGATGGTTCCAGACCACAGACGGCGAAGAGCATTTTCTGAGCGAAATGAACCATCCAGAGAATTTGGGCTCTTTCAGCTACTACATTGAGATAGTTGGCATCCTATCGCAAATACATCGCTTCTTGAAAAAGCCAGTCGACATCAGCGCCTTGTCAGATGTCGAGCAATGGCAGCAAGAATACCGCCAGCTGGACAGTAGACTCAATGCGTGGAAGTTCAGCCTTCCAAGCGAGTACGGCAACATGTCCCGGCTGTTCAACCCTGACGGGGGCAACAAGGTTGTCAATTGCATCTGGATCATGCTACATATCACCTACCACACGTAAGTCGCAGCCTGTCCTTCGACTTGTCACCCGTGAGTGCTCCTGCTAACGTCAGCTCAGGACTGTAATCCGACTCCACTCCTCAGCCGCATATCCTACGACCCGTTCGCCAATCTTCACACCGTCGTTCAGCGCATCGCAACGATGTCATACTGCAGTCGAAGACATTTGCGCACTATGCCAATACGTCAAGAACAACAACATGCTCACCAAGCTCGGCCCACCCTTCGCATTCAGCTTGTGGGTCGCCGCACGTCTGCTCCTGGTCCACGGCTCCACAATCGACCGCCAAGTCAACCCGGCCATTCAGCCTCTCGTCGAAACCCTGCGTGAGATCGGCTACTTCTGGAATGTCGCGGAGCGCTATGCCACTCTTTTGCAAAGGGTGCTGGACGAGTATAGCGAAAGCGAGCGTGCCCCTGTTGGTGCGAACGGGGTACGCGAGACTCCTTCGACTGTGAGGATTCTTGCGGATATGCGTCGCTGCGCCTACGATCTGGATTTTCTCATCAGCAGGCAGCCGAGACAGTATTTTGGCAGTAAGCAGGTGAAATCGGTGACTCCGGCGAGGACGCCTGCGCCGAACGAGCTGGAGTATCTTGATGTTTTCGACTTTTTCAATATGCCGCGTCTACCATCCCAGGCTGCTGGTGAAACGAATGGCGGCAATGGCGTCAATGTTAGTGGCGAAAACGCTGCGCCGGAGTATCAGACGTTCATGGATCAGGGCATGGAGTACAACAATGCCAACGACTGGCTTGTGCAGTAGTGATGGTGCTGGAAATGCCAGACAGAACGAGAGGATTTCGGCCTTCCCGTCAAGCCTCGAATAAGAATTGAAGCCGTGGATCGTTGTCTGAAGCACCATGGACTACCTGTGACCTCTTCTATCGGCGTGCTACTGCGGCACTCTATTTTGAACATTCGATCCCAACGCTTGTCGTCCGATCCAACATGTCAAAGAAGGTCAGTCGTTCTGATGTAGGCCTCCTTTTCGACCCCAACTGCTGGACACACTCACTTCTTTGCCTTCAAACTGAATACTCTCCCTTCTCGTCTCAACCGGCCTCCCAGCCTCTCTCCGCTTCTCCATCTCCCGCAAAACGCGCCTCAAAATCTTCCCCGACAAACTCTTGGGAATCTTCTCCACAAATTCCACCGCCGCAAGCCACTTATATCTCACCTTTTTCATCTTCATAAACTCCATCAGCACCAGCTCCGTTTCCCGCTTGACATCTATTCCAGCCTCAAGAACGACGAACGCCTTCGGCAACTCGCCTGCATACTCGTCCTTGATGCCCACAACAGCGCAATCAGCGACGAACTCGTGACTCATCAGCAGACTCTCCAGCTCCGCCGGAGGCACCTGGTGGCCTTTGACTTTGATCATCTCCTTGATGCGATCTGTAATGTACAGGAAGCCTTCAGGATCCATGTACCCTGCGTCACCAGTGTGATAGAATCCATCGCAGTCGAACGACTCCGCCGTTGCGACGTCATTATCGAGATAACCCATCGCTACTTGCGGGCCTTTGACCAGAAGTTCCCCGACCTCATTCGGACCGAGCACGTTCCCAGCCTCGTCGACGATCTTCGCCGTGGTATTCGCACATAGCATCCCGGCCGAGGCTCCTCGTTTCCAGTCGTAATGCTCCGGTGGCAAGATTGTCATCACAGGTGCTTCGGTCGCCCCATAGGCTTGGTAAAAGCCGGTCCATGAGAACTTCTGTTGAACAGAATCAAGAACCTCTTGCGGTATAGGCGCGGCGCCGGAAGTCCAGCGCTTGACGTGCCGAAGGTTGTATTGGTCGACGATGGGATCACGGACCAGTCTTAGGAGGATTGGAGGGACGAGGACGACTTCTTCTATTTGGAAGTCGATCGTGGCTTGGAGCATTGCGGGCATGGAGAAGGAGGGGAGCATGATTGCGTCGCCGTTCATGAAGAGGGGCAGGAGCATGAACCGCCAGGTTCCGGTCACTGTATTCATTGTCAACTCCTTTCTCAACTGATATGACATGAACCAGGCGGTGGCTTACCATGATACAACGGCACGATTGCCAGGACCTTAAAAGGTTCATCGATGGGATAGGACTGCCGACGGGCATAACAGGTAGCAATCAAGTTGTAGTGAGAGAGCATGACCTATCCATGTTATCAGCTGTTGACTCGCACCAAACGAGTACAGGAAACGCCTACAGCTTTAGGCAACCCAGTCGTACCCGAGCTAAAGTTGAGAAACCCGCAAACATCCTTACTGGTCTTACCCTCAGGCAACCTCCACGGCTCGTGGCTCGACGTAGGAGTAGCACGCTCCATAAGTTGCTGGATCGAAACAACTCCATCAAGCTCTCCATGGCTTAACAAGACCTTTGTCGCAGGCAGACCTACGGCCTCAGCAGCGCGGCGGACGTTCCCAACGGCACTTGGCACAGTAATCACAATTTTCGTCTTGGCCACTGTGAGAGCATAGATCATCTCCTCGACTGTATACGCTGCCGGGGCGCCATTGATTCTGCCACCTTAAATCAGAAGTCAGTCTTGACCTGGATTGATCTCGATGATGATGTCTTCACAAACCTGCCCTCAGCACAGCAAAAGCGCAGACTGGATACCAGATCGTATTGCCGCTGAACAACGTCACCGCGTCGCCGGGCTCAAGGCCGTGCTCTTCGATCAAGCAAGTACTCAATGCGGTACTTTTGGCCTCGACAGCAGCCCAGTCCAGACGCTCTTTGGTCTCCGCATCGATGAACGCGTGCAATGGGTCCTTGCCATGCAGTGGTGAAGTCGTTTCATTTTCGAAGAGCCAGTCCCATATTGTCAGGTCCTCGGGGACTGGACAGGGTTAGAATGTCAATCGCACTGTTCACTCTCACTGTGCAAACTCACTTGCGATGTCGGGCTGGTGCGATTGGAACAGAACCATGGTTCGAACATGATGCGTGAGGTTACTGTTGAGGTGCCGCGTGGCAGGTCAACTCTTCCCGGACCTCGTGACTGGTCTCTAGACTAGGCCACTGCGACCACTTAAATTTGTTCCTATTACGTGGCGTGTGCTTGTTGGAGCTCTAGCCGCATGCAGATGGAAGGTGTTGACTTTCTTGCACAGTGCTTGTGTGGCGTTCGGTTCTGGCAGCCACCGTTCTAAAACTAGCTTGGCCGGACCTCCTGAGTCCTGACGTGCCGAACACCGTGATAACATGTACTCCTTTGATCTCGATACAAGATGCATCCGCAGACCCATTCTAATCCCTGTCCGTGCATGAGCTGCAGTAACCATGAGAAGGATTTTTGATGTTGAGGAGGCAGCAGAGAGTAAAGTGTACCGACCTTGGTCGCTTTCTACACGAGGTTGGATTGGAAGCATCTCACCACAATGGAACGGCACGCCCAAACCCCAGGTTCAGGACGTCGGAAAGGTCGAACACGATGTGACTGCCATGAAATCAAGTATTGAAAGCTCAAGGACGAGTTTGGTCATTCGTATTATTGGGACACTCATATTCCTTCCTTTGCTCCTACTGCCACGAGGCGGCAAGCCGGTCAGGATGAAGGCTGTTCATGAACTACACCCACTGGCATATCTCGACGCCCTTCGCGGCTACCTGGCCATGATAATATTCACCGGTCACACAATGTCCCCACTCTGGAAGTGGATCCCCGAGTCCGTCCTTGTGATCCCATGGCTCCAATTTCCGTTCAGAGGAGGTTGGGCGTCGCTAGAAATATTTTTCTGGATTTCTGGTTATGCCATAACATATAAACTGGTCGGATTGATGCA
The DNA here is from genome assembly GCA_002236755.2 of Dothistroma septosporum. Lineage (NCBI taxonomy): Eukaryota > Fungi > Ascomycota > Dothideomycetes > Mycosphaerellales > Mycosphaerellaceae > Dothistroma > Dothistroma septosporum. The sequence goes on from NBZP02000011.1 coordinate 481,457, forward strand.
TGCCAGGAAGGCCGACAAACTGCTGGATGCTCTTGCTTCGTCTATTTTCCGTCGATACTTTAGGCTGTTCTTGCCCGTTCTGCCGCTTTTGCTGGTGACGGTCTTGGCCGTCCGAGTTGGAATCGCTATAGCGCCGGAAGATAGAGCGAAGAACATTGTGGGGAACCCGTTCGTCTGGACTGTGAAAGACACGGGTCATCTGATGAATCCGTTCACTCCGGTCAATGGCTGGTTCGACTATCAGACCGGCTCTCACCTGATCGACACTTTTTGGAGTTTGGGTACCGAGTTACGATCCAGTATGATGATGTTCACGTTCTGCGCTGGGACTTGCAAAATGTCGTCCAAAGACAGGCAGATTCTGATCCTGGTGATCGTTCCGGCGTGCATCGCATGGCAGGCTCAATGGGCAGCAATGGCTTTCCTTGGGATGTGGTTTGCAGAGCGCCGACAGGCCACGATATCGCAACGAGTTGCGACTGCATCAGCAGAGAAGTCCCTGGCTGACTCAATCACCAGTCCTGAGCAGAAACAGCACACCCTCGGCCAACGGATGCGCACTTGGGCCTTGCTGGTGCTCTTTCTATACTCTTTCGCTGTTATGAAAGATCCATACGACACAGTCAACAAGCGGCTCTTCCCACATAACTATCTGAACATGCTCGTGCCTGATCACTGGTATCAAGCCATGAGGATGCACATGCATCTGTGCATCGGAGCTGCGATGATGCTGTATCCCTTGGATCAGCTGGCATTCCTTCAGAGGCCTCTACTGACTCCATTCTCACGATTTCTGGGTGAGCTTTCTTTTGGGATATATGCGGTGCACTTTCCAATACGATGGGTCGTATGGGAGCCGCGGTATGTCAAATGGGCGACCGAACGATGGGGTGAGAAGGCTTTTGATAGCTTTTGGATTGCCTTCCCCGGATGGCTCGGAATGGCCCTGGTGGTGATATGGGCAGCTGAGATGTTTCGGCGGGTTGACTGGCAGGTCATCGTGTTGCTGAAGAAGCTGGAGGATCGGTTCTTCGTTTGGAAGTGAGAAGGAAGAAGCACATACCGGACTCTTTGGCGTCGCAAAGGATTCTTCTCGTCCAGCAGCGTCGTCGATGAGGACGACCGTGGTTTATGGAGCGAGTCTCACCTGAGGTCGGCTTCCATATCCTTCTACAGGGAAAGATGATGCAGGATGGCTGCTTCATGTGCCAAACAGCAGCATCTCGACTGCGTGCCTTGGCGGGCGTAGTCAACAATACCGACAGCTACAGGGTCTGCATGACCAGCAATGGCCCACTCCATATCGCAGTGCCCCACGTGACTGAAGCTGGAAGCTGTGGGCAGACAAAGGGTGCATTCAGCCTTCGCCATCCGGGCATTTCTGCCGGCGAGGGCAGTGACAACGGAGTCCGCTTGCGCTACGGTCACCAATCTCGCCACAGCGCTGATCGAGCCGCAAGGGACTGGCGTTGGTAGATGTGGACTGCTGCGAAGTGTGGTGTTTGCAGCCGGGCAAGTCTGCTATTCTCGTCAGTCGCTGTGGACAATGAAACTAGTGACAGCCGTACATGTCCTAGTGTCATATTGCTAGAGCGGTCAGAGAAACGATATGTCTTAGTTGCCTGCGAAAGACATCTCACGGCCTGCAAAGTGTGGGAGTTCTACCAGGAATGCGCAGGTACATCATGATTCGACTTCTCGATAGTTGTAAAAGTAGCAAATATTACTTGCGTTTGCGAGTACAGATGCCGCGTCCTCAGAGAGATTCAACATTACGATCGTGATCTGTGGATGCACCGCGCCGGTCGACCAGCCAGATTGACGCGCTCGTTGTGAATCTTTTGGGTTGGATTCGGCGCACGCAGGAGAAGGGCGTCAAGGTCAGTACCTTCATGTTGATCTTGGTTGAGCTCTTCGACTTGGTCGAGTGCTGTAGTCAACCTCCCTCCTGCAGACGATGAAGGCCATCCACCGAGATCCAATGGTATTGTTGTCGTCGGGAGACCGTGGTTGTCGGTCAAACAGAAGCCCGTGTTCTCGGCTCTCGGCAATATGTTTGGAGTCTGTAATCCTTGCAAGATTGAAATCTTGGCGTTGCGGCGGAACGATCTTCCTAAAAAAAGTTGCGACCTCCATGTCGAAGTGCTGGTAACCATGTCGTCTCTTTCACACTTGTATCCGCATAATCTCGAAATGTCCAACGAATACATCTCCGACTCGACGCACAAACGCAAGAGAAAGCACAAAGCTGGAAAGCCCGCACTCATGTCCGGCGCACTGCCTTCGCCCGAAGCCGAAGAAATGGAGGACGTAGAGTTCGAGGCGCAAGCAAGAAAAAAGGCGAAGAAGGAGCACAAGAAGCGGAGACAGGCGGAAGTTGCAGGCGAGAACGATGACGCGCCGGACGTACAGTCGTCAAAAGCGCCCAACGTGAAGGAAGCGAAGACAAATGGCGTGGAGGCGCATGAGGATAAGGCCGACGAGCCAAAGAAGAAAAAGTCGAAGAAAGACAAGAAGGATAATAAGGAGCAAAAGAAGCAGAAGGGGCAAGCAGACTCGGAGCTTGCGCAAGAGGCACATGAAGAAGAGACAGGTGAGTGGTGACGGACTTCTCAAAGTTACCGAGCTCTTTCTTGAGGCGCCGCCGCTGCGTCGTTGCAAAGCTGCGTAGCATCGTGCGGAAGGCGCTGGTGTGGCCTTCTTGATACAACATATACTGACCTAAATCCACAGGAGCAGAAGAGCAGGTCAACCAGGAACTGAAGGAAGCTGCAGCACAGGCGGAGGCAGAACTGGAAGCGGTCGAGGGCGATTTCACAGGTTTTGAGTCGGAACATGAGCACGGAGCTGACGACGCTGGATTTGATGGCGGTTCGAAAGAGCAAGAGGACGACAAGGATGTAGACGAAGAACTGCACACGAATGGCGACCTGGGCGCACCTTCAGATCTGCCTTCAGCACTCGGTGTGTCGCTGCCTGAGACGAAAGCCGAGCCGCAAAAGTTCACCGGGCTGAACCTCTCCGAGCGAACGATGAAAGCGATCCAGGACATGCCATTCGACACCATGACCGAGATTCAGCGACGAGGTATTCCACCACTTCTGGCCGGCAGAGATGTGCTAGGAGCTGCCAAGACGGGCTCTGGCAAGACGCTGGCATTCTTGATACCTGCAGTAGAGATGCTGCATTCGCTCCGATTCAAGCCTCGCAACGGAACTGGTGTGATCGTTGTGTCGCCGACGAGAGAGCTCGCTCTGCAGATTTTCGGTGTCGCGCGAGAGCTCATGGAACACCACTCGCAAACTTTCGGCATTGTCATCGGGGGCGCAAATCGACGAGCAGAGGCTGAAAAATTGGCAAAGGGTGTGAACCTGCTCATTGCGACACCCGGGCGACTGTTGGATCATCTGCAGAACACCCAAGGATTCGTCTTCAAGAACGTCAAGGCGCTCGTCATTGACGAAGCGGATCGGATTCTGGAAGTCGGTTTCGAGGATGAGATGCGCCAGATCGTGAAGATTTTACCCAAGGAGGATCGTCAGACAATGCTTTTCTCTGCAACACAGACCACAAAAGTCGAAGACCTGGCACGAATATCGCTACGGCCAGGACCACTGTACATCAACGTGGACAATGCAGAAGAGCACAGCACTGTGGCTGGCCTCGAGCAGGGATATGTCATCTGCGACTCTGACATGCGATTCCGACTTCTTTTCACCTTCCTCAAACGTCACCCAAACAAGAAGATCATCGTCTTCTTCAGCAGCTGCAATTGCGTCAAATACTACTCCGAGCTCCTCAATTATATCGATCTGCCGGTGTTGGACCTACATGGCAAGCAGAAACAGCAAAAGCGGACGAATACCTTCTTCGAATTCTGCAACGCGAAGCAAGGTACCCTGATCTGCACAGATGTTGCAGCGAGAGGTCTCGATATCCCCGCTGTGGACTGGATCGTGCAATTTGACCCTCCGGATGACCCACGAGACTACATCCACCGCGTGGGACGAACGGCAAGAGGCGCGAATGCCAAGGGCAAATCACTCATGTTCCTGCAGCCCAGCGAAGTCGGCTTCCTGAATCATCTGAAAGAAGCTAAAGTCCCTCTCGTAGAATTTGAGATCCCGCCGAAGAAGATCTTGGACATCCAGAGTCAGCTCGAATTGCTAATTGGAAAGAACTACTATCTCAACAAGGTCAGTCCAGTCCATGCGCCGAGCCGGTCGGTCTGCATATGCTAACTCGTCACAGTCTGCGAAAGATGGCTACCGCTCATATCTCCAAGCCTATGCCTCCCATTCTCTGCGCTCTGTCTTCAACATCCACAATCTCGACTTGAAGAAGGTTGCCAAGGGATTCGGCTTTGGAGTGCCCCCGAAGGTCGACATCAATTTGGGAGCTAGCATGAAGAAGCCAGATCAGGCAAGAAGGGCGTATGGCAGTCAACCCAAGCAGAAGTTTAGCCAAGGCAGAAGGAGACAATGAGGCTCTTTCCCATACATGTGTACATAGCGCTGGCGTCCGGAAGGTGTATAGGAGGACAGATCGGCTTTCACTTTTGAAGATACATCACTTGTATCGAGCATGTCATACTTCGCGCTCTCTTCCTCACACACACACACATCATTGTACCGCTCTACCGCTTCTGCCCTCATGACAAACAGTCCAGACTCGGCGTGCAGCTCGACAAGGAGCTAACATAGTGGCTGAACAACTGTCGAGAATGCGAGCCCGCCTCTGTCACTGAGCTCGTCCAGAAAAGACTCTCATGAGGCTCGATCAGGGAAAAGACCTTCCTAACAGTCGCAGCTAGGTCGGAATCATGAGAAATGGACTTCTACGCAAACAAAGTTCGATTCGAGATTCCGATTAACGTACTACTATGCTCTATACAACATGAAGCTGCCCAGTAACCTCTGTAAGCTCATCATCAATGCTCCAAGACACTCTATCATCTCACATGGAAGAAGTAGCGTCATACCAAGCACAAGCGTACGTCATCTAAGCCTTGCTGGACCCATACCCATGAGCCGACGGCTGCGCATCAGCGCTGGTCAAGCAGAAGCTGGGAGTAGCCTCGTACGTGTAGTAACCTGCAGCGTGGTAGTGCCCGCTCGTTCTCCTCGTAACAGTCGAGAGCGTCGTAGTGTAGGGTAGGGAGACCTCATGTGGATGATAGTTCTTGTGCTATTGGTACAGAACGCTTCTCGCTGCCAGGGAACGTGGAATATATAGGACCGCATCGATTACTGCCTCCTCGGAGGAGTTGACGATCGACATCTTCGCCTTGCCCTCCTTCTCCTCTGGGATGACATTTCGAATGTGCCCAAGGGTCGGCTGATTCGATTGTTGGTGGGCTGGGAGTGTGATACATGTCGTGGTGGTGCTCGCAGATCGCTGGACTTGACAATTTCGGTGTCAATGAGAACAGTGGATCCTTTGCGGTGCGGAACCTTTGCGGTAATCTCCCTTTGCGGTAATCTCCAAAGCAGAACATGTGAGCCCTGAATTGATGGCAGCCTCGCGTGTGGTATGCCCTTTGTCGGTTATGTGAGGCCATGGAACTCTCACATGGTGAGCCTCTTCGGAAGAGTGTCACTTTGAGGACGGTCAGTATGTTCGACTCCAGTCAAACTTGTTTTGTGGTAGACAGCTCTCCTTCGCACAGATCTTCGTTGCTATGCGTCACATACCTCCTGCTCGAACACGTTGCTGTGGAGGTGGCCCCGCGTGCTTTGAGCTGGTCAAATTTGAGCTGATGTCGCGCTGAAGAGCCATGGGTGGGTCGCCCTCTGTTTCACCCTGGCAACGGCGACGTCGTGGGAGAAGTCACCTCCATACTCGCCTTCCTCGCCGATCCAACTCCGCGCGCCAGAACTTCGAGTCGGCTGGCTTGCACCCTATGCTTCATCATCACCTGCACCCACTCAGGGTCATCACCTTGGCGATCATCGATATTGCCCTCCCTTTCAGTCTCATCCGTGAGCAACGCAACCGTCATGCTAAAGTCTGCGCCGAGTCGACCCAAACTGCCCGCGCAGTACAATACCTGTGTAAAGAGCGACTCCCGACTCGACTTGTCGTTGATATTAGGTAGGTACTCCTGTAGAGCTGCCTCGAGCATATCGACTAGATGAAGTGCAAATGTCGATAACGGAGATGGCAGTGGGAGTAGCGGATCATACGTGTCCTTTGACTGGTCGCCGTTGTGCTCAGGCTCCGGGAGATTGGTAGAGAAGATGCTTTTGTACATGCTCAAGATCCCAAAGCTCTGCTCTCGGAATAACTCGATATACCGCTTGAGATAGCGCTCGCTTTGACTGCCGGTCGTGGTCGTGGCCTGACCCGACGCCTTACCGCTTAAGTTCGCCTTGCGATGTCCTGATTCTTGGTCTGCGAGATCTCGCAGGGGATCGAGGGCCTCCAATGTACTGTGCAGCGTTCGCATACGACAGATCAAGAAAAGGTAGCCAAGCGCACCATCATCGCTTGCTATCGATGGTGACAAGCTCATTGACCTAGCGGACAGCGTGCCAGGTTTCACAAGACTGTGATCGTCTCCTGCTAGCTCTGGCGCGACTCGCCTCAGCAGCCCTACCGTTCGCATAGCAGCAGCAAGTCTCAGCGTGGGACTCTGAAGTGAGGTTATGAGGATCGTGGCCAGGTTCTGCATTTCGGCATCCGATTGTACTGCAATGCTGGATATGAGGTCTGATAGTGGATACAAGGCCTTCAATCGCTTGATATGCGCATTGATATCCAATGCCGTAGCGTACGAAGTCGTCGAGCTTGCTACTGTGGAGCCTCCGGCAGTCCCAGCTTGCGCGGCCGTCACCGTGGAGGAGAGCAGTGAAGGCAGGTCCAACACGTCTGCCACTCTGTCCACATTGCGCGACAGTAACGCTGCTCGTTTCCGCCTGTCCAGCACGGCATTCTCCGTACTTCTGTCATACTTCTGCGCGAACAGTGTAGCCGCATCTTCTAGCTCTGGGATGTCATCACTCAATGCCTTGGCCTGATTGCCGACAGCCGGTATAAGTGACGAGAGGTTGGTCAAGTGGGTAGATGAGGATATGACAGCCTTGTGTGATCGCTTCGAGAGTGCTTGCAGGTTTCGAAGGTGTGACTGGGCAGACTGTAGCAGCGAGGCTGGCTCGGTGGTGGTCAGGTCTGGAAGGGACAGCGTGCTGAGTCGCGAGAGGTATTCCGCCGTTTGAGGGTCTCGTGGTGAAGGTGGTGAACGCTCATTGTCGAAGTACGGAGTTAGCAGCTCGTATAGAGGATCAGCCATGCTGGTCTGTTATGCCTATACCATGCGGTTCTGCGGAGGAGTTGCTGGCATTCGAAAGCCACGAACACTTCTCGGCAGATTGGAGCTAAATGCGGCTCGGCCCTCCCTGCTCCACAAGGCCAGCGCTCTTGTTCAAGCCAACATCGTGAATCACAGTCGCCGCCACATCTTTTGCACTCTTCATCTTTACGTGTTTTCCCAACGCCCCTTGTTGACCGACGGGCAATCGCCAAACTCACAACATTCAACACTGAGCCGATATATTCCAAGCGAAGTGGGTCGCACTCCATCAACAACATGAATCGACACTGTCGGTAAAATTGTTGAGAAGTCAGCAATTCACAGCTATGGACCGAGCTCTGCACCCCGACGACATCGTCTACAAAAAGGCCGACTCGAAGCAACTAGCGGTCGTGGAACGCACTCATGATGATATCGAGACACACCAACCATCCCCTGGGAGGACTGAACAGGAGCCGATCAAGCACGATCGCAGTATATCACATGCGGTGTTTCGCCGCTTCATGAAAGACGGAGTGCCGCCCAAAGACATGGTGCTCGTGCGGTGGCAGCTCGAAACTACGATGGAGCTTCTGCCAACCTCAAAGGTCGCTCTATTGGATCGCTCCTTGTTGATCGGAGACATCGTAAAGAGGTCAACGCGAGATGCCATGAGCGGCATCATTCTTAACACCTTCACCAAGTGTACGCTACAGCCTATGTGCGATGTTACCTTTCAGGGCTCGAAGAAGCTCAAGGGATTGTTACCTCCCGGTAAGTGGCTACCCGCCGACTCGTTTTGCGTGTATCCAAGCGACAAGCCACCTGCTTTGGTGGACGTACCCGCTTCGGAATTACAGTACGTAGAAGCGCCTGCAGAAGACGATCTTGTCATATACAAGGACTGGATCGGCCGAGTTGAAGCAGTCACAAACCAAATACGAGTCAAGCTGGCCGACAACTGCGTTGTGGAAATCAATGACGAACTAGGTGAGCACGCCAATGGCACGTTGGGGTCATTTTTCATCGGAGATCTCATCAAGGCCAAGAAAGGACAGCTTCGCGTTGGCAAATGGATTTTTGGCCAGTACAATCCCAACACCAGCCCTGTTGGTACAGTCGTAAGCGTTCGCACTGTAACGGCTGAAGTCACCTGGCTGCAGAAGCGCATTGGATGCTCGGACAGTCAAGAGCCACCCTTTACGCTGGAATCATCAGAGCTAGAGTCGCAAAACTTCCAAGTGTACGACCGATCACGAAGATCTCGTGGGACCACGATTGCTACGGTGTCTAATTCAGAAATCGACGTGAGGTTGAACTTGCGAGTCCGCTTCAAGGACCTGACAGGAGCGTGTCTGAAATACAACGGCTTTTCGAGCACGAACCACTTGACAAAGCTCGACCGAAGCGACCACCTTGGCTACGATATCAATGTGTTCGATATCACGAGCTTCCATACTGAGGTTACTGTTCAATGGCAGGACCTCAGCATTACGACGGAATCCAGCATTGATCTAGTACCTGACCCGAGCATAGACGACGAGCACGCCGCTTGGCCTGGCGAAGTGTGCCACACCCTGGGCCTGTACCCAGTGAATGGAATGAATAACGTAGAGCATCCCGAAAAGGTCGGCGTGGTCCAAGCGGTCGACGCTGCTGACCGGATGGCGAAAGTCCGATGGTGTCCTGGCTCATATATCCACTACTCGCGGGATCCAGATGATGCAGCGGGGCCATCGCCTGTCATAGCTCATCAAGTGCGAACCTCGACCGAAGCCGAGGAGGAAATATCTCTCTACGACATTGAAGCGCCTGGCTCGCTCAATGTTCGAAGAGGTGACATCGTCCTGGTCGCTGACCATCAGCACAGTCTGCCACCTACGCAGCCACAAGACAACATATGGCTCGGTGAGATTGTGGACACACCGCTAGATGGCACATTGGTCGTCCGGTTGGGTGCGGCAGCTGAAGTGCGCGACATAGTACTCTCACGGGAGGAAGCCATCGTAGCGGTACGTTCTGATGGCACTGGAGATATGGATGTCTGGGACAACGATATGGATGAAGATCTTGAAGATGAGGACTTCGGATCAGAGTATGACTCAGAGCTGGACGACGACGAGTATGACAGCGAGCTTGAGGCAGATATGGAGGCAGTCACCGCCACATACGAAGATGAGCTTGGGAGACCTCTCGATGAAGACGAGGTGGAAGACGATGATTGGGAGTCAGCTGAAGAGGAGAACGCCAATGAAGACGTTGAAATGCAGGACGCGGCTGAACATCAAGCGCCACCCACTTCGTACTCAGCGACGCCTGCTGACAGCTTTGAGCCGCAGCCCGCTTCACAGACTGTAACCAATGGCAGTGGGGAACACAATGAGGCACCGGCAGCGTATGCCATTCTGGACGGCGACGTACCTGCAGATCACCACTACCGCAATGAGCCATCGTCATCAAACACGACTCATATGAAGCGCACACAAAAAGAGCACAAGATTCTCCGGAATCCAAGCACTCTTCCACCAGGAGTCTACATCCGCGGCTGGGAAACACGACTCGATTTGCTGCGGGTTCTAATCGTTGGGCCGACTGAAACACCATACGAGAATGCGCCATTTGTAGTCGATTTCCATCTACCCCCGACCTTTCCATCAGACCCACCACAAGCCTTCTTCCATTCGTGGCCAGCACACGCGAAGATCGGGGCGATTGGGCGCGTCAACCCCAACCTATACGAGGACGGGAAGATTTGCTTGAGTCTGTTGGGAACGTGGGACGGCAACAAACTTGAGGCATGGAATGCTGCTAGGAGCACATTGCTTCAAGTGATTGTGTCCTTGCTCGGACTTGTTCTGGTCCGTGAACCGTACTATAACGAAGCTGGCTATGAAGCGCTGGTTGGCAACGAGGCGAGCAAGAGGCCGAGCGCACTGTATAGCGAGCGGATCTTCCTCCGATCCAAGGGTTTCCTTATTACTGCTGTGGGCGCTACGGACACAGCATCCGGCCTAAAGGGTCTGGAGGACGTGATAGGTTGGCTGTATCGGAGCCCAGGAGGCCCAAAGCTGTTGGATGCGACTGTGAAGACGGTCGAAGAGGTGTTGCAGAGGAGCGAGAGTGGCGATTCGGAGCCTGATGGTTTGACGATCATATCTCGAGGCGCCAGCGTGTCGCTCCGGCGGGCGCTCGTCCGGCTGCAGGAGCTTCAAGCATGGCAATCTTCGTAGACACCTCAAAGATATTTTGCTCCGGAGAAGCGAACAAGTGCAGCGAGTGCAGCATGCGCGCATATCGTCATCGTACAGATAGACCGCGCAAGCAGGATCGTGTGCCACTTGTGCCGTCTTCTTCATCTTCCTGAGAGCAACTTCTTCCCCTGCTCCCGTACGATGCCATCCAAAATTCCCCTCACCTGCTTGCATCCATCCAGACCCACGCTCACCATACTCTCCAGCCTCGCCACCTGTACTCGTGTTTCCATGACTAGAACATTGACCTTGTCCTCTCCAGTGCTTGTGCCCATCGTGAAGAACGGCAGTTCCTGCTCTTCCACGCCATTCAGGTCCAACAGCGGATCTGCCTCTTCGTCATTGCTCGCATACGAAGCGGTGGATCCAGTGGTGACAGCGGCGACGTAATCCTTCATGGGCACACCAGCATCCACCAATGCTAGGGTCGCGGCATTCAAACACGCTGCTAGAAGCGCTCCGTCCTGGGAAAGAACATGCAGCACAATGGTGATCGTCGAATGGGGATAGGAGGTCGTGAAAACAGTACTTGCAAAAGCCGACGAAATCGTATACTGCATTTCCTGCACGCGCCTACAAAGGTATACAAATCAGCTCTTGCATCCCACCAGCTACAACATTCTCTCCGCCACACATACTTGTCATTCTTTCCCCTCCTCTTCCTATCCATCCCACTAAACCCCGCAATACCAATCTCAACGTCAATCGCCGCCTCGCGACTCTGTCCGCCGCTGCCTCCCTGTCTCGCCTGTCGAGGTCCGTGAACGGTGCAGATGACTTTGGTGTTCCCCATTTCGAAGTAACTGCTGCCGTCCGCCGCGGCTTGGGTGGACATTTGCCCGTGAATTCGGCGCAGCTCGTTCCATCGGCGGCCGTCGGTACGCAGGTGCGCGAGGGTGTAGATGGAGCTGTCGAGAGGCATTGAGGGGGGAGTGATATCGATGCTGCAGCGATGCAACGAATGTGTTGGGCGGAAAGAAGGCCGATTTGACGGATGTGTGGAGCTTTGGTGAACAGGGCTGATGGCTTGCGCGTGCCGGTGCTAGCGTGTCTGCCACGTGGGAAGGGACATGTCGAAACAAGCACAAAGGTCAGCAATATGCTCTGCACCACTGCAACATCACAGATGGACAAGCCTGGTGTTGGCGAGGCTTGGGAGTATCGAACAGGACGCGAGACTCGCTGCTGGATGCCTACAACGGGAGTTGGCTTGACGCTGCCATTCGCCGGTCCGTGGAGATGCAAAGAAGAAGACACAGAAAACATCAGCTCGCCCGCGTCCTGTTCGTGCCGATTCGCATATCTGAAGACCACACACTGGCACTGCCCCGATACGTGTCCGCACTACGAATGTCCTTGTAGCCAGGGTTCCCAGGGATAGGACGATGGCCCTGCATCTTACCTATAGCAGTATCTCTCACGCACGGGACCCTGTGACTTTCATGCCGTTCTCCGCGGACTCACCTCGGCCCCGTACGACATTGAGACTAATTGGCCTTGCAGGTAAGTATATATGGTCCCTCGGATTGTGGCTGGTATGGATGCACAAAAGCTTCGAAGCATAATCAACCCGTCATTGTCATGTCGCTCACACCTGAACAAGTCGAGATCGTCAGGTCTACAGCACCTGTTCTGCAAGAACATGGTAACGCTGTGACGACTCTCTTCTACAACACTGTCCTGGAGGAGCATCCCGAGATGCACAATGTCTTCAACCAGACGAATCAGGTCAACAATCACCAAGCCCGAGCACTAGCTGGATCACTCTACGCATACGCATCGCATATCGATGATCTAGGCAAGCTCAGTCCGGCCGTGGAGAAGATTGCCCAGAAGCATGCCTCTCTTTACATCCGCCCAGAACATTATCCCGTCGTCGGCGAAGGGCTTCTCAGAGCTATGGGACATGTTCTCGGAGATGCCTGCACGCCAGAAATCCTCGATGCGTGGACCGCAGCATACTGGCAACTTGCCGACATCTTCATCAAACGAGAAGAACAGCTCTATACCGAAGCCGATGGTTGGACTGACTGGAGAGATTTTGTCATTGCAGATAAGAAGCAGGAAAGCGACGAGATTGCATCTTTCTACTTCAAACCTGTTGATGGCGGGAGGCTGCCGGAGTTCCTGCCAGGTCAATACACATCTGTCATGACGGATGTGCCACAGTTCGGCTACAAGCAGTCGAGGCAGTACTCGCTTTCTGAGGCGCCGAGACAGGATTACTACCGCATCAGTGTTAAAAAGGAAGCAGGCCTCGATCACAGAAATCCCGATGCACCAGCACACCCTGGATGGATCTCCAACATCTTGCACAACGAGAAGAAAGTCGGCGATATCGTCAAGCTTTCTCATCCAGCCGGCGAGTTCTTCTTCGATCCCGTCAAAGACCAAGATGCACCACTCGTACTGCTATCAGCTGGTGTCGGCATCACTCCTATGATTGCAATTCTCGGTACCGTCCTGCAGCGAGGCTCCAAGCAATCAATCTCCTTCATCCATGGCTCCAGGAGTCGTTCGGCGCAGGCATTTGGAAAGCATATCCGCGACCAAATTGCCGAGCATTCCAATCTCCACGCAGTCACTTTCATAAAGAATCTCAAGGCCGAAGTTGATCATGAAGGCCAGAATTATACGCAAGCGGGACGCCTGGCGTTGGAATTGGTCGATGCTGCCAAGGATTTGTTCTTGGGCGACAGTAAAACCAAGTACTTCATCTGTGGCCCGGAAGCATTCATGGCCGACATGTGGAAAGGACTCAAGGCGAAGAATATTGATGAGAGTAGGATCAAGATGGAAGTGTTCGGGACTGGAGAAATACCAGTGAGTATTCCACCTTCGCATTCGTCGTCAAGCTTGTTCTGACCATCGGCTAGCACTAATTCACGATCATATGGCGATCAAATGCGCGACAGATTTAGGACAGCCTTTAACAATGTAGAACAGTTACAACGAGACCTTCACAATACTAATGCTGCAGATGTGCTGCTTCGTCATCGTCATCGCCCCACCACATCATCCTGTGCCCGCTTTACCGAATCAGCATCAGAACAACGTACTCGACAGCTGCAGTGCACAAAGTCGGCACTTGAGTTATGGATCTCGGTGGCGTACAAATCGTCGCTAGGTAAGATCTTGTACCACCAACATTCACGAGTGCGGGTAGACTTGACAGTATTCTTGGCATTCTACTTTCACAACAAGACTTCCTACTCCTTCCAGAGGACAGCCATGCCTTTCCTGAAAGACGCCCAAGGAAGAGACGTCGTCCCGCTCTTCATAAACGGCGAAGCACATCCAATTGACGAAGGCAACAGCCAACCCGTGAACTCCTCGGCCCAGGACAAAACAGTCCACTACTACGCATCCGCCTCGAAAGAAACCAGCACCAAAGCTTGCGACACCGCCTGGACTGCCTTCACTGGCTCAACCCTGTCCACAGCTCGCTCCGGCTGGCGAAGAGCCTCCGCCTTCACACGCCGCGACATCATCCTCAAGGCAGCAGATCTCTTCGAACAATGCCGCCAAGACCTAATTTCTGCGCAAGTCTCTGAAACCTCCTGCCCTGAAGCCTGGGCAATCAACAATGTCAACATCTCCGTCGCGTATATGCGTGAGATCGCGAGCGCTGTGAGTTCCATCCGAGGAGAGATACCGCCGATTGAGAAACCGGATACATTTGCGTTTGTGTTCAAGGAACCTGTTGGGCCTGTTCTGATTATTCCGCCTTGGAATGGAGCGCTCGTGTTAGCTGCTAGGGCTGTAACGTCGGCGGTTGGGGCGGGGTGTACGGTTGTGTTGAAGTGTAGTGAGCTTTGTCCTTTGACGCATAGTCTAATCGTCGATATCTATCACCAGGCTGGACTACCCGCGGGAGTTATTAACTCCCTCTCCTCATCGCGAGAGACCGCCGCGCAAATAACAGAGACGCTGATTGCTCACGATGCCATCCGCAAAATCGAATTCATCGGCTCCGCAGCAGTGGGCCGCATCATCGGCGCCGTGGCCGCGAAATACCTCAAGCCAGTACTCATGGAACTAGGAGGCAAATGTCCAGCCATCGTACTCGACGACGCCAACTTGCAGAAAGCTGCAACATTGTGCGCCAAAGGCGCCATGCTCCATCATGGACAAATCTGCTTCAGCACAGAACGCATCATAGTACAACGCAACGTCGCAGCTCAATTCCAGGACCTCCTCATCAAAGCCGTAGAGAAAGAAGAAGGCGGCTTTGCTGTTCACGCCGAAATGGCGAAGAAAGCACAAATCATTCTGCAGGATGCGAGAGACAAGGGAGCGGAATTCCTAGTCGGAGGTGCGGAGATGAATGGAAGCGGAAAAGGCTTGAACCCATCCATCGTTCTCGTCGACACAGCGACGAAGAAAGAAGAAATGAAGATCGTAGACGAGGAGACCTTCGGACCATCAGCGAGTCTGTACGTCGTTAAAGATGATGCCGAAGCGATCAAAGTCGCTAATGCGAGCGCCTATGGCTTGAATGCAACGATTCACTCGACGAACATGGAGCGGGCGATCAAGATGGGGAGAGAGCTAGAGTATGGACAGGTTCATGTCAATAGCATATCAGTCTATACCAGTCCGACTGGGCCGCAGGGCGGTGTGAAGGGAAGTGGTTGGGGCAGACAGAATAGTCGATGGGGTCTAGAGGAGTATCTCCAGGACAAGTTCATCACGTATCATGGGAAGGATGCGGACGCTTAGGGTAGGAGAGAGTATCCTCGGGTGTGTAGCTCTGTGAGCTGATGGAAGGATCATCACCGGTCCATATCTCCAATTCTCTGTCGTGAAACGTGGTCAAAGGGCGCGGCTTTCAGGCATATAAGTACGAGACCGCGCTCTTCCCTCGCGCTGATTGCATCTGCCACGCAAAGGAGCTGCACTTGAGTACATCCTGGTGTGAATATTTGCTCCGGTGCCACTGCGAAGGGCCCCACAGTAACGAACTTTACCACAATCCCTACACACGCATCGCCAAGAAATGTCCTTACTTCGTCGCCTGCAAATCCGCTCGTTGCACCCACCCAAACCTCTTATTTCCCTGATCAAAAACCGCATACAAACTCTTCAAAAGACTCCCCCCAAAAATCGAAAAACCCATATTTCCCCTACTCTGCCACCCCCCAAACCTCATTCCCCCTCCAACCTCTGCGAACCCGACATCGTCCGGATCGACCACACATTCACAATCCCCAATCGCCAGCTTGATAATCGGTAAGTTCTCCCGTGGCGTGTTGGAGGGATACACAAAACCTCCCTGGTCAGGGTCGTATTTGGAGCCGGGGATGGTGGCGTAGATGGCGCGGCAGCTGTCGTCGTCGATGAGAGCGAGAGTCGTGCCCGTGTCCATTATTCCGGTGTTGGCACCATTATTGATGAGGTGTTTGATGCCGTTGATGGTGAGGTAGGGGGACTGGATCTGCTAGAAGCCTTTCGAGGTATCGACGGGAGTGTAGTGGGGTGTCTGGTTGGCAAGGGCTTCCTGCGTTTCGTGTCAGTCTCATCATCGGCGGAGTCAGAGGTGTTGTGCTACGGATGCGTAAGCGTCTAGACGTACTTGATCGATGTAACCAAATGTGTAGAACGGCGGGACTTTGTCGATGTGGTTTGTCAGATAGGCTGTGAACAGCTCCGATCCTTTGGGAATGTCTGCTTGCAGAATCATGTTCTCGACAGGCGTGTGGACAGGCTGCGGCTGCACAGTGTTGATCGATCCAAACGCCAAGCCGAGGAGTCCATCACCTGCGCAGCTCTCGAAGCTGGGCGCGATGGTTTTTGCAAGCTCAACGGCCTGATTCTCAACCGACAGACCTCCGATGATGACTGTGTCTGTCCCTACTAAGCCACTCGCACTGGAGCCGTCGCCGTACTTTATCTGATGTTATCAGCATTCGTACGAAGCGAGAAGTGCGCATGTGATAATAGCTCACCGTCCAGCTTTGATTCGGAGATGCTTTCCAGGTGTTGCTCTTGCTTGCATCAAAGATGTGATGCCCTGTCTTGCGCCCAGCGTCTTGCGTATTCTGTGGGAGAGATGTAGACCAAACCCAAAGATCAGAAGAGCCGGTATCGAAGTTCAGATTCTGTGTATGTGAAGTGAGCTCAGATTCACCTAGCAGAGACGACAAGCGTGTACTTACCATCGTCTGGACTGGCGTACCCACTCCCACTGGAGCGAGATACTCTGAATCGTCCTGTATGTTTTCCGCCTGTACTTTGTCTGAGCTGCCATCTGTTGAGAGAACCCGACCGCCTGAGCGCGCGGAAGGTTCATGCGTGCCGGACTGGAGGCGCTGCAGCGGGCCGAGGGCATTATTCGCAACAAGACCGCGAAGGAACTCGAAAGTACACGGCAATGTTGGAATGATCCGGACTACCAAACGAAGAGTCAGCTTCGAGACGATGCGGCGTAGCGCGCTGGTCTTACATTTTTTGATCAGGTGTCCCAGGGAGTTTCGCGGCGAAGGGAACCAATTGGGGTTCTTCACTAAAGAAATGCGGTGTAGGCCGTGGAGATGTCCAGCAGTGGCGGGCGAATAGGTGCTGGGGAGGTTGTGGTGCTGTTGATAGGGTGTTCTGATATCCTCCAGAGGCATGGTGAATGATGTGCAGGTCCTTGAAAGAATCTTGCACAACAGGATAGGCTGAATTGTGCTTCAGAGGCATGCAGGGTTCTGAAAGGAGGGATAGTAGCATCGACGCGCTATGACGAGCAGGAGCGTACCGCCCGAAAGGCTGCCGCGCGAGGTCGAAGTGAGTGGTCGAAATGGCAGTATCGTTGCGTCCTTGAGCCTAGCCAACCCAATTCTTGCATGGTGTGGCAATTTCCGCCCGATGTCTGTGTTCTGAGCACTTGTCAGCCCTTTACCCATTAGGAAAGTAATACTGTCTCGAAGCATGATCACCAACTCTTGAACCATTCAGAATACAGTTCAACCTCATTCCGGGGGTATCTGCACTACTGAATTAAGACTCAAACACATCCGGCCGCTTCATACACGACCGGATACAAGGCTTATGCTGTCCCATCCAACGCCTCTGCTTAGCGGCATCGCCGCGCATGAACAAAACAATAACAGTATGAAGATATGTAAAACAAAATTGCAAGCCCATGGGTAGTCCTTTCCCGTTACAGTTCTTCCCGAAGACTCCCTCCACTTTTATACCTTCAGCGCCATGCTTGCCGATCCAAAAAGCAAAGGCCACGAGTGGCGAAAACAGATAACGCAATGAAACGGGAGTCGTGATGATGGCAATGCGGCCGTTATGCACAGTGATGTACCGACAGAGGAGAAGATTCGACTGCTTCATCCTCATCAGGATCTTGTTGAAGCCTGCCGACCTCGGATGAGAATATGACTCCAAGGCTTTGACCCATGCCCGGATCTGTTGGGGCCTATCGATAGTATCCGGAGATGATGGGTAGTCTCTATGGTCGGTTGGCCAGTGATAGTTCGTCCACTAGTGCCAGCACCAACCATATTCCTCAGAGTCATACTACTGCAGTGGTGTCTGAGCTGGGTAGTAGGCGGGCTGCATCTGAGAGTAGTAGAATCCAGTCTCTGGCGCTGGAGTAGGTGGTGGCATGCCAACCAGGGCATTTGTGGGCACGAAGCTCCTGGCTGGTTGGTAGTCCTCAGCTTCTCGTCGCCTGCGTGCCTCCGATGCTGGCAGGTAGTGTGTGGTACCATCTCTTTCGTAGGCTACGATCTCCTCAGACGATCCTTGAGCAGGTTGTCGTTGCACCTGTTGTTCCGTCTCTACTGGCTGTGATTGTGGCTGCGGCGGCGGCGCCTGTGGTGGTGCCATTGGCGCGCCGGGCGGTGACAGCATGTAGCCCTGTTGAGGTGCACCATATACTGGCATCGACGGATAAGCTGGAGGCCCCGGCTGGAAGTAGTATCCTTGCTGAGGAGGGTACGGTGCATAGTATGGAGTCGCACCATACGGCATCATCTGCGGCTGGAAGTTGGGAGCGTGCATTGCCTGTTCCGGAATGTTTGACAGCGGTGTACCCGCAGCTGGTTGAGGCTGATATGAGTACTGCTGTCCTGGTGAGTAGTAAGCTCCTGCTGGTGGGCCGAAAGTAGACTGCTCGTTCATATGCGCTGGTAACTGATTTTGGAACGGTTGCTGCGCTTCTGGAGGCACGGAGGCATTCTGAAGCACTGCGGGTGACTCGATGCCGGTCACAGAGACTACCTTTTGTGGCCTTGGCTGATGTACAGTAGTGGTAGGCGTGCCCTGAAACGCCGGTTGCGATGGCAGAGGATACGAGTGGACTTGGTATCCGGTGGGCGTCTGATGTCCAGAAAATGGGCCCATAGGTGTGTTGGAGGCCGGGAAGTGTGAGTGCGAGCCGTGCGGTAGTCGAACGATCGGTCTGCTTGGCGGCATACCACCTGCATATGCTGAGCCAACAGGCGAGAATGCGTTCTCGCGCGCGACGCTCGCAAACGACGAACGGCGACTGGCAGCGACACTACCCGCATATACGCTCCCTCCGTACATGGATGTTCTCCTGCTTGAATATCCATACCCGCCAATGCTTCTTTGGTAACCACTCCTGCCGAAGCCTTGCTGGTTCGGCCTCATCTGCCTAGGAATGAAGATGAACGATCGCTCTGGTGCTGGGAAGATGTAACGCTGGATGCGCGGAGGCAGCGAAATCCTTACAGGCTTGTCTCGACGAAGTGGGGGACGATGATCTGGCAGTCGAGTGTACTGTTTCCACGGCACCTCAGAGAACGTGATGGGCTCTCGCATGGTGGACAAGAAGACGCGGATTTGCACCTTTCCCACGACAGCAGTCCTAGAGAACGACAGTACTCGAGGCTGCTGCTGATGTTTTGCCTGGATCGTGGCAGCAGCCTTTGGAAACAGTCGTGCAGACTCGTTGCGATCTTGGGGCGAGTCTGCGGGCTTGGCGAGGTTGGAAGCATCTTTACCTGGTTCCTCGTTGATGGTGTCGTGCAGATCGTGCTTCCATGTCTGTTCTGCCGACCGGTCTGCTGGCGCCGTGTGGTGCGCAGATGGGAATGGAGGTCCCATACTGCCAGCGCCACGGCCGCGACCTCTTACATTCCATGCACCTCTGGTCGGTGGTCCCGTCTGCGCGTGGTGTGAGCGGGTGTCGTGCATGAAGAAGTTGCCGCGGTTTGGGATGAATGCTGGATCGGTGTCGCGCTTCTTGCGATACTCTTCATGGTCCCGCCGTTGTCGCTCCACAGGAGACTGCGAGTAACCAGTCAGAGGTACCACAGTGGTCGCGTGAGAGGCAGCCGTAGGTATCGTGTGGTCCATGCTTTCAAAGTCAACCACGTCCTGCGCTGCTGCCTGCTCGCCGATGTTGAGCCCATTGAGCATGGCTTCCGTATCTGCCATGACCTCGAACGTTGGCCGCTGCGACTGCGTAGAGGGCTCTACGGCTTGATCCTTGCCCGTCTTCTTTGCCGACTGCTTCCTGCTCTTCCGCGCCTTCTTGCCCGCACTCTTGGCTACATTGGCTGCTGCCTCAGACTTTTGCTGCGAAGCCTCGTCGCCGGCTTCCATTGCCTCAGGATCGCCCAGAGTGCTCGTCTCGGCCTCATCGTCTTCCATATCGCTGAGCACAGATCCTTCACTTTGCGAATCGTCCACCACTACCGGCCCTTCCTCATCCTCCCCTTCTTCGTCAGGGCGCCTGCGGCGGCCCACCAGCGACCTGAATGACCGTCCAGCCGCCATGTCGGACTCGACTTAAGCGTGTCTGATAAGCGGAAGGAGCGGCTGGAATGAAGCAGAAGGCTGTAGAGGGCAACGGGAGCACCAGAAAGGGCGGGGCCAGTGTTGAATGCCGGAGGGTGGCGAGGTGTCGCTAAGTCGGGAGGAGAGCGCGCGCCGAGATGCACGACTGTGTCATCTCAAGACTGTGCTGCGCTGTGGGCGGATCGATTATTGCGATGTTGATGGCATGGATGCTGTAGGCTCCGCAAAGAGCATGACAGCAGTTCTAGACGTTGAGCAGTCACGGCCAGTAAGTTGCCAAGTCCACGCTAAGACGCAAGGATTACTAACGAAGCAAGGAGGAAGCTCCGACGCAATAGTACATTTATACTCCGAGAAAATGACACGTCTAACTACGCAGTGCTGTAGGCAGGTATCAAGTAGACATCATTTCCTTAGTGGATGAGAAGTGGAAAGCCTCGGATGTATATAGCCACAACGGGTAGGAGAACACAGGACCAAAGACGAGATGCAGCGGCGAAAGATGTATTCTGGCTTCTTCTACGAACTCTCCTTACCCAGCTTGGTCAGCTCTTGCAAGAACGTGGCCGCGTTGACAAGTTCTGTGCTGCCATACACAACGCGCTTCCGGCCAACTGCGCTTGCGTTACCAGCTCCGCCTGTCGTGCGCTTCGACCAGTCCTGCAGATTGCCGTACTCGTCCATGCTGCCGCCGCCCACCGTAAAGACGATTGCTTCACTAAAGCCTTGTCTACGCTGCCCAAACGACGGGTCAATGCCACGTGTCTGCTGTGTGCCCGACCGTGCGTCTTTGGCGCTAGGTGGCATAGTTCCTCGAGCATTGGCAGATCGTGGATCGAAGTACAAGAAGCCCTCTGTTTTCTGCAGCGCGCTGGTCGACGCGTTCTGCGGGTCCATGAGACTTTCCGTGATCTTCGTCAGCGTCAAGTCTTTGTTGGCAGGCAGGAAATTCTTCACGCCTGAAATCAGGTTGTCGAAGTTCGCCCCCAGACCTGCATCTTTGAAGCGGTCTGTGAGACGTGAAGAGATCGAGCTGAAGCCACGGAACAAGTCGTTCGATGCCGACGACTGCTGTGGCTGTTTCTCTGGTGCAGACGAGATCATCGTCATACGCGTGATCTCTCGCACGCGACGAATGTATGTCAACGGTAGCGTATCGACACCCTGCTTCTTTAGCGCTTCTTCGAATTGTTCCATGTCCGTCCGAGACAGCTCCGCCTCTGTGCTTAGAAACCAGATAATGAAGATCCGAAGCTTGTCTAAAGGCTCGTTGCCATGGTCAGCGCCACCGATGAGCTCCAACATCTGTGGCTTGGTCTGCTTCTTGATGTCTTCCTCAAGCTGGAAGAAGTTGTCCAGCTGTCGGTCTTTAATGCCTTTCAGCAACGCTGTCGCAATGTTCATATGCATGTCTAGCAGAGCTTTGCGCTCTCGCAACTCGGGCAGAAGCGTAATTGCAGCTTTCAAGTGTTGCGCGGATGCACTTGTGTCGTTCTGTAGATCCTCTATCGAATTCGCACCCGTGTTCTTGGTGACCTCAGCGGCATCATCCTTGTATCGAGTCAGCTCCGCATCGATGTCCTCTGCGACCTGTGGAAATGGTGTGCCAGAGTTCTTGTTCCAGAAGAAGTCGTTCGAGTTGAGGTCATAGGACTTCTTGGTGCTTCCCTTTGCCGGGGTACCCTCTTCCGCCGGTGTCTCGACAGTAATGCGATTCAGGTGCATGCTCAGCACATCGTGGATCAGCGATTGGTATGTCCAGGAATGTGATAGCATTGGCACGAGATCCACGTTTCGATCCACGATGATCAGTATCGGTCTTGAAGATGTTGTTGCTGTCGACTTGCCCGAAAACAAGTTATCTTTGGAATTGAGAATGTGGTCTCGTAGCTTGCGATCGAGCTTCGCGGCAATCATCTCTGCAGCGCCTCCCGTTGGACATCTGATTATGGGTATTGTGCCTGTACTGCGGTCAACATCCGTGCTCAACGTGCGAACCGCCAGGCATACCCATTGTCACCGCAACGCTGAACAGTCCACTGACGATACGATCGACGTTGTTATCAATCTCCTCGTCACTCGTCTGAGCGCTGTTCATAGCCCAATATGTCTCCTTACCCATGCCCAGACTGAACAAATTCGGTTCGCTGACAATGAAGTTCAGGTACTGGTCAAAAACCTGGCTAATGCTTTCGGATGTGTTTGCCTGCGCTGTCTGCGTCGCGAAGTCTTCCAGCAGCGGCCGAGGGATTGAGGAAAGGAAGTTGATGTATGCAGGCGCATACAAGCCATTTTGCAGATCTTGGGTAATCCGTTCCAGATTCGATGCTGTTGGCTCGACGATATACACGACAGGGACATCAGGTATGGCATGCCGCTGTCCGTTTATGTTCCTGGCAAGAAGAATCAGCAAGAGCTGCAGGAGTCTCAGCATGTACTGCCGCCAAAATGTGTCTCAACATACAGGTGTATTGTGATTCCCCAGCTACGTAGATCGTTGACCCGTAGCACGCTACTGATGATGTCTCTTCCCAGGTTGTCAAAGACCAGCACCTTCCATATCGGCTCGCCATCAGAATTGAGGATCGGAGTAGATTTGGGCGTCACGCCGTTCGATGTCGCGGCTTCGAGGTCGCTGCTTTCGGCGCTCGCATGGTTGAGGTTGAGTATGCGCTCGATTGAAGCTGTCCTCGGGTCAATACTGTACTTGCGCTCAACATGCATGAAGTACGAACCTACTTGGCGATCTCGAAGGGACTGATATGAAGACATGGCGGTTGTGGCTGTTGTCCAGCCTGCTCGATGTTCAGCACATTGAGTGCAGCAGAGGGGCAGGCAACGGTATGATTGAAGAGATCGTCGCTATATGCCAACACGTATATGCCAAACCCCAGCGTTCAATGCGCTCTGTGTTCTCCCACATGTGAATGCGACTTGGCCACGATCGCAAGTTCCGCGTAAGTCAGGCCGGTCGGCTGTAGCCGTAATACTGACAGGGATTAGCTCTGCCCGCCCGCGCTTTCTCGCTGATGACCTCGCCACTTTCTGCTCCTCTCCTTCTCCGACACACCACTTCCTCACGCCCTCGCTTCCACCAACACCACCACCCAGTACATCCCTTCACACCTTCTCCTGACTTAACTGAGTACGTGATGAGCGCTTGACCAAGCGTTTAACGGCATTTCTCGTGTTTGCGCGGTTGGCAGTGGGGCGCTCTTTGAAAGGCGAGGCAAATTGCGACGGGCACTGAGGTGACTTGGTTTCTGACTGCACACCGCTGAGCATCGCTGCTATTACCACTG
This sequence comes from Dothistroma septosporum, assembly GCA_002236755.2. Classification (NCBI taxonomy): domain Eukaryota; kingdom Fungi; phylum Ascomycota; class Dothideomycetes; order Mycosphaerellales; family Mycosphaerellaceae; genus Dothistroma; species Dothistroma septosporum. The sequence continues at coordinate 505,066 of NBZP02000011.1, forward strand.
TACTGCGCGCGTCTTCTACTTCAGCACGACCTCGTGTTCCATACTGTTCACTCCAAGCCGGCGTCGACACTTTAAGTCGTGTCGTGCTCGTGGCAGTGGACGCGGCTGACGCACCAGGGATGGACAGTCCTGGCTGTCCACTACTGTACCGCGCCGATCAATAAGGCCATTGACAGCCAGCAAATTCGACTTTTCCCAAGTACAGCAACGACAAGCAGACACTCGCCCGCGCGGAGTCTCAGACACCAGCGTATCAGCGCAGCACACATTTCACTTGGTCTACAGTCCCGTCTGTGAGACTGCCGCCATAGACTTTCCCGAGCTCGGAAGTTGTCGTCTGCATCATCATCTCCCCGGATCTGTACGGCGGCTCGCTCAGGCACGCCAAGGCATTTTACGCACGGGCCACATTACTCAATCAGGCAAACAGGTCAGCTTCAATCGCCGCCCGCGGGAATATATCATCGGTCGAGATGGATCGGCTGCCGGCAAACAGTAATGAGGGCTTCCCAAACGATAACTTGTTCGGTAATAGCCACAACTACAGTCCATATGACAGCCTGAATCTCTTTCCGAATGGCTCCGATTCCACATTCAACGATGCTAGTTGGGGCGTAAACGCCAACCCGTCACGTGGACAGCCCGTGTCGAGTTGGCAACAGAGTGCGAACCACCTCGCTGCCACGTCTTCGCATGCAGGCTTCAATGGCCAGTCAACGCCCTACGGACGCAATCTCAATCAGAGTCCCGTACCTTTCTCGCAGACCCAGTTCGGCAACTATGGTGCCCCGCAAAACTACCAATACCAGCAGCCACGATACGACCCAGGTCTGGTGACCCGAAATGCCAACGGACAAAACTTCAATCTCGGATCCCATGGCTTCAGCTCGCCTGTGCCAAATGGTGCGACCATCACACCACAAGCGTTGCAACGCGAGCCCCAGCAGTCGAACCTCCAGTACAGCATTCCTCAAGACTTTGGCCAAGCAATGCCTGACCGGGCGATATCGAATCCATTGCAGTATCGCGCAGTGGATCAGAAGGCATTGCTCGCATCTATACCGAATGGTGTCGACACCGGTATGTTCAGCATCATCAACTTTGACAATCTCACTCGCGCCACAAACTCCGAGCGCATGAACAATTTTGTCAACGTGGGGAAAGAGGCCATCGAATGGGATTGCACACGAAGCGCCATCCCGTCGTACGCGCCTCGCCATTCAAGAAATGACCTGCGCAAGCTGGTCGGCAACAACACAACCGCATTGGCGAAGATTGGCAAGAAGTCCAGCAAGCACAAAAACTACCCAACGCTGTCCAGCGATGTGAAGGTCACTTCGCGTGCAGCCGGTGTATCGACTGTCAAGCGAGAAGCAGAATCAAGCAGCTCGGAGGACACATCCACCGACGATGACTCTGTATATTCAGAATCCGAGGACGAGGATTCACCTTTACCACCGAAACGACCGGACAACCCTCGAGCCGGCGTTGAATATGACACCATCAAGGCGCTTTGGCACAGCAAGCGCAGACCACTGACAAATGACACTATTAAGAAGCGTCTCATCGAGTTCTGGGAACTGATGAAAACGATTCGCGACCGCTGGAAGAACGACCAAGAAGCAGTGGCTGACGCAGAGGAGAAAAAGCGAACGGGCGAGTTACCTCTGCTCCAGAGTCGAGTCAAGGATCAACGCGACATGGTGGAGGCTGCATTCAAAGCAGCGTTGAAGCACGGCCATCGAGGCATCATTGAAGTGTGAGTACTATCCTCCTTCCCTGAGTTATAATCTTGTGACATTATGTTGTACGAGGCGAGCGGCAGCTCGGTCTCACTACAAGCAGCAGCAGCAGCACAGCATTGGATACCAGCAGCTTTATTGTCATGTACAGCTTGCTTCATTTGTGAGCGAGTGTTGGAAGCGGCAGATATGTGGTGCAGTGCCTCGTTGCTGTTTCATCAGTCAGACCGCCTTTACATAGCTTCAGTCGTAGCGTAGTCCGCAAATCGCCCAGCAGTGAGTCCCGACGAGGGCATGTGCACGTCGTTGGTCTACGCATTGACATCGTCGTTGACAGCACGTCCAATGAAACATCACTAATACATTCGTTATCAGGCTAGCCGAAAACACAGCTCTGGTATTCCTGTGCTATCAATTCCTGATCGATCGCTTCAAGGCCGACGACGTGAACGGGACCTTGTCTCGTGCGATTCTGGACCTCATGAGCAATTTTACCACACTCGGCAGCCACACAGCCGAGAAAGTGCACCTGGTGAAGGTTTTCCCACGATACATGAAGAAGGGTGACGCGAGGACGAAACATTGGGTGGGAAAGATCCTCGCCAACATTGACGCCGCCGACAAAGACGCCGCCGCCAGGGCAGAACGCAAGGCATCCGAGCAGCCCACATCAAAGCCAGACGACTCCAAATCAGCGTCGCCATCCGGGAAGAAAGCAGCACCTCAGCCTGTTGCCGGCGTTAAGCGCGCAGCGACCACCTCCGAAGGTGGCGCCGTGCAGAAGAAGGTCGCGACTGGTGCCGTGAAGCCAGGCACAACAGCTGCTGCCGCAAACAATGCCAATGGCTTAGTGAAGAAGCCTACCGCGACAGCACAGAGTATTCGAAGCGATGCCACAAAGGCCGCCGCGTCTGTCACTAACAACAATGCCGTTCGAAAAACAGTGGTGGCCAAGCCATCCGGCTTCTTCTCCAGTCTGCAGTCGGCGCAAAAGAAACCAGGGACCTCGAATGCAGACAAAGCATCAGCATCAGCAGGTAAGCCTGTCACTGCAAAGCCGGCCGAGTCGGTCAAACCTGGGTTCTCATTCGCGGAGACAATGGCTCGTATTGCCAAGCCAAAGGAGGAGAAACCAGCGCCCAAGAAGGAGACGAAGGTCGTACCCAACGAGACTTCAGAAGAGCGAGCCAAGCGCATTCGGAAGGAGCAGCGACGTAAGCTCCGCGTCGAGTTCAAGAAGGGTGAAGACCTCGTGCAGATCAAGTACTTTACCCACGATCCAGAAGAAGAGATCGACCATGGTGAAGGTCAGATGCGGGACATTGCAGATGCAGGGGGCGAAGGTCGAGCACTCAAGCAGTCACAGATGATGGACATTGATGACGACGATGAGGTGGATGAGCTCCAGGACCTTCGTGAACATAAGACAATCACGTTGGTGGATTTCAGCACCGTTGAGAAGGAAGAGCGAGAGCGCAACTATGTGCCGTATGGCGGTGTCGCTCTGGAGCCAGACTCCACCGAGCGCGTTGTGCGGGAACAGTATGAGAACAACAATCTGATCGTCTTCTACACAAGCCGTGATGATATCCCTCCGAACCCCCGCGAACCAGCAGATCCGTACAACGGCGATCAAGGTGGACCAGTCAAGGAATTTGGTAAACCAGAAGAGCAATACTGGGCTCGCGCTCGAGCTAGACAAGCGCAACGACAGGGTCAGCACAACTACGGTCAGCCAACAGTACCTTCGTATGGATGGCCGCAGCCATCTCAGCAACCGCAAGCCGCACCATCTGCAGGCGGTGTTCCTGATATCGCCTCCATCCTAGCCCAGCTTGCGCCAGCAGCCCAACCTCAGGCTTCATACGCAGCACCACAGCCGCCGATGGCTGCCACAACTCAAGGTTGGGTCGGTGCACCCGCCAACGCGCCTCCACCACCTACAGCCGGTCACATCGACCTCACCGCTATCTTGGCGTCGTTGGGTGCAGGCAGTGCGCCAGCGGGCCAGAACGGCGCAGCTGCCGCTCCGATGACGAACTACGCCGGACAAGTTCAAAAGCAGAGCGATAAGAACCATCCCAATTACAAGACGCGGGTCTGTAAGTACTGGCAAGAGGGTCGTTGTCAGAAGGGCGAAAGCTGCAGCTTCCGTCATGAATAGATGAAGCCGAGGAAGGGATTTCATGCATAGCGAGAGGCTTTAGGAAATAAGCGATGACGCCTAGTGACACGCATGGGAAGGCGTCGTGCATGAGCGTGTGGTCGGGCAAGTCCTGGTAGCGGAGCGGGTGTAAATATGTACCACTAGTACGAGGACACAGCACCTCAGGCATGATAGTTGGAACCATAGCTCAGTCTAATACCCAAGTCCTCGCATCTGACTCCACCCCTAAGCCCAAGGCAAATCGCACTCGAACATCACTGACCTCGCCTTTGGCGCGGGGATGCACAGAAGATGCCACCCCTCGAGTTGGACTTGATACCCGGTCCTCTCGCTGCTGCTGGCCCCCTCCCAGAAGTTCCCCTTCGACACGTCTATCACGTCGTCAGTCTGTTCTCCCACACGTCTGCACAATTTACAGATATTGTACTCACGACTTGCTGCGATCTCTCCGGATCCACAATCCTCGCTCTCAAAGGCTTTGATCTCACACGTTTTGTACTCGAGGTCAAGGCGGTCATTGTGTCGGAATTCTTCGAGCTTCTTGTCCGGGACGTAAGTGAAGTCCTCAGCCAGTTCGTCGACCTTGTCGTCGAGTATGACGCACTTGTTGGCGTGGACCTGGACGGCTTTGCCGCGCTTGAAGGCATTGAATCCGGTGCATTTGCCATCGTTATCGCGCTGTGAATTCAGGGTAAATGTGGGAGGCATTGGCTTGGGGTAGTATGGGAACTCACCTCACGGAGCTGGAGTCGTGCGACGACGGGATGCTTGTGGTGACCCTTATCGGCGATGGTGGTGTTGAAGAATGTCGCATCGTCGACGATCGTTGGCAGTGCTAAGATTGAGGTGACGGTGGCCGCGAGGATGGCGGTGAATGGGAGATGCATGTTGACCAGATTTGTCGAGCAGGTGGACAGATTGGGGGACGAGAGTGAATTCAAGGTAACAATCTCGAAGATGAGGACTGAAGATGGTCAAGTTTTGGGTCGAGCTCTGTCTAGATAACGTGGCTAGTCCTCAAAGTCAAAGGTCAATAAAGCTTATCATCTTGAGCCTGATGGATGTCTTGTTTGCAAGGACGCAGAAGATCCTTAGATCTCCACGAAGCACTACGAGTCATCTCGAATTTGTAGTCATTGCTTTATCGCCGTAATCGACACACACAGTGTTTCATTTTTCTGGGATGGATAGTTCATGCCAAGGCTCACATGTATACGTCTCGAGAGGTCGTGAAGGTTGGCTAAGTATGTCGCCGCGCTCAGGTAAGTATACACCCTCGATGTGCCAACATGGTTCGGTATTGAGCCTCGTGCAGTTCTGTCTCTGTGTGCAGGAGAAGTACCTGCCACCAACAGTTGAACGTGAACGCTTTTGTAACTGATTCGAAGGATAACATGGTCTGTTTTGTAGCTCGAGACGTGGGGTGAAGGTCCAGAGTGCATATTGGAATACGCTGCTGGGTTCGATAGGTTGAGTACACTCCCGCAGACGAATCTGCGGGAGCATCTTGCTACTTGCGCGGCGAATGCCGCTGTTTTCAGACGCCTGCTACGACCCACCTTGCAGGAGCTAGCTAGCTCTATGTCGACTTCACCCCCACCGCACTCTCGTTTCAAGCCTGAACACCCTTTCGTGGAATACACAGTGGCAGGGTGAAGACGCGCGATCTCCGACAGGTTCGTTGAGTTGTTCCAGCTGCCTCAGTCAGTCTTCATAAGCTGATGAAATGTCGCTAATATTTTCTGCTGCCACGGCATGACGCTTACAGACGAGTGAGCTGCGCAGGTGTTTGCTATCGTGGCTGTGAGTAAGATGGGCTGCGGCAACTGCAATAGTAGAGGCTGTATAGACGTAAATGTCACCTACATCTGCTCTGGTCATCGCGGGCGCCGCAGAAATGACGCATGGCCATCATGGTGCGATGCAGAGGATCGCCCAGAGGGTGAGCCTTGTACTAGTTGCGATATCTTCACAGCGAGAGGCGTCTGCGACAGATACAGGAAATTGCACATGGCATCAGCCATACTGTCGGCACGAACGGACAAGTCGACCGGCAGAATAGCACCCGCCACTTCACGAGGAGAAAAGATCGGGTCCACTTCATGTCTTACGAATGACTGGCAGGCAAGGGATATCAGGTCCGAGGCACCAAAGATTCCAAGATTGATCCTAGAACAATCAAGGACATGCCTCCAGTACGAAAGGTCGGTCGAAACCAACAAGCGGAAGATTGAGGCATACGAAAAGTACCGCCCGCCTGCGAAAAAGCGTCAGCAGCAAGCAACATTGGCTCAAAGCATTTACCAGCAGCAGCGGTATACGTTCCAGCTGCCACCGCCGGGCCAGTGCCAGCAGGGCGGTCAACAGTAGCTGCAACCAAACACCAGCATTCAGCATCCAGCACCTCAAACATTAGGTTCTAGGTACCGCGCACTGCCTTAGATGGGCAGAAAGTACCCTCACCATGCGCAAGCTCGAAGAAGCCAGCACCGAACCCTTTGACGTCCGTACGTGGTCTTTCTCGAATAAAGGATGTTCATGGAGCATTGTCTCTTCATTCTCACACAAGACAAGATTTCATTCATCTACACTTCATGGCTTTACATCTATGGCGAAGACACCGCGAAACTTTAAAACGTAAATCGTCTGGTTTGAGTAGTCTCAGCTCGTTTCATCAATGCACAATCTTTTCGAGATTCGACCGAGCCGACTAGGGTATGGAAGGCGCAGGGCTATTCCCGGTTCGCGAAATCGCTTTCCCCTCTGCGGTGTCGCAGACTCCCAGGAGAATGCTATCGGGTGCCGCGCGAGTGGACGAGATCTTGCTTTAAGATGAGGGAAGACTTCTGCCGGAAGTGCATGACGGTGCAGATGTGGACGACCAGATTCATAAACGATTGAGGTTTCGCCCGTGTTAGCAGCTGGCTGCACACTGTGGGGTATGTCGGATAAGGAAAGCATCCAGTTCATGCTATATCTACACTCGTGCTGACTGTCTGCGAGGCTGCAGTTCGTGTGGTCGACCATACCCGCCTGGAGAACGGTTTGTGCTTGACGTTATCTTGAATTCATGTCCCATGCTAACACATTGACAGGATTCGGAATCCCTAAAGCTCTCTTGGCCTTGTCATGGATCGCCGGCCCGCTGTGCGGCATCGTGGTCCAGCCTTATTGAGCGCGATCAGTGACTCCTACGACCCAGGTCCGGAGACCTTTATCACCTTTTTCGTGCGCCTCTGTGGAGAGAGCTCGCATAGCGCCACACTGGCTATGTGTACTTCTTTCTCGATCTGCGGCCTCAATATCTCGAAGCAGCCTCCGCAAGGCGGCATTCACACATTAATGCACGTAGTGGTCCCCAAGTGGGCGCAGTCATGGGCTGCTGCATTGAATGGCATCGTTGTGGCCTTTGGCACCAATTGCGGATATCTGCTGGCGTCAAGCTCCTTTGGCCTCTTATTCTTTGGTCCAGAGTCGGAAGTGCTTCGGTCTCAGACACTTAGCTTCTTAGTAGCAACCTTAGTATGCTCAGCAATCACAGTGATCTGACCATACAGGATGGCAGAGTCCAGAAGGAGTGAACGTTCTCGTACAACGCCTTGGAATTCGCTATCTCTCAAGGGTGCGGTTCGACGCAGCTTGGCGTGTCTTCGTTCGATGCCGATGACCATTCAGCTTATGCTTCAAGTCCAGTCATTTTCGTGGACGGTCTGGTTCTCGACATCATAGTATCGAACGGCGTCAGTGAAGCACCTCAGTCAGACGTACACTATCTTGCACTGCTGATATCCACCCAGGTGTATCGCGCGCCTCTACAAGATTTCGAGTTCCTCGCATTTGGTCCCCAATGCCGAGCAGACAGCTTTCGATCCACTGCCCTTCTCAATCGTGATGTTTTGGCGACCTCAATGACTTCGGCGGCAGTGCCTCAGTGGGTGGGCTATGGTTCAAGGCAGATATCCGATGGGCGATCCACGAGATACCTCATGCTACTGGTCAATCTCCGGCTGCTCGGTCATGTGCCATTCTCCATAACGATGGCGTCAACACCAGTCGTGGTCAGAGTGAAGCAGGGGACAGCAGTCTTCACACTGACAGGCATCCCGCGCCGCTGTCCATGTGGGTGCCATTCGCACTGGTGGGAAGAGGAGTGACCGAATCTCGCGACACAGGAACTTTGACGAGCTTGCACAACACGGCCACCTCCGCGCCTCAAATCTTGGCCGCTGGCTCTTCTGTCGTCCTGTCCATGATGGCGAAGTGGACCGGTGGCCAGAACGAGACGGTATGGGCGATGCTGCTGGCCGGAGGTGCTGAAATTCCTGGCCGCGTGGAAGACGTGGCAGTTGCGAGCGGTGATGACTTGGTGGTAGACATGTGTCTAGTGGTGCTATGTATAACCGTAACGAGCATGTGCATGGCCGATGCCGCTGCTGACGGTGCGAAGGATGAGTGTGTGTTTTGTGTTGGCCACGACCACCATCACGACCAGGACCAGGACCTCGGGTGTGATGCTGTGACGAAGGATGTGCCAAGCATCTAGCATCTCTGGCGTGGTACAGGATCTCTGCTTCTCTCATCCTGCTTCCGTGTTTCTGGCAACGATTGCATCGCCTCCGATCTGTTGGGAATCATGTTCTCGTATGCCGTCGATGCACAGCAGCTGCTGCTGCGGTTGAAGGCCCAAATGCCGGCTTCTTCTCGCCTCACGACTGGCCTTGGCTTTGGCTGACACGTCTGCGTCGAGCTTTCTCGTCGGCGAGAATCGTAAGGAACATTGAAGGTGAGCGGAGATGTATCGTATCGGGCGCGGACGTCTAAGACCACCATGGCCGACGACATGTCGGCATGTACGTGCCGGAACACCAGTGATGCCAGCAGCGGCAGATGCGGGTCTGAACATGCTCGCGCTGTACAGCAGATGTACTCGATCGCCTCGGATGCGCATTCGCCAAGCTCGCGCATCTCGCGAACTGGGCCATGTTGGGTGAAACGAGAGACGACACACTCCTCCAGCAGGCCGAGTCTTCATCTCGCTACATCCTCCGAACACGGGGTCACTCCTTCGATATATCCGGGTTGGGTTAAGACCTGGGAGTACTGCACGGGACATTCATGGCAGCGAACTGTACATGTGTTGAGTTACTGACTCTCGTTCCTGAATTCAAGGCCCATTGCCGTCGATGATAGAAACGGCGTCTTTCCTCACACACATATACAGAGAGCGGCGGTCGTCCCACGAAGGACGGGGACAACATAAACTACCGTTAGTAGAAGCATCGCTGCCGATGACCATCTGCCGACCGGGATCTCGCTGCTGCCCAAACATGTCACTAGGCACGTCAAACCGGGATCAGCCAGCTGCACGACGTTTGCTACGTGGGACCATGGTTCGCCAGTATGCCCATGCGATGTGCAGCATCCCGACTTCCGTACCACCGAGCTTCTTGGAATACTGCGATCGTGAAACTCAACGGCCAACAAGCCTCGCGATAAGGGAGGATTGTCTAACATCAGCCCGAATCTGATAAGCCCGAGACTCTGATCAGAACGGTGCCCTCGCTGCAAATGGGAAGACTCTTCGTGCACTGCGCGGCGCGCCTGTCTATGTGCTAACTTCCTGAAGCCGATCAGGTCGTCAAGCCGCCCAACATGAATTACTCTAACATGATTGAGGACAAGAACCTGAAGGTGCGTACCGCAAAGGCAGATTGGCGTGGACCTCGCTCTGACACTGTTCGCCCGCGCAGAAAGGATTCATTGTTGCGACGCTGATATCGACCATTGTGGGGACATTCACAGCAAGCATGACACTGCATGACAAAATCCAAGAACGAAGAGACAAAAAGAAGCAACAGGGTATTGATGGTGGCCAGAACGACGAGATCAAGCAGCTGAAAGAACAAGTCACGTCGCTGAAAGGCGGTGGTAGCCGAAAGGACGAGAAAGCAGAAGGCGGTGAGAAGTCTGGGGAAGGAAAGTCGTCTGCACCGGACGACAAGAGGTCGCAGGCCGAGGGCAAGAAGAGTGAGGTCAACGCTGATGCGAACAAGTCTCAAGCGGGCGGAGCAGGCAAGTTGCAAGCCGAAGGAGAGAAGAAGTCGCAGGTCGTCAGCGATTCGAAGTCGCAGAACGCGCATTCCCGATCGACATCGAATTCGAGTCGACGGCGCAGAAGACGGCGCGACAGTCTCGATGCGGACCAGGACTTTACGCGAGTAGCAAACCAGTCGAAGAATGTGATCGAGCAGACGTTCAAGGACAATGTTCAGCGGCTGGGACCAGAATATGCACAGGGTGATCGTAAGTTGTTCTGTTTAGGCTGCAAGAGTTCAAGCCTGATACGCTCGCAGTAACGACTGTCAACGCGCTTCAGTCTCAGATCTTGGAACAACAGAAGACCGTCATCGGAATCCTGCAGACTGCTGTGAACGAAGGCCGAGAACTGACCGAAGACGATAAACGACGCCTGATCGCGGCACAAAATGCTGCCACCGACGGGTCCTTGAACGCTCTGCAAGGACAGTATGAGCGTATGGCAAGCGAAAAGAATGCGCCCGCGCTGTTCAAGTCTGTCGCGCCACCAGATCTTGCGAGAACAGCTCTACCTGCCCCAAGAACGCCTGTGAACAAGCCTTGGGAGAGTGACCCTTTGCCACCGCCAACTGAGGATCGAATGATGTCATCGAATCATGCTCGCAACGCTGCTATAGCCGGTGGCATAGCAGCAGCAGCAGGAGCTGGAGCCTTTGCGGCGAACCGTGATCGTGAACGACAGGCGGAGAGAGCTTATTCAGACGACGGACCATCGCCACGTCGGCCTGCTCCTGACGACCGAAGACGATCCTCGTTGAGACCTTGGGAGCAACCTCTACCACCGCCCGACGATGGACGGTCGCCCATGCGTCGGCGAGAGTATTCACCACCACGCTGGGAGGATCGAAGATCTTCTATGAAGCCACGAGACAGACAACGGTCACCTCACAACGACAGGCGATCGACTATTACACGAACGGGCAGGCAGCGCTCACCCGTTGATGATAGGAGGTCGTCATTCCGGCCTCGTGAACGGGAACAAGAGTTTGTCCCGCGCAAGCCATTGTCAGATCAGACAACTCCAAGGACTCGTCCTCCAGACGACTGGAGATCCTCCATGAAGCCTCGAGATCCAGACCCACCACGCGCAAGATCGAGTAGCGTTGCTCCAAATACAGCTGCTCCCACCGCGAAGGCCACGACGATACCACCGGCAGACCTACCGGCCGCAGCCAAGAGCGGTGCGAAAAACCCCGCTCCGACCTCGAAAGCGACCGCGATACCGCCAGCCAAATCACGCGGTGGTTTTGTCCAGGAGACAACAGCTAAGCAACAAGATGAAGCGATTCGTCCAAGCGCAGTAGAGTCACCTCGCTCCTCACATCACTCCTCTCAACGCTCCAAAGACTCCGTCCGTGGCTCGCCACCACCGCGCAAATCGAAGATGAAAGCCCTGCCAGCTCCCGACACGCCTCTCTTCTGCCGCTACGCTCAAGACCTCCAAAACCATGGCCTCCCCCTCCACAAAACCTTCAAGCCCGGCGGTCCTCACTGCTGCCCCTCCTGCAATCTCATCATCCCCGTCGACACCCGCGATATATGGGTCTTCAGCACTCACATCCCACCACAGAAGAAGGGCGACAAGCCGAAGACGCGAGATTATAGAATGGACTCCCGTTTTGTGGTAAAGTGTCATGACGGACACGGCAAGTTCGCGTGTGTGCTATGTGATCGGAATCGGGATCTGGATTGTATCTGTAAGAATGTGGAGAGTTTGGTCAAGCATTTGGGGAGTTCGCACACGTTTGAGGAGTTTGATCGGGATCCGGATTTGGTCAAGATGAAGAATGGGAGTGTGGTGGAGATGAAGGGTGGGAAGGAGTTGGTGTTGGCTTGATTGTACGAGCATCCTAGGGAGTCTTTGCGCCGAGCGAGGTGTCCGGTGTGCATTCATTTTATAGCGCAAAAGTAGTATGGCCAGGCTGTGATTCTCCATGAAACCATACACCCCTAAATCACGTCAAATGCTACTTGTGGGACCGCAAAGTCGAAAATAACGATCCTGCACTTGGGCTTCCGCGACCACAGACACAACCGTGTGGAGTGGTTCAGCCTGACTACCATACTCCCCTGTTCGGCATCGCTTCGAATGTTAGGAGCTCTGCTATACTTTCAGTTGAACACGTGAAGTTCAGACATCTGTTCAGGCTACCTCGTTTACCTGTGGTGGAAGGTTACCGGTGTCACCATTTTGAGCTTACCACGAAGTCGTCGTCAGCGTAGTCTCATTGAAGGAAAGGTTTGCCGGGCGTGAAGGTACCTTGCGTACGCTTCATGCTCTTGCGGCGCTGGACGAGGCTTACATCATTGGAAACTGAGAGATGGCTTAGATATGGGTACGACACAAACCGAAGTTCGCAATTGGAGGCGCGGTACCGCTTGCCATAACCTAGAGGCACTCATGCTTCCGCAGAATTTGGCCAATGTGGCCCCTTGATCTGATGTGCTTCGCGCGCGGAAATATCGTCTAGCGCGCTTTGTCGTCTCCGCTCCAAGCTCGGGTGAGCTCTGGTGGACCCCATCTCTAGACCGTTGCCGCCTCGTCTCGCATCGTCTACACCACCTCCCTGCCCCGACTCTGCGTCCTCAACCTCTCCATCTCCAGTCTCCTCATTCCATCAGCCTCCTCCGTCTCCACAGTCTTCTCACCAGGCAACAGCACCGCCTTATCAATTGCCACAGGCAACCCTCTATGCCGTCCTCGCAACATGACCACGCAAAGGATCAGCTTGCTGCCCTTATGCCAGGTGCCACAAAAGCTGTAGTTCTCCCACGGGACACCAACACTAATCCCGACACATCCATATCCACTCACAATCTCGAAGAGGAAGTTGAAGACCGAGAAAGTCCCCTGATCTCTCTCAAACTGACCGCCTTCAATGATCATGATGAGGAACAGCGCGACGACCACCGTCCACATGTCATGCGCGAGCTGGGCGCGAAGTTGGTGTCGGATGAAGTGGGTATTGCTTTCCTTCCGATGGTGGTGTCCAGCCAGGTGACCTGTGAAGCGTCCCAAAAAGCCATCTTCACTGTGGTGCGGTTCCTCTTCCTGCTCTGCGTCTTCAGCGTAGATCCCCAGCGATCGCTCCTCGTAAACATTGCTATTGCGCATCGTGATCACTACCGGGTAGACCGAAATATACATCATCACGACGTAGAGTACCTGCAGACTGATGCGAACTTGTGAAATGGACACGACGTAGAAACCTCCACTGCGTACGGCGACAGCTTGGAAAAGACCATCAATGACGCGTACGCCGACTGGCAGGATCTCGATATATTCGTTCCCAATGTTGAGGATTTCGAAGCCGGCCCAGTCGATACCATTGAGAATGACAACAGAAGCCAGGAGCCAGTATGTATGGCGCCGTGGGAAGAGATTGGTGTAGCAGCGACGAGGGTGGTCGAGAAGGAACTGCAAAGTGCGGGCGTGCTCCTGCCATGGCTGGGACTCGGTGAAGCGAGTGACCAGCTTCCACATAACCCAGATTATAAGTCGCAAGAAGATCGGGTAGCAGGTATTACCCGCAAGGATCAGGAAGCCCATGGTAAGAAGGATGTAGTCGCCTGTCTGGAACGCCGTCATGTTGGCGTCAAGAAGGCTCATTCCCGAATTGTTGAAGGCAGAAACTGCATTGAAAGCGCCGACCCACCATGGATTCAAGCCGTTCTTGAGAGGTGCATCCGGCCTGTTGTAAGCTACCCAGGTGGCACATCCAAGAGCTCCGAGCAGTTGCATAAGCAAGAGGTATGTCGGAACGAGCCACGAGAGGACTTTCACGGCACGATATTCGTATCCTCCCAGCTGTTCGCGCTCCTTCTCTGTAAGGCCATACATTTGGCTGTTCCTGCCAATCCAACCTCCTAGAGTGTTGATGTAGCCTCCGAAGTCTCCATGGATCTTGGGTTTGGTTGACGAATTGTTGTGAGCCTCAGACGGTGCTGTGCCTGCCGGCTCAAAACTGGTCGATGTATCAACACCCACGCCTTGCATTCGAAACAGGCTATGGCTACGCTTTCCGGGCGACACTGGAGAGTGTTGTCGATCGAAGATCGTATCGCCGCTGAAGTGCAATCCAGCATGGTGTCCGCTTGTACCAGCATTCGTGCCTAGCTCCTTCCCGGGCAGATCTGGAGCTGTGCTATCCACCTTACTTCCGCCATACTGTACCCTTGACGACATTGTAAGCTCTTCATGAACGTCTTTTGGATTGCCCTTGTCAACGATCGACTCCTGGCACTCTTTGCTCTCTTCGACTAAAATTTCCTCATCTTGATGGTCTTGCATCGTTCTGCTGCTAAACGACCAGCCGCACCGATGTCCCCTCGATTGGCTTCGACCTCTTTGTACCTGTCGACGCTTCTCACGCTCGGCCAGAACATGCTGAAACTTCTTTTCAAACGCTGCCTTCCGGAAATGCACCACGACTGCCGAGACGAAGATCGCGGACCCGAAGAAGATCTGTAAGAATAGCCAGATCTGCTGGAACGTGTTCAGACTCGAAAGGTTGACGGTGTTCAGGCCGGCCTCGGTCATGGCACTGATTGACAGGAATAAAGCATCGATGAATTCGACGCTATGTGCTGGGGACGAAGAGCCCCAGATTATGACAGCGCTTACCATGCACGATACGATGAAGTAGGTGTAATGGATTGTTATGAAGTTGAGCGGTGGCAGCAAATGCTTTCGAATCCATCGTGCTGGATTCTGCAATGGTCCCAGGTTAGGCGCTGTGAAAGGCGCCATCCCGAAAGTACTGATCGCGAAGCCGCAGGCCTCACTTGGGGTTGGACGATGATGAACCGTCGAGAGTGTTCGCTTCTGGTGAGGCCCAGCGGCTTGCCGCGATCATATGCTTCGTAATGGTGACTGCTGGCTGTCTTCTGGTCATTGCTCGTAGCGTGTCTATGATTGTGTCGGGGGTGCTATGACAGGGTTCAGAAGGAAGAAGACATTGGAATGCTCTCCTACTATACCGTGTATTGTGGTTGTCTGGTAGATGTCACAGACGAAAGTGCGGTCAGCGACAAGTACTTTAGCGTGGAAAGCCAGAGCCAGCGTTGTGCCGGAAGACAGGAACTCGAAATCAGCCAAGACCCAGGACTGGTCTGGCCCAAACGAGGCCCAAATGAGCCGAGATGCCCTGTGCTGAACTGTACGAGTGAGTAGTGAGGGCTGATCTCATGCTGCTGCTGCTGCTGCTGCTGCTGCTGACCTAATTAATTTTCTTGTCTTCATATGCTATCGACATTGTTCTCGTGAAACAACACGCGCAGCAGCTGTGTCTTGCGGCGACAGGCAAGCGCCGCTGTACCATTGCATGGCGGCAAAAGACTGGCCTGCAGACCCGCGACGAACATGCACGAAGCGCCAAGCGAGGCTGAGTCCATCGTCATGGCGGGCGCGTCGCAGTGCTTTGTTGGTGGGTGAGAAGAAGGTGGGAAATAGCCCGACAATTGTTGGTAACACGTCCATTTCCGCTGCACTGCCAACTTTCCCCCCTTCTGCATTCGTCTCTGGAGCACACCATCGCCACAGTGACTAGCTACGAATCCCCAGCTTGGGCATTGAAGGACAACCCAGGCATTGACCTTCCCAGCAGACAACAGTCGAATTTGACCACTGCAGCACACCAAAATGTCAAGCCACAACGATCCCAAGCTGCTCTACGCGATCAAAGGCATCAAGGCATATCACATTCAAGATGGCCAAGAGCAAGACCTCACACCGTCAGGGCCACAAACACTCTCGCTCCTGATGGTCCCGACGAGCTCTCACTTCGCACCGACCACTATGGGTCAGAATGAAATCCCGGACGAAGACTTCTACCTGCATCTGAACCTCCCACCAGAGCTCGATCTGCCACTTCCAGCGACCACACAAGTGTATCACCAACCACCACATAGCTACCTCATCCCTAGGTGGGATCTAGGAACTGGTGCCGGTGCTTTCACACGAATCGAGTTCCCACCGCTCGGCTACGGCGTCACGCAGGACGATGTCGATACCTTCGAGACGATTCTCGCACAATGCACTGCCTTCCTCGAGCGCGCGAGACCACCCATCCCAACAAGACCAAGCTTCAACGAGAAGGGTGGCTACAAACCCACAGACTATGCGCCAGGAGGGAAGTACGCCGTTGATGATAAGACGGGCAGGAAGCATGGTGAAATCGTGCTGATTGACGAGGATAACGGATCTGTGGTCGGCGAGCTTGGAGAAGGCGCCCAGGTCGTGGAAGACTCGAAGCTCGAGCCTGGCTCGAAAGACCCAGTCGAGGTACAAGTCAGCGCAGACGGTAAGAGGATCGAAGTGCGTCCAGTCTCGGAAGAATACCTTCGCATGGCCAGACATCCAGCCTACAAGTCATCCAGCATCGTTCAAAACGCCGCGACCGCATCACGTCTCATCGTAACAGGAAGCTCCTACGTCGGCAACATGCTTGCCAGTGGCGCGGATAACTTCACGCAAAAGACTAAACCGATCGCGAAGCCAATGGAGTTCAAGCCGGCAACACACGAGCGAGTTCGTAAGATCAACACATTCACACAAAAGACTGCCAGCGTTTCGAACAAGACTGTCGGGTCCATAACGACCACTGTCCAGAACATGGCCGCAAAGGCTGCAGGACACAAAGCGGAGAGACCTCACAAAGGCTATGACGAGGAGGGTAATCCTTTGAGCAAGGACGATTACAAGCCCGGCTTCCTGAACAAGAGCATGATTGCCTTCTCTACAGTCATGGATGGCATCGCCACGGGTGGTAAGACTTTGCTCGAGACAGGTGGTGCAGCAGCAAGTACTGTAGTTGGTCACCGGTACGGCCAAGAGGCCGGTTCTATCACAGCCGGTCTTGCAGGCGGTGTGAAGAACGTCGGTCTGGTATACATCGACGTGACAGGTGTTTCTCGTCGCGCCGTGATCAAGTCTGTTGCCAAGGGTATGGTTGTGGGCAAGGTGCGCGGTGGAGGCGAAATTGTGGTCGGCGGAGGCGATGGTGGTGACATGACCACTGAGGAACTCAAGAAGATGGAAGCTCAGCAGAATGGTTCCGCCGCCGACCAAGGAGGTTTCCAACCTGAGGGCGGTGCATACGATCCTGCAGGGTTGTCGGCGCCACCGAGGTATCAAGCGACGGAGAAGCGATAGAAGTGGTTCGAGGGGCCTACCTCGTGCTGCCAATGATGGTAGATGCTGATGAGATGCAATGATTGACATGACATACCCTACATAAGCCATCTTCACATGCCCTTTTCACACGTTCGCAATCACGTCACTGACTCTGTTCTCCTTCAGTAACCACCGAGCCATGAGGATCAGATCTACTCCCAGCCTTGCCGCAAGTAACACAGCATGCCTCTGACAGTTCTCATGAGCCTCGTTACGGCACGCCGAAAGCTCGGAGCCGTTGCCGATATGATCGCGAGTGGAGCTCCCACTCCACAGCAGGAGTGGATTCAGACACGTAGCTCCAGATCTTGTCGAGCGAATCACAGACTGTGGAATGGAGAAGACGCCAGCCATAACATCGCTAGAAGGTGGAGAGGAGACAGCTCCGAGAAGCTTTCCTCGGGACTCCGTGGTTGCAGCAAGCCAGATGCATTTCTTCAACAGTCCGTACGACATATCACAGCCTACCTGATTGAATTTGAACTGCTTACCTCGCTATCGGTCTGTCTCCTGAAGCTGAATGCCTGATCAACGCGACGTCGTTGCTGGAGAGCCGGAAAATTGAGGCCAAGCAGCGAGTCGCGACTGGATCTCGATTATTCCCGCTCACGTGGAGGCTTTGCTCAGCCAAAACTCTCCATTACTGACCAGCTGTCGAGTTGCCGACAAGAAACACTTCACAGCACAGCCTGCTCATTGCGAATTCGAGGGCCGAACTTCAAGCACATCGTCCAGCACAATATTCAGCGGACCCAAGTCGTTGTACGAGGTGAATAGTGCAGGTGCGTGTCGTGACGTCAGACAGCGAGGGGTGTTGATATCTCAGCCGGGCAGCCGTCTTCCCTGCCAGTTAGCGCGCAGGCCACTTCTGCCACTCTTTTATCAGCCTCTGTCCGCCGAGTTGACATCATTTCATCTCTGACGTAGCGCTTCACAACCTACTCCCATCACAACCATCAAGCGCACGGTGTTCGGTTGTGGAGGTCACGTTGTACCAGACGACCAAAAGCACCAATTTGTCCTTACTCGACCGTCAATCACGAGACTGCCCTCTCCTGGGCCAGCAACCACAGAGATTGTTTCCGGGCGCAATTTGCTTTCTCGACGTGCTGCAGTGTCGCGTCACAGACCAGGTTCATCACGCGGTGGCAGCAGAACATCGCGCAAGGCATTGAAGCTGTCTCAAAAGGTGCGTCGCAGCGTTTCCGGCACTGCTGGTCGAGAGAATGAGCAGAGTCACAGTTGTGGCCAGATCGAAGGCCATTCGTTTGCCACTCGGAACCTCGTGGTGCAAGGGAGTCGAGTCGCAATTTGTTTCTCAGTGCATTTCGCAGCCCATCGCAACCATCGAAGCATGCCATGCGCTGACTGTGGTGTCTGTACAGGCACTCGTTGAGGGCAAAGAGAATAGCATATCGAAGGTTGTTGATTAAAGAGGAGAGGAAAGGAAGTGCAGTCGTGGGATCGACGTTCCAAGACAGCCACGAGAGGAAGCAACTCTCCCACTTTCGACGTCATCATGGCAACTGCAACCAGATCATCTGCAACCGCCTCGCCTCATCTAAACAATGCTGGCATCAAGAGTACAACAGCATCGCCTCACTCCAACCGTACCTCATTGCAGGCTTCAGGTGCGTCGTCGTCCCCAGATCTCCTCCTTTGACTTGTGCAGATGGTTATTGCGACAGACGCATGTTGCTCACCTCAATGTCGCGACACTATGTCATCGTTTCAGCCATTGGGATCGTCATTGCGCAGCAGCTTGTGTTTGAGCCTCACTGACAACGTCACCAGACCATCTAAGGAAGGAGTCTAGTGCTGAGGCAAAGCCAGGTACGTGCTGCTTAATACTGTGTCGCAATGACAGTCACTGACCAATGTAGACTCGAGCGTACCTACTATCAACCAACCAGAGGAGACAGACGCCGCTGCCAACAAGGACGCTGCAACTTCCAACGCGCCTCTTGCGCCGCCGCCTAAACCGTCGCAGAACGGTACTGGAGACTATTTCGCCGGCGCGCATAACAACGACCCAAACCTGTCGAAAGAGCCGAACCCATTCGACAGCGCATTTGGTAATCCTGCGGAGACGCCAGGTAAGCCGCAACTACCTGGCGTGACAAGCTTGACATCGCCAGCTTCCCTCCTGCCTGGCAACACGCCTGGCTGGCCCGGATCCCTTCGCTCTGGTCCTCTGAGTCCTGCTATGCTCACCGGGCCTACTGGGTCGAACGACTACTTCAACAGTGATCATCACTTTGGAGGTAGCTTCCCGACCCCTAACGAGTCTTCACTGAGGACTGGTTTGACGCCCGGTGGAGGCGGGTCTATGTTCCCGCAGCCATCGCCGAATTCCCAAGCAATTTACAACCAACTCCAAAGTGGTGGTGCGACACCAGGCACACTAGACTTCCACCGCACTGCCATGACTGCGCGAGCACAGAGCCAAGCCAATACAAACACATACGGACTTGGAAACACTTCGCAAGCGCAACAGAATCCTAACATCCAGCCTGACCTCGACAGCAAGCCATACAACCCCAACGGCCCAGCGACGACCCAGGATAACCAAGATCCATTCGGGTCACATCAGACGAACGACGCTGCCAACGGTCTATTTATGCTAGCACAAGCCGGAGGTCAGCAGCGGAACGGACAGGGATACTCGATGTCTCAACAGCAGCAGCAAGGATACCAGCAAAACGCCCAAATAAAGCAGGGTGGTAAGGGTAGCATCGGTAGCACCATGTCCGGCGGCAGCAATGGCGAGGACAATCAATACTCCGATGATGCTGATACTAAGCCGCAAACACGAAATGGTCGGGGGAAGAAGGGCGCCACAGGAAAGGCGGCCAATGGCAAGAGGAAGAACGATGACCCGTCTGTTAAGGGCGCAAATAAGAGACAACGAGGCAGCACGGTATCCGAGGAGCCCGAAGAGATGGACATGGATCAAGACGACGGTGACGATCAGATCAACGCTGATGGCAAGAAGATGACCGATGAAGAGAAGCGCAAGAACTTCCTTGAGCGGAATCGGTGAGTCGCTTCCGTACATTGGTCCATGTGAAGATTCACTAACTCGACGATAGTGTTGCTGCTCTCAAGTGTCGGCAACGGAAGAAGCAATGGCTGGCGAACCTCCAGCAAAAAGTGGAGATCTTTAGTACAGAGAACGACGCATTGGCTGCTACTGTCACCCAATTGCGAGAAGAGATTGTTGGTTTGAAGACACTGTTACTGGCGCACAAGGACTGTCCAGTATCCCAGGCTCAAGGCATCTCCGGGATGGCCATGCAACAAATCGCTGGCGACGCACATGGCTTTGCCAATCCGTACGGCATGGCAATGGGCCAAGGTGGACCCGGCATGCAACAGTCTCAAATGGCGCAAGCGCAGATGCAGAGAAGGTGAGTTGTTCCAGACAACATCTCTCTGCATCGTGTAGGTATGCTGACTCCTATTTAGCTAGGAGCTCTCTACCAACACACAATACGCCACACCACTGAGTAGGGACTACGGTACGCCTTCCAGTGGCCTGTATGCGAGATCTTCTAGCGGGAAATATTCTACTTCTTCATCGAACGGACCCGATAGCACAAACACTCTCATCGGAATAGAGCCGGAGAGCCCCACGAACTTCATCAACTTCAGCCCCCCTCACGCACACCCTAGCCACCAGTCGTCACAACAGAGAGAAGGTGCGCAGTACATGTAACTGGTAACTTGGAAGGATGAGTCTTTCTGCTTTTAGCGTTCGGAGGCCAAAGGGAATTGCACAAATCGTGGCGCAAGGAGTAGGATTATATGGAGAGGCAGCTCGAACTTTGAAAGCATCATGTGGAGCTGAATGTAACTGCTTGTTGTGACGGAGCAGATGCTACGATTAGTCTTCGTACAAGCAACCATAATGACATTCAACAGCATGTGAAATGTCCACTTCAACAGGTGTGCCTCAGTGCGTAATGCTTGTATACGCGACACCACTGGAGTGGAAGACCACGATGATCGTACACGGTGCTGTACCGACTCTGGACAATTTCGAGGATTACCCCCTCGATCCCAACTCAAGCACAACATGTACGAGCACGTGAAGTGAAGTCAAACTGGTGGACTGTCTTCGGCAGCGGAGATCTCACCCCACCATCACGCCAATCTCGATCGCGTCCTCCCACCAAACAAACACATCACGCGTCATGCCGTGAACCAAGGTCTCCTACACAACAAACCATGCCCTCACACTCCATCCATGACATCCTCCAGATCCGATCGCGTCGATGGCGCGCTAACATCCCTCCTCGAACGCCTTGTGCCTCCACAACAACCCGGCGAAAGCGACGATTCAGCCGACCAACGTTGGGACGATGCCCTTGCCTTTGCGCATCGAACAACACATCTGGGAGATGATGAGGAAGTACCGACCGATGATGCTCACCATGTTGCGGATCTGATCAGAAGGAGACTTGCACGGCATGGTGGGGGAAACGAGGGGCGGTTAGGGAATTTGTATGAACGGTTGTTGAGTCAACCGGTGTTGACGAAGAAGTCGGCGATTCTATATTTTCTGTTGCATGCTGAGGGGCTGAAGGGGAGGGAGGAGAGATCTGATGAGGAAGCACAGTCGACGCGGGTAAGGAGTGATGGGCGGGAGCTGCTGGAGGATGGGGACGATGTGGAGTATGAGGAGCAAAGTGAGAAAGAGGCGTTCGACGAGGCTTTTGCAAGGAATGGGTTGCCGAGAGTGAGTCCCGCCAGGGGCCCCGAGAGTCCGAGCAAGGCGCCGGTGCTGGAGAGGGGGAGGCCTGCGCCAGCGAGGTCAAGGCTGCAGACACGACATGAGGAGGGCGTGGGAACACCAACGCCCAAGAGCAATGGAATGGTGGGTGAGCCGACAGAGTCGGCACTCTTGAGAGATTTGCCGTTTACACTGCAAGGACTGTCGTCGAATAATTTACCGTTTGCAGATGCGAAGTCAATAAAGCTGCCGACTACATTACCCGTGCCTCATGTTGCGCTGCTGCACACCCTGGCTGAGCCTTCATTACTGTACAGATCGCTGTCAGGGTTTGTCGAGTCTTCGGAAGGCGGTCTGGTTGGACAAAGCCTCCGTGCAGCGATCGAAATCGAGCTACGATCATATCTAGGTCTGGTCGCGACACTGGAGGGACAGATACGACGGGCACTTGCCCAGCTTGACGGAAACAAACCACAGGGCGGACTTGGGAAGACTGCAGTGACACTGAAAAGATGCGTAGTCTGGACACGAGAAGCCACCCTTGGCCTTCGCCTCATGAGCACGATCGTCGAATCTGCCAAGGGCAAGAAGGGCGGCGAACTAATTACGCTCATACATAGCTTCGCCTCCACGCATGGCGACCCTTTCGTACACGGCTTTGCGGAGCGGATGCTTACGCATGTAACGAGACCTTTCTACAACATGCTCCGAGCCTGGATTTACGACGGAGAGCTTGAAGATCCTTACCTGGAATTCTTCGTCTTTGAGAATGAAGACTACGAGGACAGTGGTGCAACTAGTGTCTGGGACCACAAGTATCGGCTGAAGGAGAGCATGATTCCCTCAATCATGTCTTCAGACTTTGCGAATCGAGTCTTCCTGATCGGAAAGAGCTTGAACTTCATTCGATATGGCTGTGGTGATAGTGGTTGGGTGGAGTCGCATAGCAAGTCTGCCTCCCGCGAACTGCAGTACGGCGACATGGCGACGTTGTCTACGAGCATCGACGAGGCGTACAAGACGGTCATGGCGCGGTTGCTGAGCTTGATGGAGAGCAAGTTTGCCCTCTCTTCACATTTGCAGGCCTTGAAGAAGTATCTTCTGCTGGGTCAGGGAGACTTCATTGAGTTGCTCATGGAATCATTATCGGCGAATCTGGATCGACCTGCCAACAGTCAGTATCGGCACACCCTGACTGCGCAGCTGGAACATGCAATCCGAAACTCTAATGCACAATACGACAGCGCAGATGTGCTTCGCCGGCTTGATGCGCGTATGCTAGAGCTCAGCCACGGAGAGATAGGCTGGGATGTCTTCACACTCGAATATCGTATCGACTCGCCACTTGATGTCATCGTCACCCCTTGGGCGAACAGGCAGTATCTCAAAGTCTTCAATTTCCTGTTCCGCGTCAAGAGGGTGGAATTTGCGCTCTCCACAACATGGCGTAACGTCCAAACCGGCGCAAGAGGCGTTCTGGGGTCTGTCAGCGATAAGCTCGGCGCTGACTGGAAGAGTGCTCGCGGTGGCTTGGCCGAGATGATCCATTTCGTCGACCAGCTTCAGTACTATATCCTCTTCGAAGTCATTGAAGCAGGCTGGAACGGTTTGCAGAGAAACTTCAAGAAGCCAGACGCTACGCTTGATACACTTATCAGCGCACATACTGACTACCTTCGCTCAATCACTCGGAAGGGGCTCCTTGGCGGGGGCGGCACAGCAGACTTCACAGCCCAGCTCCACGAACTCCTCAAATTAATGCTTGCGTACCGCGATGCTGTTGACGGTCTATACAGTTATAGCGTTGCCGAGTTCACGCGACGTCAAGACCTCTCTTCCCGAATCGAGACGCGAACAAAAGCGGGGCGATGGGGTCTCACGGAAGCCGACGAGTCCTTGCGATCAGAGGAGATGCCTGTTCCACAGATTCTACAAACTCGTGGAAATGCCGAGGGTGATGGAGACCGGTTGGACAAGATCAAGCAGAGATTGAGGAATCTTGAGGTTGATTTCCGAAGTCGAACGAATGTCTTGCTTGGCGATCTTGCGCATCAACCGGATACGGACATGAGGTTCCTGGGCGTAGCGATGAATTTCAACGACGTCTATCAGCCCGTGAGGAAGAGGAGGCAGAAACCTACGGGTGTGGATAAGACGCAGATGTCGATGGTTGGGAGTGTGACAAAGAAGCCGGCTGAGGAGGTAAAGGCATGAGTTTGTGTTGTTCAGCGTGGCGCTGCGGTGTTCAGTTGAAGGATGAGGGATGACTTTGTTGGTGAATGATAGCGCTTCTTGCGGCATAAATATGATTTGTGGCAAGCTCGGGTCCTTGACAATGTCCTTGCGCTCTCTACTCTTCTCGTCCAATTGCATCGACTGACATGACCAGGCACGACGCGACATTTACAGCTCGGAAGATGATCGAGACTGGACCTCAAGACAGAGCCAGTAACGATGATGACGCCCGGGGCGATCGAGTCTCCGGGCGCGGTCCTGCAGTCAATTTCTCGAATCCCTCATGCTCGGACACCACAGCGCTGTGTCTATTGCTCGGATTGCCGGCTGAGCTGCGGGCACATATTCACGAGCTTGCGTTCGAACCAGACCACCGTCAAGACGAGGTTGTCGACCTATGCGAGGCTGAGCCGGCATCCAACGCGCTACTGCCCTGCTTGCTCGCAGAATTTACAACGAGGGACGTCAAATCTTTCTGGAAAGGAAGCATTGCGCTCTTACTGGAAGAACGCGCGAATCAGAATTATCAAGCCGGGTCTCTAGAGCCACTTATGTTGACCCACCGAAGGAGGTCTGAGGCCACAACACAACCGCCCACGGGCCATTGCCGTGAACTTTTACCTCTGCCAGCTAGACCGTCGTGAGCCCGCTGTACACCAGCAGATCATGAACCTCAAAGATCGAGATCTGGAGCATGACATGCAAATCACATTGGCAGTCTACAGCACAGAGACTATCGCACGCCCGGCAGTCATACATTCACCAAGTTCCTCACCATCTCATTCCGACCTGCCCTCTGCAAGAATTGTAGCCTGGCAACGCGCTCCTTCGCCGTGAGGACCCCGAGCTCTTGCAAGACGCACGGTAGATTAAGGAATCGTGATGGGAATGTCAAGGAGACGGTAGACCTGACGCTGAGTGATGCATCGCCAGCAAGATGATTGTAGCTCGTCCAAGCACAGACTGTATTCCATCTCATCATCAATCATATCTACAACGCTATGTCGCTACATCGCTAACTGCACAGTAGAGGAACAGGATCTATATCACAACCAAGCCTTCTATAGCTAAAACCAGTCCCCACCACCCATCCCCATTCCCATCCGAATATTTTGTCCATTGGTGCCCATCTCAAGATTCGGGGCATTCCAGGTAATCGCGTTCGCCACCGGAGCTGGAATCGACTCTATGTCCATTCCAAACTGTCGTACCAGCTGATCCCAGTTTTCCCAGTTCAAGTCGCCGGAAGTGTCCATTATATTCAGGTCATCTTCGACTGAGTCTAGCGAGTTCATGCGCAGGGAATTGTTTTGTTCGGCGGTCGGTGCGTTGTTCGCCATGCAATTGGTGTTACCGTTGGAGAAGTCGTTGAAGTTGATGCTGCTGGTCCCGCCAAGAAAGTTATTCCCGAAATGTGGTGCATTTTGTCGTAGCTGTGCTCGGGGTGCTACTATAGGCTGGGTGTTGGTCGACATGGAGAATTGCATGTTGTCCAGACCTTGTACTTGTCCGCCCACAGGGTTGTGATCGAGCTCTTGCATCAGTGGCTGTTGTAGAATGTCTGCAGTGAGACCAGCTGTGTCCATCGGGTCATCTACCTTCGCCTCGCTCAACTTGGGAGATCGAAGTAGTTCGTGTTTATCTAGCGGCGCTTGACCAAATGTGGGTCCTTCCGTAAAGCGATGTAACTGTGCTGAACTCAATGGCGCTCTTGTCATACGTGGTTTCTGCGGGTGACCGAACATTGGATTCTCGTTGGGACTGTACGTCCTTGTAGGCGGGTTCGCCGACTTCTGTTGAGCAAGCCGCTCCTCTTGCAAGCCACGTTCTCGAGCATCCTTTGCTTTGCGGTATAGCTTCTTGAGTGGTCGCCAAAGGTGGCCAGTACTAGTCTCTTCCGTGGTCTGGCCGTCCCACCGACCGTCCCTCGTCTTCTCGACTGCGATCCAGGCTCGTTCGACGACGTCTCCGGTAGTGCGGTGGCACAGCTCAGATAACAGAAAGGCCAGTGCGTGCCATTGCACATATGTCTTGAACAGCCAGCCCCATTTCATGGTCCTGACCTCTGTTTCGAGCAGAATGCTATACTCCATGTTCTCCAAGCTGGTTATGAACAGCTTGTCCTTCACATCCTCCGACAATGTTGCGCCGCCGTCTTGTCGTTGAAAGGGATGGTAGACCATAAGCCACATCTTGCTCATCATCAAGCGCGCTACAGTCGCTGTCACCCAGAAGAGTGGGACACTCATGTCGCAGTGCTTGAGATACCGCTCTTCCAGCCGCCGGTGACATTCAGTGATCCATCGCTCTTTGTCCTCCAGAGTCACCGACTGATAGAAATCGTTGCACGCTTTGGGTGGGCCTGGAGGGATGTAGTTGATCCTTCGAAAAGTGTTCGCAACTTCAAATCGCAACAAGCAGAATGACATGTCTGTACAGCCATGCCGCTCCAAGGGAAATTCATTCATCTCTGGGTTGATGTCAGCGTCATTGACGTTGAGCGGCATCTTCGTGTCAAAAGATTGTTCAACAATAGTCGGATCGCAGCCGTGATCCTCACTTGCTCGAGTGTCGAGAATGCAGACCTGCCACCACAGACGGCGTCTCATCTCGACCTCGAACGGCGCCAGACCAAAGTGCGAGCTATCACGATGGATACCAATCGTCTGCGAAATGCGAACGACGAGACCCGTGAGCGTCCAGATGACGCGAGCATCGTTGTTTCGCCTCAGGCACATCAGAAAGACGACGAAGGCTTGCAACACCACAATCTCCTCGGTGGTCAGGAAGTTGGCTCGTGCCAGCGCTTGCTCGACGGCAAAGCGGTACCTTGCCAGGAGAATGGACTTGTCCTCGCCGAGCTTCAGCAGACAGTCTTGAGCAGAGAGACTGGTAGTGGCACCGTAATAGATGGCGAAGAGCAGGCACTCAAAGCCTCTGGACAGGTTCGATAGATGTGATGCTGCCGCAAGCACTGTCGCCTCCGTGGTTGGGATGTGAAGGACCTTGCACAGTGGATCTACACGGTCTTTATAGATGTCCCAATACTCTGATATCTGTCCGGGAAGTGGGTGTAAGTTGAGCAGTTCCACGTTTTGCGAGCTGTAGCCGAAGATGAAGCCATGATGGTTGCTGGGCACTTGCGTCTGTGAACTTGGGGACTCCAGGTTGTCTTCCTCGTCGCTGGACTGATTGAGAATGCCTTTCAAATCTTCCACTTCGTTGCTCAGGTTGGCCCAGAACGAGTTGTTGATATACCGCGACTTGCCCTCGTTGACCACGAGCCGGCCAAACCTGTTCTCGAAGCGGCCGCTCTGCTGCTGCTCCACCCACCTCGACTTCTTCTGGAATTCTTGCTCTGGGTCTTGCGGCGATGTCGCGCCTTCCGTGTTGCCATCCGCGAAGTCCATGCTGCCCGAATGCAGAGCCTGCTCGACGCCAGGTTCGTCCTTGGCGCCTGCAACTGGTGCGCCCTGGCCGTCCACGCCCATGCCCTTGACCACTCCTTCCAACCTCCGCAGCCGTTCCAGCAGCTCTTTGTCTTTGCCCTCGCCGACCTTGCGCACCTTCCTCGGCGCTCGACCCGGGGCTGGAAAGACACATTCTATGTGCGCCCGATTGCAGTTGCTACACGGATGCAGCTTGTCGCATTTGACCTTCCTCTTGCGACATGTCACACACGATCTCGGGTTCAGCGTTCTGCCCTGCGCATCGACCGTCGGCTTGGCGCCGGACGTGCTGCCGTGGGTGGCATCTCTGGTCGTGCCGTCCTCCACGGGAGAAGTCTCCTGCTCGGGTCCCAGCGTAGTGGAAGGTGTTTCCGTCGAGGGTGGGAGCCGTGGCAGGAAGTCTGAGGGCGCTAAGAAGGCCGATGGGTTCGAGGAGGGGTTTTCAGCGACTGCATTGCTGCCCGGAGACGTCTCTGAGGCGGGCGTATCTTCAGCCATGGATGTCGACTTGATCGGCCCTGACTGAACGAATCCCGACAATGATGCTCTTCGTTACATCGATACGCGTGTGGACGGACGGAGGGTGTGTGTGGGACGTTGCACTGATTACTCGAAATCGTTTGCTCGCTCGCTCGCTCGCTCTGCCCTCCTCGTGACTATAATGAGATCCGCTTTGGGCTCACCGTGCATGCACCAAGTTGCAAGTGTTATGCGTTAGCAGTAGTGACCGCAATGATCCTGGATAGCTCTATGCGCGGGCAGCGATGCACGTCGGACATGCCCTCCGATGTGACATGTCACGGCCTCTCGATCTGCATTACTCAGCACAGCCGCCTTTTAGTTCTAGTGTCGTGTCGTGTCGTGGTCCCTCATGCAGTGTCTTGAAGAATTCTTCGTGTCTGCGCCCTCCACTCTGCAGATCGATCGTGGACATGACATGCCATGCATACCATCCACCATCTGTCCAGCCCTTTGTCGACGGGACGAAATGTACAGCCCCGACTCACCTTTGTCAGCGACACTGCACATGTCGACGTGGACAATGAATGATAGGCCGAGCGTCCCGGGGGCTTCCATCACAACGTGGAGCATTCTTGGGAACAGACCTCGAGGATATGCTCTCGATGTCATGCGAGCCCACCATACGGTAGAGATCGTGGATCGACGGCCGAGCGCGGGCTATGCCGCTCGACATGAGGTTGCATTCAATGGCTGACCATATCTCGGAGCGGTATGGCTCCAGAGCAGAAGTGGTGTCCTTCCAGCAACTGCTCATGCACGTCACGGCATTCACTGCGCTTGTTGTCGTCTTCTGGCAGCATTATTTTCCACTGTCAAGGCGCGTCATCGACGTCTAACTCTATCGGAAGTCGGACTCCGTGCTAGTTGATGACTTGCTGATATAGGCGCACGATCGGTTCAAGACGCGAGCGTCTCGGCCACGATCGCTTCGAGGGATGCCCATCAACACTCGAGCCGCTTCACTGATCCCGGTGAATAGTCGCCATGGAACCGACGTGCACCCGGAAAACGCATCATCTTATACATACACGTACTAGCCATGATGCATCAGCATACAGTACAGTGCTACCGTCGCGTTGGAACCCTCGTGTCGTCGGCCGACTTCTACTAACCACTCAGCAGAGATGCCGGCATTTTGTCATACCGCTTTGGAAGTGCGCCAGTGGTCGG
This sequence comes from Dothistroma septosporum, assembly GCA_002236755.2. Taxonomy (NCBI): domain Eukaryota; kingdom Fungi; phylum Ascomycota; class Dothideomycetes; order Mycosphaerellales; family Mycosphaerellaceae; genus Dothistroma; species Dothistroma septosporum. Next base: position 534,356 of record NBZP02000011.1, read on the forward strand.
CAATATTGATGCAAAGACTCCCTATCGTTGCCGCGGAATGACTGTGTTGGCAAACACTCAACTACTGTATGTGTCGTGCCCGACGCGTGCCCGCTCTGGAAGCTGCGATCTCCAGGAGATCCCTTCCAATCTCGTCTTTATTATCGACTTGCACCGCTAACAGGCAGCCAGCGGGATCCGCTCCTAGGTCCATGCCTGCCCGGTCATATCTCACCAGAGGTCAAGCAAAGCCACGATGCAAATTGCCGACACACACGAATGCGGTCTGTTGTCATTTTGTCACCAGTCACCATTCTCGAGCCACATCATTGCACCACCATCCTCTTCCCGAGCTTTGTGCCCCTAAAGCGAGGCGATTGCACAGCAGTCACCTTCTCTGTCATCTCAAATTTGTTGTATGAATCGCTTCCGATCGTGCCCTGCAAGTCGGCCACAGCCAACAAGACTTACGGAACAAAGCCATAGTCACAGATTTCACGTTCCTCCTCCCCATCACACGTCACTTACCGTCCATGTGGAAATAGTGGCAAGCTGATGCTGGCAGGCAGCAAGCGTTGGCCTGCGTTGGACATTCAAACTGAGACCGGTGCTGGTGCCAAGCGAGCACCTGCGGATAACATAGCTGACTCTACAGTCTGAATAAAGCGACTCCCCAAATTGGTGACTGTGGGAGGTCAGGTTTCATTCTTCCAACGGACAACCAAGTAGCGTTTGAAGAGTCTCGTCAAACATCCGGAGACTGCTCGCTATTGGAATAGTGGTGCAATCGAGATGATCTCGCAGTCCGCCACGCGAGCGGTACGACACCAAAGTCTGTGCCTTGCCGTTTGCGGTATTGGCCCTGCTGGTGTCCGTCAGGGATCTTCACGAGGCCTCCAGATTGGCGATGCTACCTCCAAGATTGCCGTATTCATGACCCGGACGGAGCTCGAACACTTCTACAGCAGGGCAGCCTACCGGATGGAGAACGAGTCGATCAGTGCCCGGTCTGCCTAGGTCACTTTTGTGCACCACACGTGGAGTTTGCGGTCAGCTTGCCATGTTCAAAGATGCATGTCGTCTGTATGTCCTGCATGCAAGAGTGGTGTAATACAGTTGGGATCATCAACAACAGGTGTCCCTGGCGTGCAGTCAGGCTCGCTACACCAGAACTTGTCGAACTCCTACAGCCCAGTATCATCGATTTGGGATGGATCTACAAAGACAGCTCAAGCTAGGATGAGTCTGAGAACCAAGAACGACGATGCGCTGACCAGACCAGAGTCATGCTCGAGACAACGCGGCCACCATTGCGTTCAACCGCGACCGACTTTCCGAGGCTTGGAACCTGATCGTGGAACTATAGTCCAGATCTGAATCAGGTCATTCTCGCAATGTCTGGCTGTTGCGAGACGACGAAAACGTCAGCGATTACATTGATGTTAAGAAGGCATGTCAAAAAGGCGTGCGTTCGCTGAGTCGTGCGAATCTTGCATCGTCATCTTCGTCGTAATGTCATCTATCTACGTTCTTCGCGCCCAATGTCGCAAGACTTACAAGGTGCTGTGCAACGCTCCTAGCACCACTCTTGGGTGTGAAGCTAAGGAACAGTTTCTTTTCTACTCGGCTAATTCCGAAGCCGAGTGAATGTTGTTCCAGATCATGGGGACAAAGGCATTGTCCACTTTTCAAGAGCGCTTATGCGAGTCTTCGATCACATTCACTCAAGAGATTGATGACTCGAGAATGCGTCGTCGCAACACATCGTGAACACATCCTCCCCAATGTCTTTGCTCAAGTCTATCTCGTCTCCATTTTCCCCACAGCTGTGCTAGTGTTTTTTTTAAAGATCTAGTACATTGCCAGCAATAACGTCAAAGCACCAGCCAGTGATGGAGAACGCCAACATATCCCCTCAGAGCCGCACCAAAGTCGTCAGCATCTTCAAACCACACCACACAACCCAAATCCTTTACCCAAGTCGTCTCCTCCTCAAAGATGGCGAGTTGCAAACCATGACCGCTCCTCGACACATGGCCCAAAGGTATGAGCCTCATCCAATTGTGCCGGACGCCGCAGTCATCTTCAATAAGACCAGCAACAACCAGGCTGTCGATACCGACTTCACTTCGCTCACTGCAATCTCGCTTTGGCCCGACGATGAATTCGTGTCCACAGGCAACATCTTCAAGGACATGGAAGTTGTAGCCTAACATGTGGGAACCACAAAGCTTCGCGTCGTCCTCTTCCGTGATCCATCGGTCGCTGAGCCGGGGGTTCCGCCGAAGTCTGCTATGCGAATCAATCGCTTCACAAGATTCGAGAGGCTAGGAGGTGAAGGCCGTTATGAAAAGGTCGAGTACGACCTATCGCTAGAACGCTTCAACGAAGCCGTCAGGCAGTGCCATATGAGCGGGGTTCCTCGTGGGTGCTGGATGAACGACCTTTTCGAACTTGTTTGAATGACTTCTGATCGTGCTGTGCGTCACGTCCAGCAACGCCTTCGTGCTGTGGGACTTGGGTTTCCCGAGTACAACTGGCTGGCGCCTCGTACTATTACCACAGAGGAAGCTCTCGCTCACCTCGCTACTGTTATGGACAGAACTCAACTCGCTGACTATAGCAGCGACCTCCCAGAAGAAGAGAAAATCACAGCATGTCCCTGCTGCATGGAGGACTTCAGCGATCCTGACACCACTGACCCAGTAAAGCTTCCTTGCTCAAAGCGTCACGTCCTTTGCTTCTCCTGTGTTGAGAACATCTGCAAGACTTCAGGGCTTACCAAAGTCCGCTGTCCATGGTGCTCGATTTACCTGGCTAACAATACCAACAGCCACGTCCTGCAGCCAAATTACCTCGCCCTCACAGCGCCCTTTCATAACGATCCTTGCTACTCGAAGTTCGAAAATTTCGAGCGTGGGTGTGCAGATCTCGACTTTGCGCATGTTGGCGATGATGCAACTAAGATCCTCATCAGCAGTGCCCGCTTTCTCCTTGTCTGGGATCTACATGTTCACACTTCACCGTCGTCCGAACGACCCGAGCAACTCTGGAGAGATCATCGATGCGTGCCTGAGTACAAGGTCGTCCGCGCAGCAGTCCACGCTTTCTGCCAAGGCTGGAACGGTGAGTCCTGGTCTGTCAACGCAGTCTTCAAACAACTCCGACACATGATATTCTACTGCCTCGCAGTCGAATGGAAGAAAAGCGAGATGTATGTATATGCCACTGACAAGCTCAAACAGGATGTTGAGCAGAATCACAATGAGGTCCCGCTTCGGCCTGGCTTTGTCGAGTTCGTCGATCGTTCTCTGAACCGTCTGCTGCGCTTCATGGTGGTCCGAAGGTGTGAGGAAGACTGCGGCACTCTTTGTGGAATGCATAGCCACGGGGAGCGTCTTTTCTGCAAGACATACTGGGCCACAAGACAAGACGATGTCTTCCCGGTGCAGGTCAAGGTCATGCGCGAAAAGCGAAACGCGCGGACTTGGGCTCAGGTCTAATATTTGTAGTTTGTCGTCCCGACTGCGGGAGTGGGTAGGACATTGGTCGTTTTGCGTTTTAATGGATCGTTCACGTAGGCTTTTAGGAATTAATGCAAACAGATTCTGCTTTGAAAGAAGCCGTCAGTACTATCGGGCCTTGATGTTTCAGTATGTAGCCTTTCTCGATAGACTGAAGCATTTGGCATCGTTGGAGCTCAAATGCACTTCTGCATGAAATTTCTAAGTAGGTGAAGTCACACCTGAGGCTGCCATTCTGTCCGTTGGGTGGTGTGCTTCATGTCTTCTGCCTCAAGGCGATCATCACAAGATTGGTCGCGTCGGAAGGACGGCGGACGCGTCGTGGTCTTCGTGGCTGTGCAACCGGTTCGTGCTCTGTGGTCTACGTGTCATGCAGCTGGGCCAAGCAAGGTGACTTGGCTTTAGTCACGCAGACGTTGTCAGGATCACGTGCTGCTTGCGACGGTGAGTTCTAACGAATCGTGCTATGCATTAGTGAAGCTGAAGCTGTTCCAATATCTGATTGGCTGAGTGAAGAAACTGTGACATCCGGTGAAGCGATAGCAGTCTAGACCATGGTGAACATAGGAACCATGTAGTGAGAGGCTGTGGAGGGATCCGGTAGACGAAACGACAGCAAATTCGCGCGAGAACAAGATAGAGAAGCTGTAAATAGAGTCATGTTCGCGAAAAGAGGGAGATCTGAAATGAGTGAAGTGGTGCACAGACGATGACGCCGCTTGTTCTTCTGGCCCTCCAACAAGGGTTCGCCCGTCTGTCGACACACAACTTAGACTGACTCCTCCCACGCAACATCACGCCGCTCACCCTCGATACCGCCTTCCCTGTCATCGCCGGCCGTCGCCTCAACCGATAAACACAAACAAACAGCAGCAGCAGGTACGTGGTGGCCCGTCGTGCGACGAACACGCCGCGCCAAGAGCGCCCTCTAGCGTGTACACCCATTCAACATCTCTGCATACACCGGACGACCCTGAAATCGTGGTCGCGACGACGGTCTGCCGTACAATGCGACAGATGCGTTGTCCGATCACGCGAAAGAAGCCGACGAGGCAGGGAAAAGGCATTGCGATGCTGCCGCGGCATTGGCGGTCAGATAGCAAGAACGTCCTGCCTTGGAGGAGAGCAACTCGCAGCTGCATCTGACTGCTTCGCCCATACCCAAACAGACACACATGCCTCAAACCTCACATCCCACAACCATAAACCTCGACCTGGACACATCACGTTGCACGACTCTTTCCCTCAGCAATTTTCTCATTCATTTGAGCCTTGCGATTCAATTACCATCCGGCACACACTGACCATGACGCCTCAGAAACCCACCAAACCACACCACGCAAAGATGGGCTACGAAGACTCTGTCTACCTCGCGAAGCTCGCTGAGCAAGCCGAGCGCTATGAGGGTAAGTCTGCCACCTCCCAATGCCTCCCTGGCTTGCGCTCACCGCCCTGCAGAAATGGTCGAGAACATGAAGGCCGTTGCCTCTGCCGACCAGGAGCTGTCTGTCGAGGAGCGAAATCTCCTTTCCGTCGCCTACAAGAACGTCATTGGCGCCCGCCGTGCCTCCTGGCGCATCGTCACCTCCATCGAGCAGAAGGAGGAGAGTAAGGGCAATGAGCAGCAGGTGACTCTGATCAAGGAGTACCGCCAGAAGATTGAGGCCGAGCTCGCAAAGATCTGTGAGGACATCCTTGAGGTCTTGGACAAGCACTTGATTCCATCGGCCCAGAGTGGCGAGTCGAAGGTCTTCTATCACAAGATGTGAGTCGATGTATGCTCTGATGTCGGCCGGCGTTGTGCTAATTGTGGCCGCTTCGTAGGAAGGGCGACTACCACCGCTACCTGGCCGAGTTTGCCATGGGTGACAAGCGCAAGACCTCCGCTGACAAGTCGCTCGAGGCGTACCAGGCTGCCACCGAGGTTGCCAGCACCGATCTTGCACCAACGCACCCAATCCGACTCGGTCTCGCCCTGAACTTCTCCGTGTTCTACTACGAGATCCTCAACAGCCCAGACAAGGCTTGCCAAATGGCCAAGACCTCGTTCGATGAGGCCATCGCTGGTATGTCATGCCCATCAGACTCCACCGAGGCACATTCACTGACACATCTGCAGAGCTCGACACGCTGTCGGAGGAGAGCTACAAGGACTCCACCCTCATCATGCAGCTGCTTCGCGACAACTTGACTCTCTGGACTTCCTCCGAGGCCGAGCCATCTGGTGATGCACCTGCCGCTGGCGAGGGCGAGTCCAAGGACACCTCTGATGCGCCTGCAGGCGAGGAGGCCAAGCCAGTCCAGTAGTCTCGCTGAGCGTCTACATCTCCTGATTGACATACATCGACGGTCCATTATTGGGCCCTGAGCGGGTGGGGAGCAACGTGCGTGCTCGGAGCTGGTGGAGCATTCTCCTTTTCTTGGACGTAGAGGCAGGAGGCTGCAAGACGGTTTATCTTGCATCACGGTAGCCCTTTATACCTACAGACGTCGATCCTGACACCAAAAAAGAAACTGAAATTCGTCCTATCAGTCATGCTGACACCTTCACACCGTTCCATTCGTGTACGCAGTGACGCCAGCGCCTCAAGGCCAACGCAGTGCATGTCCTTGCTACCACCAATATAGCTGCCCGCTGTACCTGAAACGAGGCGAACATGAGCGGAGTCGCACGCCTGTACAGCACGTAACCCACACGCAAACTTTTGCGCCTCGAGCACTCTCACTCATACGTTGCTACGGCGAATCCAACGCTACAGCTCTGATCTCTCCTCACGACGTGTCGTCCGACAAGGCACCAACTGCACTGCAACGTCTCCACGCCCTGCTCATTGCACACAGAGACACTCACGACATTGCAGCGATGAATACCTGTATGAAATGCTGAAACATAGTTGCAACTGCCGTTGCTGGTACAGTCAGGCGCACAGAACACGGAAGTGGATGTCCATAGCATTGACGCTGACCATGACTCGAGAATTTGTCATGCCAACCGTGGCATCGTGTGTCATCGGAATTTGACGGCACCTCATGCTGCATCGACACAGCAACGCCTCTACAGCACAGTGTTGTGCCGGTGGCTCAGACTCGGTCGGTCAATGCAAGGTACAACGATTGCACAAGCGGCGATATGAGATATGGTCAGGGGGTGTTGCAGAGCATAGCTGCTGGTTGGACGGAGGAGACGAAGCGAGTATTCCGGGCCAGAGTTGCGAGATGGCATTGTGCGAATATGCTTTAGTGTAGGCGAGCGAAATGCCTACGTGGAGACAGCCCTGAGGTGATAGGAAGACCTTGTGCCCGGCGGCGTCTATGCTGCCGACGTTCAGAGTCTGTCAGCAACGACGCGATTGCGAGACGAAGCGAGTCACGGCGGCTCTAACGAACAGGTGTATCGTCAGCGGTCGTTCACGTCGTCAGGATGAGATTGCTAGGGAGTGGGCAGCACCAGCACATGCGCACACACATTTGGGTCCAAGGAATCGGAGGACACGACACGAGTTGACGAGCATTTAGAGTTCACACTGGGAAAGACCCCTCATCCGTCTCTCTTTGGCGTTCGTTGCTGTCATCTCAGCTTCCGCTTCTTCCACCTCCAACTTCTTCTCTCACAACAGCAACATTCGCGCCAGAATCGATATATCATCTCTCGTTGGGGCGTCGTTTCGCGGATCAGCCGGTGTTTGTGCTTTGAGCTTCAGTTTCTGGCGTTCTCTGCACTGCAAAGTACTGCAACAGGTCTACTACTGCTCCCGAGAGACCATTGCTGGTGAGTCTGGCCCTTTTCACAGCCCTCGCTTGCTTCGCCACCCTGGCCAGAACCTGAGCCTGCCCCATTCAATTCGAGTCACTTCATCGCACACGACACATGCGCGCGGCCGGCGGGCAAGCACTGCAGCAGTGAATGAATCTTCCCGAGAGCTTCCGAACGGCTGCCCTCGCGCGCTGCGGCTCTCGTTGAGTGTGCCTGGGGGCGCACATCAGTACCAAGCCTTGCGCAAATCACTCGTGACGAACATCACTACCTCACACACAACAACCCGGAGTGCGGCGCAGTCCTCAGTCGTACACACGACCGCACCGAACCGCAATTCCCGACTCGACAGCTGTCGGCGTGCACTGCATTCCGAAACGAGACGGCTTGAGGCCCGCTCTGCCTGCTACGACCCTGGTAGTCGGCAGAGAGCCCAGCTTGTCTGCACGCCTGCTGCTTGCAATTCACTGCTGCAGCTTGCATCTAGGCGATCCCTCGCAACACACGCCCACTCACCCATCCAGCCCTTCCACCCTCCCGCTTCGACGCACCGCCTTGCGGCTTCTGTCCCACCTCGCGCTCATTGAAACGGCTGCCATTCGCTGCCAGCGCATCGACTCACACGCATTCTCTGCAGAATTAAAGTCCCTTTCGACCCGCCCAAGCCAGGACGCTCTTTCGCGACTGCGACTTCACTTTAGCGCGCGCGGCGTCTCTACTTTCGGCGACACGACTTATCCAGACATCACTTACTCGCGAATTCGACGCTAGTCTTCTGCGCAACTCGAACTACGACACGACATCACGGCCATCCGCGCAAGCTGCATTCTCTACGCTACTCTTCACGAGTCAACGGCCGGTCGAGCATACTTATTGTCTTTGACGCACGTGAGTCCGCCCTCCTGCCCATAAAAGCGCATTTTTGCTTCATAGTTCAACACCTTGCGCACTCCTCTTTCGCATGCGCTGACCACACTTGTCAGAGCAAACTCGGTTACGTAAGCACACACGCGACCAATACCACATCTCGCGACCGATTTCCGACGACCGCAACTATGAGTTTCCCAAACTTCGAAGGCGGAGCGCAGCCTCCTCAGCAGGACGGCCAAGAGCAGAGCGCATTTGGCGGAGCACCCGGCGCACCACAGCAGCCTCCACCAATGGGCCAACAGATGGACCCGAACCAGCAACAAGGCCAGTTCCCTGGCGGTCCGCAAGGACCAGCGCAAGGTCCTCCGGGCTCGGCACAGGGCGGCGATCAGAAGACTACACTTTGGTTGGTGCATGTAAGGAGTATGGTGAGGACAAGCGGTGCTGACTTGAGACAGGATGGGCGAACTTGAACCTTGGATCGATGAGAACTTTGTCAGGAGTGTATGGTTTGGCATGGGTTACCAGGTCAACGTGAAGATGATTCGCGACAAGTTCTCAGGGTAAGCTGCCATTCTTCCCCATATGGGATCTGTGCAATGGCTGACTAACTGGTAGAAGCAATGCTGGCTATTGCTTCGTCGACTTCGAGAACCCCGAGTCTGCTACTCGCGCTTTGCAACTCAACGGACAGGTCATTCCTAACTCAAACCGTCAATTCAAGCTGAACTGGGCATCTGGAGGTGGCCTGGCCGACCGAAGCCGCGATGACCGTGGACCGGAATATTCAATCTTCGTCGGCGATCTCGGTCCGGAAGTCAACGAATACGTCCTCATGTCGCTCTTCCAGGGCAAGTACACCTCCTGCAAGTCAGCCAAGATCATGTCCGACCCAATCAGCGGCATGTCTCGCGGCTACGGCTTCGTGCGCTTCGCAGACGAAGGCGATCAGCAAAAGGCCCTCCACGAGATGCAAGGTGTGTACTGCGGCAACCGACCCATGCGTATCAGCACCGCGACTCCTAAGAACAAGAGCGGTGGTGGAGGCCCAGGTATGCCAGGCATGCAAGGTGGCATGGGCCCAGGCGCACCAGGTGGTGTCTACGCAATGGGCGCCCCTCCCATGGGTTACTATGGTGCACCTCAACCCATGAACCAGTTCACCGACCCGAACAACACCACTGTCTTCGTCGGTGGCCTTTCTGGATACGTCACCGAGGACGAACTTCGATCATTCTTCCAGGGTTTTGGCGAGATCACCTACGTCAAGATCCCACCTGGCAAGGGATGTGGTTTCGTTCAGTTCGTCCAGCGCCACGCGGCTGAGATGGCAATTAACCAGATGCAAGGCTACCCAATTGGCAACTCCCGCGTTCGTCTCAGCTGGGGTCGCAGCCAAAACAACTCTGGGCCTGCTGGCACACCATATCGGCCCGCACCTCCTCCGCCGGTGTACCCATCCATGGGCATGCCACCACAGCATCCCTTTGGGAACTATGCACCACACCAAAACGTAAGTGTCATGTTCTTGCAGCGAATGTCTAACACTGACATTCCTGGCAGTAAGCGCTTTTCGTCCTTTGCCTTGAGTGAGATTGCACTTTAGCGGGAGTTGGTCAAAGGTTTACACGATCTGCCTTTTACTATCTGCGTGCTCAAATCGCGTTTCTTACGACTAGCCACGAGAACGACTCCAGACAGCGACTACGAAACGATCTCTCTCTTGGCATGAAATGCATTTCATGGGCACAGGGGGTCGTTCAGATTGGGATTACAGAAAAGCACCTTATTACCCCTTTTGCGACACTTCGACATTCAACACCAACAAGAACCGACACTACCCAACACCTCTACCTCTTTTGGAATCGACGACGACACCTTTACCCAACACGACCTCCTCGACAACGACTTTGAGTACCTCCCTTTTCTCTGATGCATAGTGACGGCCGGAAGAGTGGAACTTCCTTTGCTCTGTTTCTGTATAACAGAATGGCCTGCGGCGATGGCGTGTGGAAGAGGATGGATGTTTTCAGCGGGCTGGCAGTATGGTCTTCTCCCACGGGAGGATCGGCTTGGACTTGGGTGTGTGCTGTACTCTATATTGTTTCCTGGTTATTAGACCAAGGGCGAGGCAGCTACCGACAAAATGATATCGTTTTAAATATCTTCTTTCCTTTGCCAGTCATCCTTGGCTCGAAGTGTCAGTCCGGCTTGACGGAAGTCGGTAAAGGGCAGCAGTGGTGAGTACAATACTCTGCATCTAGAATGGTGCTAACGCCTGCAGCCTTCACGATTGCGATGCTACGGAGCTATCAACAACTATGCCATGTGTAGCCTTCAAGGGACCTTGACCCCGATCTGCATCGATGAGATCTCCGTTTCGGCGTGCCAATTTGCTCTTCTCTTCAGCTTCACTATCCGGACAGTGACTCCACGCATAGGCCCTTGAGTATAACTGCCACCGAGTACAAGTCGGCACAATGAGACCAAGATACAGCGTATGCCCATCTCTGGCGTGTTGGGTCTTCTGGAAGTGCTCAGCGTAGCTCTTTCCTCAACTTTCACTCGCTTCACTCAACGGCTGCAGGGATGCTAGCGCTTCTGCAGGGATCAGCGTCTTCTCTGTGGATGCGATTGCCCTCCAAATTGAACCGCTCGTTGCCCGCCTAACGCTTCATGCACTTTCTCGCGTTTGCAAAGCAGGAAAATTCTTCCAAACATCGCCAGAAAGCTCATCTTGTCTATTGCTCGACAGCACGGCTTCCACAAGTTTTGCTGTTGCGCAGAATCCGACCAAAGCGACACCCCACCTGCATCCCATCGCCTTCACCGCCAAGCGCGCCGCCCACGACAAGATGCGCTTTGAAGATTGGGACGTCCTTCTCTTTCCCAGCGGCACCCACGACCAGCACGTACCGTTGAGAGAGTACCGTGTGGAGTGTCATGCAGTCGCAGACGAGCGCCTGGATGCTGATGGTAGAACCACCATCACCACAAGTGAGCTGGACCAAGGCCGCGCGTTAGCATGCGTTGACAGCCACCACAGATAACTCCGCCGCCCCTCTAATGACATCTTTTGTCCCGAGTCTTGACTACGACGCTCCGTTCCAGATCTCAGTCCACTCCTGGATGCCAAAGAGATTCTACTACGCCCCTCAGCCTGGTAGCCACCAAGTCGATCATGTCCAAATGTGGCAAATCAAGGTCATTGTGGACGGCATTACGCAGTGCATCGAGACCTTCAATGGTGACGTGAAGTGGCCGAAGGTCATCCCTATCGCGAACATGGAGCCGCCGATCAACAAAGACACACCTCAGCCATTGCACTTCCCTCACTTCCATGAGCAGATCATGACAGATACAAATTGGAGCCCCCACGACACCGTCGGACGCATTAAGATCGAGATTTCAGAGGGCTATGCTCAGATCAAGCCAGACGACCTAGACACCATAGGTCCCTTCAGATACTATAAGCTGCTCAACCATGCCTTCTTCAACTTTCAGCCGGCTCCGTTCAAGATCTTGCAGCGCACGGGCGTTGCCTTTCCGAGTCCAAGACTGGAAAGTCACATCTTGACTCTTCGCGGCGCCAACAACCTCGTCACGCTGCCCTACGCGTTCCAAACTGCTACCGTCCGGAATCACGCTCGAAACATGAGCACCAGCAGTGTCAGTAGTCGACAACACTCCTCGCCGTACATGGGTCCCGGAGGTCCGCCGAATACTCCGCACTTCGCAGAAGCGCCGCCATCTGCTACGGCCTGGAACATAGGTCAGTAGTTCAGGCGAAGGCATCGTCTGTATCCGATATGCGCGTGCCTCGCACCACGCTTAGCGCTACCCGTTGAGACCATTCCGCGTGTCTCTCGAGTATAGCTGACGTTGCGCTGTTCGATAGGACATCACTCCGACGACAATCTATCGGCCACCAGTCGCTCCACTTCAGCATACTCGACGGTGCCGCTGTCTGCCCTGCCGTTACCTCCTGCCAGCATTGCCAACAGGCACAATATGCCGCCACCGTACCCAAACAGTGGTGCTGCAAAGCATCGTACAGATCGTCCGAGGGCAGATCCTAGCCAGGTCGTCCTTCGCTTGCCAAGTGACCAATTGCGTGATATTCTGAGCGCTCTGAAGCAACCGGCAAAAGTGCAAGCAGACACTCGACAGGGTTCTGCAACCTCTACTTCTATGCTGCCTCCACCTGTTCCTCGACACGCTCTCGGCCGTCGCAACGCCAACACCTCGGACATCAGCATGCACAACGGCTGCACAGACTTTCCCCTCTGCACTACTGAAGATAGAGACGGCCACGTATTCCACCAGCCAGGTACGTACACCTTTCTATCTCTCACTCAAAGCGTGATGACCTGACATGTGGCAGCCGAGGTCATCCGCGGACGCAAGGAAGGCTCTGTCGAGACCAACAACCGCGACTTCTTCTCGAGCATTCCCGGCATCTTGAATCCGCAGCCAGAGTCTTCTCCAGACAAGATCAAGTCGCTGCTTTCCTCCAGCCCAGCAAATGGCGTCACGAAGAAGCGCACCCGCTCAACGCTCAAGTCACTTACCATGAACGAAGGATCGCCTGAGAAGCTCAGCAAAGACCACGAAGCGTTGAATCCACCCCCGCGCAAGGTAATATTGCCCGAAGCCGATAAGGAGAATGTCCTCCAGAGCGGGGACACCATGTCTATTGACGTTTGAGCATCCTTACCATGAACATCGCTAACACACTATGTCAAAGCTGCGCAAGCGAACCACGGCAGGAGCAGATCAGTCCTAGTTGGACGTGTGTATACGATACCTGTTGGCGCTTGGAATGTACCGTTAACCGAAGGATGGAGTTTATGGCATTATCGGGATGGTGTCAATGGATTGTGTGAATAAGAGGAAGGAAGACGCTTTGCTGCAAGAAAGGTTGGAGCGTCTGATGATACCACTGATACCACTCTGTACGGACTTTAGAAAGGAATGCACGCTGTGCTGCTTGCTTAACACGTCTTCTTCACGGCTTCCGCTGTTGTGCTGGCTCGAGTCGTAGATCAGTTGAAGAGCAATAAGAACGGCCGAGTCCAACTGCTCATTGAATAACACGGTCACGTGTACCGCGCGGTGAGAGCCAGACTCGAATGGAATACTAGATTGATATCTCCATTGCTTCTACAGCTTCTCGAAAGTTGGCGTTCGTTTTTGTATACCAGACAGTAGAGCGTCTTTCACGTCTTGCGTCTGCAGCATCGCAGAGTTCCACACAGCAATGTAATCAAGACCTGTACGAAAGTCAGTGGATGAATCTGATACCGTGTCCACACATAAATGCAGCACTTACCATCAGCAACCGAGTGATCTCTCGAATAATTAATCACAGCCTTCGTCCCTTGCACTGCAATCGGACTTTTCGTAGCAATATCCTTCGCCAGCTCCATCGCCCTCTCCAACAACGCCTTCTTATCCTCAAAAACGCCGGACACAAATCCCATCGTCTTCGCCTCCTCCGCACTGAACTCCCTCGCCGTCAAGCAAATATCTTTGATCCAACTCATCGGCACCTGCGTATGCGGTAACCGCGTCAAAGTCCCCACATCCGCCGCAAGGCCTACCGCAACTTCCCTGACCGAAAATCTGGTATCCTTGGAACACATTCGAATATCACAGCACGTGGAGATATCAATCGCCGCCCCGAAGGAGATGCCGTGCATACAACAAATCACCGGTTTCTCGCATTTCTCAATCTCACTGATCGGTTCCTGGATTTCTTTGATGTGTCGCCTGAGAGCCCAGGCTTTGCGTGCGACGTCTTCGTTGGATTTGGACTGGCCACCGATTAAGCCGCCGGAGGCGTCACTTACGTCTAAGCCGGCGGAGAAGGATCTCTCACCGGCTGCTGTGAGGATTATGACGCGGACGTCGGGGTCGATGGAGAGATTCGAGAAGACGTGGCCGATATCTGTGAACATTTGCGAGGTGAAGCTGTTGAGCTTTTGGGCCCGGTTGAGTTCTACGACGGCGACGTAGGGAAAAGGACTGGTTACGGTGATGAAGGGTTTGCTGTAGTCTGAGGGAGCCATGACGGTGGTGTTTGGAGTAGTCTTGAATGGTGGTCTTGATGTTTGTTTGAAGTTGTGTATGTCTATATACAGGTCCATGTGAGGTTCCGGACAATAGGTGATCGTCCACAGCCGAGGTTGTTGGACGTGGCAGGGGACCCACGTTATGGTTTTCACGGCAATCGCGCGCAGCGATGATGAGAAGATATCCCAGCAAGAGCCGTGATTCAAAGCATGACAAGTGGCTAAGTAATCGTCTGTATGGTCTGATCTGTGTTCATAATACTGTTCTGTTTCCAAGCCTGTCGCAATAGGACCACCGACCTCTACCACGGCCCCCGCTATGTATCACTCAACTGCTTTGCTATTTGCTTCGCGGTTACGTTGTGCATGCGGAACGTCGGGTGAAGAGTGTTCAGCCAGAAATACTCATCGACTGCATAAGTACAATTGTCGTACTTTGTATACCATGACGGAGTGCCGTTCTCATCTAGCAGCGTGTCAGTGCAAGGATCTCGGCAATACTCGATGCAGTACTCACAAGCCTCGCAGTATCCGGTAGTGTTCTTGTAAGGGCTGGTCTCCTTGTAAGAACTGGGCTTGTTCAGGACCTGCGTGAAGAGTGCGTTCGTATCGAAGACAAAAGTGGTCGCGTCTTGGTGCGTGGTGCTCAAATTCTGGGCGATGTGAGCAACCCTGTCGTTCCAGGATGCTATTGCTTCTTTCTCAATTGACTGCGCACTACTGCCCGCTGCCTGTGTGAGAGGCGATCGGTCGACGGGAGGAACCTCGAGAAACAGGAAGTTCTTCGCTCCGGACTGATAAAGCTTATCCTGTGACACTTGGTTAGCCCCCGTCGATGGCATGGGCGTTGTGGGCTATCGTTCAGATAGCTATCCCCGGTTACAGCCCCAGAAACGACGTTTCGAAGTGGCTGCCCCTGGCACGTTGCCACAGTCGTCGCTTCACCAACGGGCGAGATGAGATCACCTACCACAAGACCGGCATATTCGGTGAGCACCTTATCGAAAACCACAGTGCTGTTACTCCAGCCATAAGCATTCCCAACGTCGTTGATTCCGATAAAGATGGCGAACAGTGTATCCTTGGAACGCCAGTCGAAGGTCTCTGGGTGGGTAGCATAAGACGGAAGATAGTCATCATTGACCTGCTGCCTGACTGACAGAACGGTAGGCAGGTACGGTGGGATCAAGGCACCGTCCACGGTCGCACCTCCATAGGCCAGATTGATAGTCTCCACAAAGCTCTGGTTCCAAGTTGTCGTCAAGAAGTCGATCCAGTTCGGACCATTGGAGGAGGTGTACCCTGGGTAGGGTGGATTACCGAACGGATTGGCTGCTGAGGGCTGTGTGCCGTTCACCTCGAAACCTGTTGTAGTGTAGCTGTCGCCAAAGACAAACATATGGGAAATACCAGACCAGCCAGGCCAGTACTGTGGCTGTTTGCCGCCATAGCGAAGTGGTCCGGCTAGAGGTGTCGCTGCGGTAAGTACGCAGCTTGCAAACAAGAGAGCTGTTGAAAAAGGCATAGTGAGGAATGAGATACCAATAATGAGATGGTTCAGCAATGCAGGACATTATGTACTTGATCACCACTGCACAGCGCCGGAGCAACTTACATCAATGTGCAGTTTCAGGCTGATTGGACACAAGCGCCACCATGGCCGCGTCGTGCGGTTTGCCATGACATGTAGTGCATTGAGCCTGTCAATCCGTGTCGGATAGATTTGGAAGGTGAGAAGGACAATCCGGCGTCCGGCATGTGTGTTGTGGGGGGCATCCCGGTAGATGATGCTCCGTGCTCAAAGTGAAGCGGCGCCAGTCGAACACAATCATCAAAGCTTTCGACAAGTTGTGGTGTCGTCCATGCATCACCACCGTCGAGATCTTATTCCGACATGTGAAATTGTAGGTCTCCTTAAGCTCGTTACCTCGTGGTCCCTTGCCACGCAAACAGTCCTCTGCGCTGGGTAGGTAATCAATCAGGATTTCGTCGTCGGGTTGTATTGTCTGTATGGCGTGAAGAGTAGCCACAGAGCGGGAAGGGTCCCAGTGGAGTGTGGCATTGGCTCGACAAGAGTGGTTGACTCGGCTTAATTCACGATGAATGCGAAGTCTGCAGTACTCTTGGCCATTCCGAGTCTCTGTCGTCTCGAATGCGTTGCGCTACATTACGTGCGGCATCAGACAATCGATGCGCGCATCGTCGTCTTCCCCGGGCAAGGTCTGCGTCTGCCCATGACACAATTGCAGTATAGCATTCTTTGTCGCATCATCGGCACGTCTATACTCTTTGCGAAGTTCCTCTACACTATTCGCCACTTTCTATTCGTATATGAAGAAGCTGTCAGGCCTGTAGAGACTGCTGAGGCCAATATCGAGGGTGATCAGAGGTGCTTCGGCCAAGATGCGGTAGCCGCGAGCAATCTTGATGTCTCCACAAGCATACATTCGAACATTTTCTTTGAAGGTCTGGTCACCGATCCTGTACTTGGCCATGAGTCCAGCAGCTGCTTTGAGCATGTTTGTTGTGTGAGCAAGGTGCCAAGTGAGTATATATTATAAAGTCAGCGCTGCTTACCTCAAACCACCAATACGTATATGTTGGAAAATCTTTGAATCAGACATGTGTTCCGGATTCTGCGGACTTGTCTTTCGCCGTACCATGCCCTTGGTCTCATTGTCCATTCACTCATTTCAAGACAGCTACCGTTCTGGTTTCGGTCTCGAAGCCTATGGGACATTTGGGGAACAAAGACCAGTTCAGATCGTCGTATCGGAAGCAGAAATGCTCCTCTCATCTGTACACTGGCCGACGTAGCCGGAGTCTTCTGCGCTGTGAACCTTTCCCTGGACCAGCGGTCATTTGTGCTGCATCAAGAACACGACGGCTGTTCTCGAGGAGCCAAATCTGTCAGACTTGTCTACTATTGTTGCCGCAAGTTCAGGCGCTCAACTTCGCTGCAGATATGCGCGGAACTCATGGGTGCGACTTGCCCGGCGCGGAACACCATTGTGGCTGACCTGACGACGCAAACGGCGTCTGAGGAGGAGCCTCGAGCGTGACGATTAATACATTCTGGTGATGATGTCCGATGAGTCGATGTTGCATGGAGAGAAATGTTTGTCGCGTGGAGGATGGAGATGTTTTGGCTCAACGGCGTTCTTGGCGAATAGCAGGCCGGCAGTGACACGGGAGTCAGCGAATACTACCAAAGATGTCGTGTCCTCCTGTCGTCTTCATAGTCTCCGTTGAATTTCTCGCATATCAAGACTGCACGACTGCCTCCATTGTGTTTCTTGATGCACGTGGAACAGAGCGGGAGTCGCACGCACTGCGCCTTCCTTGGCTACTGGCACCGCGGATCCCTGCGGCGACAACACAGACCCGTTCTCGCAGCTGCACTGCACTATATGTAACGGTGCTCAGATAAGTGGCGTGCACCTACATCTCCTTTGTTTGCCCTCATGCATGGCATAATCGATAACATACCTGAGATCGAATACTGACCGCGTTGGCCGGAGGAGCACACGATAACACGCAAGAGCCGCAGACTTGAGAGCACATCAAGGTGGATTATCAATCCATCAATGGCTCTCACGGAACATGCCTTGACTGAGGGCGGTAGGTCAAGCGACACAGACACTCATCATAATCACTCATGTACTGATGGCACGCAGAGTCAATGACCCACGCGAGCGGCAACACCACAGGCCCACCAGATCTCCGCTTCATTCACTACAACGACGTCTATCATGTAGAGGCAGGTAGTCGTGAACCTGTAGGCGGCATCGCTCGCTTCAAGACCATCTGCAAGCACTACCAAAACAATGTCCGCTTCAAGGACCAACCTGAAGTGCTCACATTCTTCTCTGGAGACGCCTTCAATCCAAGTCTCGAAAGCTCTGTGACAAAGGGCAAGCATATGGTCGGCGCATTGAATGCAGTCGACACGACGGTTGCCTGCCTTGGGAACCATGACTTGGACTTTGGAGTGAAGCAGTTCGAGTACCTTGCTGCAAAATGTACCTTTCCATGGCTATGCGCAAATGTGCTTGATCCTGCCCTGGGAGAGGAGGTCCCACTCGGGAACTGCAAGAGGACTGTAATGGTGGACTCATCGAATGGCATCAAGATTGGTGTCATTGGCATTGTGGAGCGCGAGTGGCTTGACACGATCAATACGCTGCCACCAGACCTGCGTTACCTGAGCGCTTCTGCAACGGTCATGAAGCTGGCACCTCGATTGAGAGCAAATGGCGCTGAGATGGTGGTGGTTGTTAGCCATCAACGCGAACCGAACGACAATAAGTTGGCAACCAAGATCGAGCCTGGCACAGTTGATATTGTGCTCGGTGGGCATGATCATTATTACAATCACAGCATCATCAACGGCACACACGTCTTGCGTTCCGGCTCAGACTTCAAACAGCTCTCCTATATTCAGTGTCGCCGCAGGGCCGAAGGTAAAGGCTGGGACTTCGATATTGTCCGACGAGACATCATCAATTCGATCCCTGAGGAGCCCATAGCCGTTGAAATGGTGGACAAGATTACAGCAAGTCTGAGGCCGAAGCTCGAGAAGCCCATTGGATACACACTCGCGCCTCTTGATGCTCGTTTTACCACGGTCCGCTTAAAGGAGAGCAACATGGGCAACTTCGTTTGCGATTTGATGAGACTGCACTACTTGGCAGACTGCTGCATCATGGCTTCTGGTACCATCAGAGGAGATCAGATCTACCCACCCGGATTACTTAAAGTGAAGGACATAATGAATTGCTTTCCCTTCGAAGATCCTTGCGTGGTCGTTAAGGTCAAAGGCAAGGAGATCGTCAAGGCACTCGAGAACGGTGTCAGCACATATCCCGCACTGGAAGGTCGCTTCCCGCAGGTCAGCAACATCACGTTCACCATCACTCCTGCAAAGCCATCTGGTCAGCGCTGCTCAGACGTCCAAATTGGTGGTCAGCCTATAGACTTGGAGCGAGAATACAAGGTTGCCACTCGAGACTACATGGCACGAGGAAAAGACGGCTTCTCTAGCCTCATGCTGAAGGAGCATGGCGGCGCAGCCGAGAGCATTGTCAGCGACGAGAACGGCATGCTCATATCGATGATTCTGCGGCAGTACTTCATGAGTCTGAAAGTGC
Organism: Dothistroma septosporum; assembly: GCA_002236755.2. Lineage (NCBI taxonomy): Eukaryota > Fungi > Ascomycota > Dothideomycetes > Mycosphaerellales > Mycosphaerellaceae > Dothistroma > Dothistroma septosporum. The sequence goes on from NBZP02000011.1 coordinate 553,707, forward strand.
TTGGGAAGTGGAGAAATTGGAGCACGTCCATGGCACATCACTTTGGTAAGATTCAAGATGACCTGCATGAGGTGCATCCGGTGAAAGAGCCAAACCACCTCCCTCAACAAGCGACTGCCCCATCAAACGAGAACAAGGCCGAAATTGAGAAGGTGGAACCCAATGGCGACGCGAGGAAGTCACTGGTCGGAACAGCTCAGAAGCACGCTCGCAATGCCAGTGATCTTCCTGCGTGGCCAGCTCAGAGCGTGAGAGTGCAGCAAGAAGACACCACCTTCGACTCCGACAGCGACGACGACGAAGACTCCGGCATGCCGGCGACCGTGCCTGCTTCGAGTACAGAACGAGAGCTTCGAATCGTCCGCAAGGTCATGCGCAGATGGAGACGTTCGGCACGTATCGAAGGACATGCGGACGTGGCTGCGAACAAGCATGAGGCTTTCGACTGTCACTGGACGAAGGGCATCGCTCCGAGAATTGAGGGTCGGATCAAGTTCGCAGTGTCGTGAAGGGGTAGCCTCATTACATGCTCAGATTTGCTGCTGGGGAGACACCGCGGTCGGTCCTCAAACACGTTGCGAGGGGATCCGGGCCTTCGACGGTCATGGAGTCACCTCGGCCAGCGTTTGTCCTGGCAGCGAGTCGAAGGGACTGATGGTGGCGTTGACGAAATTTGAGATGCATCATGTGAGATGGAGTCACCCGTCGTACGACCGCAGTCCTGAGACCAAGAGTATTCTGCCCACCAATTCTAAGCCAGGTCGAGTCTCATCATCTGTGGTGCAATATATTTTGACATCGTGCAAAAGACCCTGCATTGCGGGGAAGAATCACCAGGATCCGGTCGTTCGAACACCGACCGAAGCCGTGAGTGACTTCCGACATTTTACTTACCGCCAGGAAACCTCTGAATGAACGGCAGCTGGCAAGAGACATCCCTCGGAGAAAACAGCTACACGATGAGCACAACATAGCGACCTCGACAGGCCGGATCGCAAGTGAAGCTCCCACCTCTGATCCGTCATCGACCACTTCCATTTCCAGCTCATCGCACGATTCGGAGCACGACCCAGCGAGAAACGACATGTCACCCTCGGAACTGAAGCCACCGGCTGTGGTCATCATCGCCCGCCATGGCATGCGACTGGACGCGGCAGATCAGACGTGGCACTTGTCAACTCCAACGCCATATGATCCACCACTGACATACGGAGGCTGGAACCAATGTCGCGCGCTTGGCGTACGGATCGCAAGCCTGCTACACGCCCGAGAGCAGGAGCAGAGTACGGGAGACGGTAGCAGGAAGAGGAGAAGGAAACACAAGGTCGTCATACACACCTCGCCGTTCTTGCGATGCCTCCAGACCAGTGTCGCCATATCAGCAGGCATGGCCCAGTACGAAGCTCCCAAAGAAACACCAAGGACACCGGCAACGATGCACTCGGCGTCGCCGAAGCTACGAGCCAAGGAAGGGCCGATGTCGCCTCACCTCAGACCAATCACTGAGCCTAGTCACGACTTCGCAAGAGATCTGGCGAGAAGAGCGTTGGACGGACACTCACAGAAGAAGCATCGCAGGTCGAAGCTCCGTGTGGATGCGTTCTTGGGAGAATGGTTGAACCCTGGTTATTTCGACCAGATCACGCCGCCTCCTCCAAGCTCCATGATGGTCACAGGCGCGAAGGCAGAGCTCATGCAGAATGATCCGCTGGACATCTATACTCCGACCTTGTCGCATAAGTCTTCTAAGAGCAGCTTATGGGGTGGCACGAACAGTAGACCCTCGGCGAGCAGAGAGGCTTCATTGGACGACTGGAGTGATGTCCGCGATGCTCTTGAAGTGCCTAGTGGGCATCGCTCAAGATCTAACAGTGTAAGCAGTGCCGGCAGCACCGAGAGCTCGGGTCGCAAGTCGCAGTTTCGAGCACAGCACGCGCTCCATGCCTTGACGTCGAGAGTCCCTCCTCCAGGTCCAGAGAATGCGATTTACCACCCTCCCACACCCTCGTATGCAATTTCCAATAGCGATAATATTCCTCGAGGCTATGTGACGCACGCACGGAATGCGACAGTCCACGTCGACTATCAGTGGGATAGCAGTCGCCCGCCGCAAGACTGGGGTAGTGGAGGTGTTTATGGCGAAGAGTGGTCTTCGATGCACAGGCGCTTTCGGAGAGGTCTGAACAATCTGGTGGAGTGGTACAACCAGCACGACGTAGATGATCGGGCTGAAGATGCGCTGGGCATTGAGCAGGCGGACAAACACCACGATGAGGAGGACGACGAAGACCTCGTCGTGATCCTCGTCACACATGGCGCTGGGAGTAATGCGCTTATTGGTGCTTTGACGAATCAGCCGGTCCTGCTTGACGTCGGCATGGCGAGTTTGACAATGGCTGTGAGGAAAGATAATGCGCCTGCGCTGCTTTCGCCGTCGGGATCGAATCCCGCCAGTCCAGGTCCAAGCGGGACGCCATGCTCGTCTCCAGATCCTGTGAAAATGATGAACGGCGGTGTACGCAGGAGCAGCCTGGATGTTGGTTTGAGCGCAATCTACGACATGAGGCTCGTGGCTTCGTCAGAGCATCTGAGGCCAGGCGTGGACCCCACAAAGGCCGCAAAGTCGACTATGTCGAATATGAGAGGTGCGCAAGAGGCGCTGGCGCGGTATAAGCAATTCGGCTCGCAAACACAAGCGGCTGCTGAACCGACCTGGACTCTGCAGGCTCCAGGCGGCAGACGAGTCAACCCCAGTGCGGCCCTCGGTTCGATCAGACGACCCAGCGCTTCCAGTATACCTCAACGGCGGTCCTCCCCAGCGAATGTTCCGAAGCTTAGTACCGACGGTTCACCTACGTCCCTCACTGGGTTATGGACACCGCCAGGAACAGCAAGTCCAGGTCTCTGGACGCCACCAGCGGGAGGTACTCCACGGCTGGACGCTCAAAGAATGAAGGACGAGAAGAACGCAATTTTCTCTAATCTCAACGAGACCAACGGCAGGGCAAGTCCCGGCCGCAAGATGCTGAGTTCCACAAACTCGCCACCCAGCTCAAGGCCTGGCAGCTCCAATGCGAAGGATCGTCCTAAACGGCGGAACGGAGATGTGGATGGGACAGCAGGCCTGAAGCCGGGGACAAAGCAGCAAAACAGCGTCCTGGCAGAGAGCGAAGATGGTATCGCTGACCTTCCTCTCAAGGTTGGCGAGGCACCACCTCAATCGCTCAGTAGAGGATTGAGTGTCAAAGCACTCTGGGGCAAGAATGCTTCAGGAGACAGAGTCGTCAGAAAGTTCGATCCTACGCCTAAGAGACGTTGGACTGTTAACCAGAATGATGGCTATCATGTCGAATATGAATAGTTGTGTCCTGTGACTGGCTCTCAGCTCTTCTCCGGGCGAGCTTGTACTGATGAATGGTGACACAAGACATCGTCGAAGATCAACTGTGGCCTTGTAATGGTACCTCAGCGGCCGTCCAGCCTATTCTCCAGAATCATCTCTTCTGCTCAAAGTCGAGCACCAAAGGAAGTCATGGTCGATAGCTCCAGCTCGGTCGAAAGGACGGACGGGCGTGCGGATGTGTCAAGTGGCGTCCCACTGACATCTGCAGATATAAGAGACGATCCATAAAAGCCCAGTTGAGCTCATTTGAAGGGAGATTTAGAGTTATTATACCTCGAGGTCTCTGCCACCTTTCAAGTACTCCGAGGCAAACTTTACGATTTCTTCCGATCCCTCACCTTAATCTTGCTGTCTCCACATTCGGCATTGCCCATCACGTGATACCTACCGTCCTGTTGATCTAATCGGTTCCAATCGGAGCCGCGACCATGTCTTGGGAACAACTCGACGGCAAAGGCCCCCGCTGGATCGGCGACGACCTCCCCGACCTCCCCAAAGAGCTCCAATATGCCCAAGATCTCCCGCCAAAAGTCACGGACAAGTCCGTCTTCTTCTTTGGGTTTGATCGTCCGGAGAAGGAGTGTTGCTTGCAGTAATGGTATCCCTCGCCATTCACAGAGAAGGGAAAGAAATTCCATACTAGCGAGCAGTACATGATGTATCATAAGGCTCTCCTCATGGGAGACGAGGAAGTCGCTGCAAAGGTCTTGGAGGCCGACACACCTGCGAAAGCGAAGAAGCTGGGCAGGGAAGTGAAGAACTTCAAGCAGGAGACTTGGGACAAGAACTGTGATGAGGTTGTTGTGAGTTGATGCTGGTTTGCGTTGGTCGTCGCGTCGCTGATGCTGAAGTATAGGAAGAAGGCAACTTCTTGAAGTTCAGTCAGAATGAGGACTTGGGAAAGGTCTTGCTAGGAACTGGGGTTAGGCAGATTGTGGAGACCAGTCCGAATGACAGGCTGTGGGGAATCGGGTTCAATACTGATGATGCGGAGGGAAATGAGAGGGAGTGGGGTGAGAATAAATTGGGGAAGGCACTGGAGAGGGCAAGGGAGCGGTTGGGGAAGTGAGTAATGTTGGAATTGCATTCGGTCGTAGTGGTTCGTTGTGTTGTCGCATGGTTGTCGTGCACATCGGAACCCGTATTTGACTTCGTTGTGTGGTATTATCGTACTGCAGCCACAACACCCTTACGCGCGGTCTTTGGTGAATCGAGGCTGCTCGGTCCGTAGGTCGCCTCTGTAACTTTTGCCCAAGTTATGGTTCTTCCCAATCCAAGTGCTGGTCGTCATTCGCGTATGGGGTATCTCAATTCATGCAGGTCAATGCCTCCTCTATCCAGAACGCCAACCCATGCTGCCGTACTCTCGTGATTGTCCAAAACGCACTAATTTGCTTCCACTAGTCGCTGCTCGTTGACACGTAGTGTTCTCCAAATGACATCGATGAGCAGTGCCTGCTCCTCGGCTGAGAATCGTTCCTCGACATTTTCAATCATTGGTTGCAATAGCTCCGTGTGCACCGGCGCATGATTGTACAGCATCAGTAGCTCCGGCTCTGTGAGACACTTCTTATCCTGCTCAACGGCAAAATCCCTGTCGATCTGCTCCTTGGTCATGCTGTCCAGCCTGTCCTTCCACTCGGCTTCGAGACTGTCCTGGATGGCATTTTCACTGTCCTGACAGAAATTCTTGAACTGCTTGTTGCGCGCATCTCCTGCATATGCCCCGAAGTTCTTAGTGTATGGATACCGCGGCGAAGTGAGTTCGCGCTCGTGTCGGATAAGGGCTGTAATGAAGTTTTTAGGTCGCGGTGTCGGTTTTGCGCCTTTCACATTCGCGGCTAGCTCTTCTGCGTCTTCGGTCTCATGCTGTGAGCGCTTTCGCTTGATCCAGTCGAGGACATCCGCATTGGACAGCGAGTGATCCCCAGCATCGAGGATCTTCATGTTCAATGTTGCAGCTGGAGGAAGAAGAAGAAGATTGTGTCACACTTGACGAAGACGGCAGCTGCGGGGCTCTAGATCTCGGCGGCGCTAATGCAGGAACATGGTGTGGCCCATGCTTTGCTATTGCTTCCCCTTCCATTTCATCACTTCCCCACCTTCGAGGACACGAGTTGACACTCCTCCAGCATCGAGATTTCTGTCATCGAATTCGGGGAAAGGAACAACGTCGCAATGCACTTCGAGCGACACCAGCACAGGCTGTTGCCGCTGTGTGTCAGGCATATCACGGGCTGCCCGCATTGGAGCACAGAAGGGGTGCCGTCTTGCTGAGCAAAGTGATCGATACACACCCTGTGGCCTTTTGTGCCCTGTAAACATCATCCGCACGGCATTCGTTCGCACCGGCTGTCGCCAAGATACCGCTGACAAACACAGCGAACAAAAGACAGCTCGGGCACCGCTGCGGCGATCGAGCTTCAGAGCACAAGATGCAGCTATACACGAGGCTGAATGGAGATGATCTGTGCTTACACTCATGATACACGCCGTACTCCAGAATCTCTACAACAAGCTCTTACGAGTAGAGACGAGGCGGAGGGCTCGATGGAGTCATCATATGAAACTGTCTAGGTGATCTCAAGCTCGAGATGACTGACCAGCTATGCCATAGGTACTTACTATAGCATGTCCTGAGTCTGCCGAGTCCATTTGCAGGTCGGAACTCGCCATGGCTCCAGGTACGGCCTCGCCTGTCGATCTCACGCGGGAAGTTATGCACTATCGCTACTCCTGAGCCCCTTTGGAACTCGCATCGTAGAATCCTGGTCCTGGATGACGTGTTCTCGCACAGCTTCTCGTAGCAAGAAAGAGCGTTGCACGAGACGGATGCGTACATGGAATCTCGTCATCGAGTGCGACGCGGTGTACGGGAAGCGCGAAGACTGCAGTTCACATTCAAGTGATGTGCGCTTGTCGAGGGGGGGTACCTATCTGGTTGTCATTGCGAGCAGTGGTAGTGCATTCAAAAAATGAAACGTCCGGACAGATAAGGCTTCAGATGCTGTCTTTGACACTATCGAGCCGCCTGGACCTCATCTGCGGTTGAAATTGGAAGTCCTGTCATTCATGTCGATGAGAATAACGACTTACACCTCCCAGACTATGGCAGATGTCATCACGATCGTCCTATCGACAGACGCTGTGGGTCAAGCAATCCCTTCTTCTGCACCGACTGGCGCACTCCTGGTCGGACTTGACGCCACAAACAGTTCATTGACACTCTCGACACTCGTGACGACACTTTCAGAGACGACTTTCAGGCAAGCAATTGGGACGACAGGCACGATTCAGCCGAATCTATGGACCTTTCCAACAACCAAAGAATGTCCTCGCCACTTGCCTAAAAGTTGGCGGTCGGTCTTGCTGTGCCAGCAGTCATCTTGCTTCTTGTTGCCTGCATTCTCTTAGGCATACACCTTCGACGTCGACATCGATCCTTGAGCAAGGCTCCCGCCTCACGGTCACCGCAGAATTCAGAAAGCCGCAGTCAAGACTATAATTCAAAGCCGCTCTACGCTCGCAAGGCTTCGACGAGCCAATCGGATAGCACCTTCACCACAGATGCTGGACCAAGCTATGGCTCCATCCCACAGTCCGGCGACCCGATCATTCCACACTTAGCCGCCTGCTCGGGCCTCGGTGAACACTCCAGCGACCACTTCGGAAGCTACTTCACCGGCCTCGGTGATCGGTTCACTGACGCTGCTGCCACTTCGGCGTCTGCCGACAAGATGACGCCTGGAATCTCACTTTCCACATGTCCACTAAGAGACCGACTTGACCACGAGAGCGAACAGCGAAGGAGAGCTATCGAGAGCCTGAAGCGGAAGCGGAGTGTGAAAGGCGACGATGAATGCCTTGAGGGGACGTAGTGCATCAGTGAAAGGGAGCTTGGAGAGCTGGTCAATGCTTTCGAGGTTGTGATAGAGCAAGGGATAGAAGAGAGGAAGCCTAGGGTCCGGAATGAGGAGGACGTCAGGAGAGGCGGAGAAAGACAGGGTCACCAGAGACCAGCTGAGTTAATGGCAAGCATGCCATTGTTTTGAAAGACTCCCATGATCGGTAACTCCCCCCAAACGTATGAACAGCTCTCTATTCTTATCCGCAATGATACACTGATTGCTCACATGTCCCTAGCGCAAAGTCTCGGAATTTGCATCCAAGGCAACATCTGTACCGCATGCGTGTCACAGCTGCTCAAACCGTGCAACCCATATACCCCTACAACACGCAGCACAGCCGCATCCTGTACCACATCTGCGTTGTTCGCCTTATTCTGCCCCAGACGGTGCGATACTTGTGCAACAATCGACAAGCCGCAGCACAGCTGTGTGTGCACCGCTGTGTAGCCGCAACCCTGGGTTGGTATAGGTACGAGACGGTTTGTCTGGGGGCATGAGGTGGAGGCGGCTTTTCTTTCATGTTGTCGGGCGTGCGCTGAGACTAGTACATCAGGGAATTCACTGGGAAGAGAGATCATAGCCAACCATGGGGGAAGAAGGGTCCATTCTGATAGATACATCGACAGACTACCTGGATCCGAAAACCCTATGGCCAGGGTCTGAGGCGACATCTAGGACCCTTGTGTGGACGGGTCCGAGTACTTTATCGACTATCGTCTCTGTGGATAGAACGAAAGTATCTGTACTCTGTCCGCCGACCACAATCGATGGAACACCCGGTTCAGGACCAGACGATGTGCTGCCCACTCCATGTCCACAATCAACCAATTTTGCTTTCAAGCTCACCACAATGGCAATAACAAGCCCTATAATCTCTTCGGAGACCCCTACAACACAAACAGTGAAGGTAGCTGAACCAACACAAAATTCCATTCAAGGACCTATAAATTCATACCAGCAGGAAGCCCTTGGAGATGGCCCTTGGCAAATCATTTCCGCGGTGCTGATAGCGAGTGGCATTATCGTGGTGAACGCTATCCTGGTCATGATCTGGATTGACTGGCGCCGTCGCAAGCGAAATAGGGCGGAGATTGAGGACCTTCCAGTGCATCAGGTGGGAATGAATGGACCTGGGCAGCCTGCTGCGCCACCCAAAGAAGCGGTCGGTCAGGTCATCGGGAGTTCCCTTTCAAATGAGATGGGAGATGGGGATTCAGGCGCTCAGGGTAGTCTTAAGCGATTCGTGTTGGCAGTTGGCGTCCATCACAAGCCTGTCGGTGGTGGTATAGACCGACTACCAAGTCCCCGGATTGTGCAGCACTGTCCACCAGAGGACGCGGAGACCATGGGACTGCATCAGCACGAACAGGAGAAGGCAATGACAGAGCTTGAACTCCCTGCGGCGCGAAGGTCGTCAATGCAATCCGCTCATTCCAAGGTTTCGTCTCTAGGACACCGGGCTCCCGTGGTGGACCCAGCAATTGTCCCACCTTCGCCTTCTGAAGCTTCGCGGCGAGACATGGAGATGTGTTCCATGTCGCCTGTGTCGCCATCGGAAGAGGAAGAGGAAGAGGGTCTGGTTTCTCGAACGATTTCTGCGAAGAAGTGGTAAGGCAGTCAATATTGGCGATCCGCATGTACTGCGAGCAGATAGGTGGATATGAACTTGCAGTCTCACTAACGTAGGTAGCTCTGCCTTCGAGCAGACATAATGCATGAGGAGATCGTATCAAGGATTTGCACTGCCAAGCTTCATTCGCTGCGATCAGTCTTGCAACCATGTGCTTCATGCGTCTCGACGAGCAGGTGTAATCCTCAAATGTTGACCAAATCGACCACGGACACTCATGTGGTCAGAACTGTGTTTGCCGGCTCACTGCATCTCGAGATGCCAGAACACGGACCACAGCATTGCGGCAGTGAGACCACATCTAGCAAAGGGAATTTGGCGCGCTGTTCTGAGTATACCAGCATTTCCGTCCACGATATTTAGCTGAAGCGAAGGTCCTTCTTCAGTCGGGATGATGGACGCTTTGATGGACGCCTCAACCATAGGTACACCGACACTGCTAGCCGTACACAGCCTCGTCGGCATCCTTTGCATTGCACGTGAAAATATTCGCGACTGGAAGATGGGCCTCTTTCATCGGAAGAGTGATCGACTACAATGCGGCTCCATTAGCAGGGTACGAAGCAATTTGAAGATGATCGGACTCGACTTTCACATCCGGTCCGCTGCAATCAAACACGACGCCATCCAACATGCCAATCCCTCCTCGAGCAGCACTGAGCGCAGCGCACTTGCATTTCCAAATAGCTGCGCTGACGTTACCCTCGAGGCAGCTACCGTCAGATGGTAAGCAAGGCAACAGGAACAAATACGGCTGAATGACGCCTCTCCTCGGCCAAAGCTTTGATAGCAAACCAGGAATTCCTCTCGCTCAGCCAAGCCGCCTTTCGATCGCAGCCTGAGTCGTGGGAGTTGCGAGCTAGGCAAGGCTCCGACGCCGACACCACACGCAGAGTCGAGGAGCCGCGCCAGCTCGATTTCGGACACTGGATTGTGCGATCTTCAGGCTGCGTTCGCGTTCGTTGAGGAGCAGGAACGGGAAGAGCTTAACACAGAGTCTGCCGGTCTTTGGAGTTGATCAGCCGAAACGCAGGGACAAAACCTGTAGGAGCAAGTGTCTGGCGAATGTACCAGTACCATCTTCGCGATGTTTCAGTTGTGCATGACATTCGGGAGCAGAGGTATATGTGATCAAGCAAGAGACAGGCTGTGAGGGATAATGCCTGACGCGAGCTGTCACTACTTTTGGGCACCCACTTATCTGCTGCAAGCGGAAAGGACCGAGGGACGTCGTTTCAGGATTGAGTTCGCCACTGTTCGCGGGCCGCGATTCATGGATACTGCATGGCGCTAAGTGCATGATGCGTTTATGCCGGAGTCTAGACAAGTGATGTTGAGACGATGCCAGCAGCAATCGCTTTATGTGAAGATGCTTCCTCACGAACGAGTGGTCACGTTATCGAGCGCTTGGCGGTGCGGCCTCGGCACATACGCGAATGTCTGGAATGGGTGTGGGGCACTGGTTCTAGCAGGTAGCGTTATGATATCGATATGCTTCGGGGCTAGAGATTCGCCTGGCGTTGCTGGGTAGCATAGTGGACTGTGCTGGCAGCGCTGGCGGCTCGCGTTCGGGATATGAGGTGCGGTGGTGGTTGATCAGGGCGTCGCTGCAGTGGCGGCGTTGGGCGCGGCAGCAGCTGGCAAACAGATGTACAGTTGATCTTATATGCCGGCAGAGCGACACTGCAGCTGTAGCAAGTTTCGTGTGTGGCAGCTGGCGGTGATCATGGTCTGTTCTGTCTCGTCTCCGTCTCCGTCTCCGGCTCCGTCTCCGTCATCGACTTGGACAATGCGTGGAAGAACGTGCGTACCTAGCGAACGGCTAATTAACAGTCGAGGAGGCTGGGGCGAAGGCCTGCTAGTTGACATAGAACGTGGACACGGCGTCTTCATCATCGCGCTTGGAGGAGGAGCATCGCCGACGAGACCTTTGCTGCTGCTGTTCGTGCTGCGTCTCTTTGTACACATTCATCTATTGTACTTTACTGGTACACGGCTGAGTGCGCGCACGCTGCAGCAGTTCGTTGTTGCTCAAGCTACCTCCTACGCTACGCTTGACCTGCAGGACGGAAGAGGTACACCAGAGGTCCAAAGTGGATCATCGGCGGCATTGCATTGGGTGCGGACGCCTCTGTGCGACGGCGGCGCGTCGTCGATCTCGTGGTTGCCAGCAGAACACACGCCTGCTGCACCTCTCACAACACTCCCCAAACCGCTTCCACGCACCTTCCTGACGTCGCCGGCCTGCCGCTGCCACTGCCACTTCCTCCTGCCGCGCACGCCGACAACGCAGCTCGACACGTGCGGCGCAGGTGAACCTCGTGCGCTCCCTCACCTTACAGCGTGCTACCGCAATCGCATCGCAATCGCATACGGACAGAGACAGACAGCATTCAGCACAGCACTACCGCAAGCAGCACACCACCACGCAACGACGCTCGTTCGTTTCTTTGGGTCGGCAAGCGTCTCGTCGCTGTAGCGTACCAGCACCGCTGCCAGCAGGAGGCTGCATTGAGCATCCCTCGCATCTGCAGGAGAACGCAAGGCCACCGGACACACACGCGAGAGCGTAGTAGGACGTGCCTCCTGCAGTCACGGCCTCCGATATCCGGTATAGCGAACCACAGCACCGTCGTGCCACTAGAACTCGATAACAGCATCGGAGCTGCACGGAGTCAAGTAGCCCTTACCACCCCATCGCCGAAGAAGACGACGCCGCTGCCGCCCACGCAAGGGTGCTAGGAGCCAGACCATGTCGTCGGCTGCCGTGCAGCAAAGCTCCCTGGCCCAGCAACAGACGTACAGCAACAGCTCGAGCTCGCGCGACCGCTTTTCGCCCTCCACCGCCGCAAGTGCCAACCCACCGGCCGCACTCTCGTCCTCCCCGCCGTCGCGGCGACCTGCAGCCCGAGCAGAACATGGCACACTTCCGGACACGCCGCAACAACAGCCACAATACCCTATCAGTGCATCACTGACCTCTCGCGGTCAGCCTGTGTCGCCCACGGCAGGTGCCATGAGCTCATCAACATATAACCAGTTCTACCCAGATCAACCAGCACAACAACCGTCATTACCACAGACACAGCTGCCTATACGGACATCAGCACAGCAAACGCCTACGCAACATGCTTCAGCAGCATCGTACGACTCCCGCGGCTATGCGTCGCGGCCGTCGCGGTCACAAGGTCAGGCTCAGGCTCAGCCTGGGTACGGCGGTGAGAGCTCACAGGAGCATCGTTCGCCGCGGGAAGAGCAGCCAGGCAGCGGAAGGGCCCAGCGCACGCGCAATGCTCCCACATCCAGCAGATCAGCCACTGCCATTGGTCAGCCTCCGATGGGAACTGATCTACCACGCGAGAACAGTGCCGTCATTAACCGCATAGTAGTGGACGACCCACAGGCCGATCTTGCACGCGAAGAAGCTCGCAAAGCTGAGGGCCGACCGCACGGTGAGATGGTACAGTATGGACAGGAGTCCGCAGAACCGCCTGCGCCGGTGCAAAGAAGCCGACAGGAGCATCTCAAACACTCCTCATCAAGCCGGAAAGAGGTCAAGTTTGGCGAATACATTCTTGGTCAGACTATCGGTGAAGGAGAGTTTGGCAAGGTGAAGATGGGCTGGAAGAAGGATTCCACCGTTCAAGTCGCCATCAAGCTAATCCGGAAAGAAAGCCTGGCTGGCAACACCACACGACTGCCCAAGATCTATCGTGAGATCGCCATCCTTCGTGAACTCCAACACCCGAACATTGTACGCCTACACGAGTTCGTCGAGACGGAAAGACATATGGGAATCATCCTCGAATACGCCTCTGGGGGTGAGCTGTTCGACTACATCCTCAATCACAGATACCTGAAGGACCCTGCAGCTAGGCGACTATTCGCTCAACTGGTTTCTGGTGTTGGCTACCTCCATAAGAAGGGTATCGTACATCGTGATCTGAAGCTGGAGAACCTCCTCCTCGACCGGAACAAGCACATCATCATCACCGACTTTGGCTTCGCGAATACGTTCAATCCGGAAGACGAGCTTGGAGAGGAAATTGAGAACCGGATCTCCGACAAAGAATTTGTGAAACGCCAAGGATTGGATAAAATCATTCCACATCAAGGCGACCGAGATGGAGGTCACAGACGTGGTGATCTGATGCAGACATCCTGTGGTAGTCCATGCTATGCGGCTCCTGAGCTGGTGGTTAGCGACGGGCTATACACAGGCCGCAAAGTTGACGTGTGGAGTTGCGGTGTCATCCTGGTGCGTAGACTGCGTTGCGACTTCATTGGTGGGTGCACTAACCACGTTCTCAGTACGCCATGCTTGCCGGCTATCTCCCTTTCGACGACGATCCTGCCAATCCAGAAGGAGACAACATCAATCTTCTCTACAAGTACATTGTCAGCACGCCCCTGACATTCCCCGAGTATGTCACTCCACATGCTCGCGACCTCTTACGGCGCATACTCGTTCCCGATCCACGACGAAGAGCAGATCTGTTTGAGGTCGCGAGACATAGTTGGCTGAGTGAATATACGCACGTTGTTGGCTTCATTGGTAGCCGAGTCAAGGGCGAGCCGGTCAATACATTCCAAGACGGAGACGAGCGACAACTTCAACGCAGCTCTTCGGTGCGCGAGCCAACGAGCAGGAGTCCAGCAACGGACAGGATATCGAACCAAGTTCCCAAACACGCGCCAGCTGCGAGCATGGGCGGTGATGAAGCAAGCGACTTTCGGAACAAGCAGGCGAGAGATGCTAAGAGAAGGACTGTACAGGTCGAGTACGTTGCGCCGCAAGGCTCAAACATTCGTCGGGACCGAAGTCCCGACGCTGCTGCTCAGCCTAAACCAGTTCCCGTCTCAGCCGGCGTGGCAGGTAGGACCAAAGCTCGCGCTGAACCGGGACCAGTGGAAATACCACCGGCGAGGAGAGAAGAAAGCACAATGGCGCCTCCAACACGACCAGGCCAGGTCAAAACCGCATCAGACTCTGCAAACGCCTTTGGAACGTCTGCTGGTACGGCGACATCAAGACCCAACACGAGCGGCACGTTTGGTGCCAACAATCGTCTCCCATCTCGAGGCAACTCGTACAGCCAGCCCGCCGCAGCACAGCCGACTAACACAACGGCACAAGGATCGTTCTCTCAGCCCAAATCTGGTTCTGGGTACATCATTTCCTCAGAGCAACCATCAGCTGTGGAGGCTAGTAGCCGCCCAGCGAGCCAACAGCAACCAGCCGGAAGTCAATTTCAGCAAGGACGTCAATCATCATATCAAGGCAAGCCGCCTGGGCACCGACGAAGTAGTACTTTGGGCAGTCTCGCAGACAAGGTGCTGAACAGGAGTAATTCTAAGCGTCAATCCCAGCAAGATGCAGCTGCACTCAACAACGAAAAGAGAGATCGAAGATACCCACCGGTCAGCATGAAGAACGCCATACCCACAAACGATGAATCTGGTCCACGTACATCATCCGATAGTCGAAGACCAAGCTTTGGCTTCAGCAGGAAAGCTTCCAAGGAACGCGACTCCAGCGTGCAAGGCAGAAGATCTTCGAGGCGGTTTTCGTGGCTGCCCGGCAGCATGAGCTTGGCAAGTTTCACTGGTGGTCCCAAGCGTGATCCAGGCTACGACTCTGGCGATGATGGTTATAGACCACCAAGGGATCCTTACCAGCAGCCACCGATGTCGCAACAGTCTCAACAGTCGCGCATTGGAAGCGGTGGTAGGCCTCAAAGCAAGGGAATGGCATTCGGACGTGGGCATTCGGAGACTCCAAGCGGAGAGACAACCAACAGCACAATCCCGCTGTACTATGAAGAAGACAGGGAGAAGGTCCGCGAGCAACGCCGACAACAGGGCAGGTACGACAAGCCTCTGCCATCTTCACCTGGAGCTGGAGGCAGCGACAGTCAGCATCGACCAGAGCCTGCAAAGACTGGCACGTCACCAGGAATGCAACGGAAACAATTTCGTGACGATGGCTACGGCTCGAATCTGCTTGAGGCAGAGTCCCGACAACAAGATCCGCCTGAGCGGTTCTTTACCCCAAGTCAGGACCCTGAGATTGGCGGTTCGTCCAGCGCACCTCGATTGGACCAATACGGACCGGACAGCTCAGGACAATGGGAGCCGTATGGAACAAGCCCTCGACAGACCAGTCTTCGACCGCAACAGAGAAGGTTTGGGTACGACGACCATGGTCATGGTGGCAGTTCCAGTGCGACTAGGCGTGTTATGGACTTTTTCCGTCGGCGTGGTAAGGACCGAGAAGGTTAGGAGCTTCCACTGGTACGCCGGTTCAGCAGTCGAAAGAGACCGCCAGAGAACACCCCTGTACGGCCGCGACCGCGTGCAGGACGTGGTAGTGATGAACAACTCGTTGACAGCATAACTTTGGAGATGTGACCTCGATACATTAGATGGATCGCAGGACGGCGACTTTGTATGTCACGATCAGCCGGAGGAAGACGCAGTGTCTGAATTGGACGGAGGGACGGCGTGAGAGATGTTCAGTTCATGTTGTAATGGACTATGGGATAATTATGTCTGTATTGCAGTTGCAGATGCATGCAAGCGAGGCGTCAAGGTGGCACGGGAAGGGGGCATTGCTTTTAGAGCTTCTTCTGAGGGGAAATGCATGTGCGTGCGTGCGTGTGTGTGTGCGTGTGTATAGCTTCTTCTAGTCAAGAAGAATTAGGATTTTTCGACGCGGGTGCGGTGAAGTGCACGTGCAATGGTCAAGCTTTCCATGACCGCTGTGCCTCTGAGCATGATCGTGCCAGAATCATGCATATATGCTGACTCGTCCCAGCAATGTGACATGTCGTGCCATGAACCTTCTCGCAAGAGGCACAGCGACTCCCATGTCATCCACGAGCGCCACCGATAGGTTTGATGAACAACGATCGTAAGCTTATCGTGGCGTGAGCGCTGAGCTGGAGGACCGACAAAGCTTGTCATCCTCCAGGATGAATCTACCGTTTGACATGGTCGCCACACGAGGTCTCAGTAGCGGCCACGGTCCTCCGATAGAGGGCACTCCCGATATCATATGATCCAAAGCATTCAAAGCGAAGCAGAAACGATGTTCTGGAGACAGCAGCACAAGTTACATGTACCTTCCACTAGGTTTAAAGCACAGGGCCAAGCTTTCCCACGGGCAACGGCTTTTCGGAGAAGGCTGCGACGATCCCTGTCACACGTTGAGTGGTGCGAGCGTGCAGGAACTGCCCTGTTCTCGGCTCCCGTCCGAAACGTCCTGCTGGCTGCATCCTTAGCTGAACCGCTGGGATCCTGGCAAAACCCGCCGAGACATCGGTCCTAAGCAGAGGTGCAGCTTCGTGTGGAGGCGAGGCGGCTCTATGATCAATCCTCATCCTCTGTATCCTCTCCCACACATGATGTGACCGCACAGTCTTTGTTTCGCGCTCTGTCATTGTCGACTCTGTTTGGAATTGCTGCGTTTCGGCCATCGTGTCAGCAGCGCCTGTTGCACGATCCTACGGCCAACGGCGAATTATCTCGCGTCACCACACTGTTACGGACGACACGGCATTCATTCACGCTTGCGACCACGATCTGTAATCATTTTGGAGCCGGGAAGGGAAGCTGGCGCCTTTGCGCCTGCGTAGCGCGCTTCACTCAGCGTACCAACAGCTTGATCCGAATCCATGTCTTCCTCAAAAGTGGCGCCCGGCGCGCACATGACGACGACGACACTGCGAGTGGATGGAATGACCTGTGGAGCTTGCACGTCTGCTGTGGAATCGGCATTTCGTGATGTGGAAGGTGTGGGGAGTGTCTCTGTGAGCTTGGTCATGGAGCGCGCGGTTGTGACCCACGATGTGGAGTTGGTCAAGGCGGAGCAAATAAGAGACATGATCGACGACAGAGGATTCGATGCGGAGGTGATTGCTTCGGACAGGCCTGCAACACCGATGTTCGACGCTTCCGAAGACGGTTCGTCGTTAGACGAGGACGAGGTGGATATACTGGGGAGTGGCATGTCGATAACGACGATACATGTTGGTGGCATGACTTGCGGAGCCTGTACTTCTGCCGTCGAAGGAGCGTTCAAGAATGCGCCGGGAGTCAAGACGTTCAACATATCTTTACTCTCCGAGCGAGCTGTAATCGAGCATGATGCGAGCATCAACAGTCCGGAGAAACTAGCCGAGACGATTGAGGATACGGGATTCGATGCAGAGATAGTGGAAACCAAGGCCGTCGAACGAGTCACAGCGAAGCCGAAGCAGCGAAGGAAGAGCATCTCGAAGAAGCTCATGACAACGACAGTCGCTATTGAGGGCATGACGTGCAGCGCGTGCACTTCAGCAGTCGAGGGTGGATTCAAGGACGTGCCTGGACTTGTGCAATTCAACATCAGCTTGCTTGCCGAACGGGCTGTCGTTGTGCATGACCCTGAGGTGCTATCGGTGCTTAGCATTGTGGACACGATCGAGAACCGAGGATTTGATGCTACGGTCGTGTCCAGCCTCGAGGAAGGATTCCAAACTTCAAACAGCAATGCTTCGGTCCAGTTGAAGGTATTTGGCCTGCCCAGTCCAGAGTCAGCAGCGGAGCTGCAGACCGCTTTGAGAAACATCCCTGGCATCCTCGCAGCTAACGTCAACTTCAATACTTCGCGTGCATCTATTTCGCATACGCCGGCAAAGGTAGGTCTGCGTGCTATCGTCGAGGCCGTGGAGAAGTCTGGATACAATGCGCTGGTGGCTGACTCCGACGACAACAATGCACAGCTGGAGTCGCTTGCAAAGACCAAGGAGATCCAGGGATGGAGGCGAGCATTCAGGACTTCGTTGAGCTTCGCCATTCCGGTCTTCATCCTCAGCATGTTCCTTCCGATGTTCGTACCCGTCCTGGATGTTGGTAGCATCAAACTTCCTATCATTCCTGGACTCTGGCTGGGCGATGTGCTGTGCCTGCTCCTCACCATTCCGGTACAGTTCGGCATCGGCAAGCGCTTTTATAGATCTGCGTTTAATTCCATACGACACGGTGCGCCCACCATGGACGTTTTGGTCGTCCTGGGAACGTCTGCGGCGTTCTTCTTCAGCTGCGCGGCTATGCTTGTGTCGATAGTGGTACCACCACACTCGAGGCCTGGCACGGTATTCGATACTAGTACTATGCTGATCACCTTCATTACTCTGGGACGTTTCCTTGAGAACCGCGCGAAAGGACAAACATCGAAAGCGCTGTCACGTCTGATGAGCCTTGCGCCACCAATGGCTACCATTTACGCCGACCCAATTGCAGCCGCAAAGGCCGCCGAGGCATGGGATGCATCGAGAGAAGTGGTTGAAAAGCATAGCGACGTCGCTGAGAAGGAGGCAACAGGATCTGCTGTTGAAGAAAGGACTATTCCGACTGAGCTCATCGAAGTTGGCGATGTGGTGATCCTGAAACCTGGCGACAAGATACCTGCAGATGGAGTCGTTACCAGAGGCGAAAGCTACGTCGATGAGAGTATGGTCACAGGTGAAGCTATGCCAGTCAATAAGAAGCCAGGCTCTGGGCTCATGGCAGGGACTGTCAACAACGCTGGACGCCTCGATTTCAAGGTCAATCGAGCTGGACGCGATACCCAGCTCAGTCAGATTGTGCGGCTAGTTCAGGAAGCTCAGACCAGTCGCGCGCCTATACAGCGCATGGCAGATCTCGTTGCTGGGTACTTTGTGCCAGTGATCATCACGCTCGGTCTCGCGACGTTTGTTGGGTGGATGGTGCTTAGCCACATCCTGCCACATCCACCACAGATCTTCCTGAACGCTGCCAGTGGAGGTCGTTTGATGGTCTGCGTGAAGTTGTGCATTGCCGTAATTGTTTTCGCCTGTCCTTGCGCCCTCGGTCTGGCGACACCGACAGCCGTCATGGTCGGGACTGGAGTCGGCGCCGAGCAAGGCATCTTGGTCAAGGGTGGAGCAGCTCTGGAGACAGCGACGCGGATCACTCATGTCATCCTAGACAAGACCGGCACGCTTACTGAAGGCAAGATGAGCGTTGCTCAGTCCGAGCCTAGCGCCGAGTGGAAAGCGGACAATCAGCGCGTCAGCCTTTGGTGGACGCTTGTCGGGCTGGCTGAGACGAGCAGCGAACACCCTATCGCGAAGGCTATCGTTGCCGGCGCGAAGATCAAGCTTGGTGTCGAGGTCGATAAGCAAATTGAGGGCACGATGGGTGACTTCATGTCCACCGTCGGCAAGGGCATCACCGCCGCAGTCGAGCCCGCAAGAGCGATCGAACGCAAGCGTTACGAGATTGCGATTGGAAATTCGTCATTTCTCCGCATGAAGGGCATCGATGTTCCAGCATCATCAGCAGATGAATACGACGAGTACGACCACGCAAGACAAGCATCAACGTCAGGAGCTTCATCTTCGAAATCGGCACAGAATGCCGGCATTACCATGATCCATGTTGCCATCGATGGAGCATATGCAGGCCATATCGGACTGTCAGACACACTCAAATCATCGGCACGATCCGCCGTCTCTGCTCTAATCCGAATGAACATAGAGTGCTCACTTGTGACCGGGGACCAAGCAGTGACGGCTCACCAAGTCGCAGCGCTCGTGGGCATTCCGCCTGACAATGTCTACGCCGGCGTCCTTCCCGAAGGCAAGAAAGGCATCGTCAACGACCTACAGGGTCAAGGCCAAATCGTGGCAATGGTCGGCGATGGCATCAATGACTCGCCCGCGCTTGCAACCGCTAACGTCGGCATCTCACTCGCGAGTGGTACGGATGTGGCAATGGACGCGGCTGACATCGTGCTCATGAAGCCCAATCAGCTTATGGACATTCCGGCGTCGCTGCATCTGTCGAGGACGATTTTTAGGAGGATTAAGATGAATCTGCTACTGTCATGCGTGTACAACGCAATCGGTCTGCCTATCGCTATGGGCTTCCTCCTCCCCTGGGGCATCACCCTGCCTCCTCTCGCGGCTGGCGCTGCTATGGCATGCTCGAGCGTAACAGTCGTAGTCAGCTCACTGCTCCTCAAGCTCTGGAAGCGTCCAGATTGGATGCACGAGAACGAAGAGCTGGCGATCAAGTCTAGTCTGAAGAAGGCGGGATTTGGCGCAAGAGTAAGAGATATGGCGGGGACCATTACTGGTCGGGCGCGGAGAGGCTCAGAAGGGGGCCGCGGAGCTTATGTGCAGCTGGAGAATATCGAGGCTGTATAGGAGATTGGGGGATAGTTTTATTGCTACTACCATTACATCCGGATACCCTGTGAGCGGAATGAAATGTGTATGGAAGCCCGAGGTGTTCGTTGAGCGCCTCTGACGAAGCTGTCATGCAGGACAATAGTAACGTCTTGTTGAGCTGGTACTCTGATATAGCCTGCAGAACGCCCGCGTCTGATGCATAGCGATAGTGTGGTATTTGGTAAGGGAGTCGTGGTATTGGCGCAGCGAGTTGCTTGCACCCCACCAATGACGTCGGTTTCGCGTGCCATTCACCTCATGCAAGGATCACGCGCGTGGTGTGTATGTGTGTGTGGATGATCATTTCACCATGCCTGCCATCGCGCCTGTCACCTCGCCTCTTTCTTTACATTTCCTGTCTTTGGTTTGGTCATTTGTGAACGGTGCCTCTGTCATTGTGTAGCGAGAGGAGCATTGCACTCGCAGACAGCTCGGCGACAGGTTGTAGGACGAGGTCTTCCAGATGACACGAACCACCCGCGCAAGCAGGCAGCGGCCTGATTTGACCCAGTCTTGGGACGACGTGGACAACAGCTATTACGACGAAGCTGAGCCGATTTACGACGAAGGAGAGGAACGCGATGAAGTAGGAGAGGAGTACAGGTCACGCATGAAAGAGAGCAGGACATCCCTCCACGGCAGTCGCGAAGAACCACGAAGAAGGAGCCTCAGATCTTCCGTCGAGCCCGGACTCGTCATGCCCGCCTCACCAGACGCCGCAGCTACGAGACGAGACTCGGAACAGAGAGCGCCAACGCCACACATGCGTATGAATCAAAGAAGTATGACGAGTGACGCTGGACAGTTGCGGAAAGCGCAGAGATCTTCGACGCCGAGGATGAGGTTGATTGAGAGGTCGATGACGAGTGATGCCGGGGTTGTGAGGTCTTCACGGTTGAAAGAGCATCAAGATGCGGATTACGACAGTGACGACGAGTCGGCGACGCTGCAATACGGCAGTCTTGCTTGGGAGAATATTCTACGGCCGCTGCTGCAATACGCTTCTGGCGTGGTAGGCATCCTCATGCAGAACTTGAAGCCCGTCTTTGCGTTTGCGCTGTTGGCGTACTTGCTAGCGGCCGGGCTCACCTTCGGTGCTGGGTTCTTGAATAACAGCATCAACCATGCGCTCTCGCCGATCTGTCGGCTTCCTTTCACAGACTCGCTACCTTTCTGCCCGCTACCAGATCGGCCTGAGCTGAAGGGTACCGCGGAGTTCGACAAACTTGTACAGGCGCAGGACGCATTTCAAGATGTCCTAGCGAGCGCCTCCACGGGTGTGAACTTACCTCTGGACATGAAACGAAGCGAGGCGAGTGTCCGGGACCTTAAGCACGTCGTACAGTACTCGTCATTACCGTCGCGCAACGAGCTGGTGTTCGAGTTTACAGGCTTCATCGACACAGCGCGGCAAGCATCACAAGATTTGAGCAAATTCAACTCTCGAATCGGCAGAGCCGTGGACCATATCCTCAGCACGAACCGTTGGACACTCAGCGTAATAGACGGCGTCTCAGCGACTGAAGCCTCCCGCGGCTCCCTCTCCAAATTCATCAGCAACAACCTCGACATCTTCACCCCCTTCCGTCCCCAAAGCCTCTCCCGCGAACCACTGATGGACCAATATCTCCGCCACACCGGCGCCGTCGAAGAGCAAATCCAGATCCTGATCGAAGAAGCTCTGGCCCTCCGCGACATCCTCGAAAACCTCGATGGCCGCCTCGACGTCATTCATGACATCGCCACCCGTGACGATTACAAGCTCGCCGCCAGCAAGGAAGAACTCTTTGCAACGCTCTGGTCCAAGTTAGGCGGGAACCGTTCATCCAAACAAAAACTCGAAAACCAGCTTCAACTTCTGAAGAATGTCGACACATACCGCCGCACGGCGTGGGCACATGTCACGGCTACAATTATCAAGTTACAGGAAATCCAGCATAGCCTTGAGGACTTGAGGGAGCGAGTGGGGATGCCGGAGGTACTGGGGGATAAGGTGCCGCTGGAGGTGCACATTGAGAGTATCAATTTAGGGATCGAGAGGTTGGAGCATCAGAGAGACGCCGGGAGGAGGCTGGAGGCCGAGAATTATGCGAGGGTCATTGAGAAGGGGGCAACGAGTGAGAGGAGGATGCTGGGTGGGAAGGAGGAGATTTGAGGTAATGGCCAACGTCGAATGTGAGATGATCGGATGATGATGCGATTGATTCATCAATTGGATTTGATACTGTGCAAAGATACCCATAACGTTTGGAATACACGCTGTCGCTAGATCGCCCTCCGGACTGAGTCCTGCCCACACTGCCTCCCCGTGTCGACGCGCGCTCTCATTCTCCTCTCTGCTGAAGCAAAGATTCCAACCCCTCCACAGAATCCCTCACAAATTTCGTACCCGCCACCAAGTTCGCAAACACACTCCGAGCCGGAAAGCCCAATTCCCCGGAAAACATGTCCATGTTCACGATGGAGAGGAGGCGGGTTCATGATGACGCACACTATGCACCCTGCCTGGGACAAGGCGACAGATTTAAAACGGGAAGGCTTTGCACAAGATTTGGCTTCAAGGCGAAAGCGACCTGTTTGTGTTTACGAAGTACGAGGTGGTCCACTCCACGGAGATGATCGGCAACGTCAAGGAGTTCAGCGACAAGCGCATTCCCCCTCGGCCGCACTCTAGGATGACGATGAGCGATACGGTGCTTCCGTCGCTAAGGAGTACGAGGACAGCGAACACGCCTCTAATCAGGTGGCCCCATTTAGTGACTATAATGCCACCGGCTTCTGCAGTGCAAGAGGTGATGAGGTCTGTCTCGCGGACCTTTCCATGGAGTTCATGGCAGCTCACGCTATGAGCCTCACAAAATCCAGCACGAAATTTCTTTTCGTGATAAGAGCCGAGGAGCCGGCTGATGGTGCAGAGACAGAGGGAGGCGACGAGCTGATGCGTAGCAGCGACATGTCAGTGATCGCGCGAACTTGGCTCGACACGCTTGATGAGTACGACTCTTTGGTCCAGCATGGAGCTCTGTCGAATGGCAACAAGCACGCCAAGGCTACGAAATTGCGGCAGGAGCTGAAGATCGTAATGTCAGCTGATACGGTGCTGAGGCAGATGGATGATGCCCAAATGTGAAAGAGGCCAGAGATGTGTGTGAGGACGGCAAGATCTACTGTTTGCCGGTCGACAAAGATGGCTGAGATCTCCAAGATCTGGTCGAGCAGGCTCTTAAGACCGGGGTCGAACAAGCAGTCAGTCAGCTAGGAATGGTCGTGAGGTTGAACTAGGCGAAGGCATCAGCACGCAATGGGTAGTCTCAACCAGTGTACGTCCCGGGAATAGCTCTGGTCTTGTGCAGGTGCCTGCGCTCAGAACGTGAAAGTCTACTCCTCTTACCACGCATTACCTAGCGCAAGTTACATCAAATTCCCGTACTTGTTTGAATCGCCTTCTATGCGGCTTCTTGGGTTGACCTTGCTGGCCTGCGGATAATCAACCCAGAAGCCATGCTTCTTTGCCTTGTGCTCATGGTCTTTGTTCAGCCTCGGGTACGCAACCATGGCTGGAGCTTCGTGCTCCGCGCGATTGGCAGCATAGCCATGTGCAAACGTCATGAACTCGCCAACGTCGAAGCTTTCCAGTATGTGCTGCGCTTGAAGGACGTGCAAAGCTAGCGGATTCAGTACAAGGGTAGTGTACCTGCAGTGGCTACTCACCTTTCCGGATCCAATGCTCAGGTTCATCTTCCGAGGTTTGCTCTGACGGCAGTTTGGATGGACCGGTGACCAGCTTCTCCTTCAAGATGCTTTGGACTTGGTCGGGTGTAGTCTTGGCGTTCTCTGCAACGAGAATATTGCCACGCACAACAGGATCGCCTTTGATGCTATGCGCCTCGACGCTGTACGAGCCATCCTTCTGCACGGCGCTTATGTGAATCAGCTCCGGGTCGGTTCTGTGCGGCATGCCGGGAACATGGTGCTTGTGCGGCTCTATTGAGAGAAACCATGCTGCCTGCGCTCTGCTGAACACGTGGTCGTCGTTACGCTCGCTGCCTCCCGCATCGTCCCTTGTCACGGTCACGTAGATGTTGCTCTTGGAACCACCGAGCATTTTGCCAGGATAATACGAAGAACACGAACGAGCTAGACCAAGACTGCTCAACGGGCTGTGGTCGAGATGCCACCAAAGAAACGTGTGATGATGTGTCTTCTAGCTGAATGCTGCAAGGCGAGCCACTTTACGAGGACATGGTCACATATACATAGCCGGACAGCTCGGGATCGATGCCTGTCTGCACGACATGGATATGATCGCCCATGTTGATGACATGTTGACGCCCATGACAAGCGCACTGACTGAGAGTCACCGGGGAGATCGTGCTCGGCGTCTTCGGCGCTGCGCTGCCGGCATCGGGAAGAATGCGAGCTTGACAGCAGAATCTTCCGTTCTTCTCACCGTCAGGAAGAGCGCAATCCCTCCACAGGCTGACACTATCAATAGCAAGTCGGTGAAGAAGTTGCAATGCTACGTGACTGTTCGCCTCATAACTCTTGGGTTTTTATGATTCGATGCAAGACACTCGGCTACCTCCGATGGCTACCGAATGGCACAGAAGCCACCAAAATAGAATGCCTTGCATTGCCACAGGCTGATTACTCCTCAGCCGCTACAAACGAAGTATCGGCCAAGCCTTTGACCTCGTCCTTGTTCCGAATACGGTCCCGGGGACGTATCCCAACACCGCCGGAGCAGACATACTCCACCTTGACGTCGTGACCTGGGCAGCAAGCTCTGTATGTGGATAGAGTCGAGCATCAGCGTCACCAGATACTCGTGTTGAGGAGGAGCAGCCTCCGCTCCCGCAGGACACCGTGAGGCCAGTGTCTTGTATATCGATTGCGACAGTGCCTTTTAAGCTCTCCTCATTTCCTTGAGTCGTTGCCCCCTCACCAGCAGTACCCGTATACAGACTCGAGCATACCAACAGCTCGGCATACCAGTTTCGAATCGAATCACGTCAATAAAGAGCAATCAACATGAAGACTGTCGGAATCATCTCTATCCTTGCGGCTGCCGCCTCCGCTACTACTGTCAGCTACGACGAAGGCTACGACCAAGCTGGACGCTCACTCACCGCGGTATCCTGCTCCGATGGCGACAATGGCTTGATCACCAAGTACGGCTACCAGACGCAGGGCGCCATCCCAGGCTTCCCATCGATCGGCGGCTCTAGTGATATCGCTGGATGGGACTCGCCACAATGTGGAAAGTGTTACCAAGTCACGTAAGACTAATCAGTACATGTAGTCAGTGATCCATAATCCGTGCTAAACTTGTCCAGGTACAACGGCGTTAGCATCAACTTCGTGGCAATCGACCATGTTGCTGAAGGCGTCAACCTCAGTAAGGAGGCTATGGATAACCTCACTGGTGGTCAGGCCGTTGCGAAAGGCCGTGTTGATGCCACCGTCACACAGGTCGATGTTTCTCAGTGCGGCTTGATTGCAAAGCGGTCGATCGAATTCAACGCATAGACAACCGTACGTGAAGCCTCAGGTGGATGTCTCCACGAAGACGAGACCGTGCACAATGAACTCATGACCGGTTGCATTACCAAACCCCAGCATAGCGATGGAAAGGGAGCATAGCGACGGATCTGGAAAATCATGAATTTATTACGCATATGTAGTGTACTTGGACGCCATGTATTTTGACGACATCTTTGAGACCTTCCCATGTCGATTGTGCTCATTACCCTCAGTCGTGTCTCCGTGTACTGGTTGAAACGTCTTTGACAGAACCTCGGTCCTCCAGTGGCTGTTCTATGTAGTTCAAGCTCCACATCTGTTCGGCTTTCATATTGACACGAATAGCAACATGTCGGTCGCGAGCTTTGCTTGTACCACATCACACGAGAGCTGCACCATGACGCGATAAGATAGCATCAGCTTGCAGCTTCTCGTGCTGGTCTATCGACGCTCTCATGCCACCTTGAAACAATACCACGTGCCGACCATGGCAACGTCACCCCTAGCAAGCGGTGGGTTCTTACTCTCACCACCAGCTTCATCCACTATTTCCAGCACGACCAGCGGCAAGCCGACGCTACCTCGACCTCGCGAATCACCTCTTCGTCCCGGCGGCAGCAAAGAAAGTGCCTTCATACGATATGCGGACCAACAAATGCTGCATATTCAGCGTCGCTTCGCGAAACGCACATCTCCGTCGACGAAGCACTTGTCGAATATCGGCCGCGACAAAGCAGACACATGGGGAGACATTAAAGGGTATGGGACAATGAAAGATGCTTGCAAGGATATCGAAGAGTTGGTGGATCTGGTCTGGATCAGTGGAAGCCCGCATCTTCAGATCTCCTACTTGATCAGCATTGCGTTGTTCTTGGAGACCCTCGTGCAAGGGATGCCGCCGAGTCCGGGAGGCCTGTTCAAGCTGCTGAACAAGATGGACCATGCCTTTGCGAGTCTGTTGCAGGGGAGAGACGTTGACACTGGGGAGAGGTTACCTGGCTTCATCAACGGGAGAGCTGTGAGTGGGACAGAGCAGGTCAGAATACGTAGTATCGTCGAGCGAACGAGACGGAACGTCGTCGAGGCTTTCAAGAAGGGCGAATTTGAGGAGGAGCGGGTGGAGGAGATTGATGACGACGACAGGATGGACACGGACACGGATGGCGAGCTTGTACTGGAGGGTAACGACTTGGATGAACCCGAGGAGGATGATGACACGTTTGATATGTCTATTGGGAGGGTTTACGACCGAACGATGGTTGAGCTCGGAGACAGCCTCGAGGAGCCGAGTCTGGGTATTATCACGGAAGGGCGGTGACAGGCTTGATGGGAGAGTTGGCGTGCGATGAATGCTACGATGTGACGAGGTCACAATGATCATGAGGAGCAGATGGCGTTTGGGCGTGCCTACAAAACTGGCACCACTTGGCTGGAGTGGTATATGCTCGAGTCCGGTTATTCAGACGTCATTCTCTTACCTACAGCAGACTGTTGATCTCGCACTGTAGGCCTTGAGCCGAGCCAGGAGCGAGTCATGATCTTCTGGCGTAGCCGGCATGACCGTGAGAAGCCATTCGTGCCTCCGCTGCATGTGAACGCTCTTACTTCATGCAGAAGTTACTTGGCAGCAAGCTGGATCGAATCTGAAACATCTAGCTAGGCGACTTCCTCGCGGAACACACGCGGATGACACACAAACATCGCGCACCACAATGACACACAGACAATGCCGACTTTCAGCGCCAGAGGCGTTACAGCCACGCTGTCGATAGCACCATTGAAGGGAACACTGTCGGACACCCTCAACCTTTCCGAGACCTCGAAGCAGGAGAAGCGTGTTCAGAAAGCGTTTAATGCTGGTCAGAAGCTGCGGGAGAGGCCCATCGGACCAGTCGGACCCAATGGCAGAACTCCAGGCGTGCTGCAGTTCATCGGTGAGTAGCACGGTCAGAAAGGCTGGCGGCAGCGGCTAAAATATTTCAGGCACCAAAGAAGATATCCCTTTCTTCATGGCTGAAGCGTCCGAGCGGCTACGAGATGGCTCTTCACCTGAACATTCTATGATCGAGGACGATCCTTTCGCCACACCACTCGAGGAGGGCACCATGACCGAGATGTCATCATCCTCCGATATGGCGACACTGTCAACACGCGCGGGCATCCGCCTCGAATCGGAGCCCCAAGCGATGATGCTGACGGTGGCAACGAGCACCAGCTCGCATATCAAGAGTCTGGAGTCTCAGAGGGCTATCGTGAAGACCCCAGACATGAAGATTGAGGTCTTCTTCAACGGCGCATTGATCGGGAGCGAGTACATCAACCCTAGAAGGGCGAACACCAAGATCAGTACCAACAGGCAAACGTTCTTCTCTGGCGTTCGGATCCATCGCCAGATGGAAAAGCCGTGGGTCTACAAGTCGGCGGAGACGCTGGAGGCTAGTCCGCAGACGGTACAGGCCAAGTGGGTGGCCATCAGCGCTGCGCTCAAGGAGGAAGGGTACGATCGAGGTGTCGATACGAATGGTAAGCCATCACCAAGCGCTGCATTCCTGGACGCCCTTTCCACAGTTGAGCTGCCAGAGCATCTGCAAGCCGCTTCGCACCTAGGGGTTGTCGACATCATCGTGAGCACTGGCTCCGGCTACAAACATGGCTCTGAGTGTGGCTTCGTACTCGGTCCACTACGTATGGCATCTGGCAAGTACAAGAGGCCTGCTCCCTCATCATCCGACGGGGGACCATCGACATCATTAGACATCTCACTCGCAGAGCGTGTAGGAGAGCCGCCGCTGAAGAAAACCAAGCACGACTCTGCGCGTACTTCAACCCCAGCGATAGACTCGCCAATGTCATCACCGCAACACCGCGCCCAAGATAGCGCACGGTTAGCCGTCGAGTTAGGCGCGGCGCCCACAAGTCGACTGGTTCAGCAGATCGCTCCACCACTACCGGTCACACCATCGCCGAATCGGCGCCTCGATGATCTGACCAAGAACAGTGCCCGCCGATCGCCCATCAAGATCAAGCTATCTGCCACTCGAGGTACAGCGAAGAGCTGGGTTAAAGACCCACTGCCAACTTCGAGTGACTCCAATGGCCCGACCGACGCTGCTCCGTCATCAGATTTACCGGACTCCATGCCATCGCAGGCACGCATCAAGACTAGTCGAAGTGCCAAGGAAGATCCATTCACCGACGCGCAGGCTCTCAACAATTTTCGGCCACCGCAGCTCTGCGAGGGAAGTGTCGTGAGCTTTGCTGGAAACGGAATGTACCGTACGGTACCAAAGTGGCGCCCTGGTAGTTTCGATGAAAATGAAGTCGTGGCTGGCATGAGGATTGTGGTGACATAAGACGATCGGAAATAAATGCATCGTGAAGCAGTCTTCCAAACTCGGAACTGCAACGATGCGAATTTGAGAGACTAGGCGCATCCGTAGAGCTAGCAAAATGACAGCATTATGTATATCACTTCTTCGCGCATGGCCGCTGATGCTTCCACCTCCTAAGGCGTCTCGTCCAGCGGTGTGCATAATGCTTCACACATCGCCTAAGGTACGTGACATCCCTAAACCCTGTCGTTTATTGCTCGGCTCGCGGTCCGCTCCGCCTGATCCCTGCGCGCAGTCACGATCAAAACTTCAACTTCGCAAGACTCATCTTCTTTCCTTTCCCTCCAAGCGCCATCCTCACTAATGCTGCGTTTCTTTGCTCACACACAGACAAGCTCTGCTTCACTGCAAGTTCGTCACATACTTGGCAAATGAGAAATTCGGAGTAATCTTCAACTGCACGCTATCTCTCGTTTTCGGTTCGCGCCAAAATTTGAGCTCTGGCATCTGCCCGTGAGGGCCTGCGATGACACTCATCGTTGCATTCGGCATCAGAAATTCAGCCTGATCACTTCCGGGTGAGAGGGTTATGGGAGTCGGTGCGAAGATTGTGTGCCTTGTTCGACTGGGCGATCACTTTAGTGCAATACGCGGCGTATCTGAGGCTTCTGCTACCCATTGGGTGGTGGTGGTGGATGGTATCATTCGATTCCGATTACTCTTGTGAGGATGGCGCTTCAACCTCTTTTTGCTTCAGGTGAGTTGAGATTGACTTGAGATGGGAGCAGGGATACTACTGACGAAACGTTTCCTGTTGCGACATTTCTAGGCTATGACCATCGCTGGTGGGTACTCCGATGCACTCAATGGTCAGCGAGATGCGACGGTGACCATCAGCTACGACTCCCAAACCAAACCAGAATCTCAAGGATTTCTGTACCGCAAGCAAAGTACAGTTCGAACTGCAGACACCCCAAGTCCCCGCCTTTATTTTCCACTTCAAGCCTCCAAAGTCGGCATCTTACTCTTCGACCCACTCTTCGTACTATCCAACTCATACATTAAATCCGTTCGCATCGTATACTTCGTCCCCTGCAACACATCATCCCCGGAATGCAGCAGATCACGATGCTGAAACAGCAAAACTCGTCCAGTCTTCGGCATAACATCAAAATCCCGGTCTCTGTTCATGCTAATCGAATGGAACGTAGTCGCACCACCCTTTAGCCCCATCTTCGCAAAGTTCGACCTCTCCTTCGCGTCCATGCCCGCCATTCCGTCCTCCGAAGGCGCGCCGGCGTTGTTCAGGTACAGGTGCAACGTGAAGTACGACCTCTCCTTGCGATCTGGCGTTTCGTAGCTGCCGTCGCAGTGGGGACGGAAGTACTCGCCGCCGACATACTTCAAGAACCGCATGCGCTCATTTGGTCGGGAGAATCTCCAGACTTCACCTCGTTTCTGTGGCCCATTGCCGAAGATTTGTGGGACATTGTCGAGACGCACGATTTCCTGCACTTCAGGCTGGTGCTCGATGCGCTTCCACACTTTTGTCGCGACTTCGCTTTGGTCCCAGATGATGCGGCCGCAGTTGCGTTCGTCGAGCATGAGCTCTTGTCGTCCGCCACCTACGTTGATCATAGCGCGCTCCCAGCCTTGCTCTGTGCTTGCCTCCGCGGCTTTGAGCATTTGGTTGCACTCGCCCGCGGACAGGACATTGTCGAGAATAACTGCATACAGACCTGTGTATTCTGGGAGGGACGTCGAGCTGAAGTCGATTCTGTTGACTGTGATGTTGTTTGCTGGGTTTGAGAGGAAGTCCTCTGGGAGGACTGAAGGTGGTTGTGGTACCATCGTGATGTCGGTGGCAGCTGTGATGCTGCTATCTCTGGCAGAGGTAGTCGCAGTATGTAACGTGCTGAAAAGCTGAGATCGCCGTTTGCTGTTTCGAGGTGCAGCGTCGGTGCCTGGAGTGCTGTGCAAGACTTGCATGCATGACTCAAGGCAACCATAAAGGGCAAGAGCTGAAGGGGCGGAGTTGGAGGGGCGGAGTTGGAGGCTGTGAGAAGGAAAAACGCGACATCGACTCACTGTGCTATGATGACTGTGGTAGAGTCGACTGATGCACGGCACTGTGTTCGTGACATGACCGCCGGACAGTTCTGCAAACGTCACATGCGCGCTCATCGTCCGTTCATTTCTCACCTCATCTACGTGCTAAGCACTTCTTCTATGCTTTCTGCCGAGCACGCGCATCAAGTTACGATTTCATCCTGACGCGACTCCTCTACTCGAGGCATCATGCCGCACCCTTGTGAGCGCTCTGTCCTTACCAGATCATATCCTGCACTATCATTACATCTGTGGCGTTTGCAGGTTTCACACCTTCAGTAGCTTCAGCAGCAGCCTGATATCCTTCACATCCGTCTCCTCCTCAGCCACGACGGTAGCAGCCTCGCTACCAGCCTTGCGAGCAACGCCCTTGCTGGCAGCCTTTACGAAAGTGGCCTTTTGTGCGTCAAACATCTCATCGACCTGTCTCTCTTGCTCAAGCCTGCTTACTTCAGCGTCGGCGTTCTTCTCGCCGGTTGAGGCAGCACCATCAACGCCATCGACCACAGCAACAGTAGGTGAAAGTACAGTGTAAGCGACCTTGACATCATCGGTCGGCACAAGCCCAGCTCGCTTTCGTAGTCGCTGGATGCGGTTCAGTACTTCTCTTGCGAGACCTTCTTGTGCAAGCTCAGGGTACGCGAACGCGTCCAACAAGATCATGACATCTGTGTCAACACCTGGCTCCAGGTTCTCGGTATCTTTGCTCTTCCTGAGGTTGCGTTGCACTCTGAGATCCTCGGTAGTCAGGGTTTTGCCCTCGACTGTGATGCTACCAGAGTCGAGGAAGCCACGAATGTCGACCGGAGAGAGCTTGGGCAGTGCAGCCTTGATCTTGGCCGCATCCTTCTTGAACTTCATTCCCAAGTTCTTGACGTCAGCTTGCACGGCATATTCCACGCCGTACTTGCTCTCATCGCTGGTCAGCACGAGATCGCGAATGTTCAGCTCTTCCGAGATGTAGCCTTCCAGAGTTCGAACGTCATCAAGGAACTCTTTGTCCTGGTGTAAAACCACCAAAGTCTTGAGGGGCGTCTTCAGCGACACAGTCCTCCTGTCTCGGCAGATGCGGCCGAGCTCGATGACCTTCTGCATCCGGCTGACGCGGCGCTCAACATTTATATCGAAGAGCTCCTCGCGGACTGTCGGGAAACTGAAGAAATGCACACTCCTAATATCCTGACCCTTCGTGATGGATTCTGGGAGATGTGATGCTAATCGCTGGAAGATGTTGTCGCTCAAGAACGGAATGAAAGGTGCTAGTGCTCGTGTGAGTGTGTAGAGCACTTCGTACAATGTGTTGAGGGCATGGAGGGTATCAGTCTTGCTGCCTTCCTCCTCGTCAGCCGTACCGTTGGCGCCGTTGGTATGGGCATCGTCAGCCGTGGCCTTGCCACCTGAAGCAGTCTGGCCCTTTAATCTGTTGCGGTTGAACCGAATATACCAGTTTGTGACATCGTCCACCATCTTCAGCAGACGGGGCACGACGGTGTATAAGCGGTATGCCTCCATCTCCTGGTTGACGTATTGCAGCAACGACTGCGTCGCGGCTAGCACCCACTTGTCCATGACGTTGTGGTTCGACTGCTGCATGTCAGGGTCGAACAGGAAATCATCTGCGGTGTTCTTCTTGTACAGCGCTGCTTGCTGTGTAAAGAAGTTGTACGAGTTCCACAGCGGTAGCAATACACCCGACACAATCTGCTTGACGCCCACCTCTGAGAATCGCAAAGGCTCACCTCTCACCACCGGCGAGTCGATGAGATACAGTCTCAGCGCATCAGAACCGTACCGGTCGATGACAAGCATTGGATCTGGGAAGTTCTTGAGCGACTTTGACATCTTTTTGCCATCTTCTGCTAGCACAATGCCATTCACGACGCAGTTCTTGTACGGGAACGTGCCGAAAAGATGTGTGCCAAGAACAGAAAGAGTGTAGAACCATCCACGAGTCTGGTCAAGACCTTCTGCGATGAAGTCACCAGGGAACTTCGTGAACAGTTCTTTGCCTGGACCTTCCATCGACGAAAGGCCGGAGTCTGTTCGTGATGCATCGAAGCCAGGGTAGTCGAATGGGTAGTGTGAAGAGGCGTATGGCATAGAACCTGATTCGAACCAACAGTCAAAGACTTCTTCCACACGCTTGAGCGTACCTTTGCCTTGCTTCGAAGGAATAGTGATCTTGTCAATAGAATCTCTGTGTAAGTCCTTGATCTCACCCTTGAAGCCGGACAGCTCCTTCAATTCGGCGACAGACGAGATGCAGACAATTTCTTTGAAGTCCTCGGAGGCCCAGAGAGGCAGCGGAGTGCCCCAGTAGCGATTTCGGCTCACGTTCCAGTCCTTTGCAGCAGCAAGCCAGTTGTGGAAACGTCCAGTCTTCACCATTGAGGGGACCCACCGTGTCTTTTCGAGGTTCTCCACCAGCTGTGGCACAACACTCTCAACTTTGATGAACCAACTGGGGACAGCTCGCTGGATGAGAGGCGTCTTTGACCGCGGGCAGTGTGGATATCTGTGAGTGATCTGAGATTTGCGCACCATACGGCCAATACCTTCAAGGTGCTTGATGATATTCTTGTCGGCTGCCTTGACGTTTTGTCCTTCAAAGTCCGGTACTTCGTTTGTGTAGTTGCCCCCAGCGTCTAGTGGATTGGGGGGCGGCCTGTCTCCATTGATGATGCCGTATCTCCAGCTTATGCCGTAATCGTCCTCACCAAATGCTGGAGATTGGTGAACTATGCCGACACCGTCGTCTTGCTTGACATACGTGTCGAGCAGCACCCTGAACCCGACTTCCTTGAACTGGTCATAGAAGTAGGTGAAAAGAGGCTTGTACCTGATGTCCGCCAAATCAGATCCTTTGATCTTTAATGGCAAGACTCGGAACTTGTCCTTGGCTTTCTTTGGATCCTTGAACAAAACCTTGAGACCAGCCTCCAGCATGATGTAGGTGTTTGTCGACTCGACATCGTGCACAAGGATGTACTCGTAGTCGGGATGCACACACAACGCCAGATTACTAGGTAGTGTCCAGGGTGTTGTTGTCCATGCGGCGAAGTGAACTGTGCCACCTACCACTTTCTCGATCTCCTCAACCTTCGCTCGCACGTTCTCTGGTTGTTCCTCGACCGGTAGCACTGGGAACGATACAGTCACAGCTGGATCCTGCACATCCCTGTACTCCTCACCAGCTTCACTCTTCGACAGAGGTGTGTTCAATGCCATCGAGTAGGGCAGGACTCGCGCTCCGTGGTAGACCAAGCCCTTCTTGTACAGCTGTGCAAACACCCACCAACACGTCTCCATGAATGTCGGGTCCATGGTCTTGTAGTCGCGGTCAAAATCAATCCATCGTCCCAAACGACCAATGACCTTCCTCCACACCCCAGCATATGTGAGCACGACCTCGCGACATCTGCTGTTGTACTCTTCAATGCCAATCTTATCCACAGCTGCCTTTCCCCTTACGCCCAGCTCTTCTTGTAGCTGCTTGTCGATGATCTGCTCGATTGGCACGCCATGTGTGTCCCATCCAAACCTTCGATCGACATATCGTCCTCTCATGGACCAATATCGTGGGATAATGTCCTTGATAGTAGACGCGAGAAGATGGCCGTAGTGTGGCGTTCCGGTGGCGAAGGGTGGACCATCGTAGAAGACGTATGGCTGTTTATCCTTGGAGAGCTCGAGCTGGCGGTGAAAGGCGTTCGTCTCGTCCCAATGCTTGAGGATGCGCTCTTCCTCAGCGGGAAAGTTGATGGAGCCCATTGCGGGCGGTGATGCTGGCGGAAGCTCCTCTTTGGAGGTACTATGTCTTGTCTGCTGGTTGACCAGAGATGCGTAGCTTTGGTCTATGAATTCTGTAAGATTGTGTACTTTTGCCTCAGCGAAAGTCACAATAGCAATGACTGTTCCTGCCAAACATCAAAAAGTGGCAGGTGGGGGCGGCTGAGTCAGCCATGCGACATGGATCGAAACTTTGACTTCACGCGGTCCTCAATGGTAGCACATGTTATCTTCTTCATCAGTGCCTTTCACGCATACTCGCCAGCAAACATAGCGTAGTCTTATCGTTCACGACAGCGAGACACACGACAATACGGAAAGGGGACACAACACACTAGGCAAGCATTCATTGCTATCCTAGCCTATCACATACTGTTCTTCCGAAATAGGCCTGCACATTGGGTGGTCGAGGCTATTGGCAGTCACTTTGTGCTCTTTGATGCCTTCCGCAAACTTGCTACATGATGCTCGTTTGGGCCTCGCGTAAACGTTCCATTCTGCTCGCCAGATGCTTCTGACGCAGCGCCTCAATCAGCGGAATTGAGCCGTACCTCATTCAGCTGCTGGCGACGGAGAAGGCGGACCTGCTCAAGCTTGACGTCGATCTTGTCCCTGTATCTAGTCGCTCTGTCCTGGCCCTTCTGGAGCAGGATTTCGGTCTTGGACAGATCTTCGGTCAGTACGAGCAGTTCGTCCAAGGCAGCGACGAGCTGGGCGGCAGTGTCACTCTGTGAAGCAGTGGGTGGAGCGACCGGGGTGGCTTGATCCTGTGGCCCATGAACGTCGTCTCGGTAGCGTTGGCGATTCA
Source organism: Dothistroma septosporum (assembly GCA_002236755.2). Classification (NCBI taxonomy): domain Eukaryota; kingdom Fungi; phylum Ascomycota; class Dothideomycetes; order Mycosphaerellales; family Mycosphaerellaceae; genus Dothistroma; species Dothistroma septosporum. Next base: position 589,449 of record NBZP02000011.1, read on the forward strand.
GCTCTGCTGCGCGCTCTGCCTGCTCCTGTTCCTCTTCGACACGTACTGCATCTTCTCTCACCTTACGCTCTTCGATCGTGCGCACAACCCCGACATCCTGCTCCTCTTGCCTCTTCTTCAACTGGATGTGCGCATTGTTCGTCTCTTCGTGAGAAGCTTTGATGGCGTTGGCGGACGAGGTAGTGGTGATGGTGCGGGCAGAGGCGGTGGGGGCCTGTGGCTCAGCATAGTCGTCGTAGCTGAGTGTGGGGCCTCTGGGCTTGAAGTTGCTGAGCGAGTCGAGCTCGGCGTACTCGTTGACGTTGTTGCTGAGGCGACTGCGGCTGCGGTTGCGTATGTTGACAGGCTCGAGCAGCACGTCTCTGAACTTGTTGTCCTTCTGTGTGCGCCACTGTTCGCCGTTCGGGCTAGGGTCGCGGAGCGTGAGTTGCTGGTTCTCGTCTTCGCGATGGTGGGCTGGAACGACGCGCGAGGGCATCGTGTTGGAAGAAGTAGAAGTCGGAGCGGGAGCTGCCTTGTCGACGGTGACGGTCGGTGGTGCTTGAGAAGATCGCGCCGTTGCGGCCTGAGGGAAGGTGATTGGGGTGGCGGTGCTGACAAGCGGCGCGGGCTTGAAGCCCAAGGCGCTGTCGGGGCGTGACGGAGGTTGGAAGGATTGGTTGGATGATGTGATGGTTGCGCGGGATCGTGGAGGGGCGTTTCTAGAACTTGCCTGAGTCATGCCACGGTTCAGGCCACTCATTTGCTGTTTGTCCCAGTCAGTATCAGTTGATGCTGTAAGGCTTGGTCTCAGACTTACTGCAGCCGCTGTAGGGCTGTGGAGCATTGGACCTGGGTTTGGGTCGGCCATGCGAACGGGCTGACCTTGGGGACGTTGGAAAGCGCTCGAGGATTGAAAGACGTTGGTATCGATGCGTGTGTGCTGCGATGGACTGTGTGGGCTGTTGGTATTAGCTTGACGTGCGGCGTTGACTGGCTCGACCGGGTCGTCGTTGGCCCAGAACGACTTCTCCATCTGGCTTGCTGTTGCGACCGTGTGGGCTGTGGGGAGGAAGATTCAAATCAGCGTGGGAGGCGAGGTATCTATGGTCAGAGTCTTGTCCTGCGTCGCCGAAGATCACCACCCACAGCCACGTTTCCGCAACGGTCGAAAATGCCTGCAAGTGGATCGTCGGATCTTGCCATCTTGGTTCAGCAGATCTAGAAAGCTACACGTCATGCATCGGGTCGTGACCTTCATGTGCTTAGAAAGCGAGTTGGCAGCTCGATTGCCACCATGACTGTACTGTAGCAAACATCAGTGCGGGCAAGCTCAATCGATGATGGAAATACTGACCTGATACTGCCACCTCAACAAGCATCAGCGACGCTATCAAGACAGCGCAGAAGCCATGATGCCCAAGCAGATCTCGCGTGCACGTGTGAGGTACATGATTATGTACCAAGCTGAGGACACATTATTTCTGATTAAACATTACAGACATCTATGCATCTACAAAATGAAGAGCCGATGGACGATATACTAGGTGTCCTGTGAGCTCCAAATAATGGCGAAGAAATACCGTGAGTGTCCCGAGCGACTCGCAAGCGAACCTCGACACCATTTTTTGACGCGACAACGACCCCGTAGCCTTTCGTCAGGTTGTTCGGGTCCTCCAACACCTGGATCTCAGAGAAGTGCTGCATCATGCGGGCGATAAGGAACGACGACTCAGTCTTGAATAGCTGCTGCCCGTCGCAGACTCGTGGTCCTGTGCCGAAGGGTGCATATTCTGGTCCGAATTTCTTGGTGTACCAGCGATCAGGGTTGAAGGTCCACGCGTCTGCAACCCACTCCTCTTCACGGCGGTGAGCGAGGTAGACGTTGCAGGGTACAGCAGTGCCTTCGGGCACAGCGATCGGCTGCAAGCCGTGTGGGCCGCCTCCAGTTGGAAGGATCGTGTCTTCCCGAGCATTGCGGCCGACGTTGGCGAGGAGAGGGTACATGCGTAGTGTCTCGAGGATGACATGTTGCATGGTAGTGCAAGACTGCATGTTATCCCACGTGAGTGGCGTTAGGGGCTCGTCTTCTGTACCAAACTTCTCAAGAACTTCCTCACGGACGCGACGGAGGATATCTTGGTTCTCCGCCAGGTGCGCAAATATCCGAGCTGCCATGGTCCCGGTCATGTTTTGACCAGCAATGGACAAATCCATGATGAGGTCGCGGATCTGGACAGGGTCGCCAATGTCTTTGACTAGGCTTCGATAAGGCTGTATCGTCCATCGCTATCGTCGCTCTCGCGAGCCTCATCACTTTTGGGAGCAGCGGCCCGTCGCCCAATGGCCTGGGCGATGAGATCGTCTGCGAAGTGGTTCAATGTCTCGCAAGCTCAACGATACTGTGGCCATTGCCAGTAACCCCGCAACACAACGTACCTTCACACCGTCTGCCAGCCAGTACTTCGAGCCCAGCTTCGACTACCAGGAGGAGTAATTGCGCACGATCTCATACGCCTCGTTGAAAGACATTCTCGACAATCGCTTGCCAGGCACCGGGCCAAACCCCTCCATTGCAGCTTTCATCCCGACATCGCGCATTCCTGAAGTCTGTGAGTTCGCGCTTGTACCAAGCAAGAAGGTTGTCGACATGTCGACAGACAGGCGATGGAACAGATCGAGCAGATCCACAGTCTCAGCCCAGCTTTGATCACCGACCGGTCCATGGCTTGGGAAAGAAGCTGTATATCTGCTTCGGCATTTCGAACGTCCTTGACGCGTTTCGTACCGATGTGTCGAAGGATCGTTTTCCGGTTCTTGTGCCAGATATCGCCTCTTGAGTTGAGCAGACCATCCTGTGCTAATGGATACATGGTGCGTGACCGACTTTTTGCTGGACCCCAGGCCTTTTCGTTCTCACAGAGGATCGAGTTGATATTCTTCGGATCTATCGTGTGTACCACGACAGGAGTGCCGTAGCTACTCGTGATTGTATGCGTTTCTCCATACTGCAGGAACTTATTGGCGAACACTACATCCAATAGATCGCCGCCAGAACATAGTAGTAGCTCCAGCTTGTGTCTGATACTACCCAGGAATGATATCGGGAGTGCTGTATCCGGCACGCAGCTGTTCTTGCTGGCAAATTCGCTGAAACTAGCCCTATGCACTACTTTGTCGTACACGCACTTGATGGAGTAAAGAAGCCATGCTATGAGGGAGATCGACCCGGTATCTATCCGACTGAGCTGCCTAGATCGCATGGATGTGTCCAGAATGTCGCCAAGTGTTGGTCCTGACATTGAAAGTTGAGCTGGATGCACTCCACAGACGTGATCCAAAGCCAAAGAAGTTCTCATAGCAATGGCCGGCGTGACCTCATGTGGCGCTCATAGTGGCTGCACAGATGAAATTGGAATACAACCCGACCGCCTGGTTAGGCAATACTCAGCTCGGGATTTTGTGTGTGACCCTGAGTCTCTTTGTCGGCTGACTGAGGGATTTCAGTTTCGAGGAAGTAGAATCGCTTTGATTGCCTATTTGAAACCGAAGGATCACCTATTCCGATCAGTAGAAAGCCACTCATGTGAGCAGGAAGTCTGATCTGGCGCTTTGTGCTGACGTGGGTTCAGACTGAGCACCTTGGTCTACACCATGCATAGGACGGGCTGGCGATACCAGAGCGGTGGTGAAGTGCAGAGCGGATGATCACCATGCCGAGGAACACTGCCATTTGCGTCGATTTGCGATGTATCATGATGCCTCCAGCACATCAGAAAGACGTACACACTCTGCCCTGTTCCTGGGCACTGTCACTTGCGACTTGAGTGCTGGCCGGACGACCTGTCAGACGCGAACGCATGCCTTTCATGACCCAAACAATCTAACTTGACCACAGTCACAAGGATCGTGTCGTCTCTGGAGAACAGGCATGGTAGGTATACGTGTCGAACATCCTGAAAGAGGCTCCTTTATGTGGTATGTCGTACGCCGACTTGTCTGGGGCTCGCATACGCTTCATGTGACTTTGGAGTTTGACTTCTACCCGTGGTCGTGGGCCTAAGCTCCTCGCATGGCTGTTGGATGTGTATCATCCTACGATAGGAATCTCGACTCTCTTCGGAAGCCGCTTTGTATATACCAACGACATCACCAAGCTCTTGCGCTCACATCATGGATTGCTGCCTCTCGTATCTGGGAGCCTGGGTTTGGCGTGAAGATCGGAGGTCAGTGAACAGCCATGTAGATGCCAAGAGTGAGGAAAGAGTCGAAGGAAGATGTGAAGTGCCGTTCAGTCAACGCCAAGACCACAACAGCTCAGTCATTCCCGCTCATCTGCACCCTACGTCCTTCCCGACGCCATATCAATCACGCGGCTGATGTAGAGACGGCGAAGCCGGTGGTGATTGGGGTGATTACTGATTCGCGAGTAGCAGTCAAAGCCTATGCTGAAGCGGAGGTGCCATGATACGTTGTCGCAGGAGAGGGAGATCTTGTTGTAAAAGATGAAGATGTGTTCGTAGAATTGGTTCAATAGCTCGGTGAGAGCTCCTATGAGAGATGCGTGGGGTAGGCTGTTGGTAGTGGATGATATGTCATTTGTGCTAGCAGTCAATGCTTAAGGTGACGCCCGAGATGTGTATTGGATTCGTGCAGGCGGAAGTGTGCTGGCCAACTAGGCATCAGCCGTAGTCGCCGATCCTTGCTTCTGCTGAGCAGCTCTTTCCTCCGGAGAACCAATGTGGCTTCTGCACGCCTGCCCCAAAGCATGTTACACTCAGCACCGATCCCCCAGTATCGTAAATATCAGACACATGTCGATCATTGTACACAGCTTAACGTCTAAGAATGCGTACATGTAATCTACAACTTGGCACCAGCCGGCATGAACCTCATCGCCTGCCTCACACCAAGATCCGCAAGAATCTCCTCCGTGCCGCCCAAGATGGCGTCGAATTTATTCGTCCTGTTGAACATTTCTACAACACTTCCCATGCCACCTTGTGTTATTCCACGTCCCCCGAAGATATTGGTAGCCTGTTCAGCAATCTCATTTGCAGATCTCGTGGAGAAATTCTTGAGCAGACCGATAGGACCAGACAGGTATTTCGACTGTTCATCATACGACAACTTCGTCATCTGATAAGTGATCTGCTCGAGCCACGCCTGGTTGGCTTCCACAAGAGTGATAATCCTGGCCAGCTTGGCGCGAATGACAGGCTGATTGATGAGCGGCTTGCCGAAGACGATGCGCTGATGTGCCCACTTGAGACATTCTTCGAGGACAGTTCGAGACCAGCGGGCGACCATACCGCACATCATCCATCGTTCGTGGTTGAAGTTGGACATGATGACGACGAAGCCTTTGTGTTCTGGGCCGAGGAGGTTGCGCTTGGGAACTTTGACGTTGTTGAATTCGACGTAGGTTGTGCCGGCAGCTGTTGAGTAGGACGTCTTGATCAGCTTGGTCTCAACACCTTCGGACCTTTCGATCAAGAGGACGGAGAAGCCTTTGTCGGTGCGGCAGCCTGTGACGAAATAGTCGCAGAAGACACCGTTGGTGATCCATTTCTATGGGGAGTCAGCTTCTATCAAAAGAATCGTTACCATGTCATCTGCTGGACTTGGAAGCTGCCACGCACCTTGGTTCCATTGACCAAATAGTGGTCTCCCTTGTCCTCTGCAGTCGTTCTCAAACCAGCAACATCTGATCCAGCAAAAGCCTCAGTGACGGCCAGACAGATCTTCTTCTTCCCGGACAAGACTTCCTGCGAGATACGCCCCCGAAGCTCATCATCCTTGCACCATTGATGCACCGCAGTCAAAGAGATCGTCATGCCAGCCATATTTCCATCTTGGAAACCGCGCTGGTTCGCTCTGACCATTTCCTGGCTGACGATCAAGTCATGGAAGTAGTCATATTCCTTGCCGTCCACAACGCCACCGAACAGCTTTCGATTGTGCAGATGCTTGCCAGGTCCAAGTCGGCAGGCAAGCATGTTATTTTCGGCCATCTTATCGATGAGCTCTTGGCTGATGAGCTTGCCATCCTTCTCCTTCTCGGCAGCCTCGGGCTTGATCGTGGTCTCAACAAACTTCCTGACCTCTTTCCGCAGTGCTCGGTGCGAGTCGTTGTAGTATGGCGTGTAGAATTGTGGTGTAAGCCAGACAGGCTCCGCGTAGGGTACCTGTGATAAATCGCCAGGCTGTGGCGTGATCACTTCAGGTGTCTCTCCTTTGATCGTTCCGATGTGCAAGCTCTTGTAGTTCGTGAGGACCTCGTGCCGATGGAGATTGTAGAATGCTTCTGTTGCATCTTGTCCGGCTACCTGTCGAAGAACAACCTCTCCTCCTGGGTGGGCATCGACGAAGTCGGAAACATCGTAAACTTTGTGATCGATGATAAACCAGATGTCATCGTCCTCGGTGTGCTGTGCCTTCAGTCAGCCACTACTATGGTGATTGTCTCGAGCGTCCCACCTTCTTGACTTCGGCCCTGGTGTATGTGCCCGTCATGGTGGATATGAGTATTTCACAAAGGACAAGAAGAAGGTAGACAACACGGAATTGCCACAGCGAAGAATTGCCATCTTGAGGCCGCTTTGCTCTAGGCTCTTGATTACCTTCAGCACTCTGACGGCCGAGGTCCGTAGGTTACCGGACCCTGATTGAATGTAGATCCAAACATCAGCCGAGAGGAAGCGACTTTGATTGGTTGCAGCGAGGACGTGCTTGGACGCCAATTAGCCGTGTCAAACGCACCCTCTTGCCTTTCTGCACTCTGCGGCACGACATGTCAGCGCAATACGCAGATTTCACTTAGATACAGTCAGCTCGCGTGCATAGACAGACACCCAACGCTTCCAACACCGCTGAGCGTCAGCGTCCGCCAATCGATGCGACACGCAGGAGTTGATGTACGAAAACCAGCGGCTCCCTCGCGTGCTGGTAGCCCCATAAAACAATCCAGATCTTTGTGTAAGACCGGCTGAAGTTCACACCTTGTCGTGTAGACACAGAAGAGGTATCTTACTTCCCACGTTGACTGATCACAGCACGCTCTCATCGTCTTGTGGTGACCACACCTCGCAAGATGGAGGATCGACCGGAACAGCCACACATTGACGACGAATCTGCAGATCTGACGACTAAAGAGAAGCTGGAGCGGCAAATGCAAGGCTTTATCAGTGCAATCAATAAGAGAAACTTCGACCCAAACAGTGCAGCTTGGAGCCACGCCAGTCCTGAGTTCTCCGGCGAAGTAGAGCGACCCCCAGGAGACTCGGACCTCACACCACCAGGAATGATGCCACTGCGAGAGCACCTTGCCATGTTCCAATTCATGGCGCAGATGTACCCGGGCTTTTTCATCAGCATATTCGACCTTACCACAGAAATTGATGAGCAGACTGGGATGGCAACTATGTTCTGGAATGGCGAAACGCACGGTGTGCCTACCGGTGTGGTGCTGCCCAGTGTCGGAATTTGCGACTTCAAACGATATGGCCGGAAGTGGATGTGTATCAGCTTCAAAGGCGCCCGCGGCATGAGTGATGGTATTCCGGATATGCCAGTGCCATGATCTGATCTAGTCCCGATGGGCGAGTGCTGGTAAATGCCCGCATCCATGACTTTCCGCTCCGGTCAATGTGGTCCGGCTGCACGAACTCTGTACAGGCTGCCTCGGACGTTCCTATCACCATGGCCAATCACTTGGATGCTTCAGCTCGATTTCTGGTTAGTGTCAGGACAAGTTGTGACTCAGAGGCACACATCTGATCCGATAATTATCAGGGTCGTCATCGGTGCGAGGCTCGTTCGCAATGTACCAGACTGAGACCTGAGAGGCGCTGCATCCAGGGCTTAGAAATTCGGCCTCATTCGATTCAACTTTTCCAGGAAGCGGGTCACTCGGAGACCGCCAAGCTGGACTCGTTGCAGCCAAGGCGTTTGAGCAGTACTCGAGGAATGTCATGATCGTGACTTCTGCACTCGGGACCGGCAAAATTGCCACATTAGGAAGGCAGCGAGATCATAATCAACATATTTGGTCATGAACGACGACAGCATGAGTAATGGTGACCAACCGCAACGTTTCGTGTCGCGGCAATCGTTAGAATGCTTCAGCGATCGATGTTCTAGCCGAGGAGGCAAGTCTGGCGATCACATGCTAAGCCAACAGCCCATATTTTTCGGCCGCAGCCCTCGAATTGAGACCGCAGCGCCGAGCCTGTACCTTGCATTCAGGTCGGCCATTCTTGGACCTGCGACGAAGGCACGATTAAAGTCTGTGAAGAAGGGGTTTGTCTCACGGACGGGAGACTGCGCCAGCTTGAGACCTGCGACCACACGTAATGTACATCATGTTCACGCCATGAATGTGCCTGCTACAAAGTGATTTCGTGTCTAGTCAGCATTCTGGCCTGGCAACACTGCGTCCAACATCTGTCGTTAGACAGGAGCGAGTACTCTATAGTGGTTCAGGCGCAGAGAAAGTTTGTTGGTAATCGGCTGGAGATGCACGGTGGAGCGCTCCATGCTGAGAAAGGCTGCACTCGGTCATAGTGACTCACCGCTAATCGATCTGCTGATTCATTCGTGGGCGTTACATTGTCCCTGCGGGCGTAGAAGGCGGCTTTCCTTCGTTTCAACTTCATCACCACACAACTGCATGCGCGTCGAAATAAGAGCCGCCAGAAGGGTCCTTGCGGCTCCTGTCCGGTCGAGGCTCGACTTTGCTGTGACACATCAGCCACAGATAAGTGTTGTGATAAAGAGCTTTCCTGGCATGTTAACGTCTCAGGCCATCGCAACTGTATTGATCCTATCCCTACAGTGGGTTCAAGCGAAAGCGCATAAATCGACGCTACCATTGCTGATCTCGTCGCTGTAGCCTCCGTTCTGCCAGCGAGAATAATGCGCAAACCTCATCACCAGGGTTTAGAGGTAGCGCTGATGCGCTTTCGCTACTACCCATCGTACCTCGAGGCACAGCTCTCAAGTTCTTGGCCGATTCTAGGGACTGATACCTCACTCATGGCGCAGGTCTTATTCCCGTGCCGAGCGCTGTTGTTATTGCTGCTTCCGAAGGGAGCGCGATTGGTCAATTTCGAACCAACGACGAGGCTTGGCGTGAGAGGTCACCAAGACATCAGGAACAAGGTAGGGATGATAGCTCTTGGGATCATGGACCGGAAGAGACGGGTTACTGTGCAAACCCTGCAGGCTGCCAAGTGCTTTATGCTTCGAAAGAGTCCGAGCCAAGTGTGTTACTCGAGTCAGGTGAACGATACGATTTGGTTGTTGTGAAAACAAGCCTTCAAATTTCTGCGCTAGCAAGTCAGGCCGAGGGGAAGATGGCCGCGTGGATCTCCTCCCCTAAATCCTCCAGGTGTGTATATCTCAAAAACAATGACGGAGTTGCCGTGAGGAAATTGCAGGACAAGCTCCGAGCAAAGGTCTGATCGTCGAGAAATGTTGAGGCGCCGGACACGTATCTTGCTTCAGCATGGACACGAATCGTTGCGCATTGCTTCTGCGGCGTGGCAGCTTTGCTGCCGAGGATGTCTTCAGCAGCTTGACAGTTGGACGAGCGTCAATTTCCATGGATGTACGTACCTGCTATGCATCAGGGCTATGGACGCGGTAGCATCATATGAAAAGAATTTTCACCATGTGGAGCCCGCGATCCCTGAGCGCGGCCAGATCTCATTTCGAAGCACTGCATACCGCTTAAGATCCTGGCCCGGGTTTCGACTTGACGCAAACATCAAAACAGGTCCGCGCGCTGAAGCAACTAGACGTGTTTCGTGCGGAATCGTCACGTATTTCCCGAGAATCTCGTCGCGCGGGAGGGATCGTTGTGTCAATCGAGCGGCGTAGCTACGAAACAATATTCGTCGACTTCAACATGCAGATGATTGTATGGACGCGTGATATGAAGACCATCTCACGCTGTGTAGCGAATGTGACAGGTGACCTCCGTTGACAGCGGACACGTACACTCAAGTGGGACAAGCTGCTCTGTTGTCCTTGTGTGAAGTCACACCCGCAATTTGACAGCTGCAACGGTCCGCGAGTACGGCAACCAGGATACTATGCATCAAGTATTGCAGGACAAACAACCCTGTGCAAGGCGGCATCTGGCTGTTCGCGTAGCTGCATGCAAATGCCGTGGCCGTTCACGGATCATCGGACCGACGTTCCCCATATCAAGTGGCCCTGCATCCCAGCAGGACATCCACAGCGAATTGACCCACTAGCTTCAGACAAGAAACGTCCAAAAGCTAGGGTAGACGAACTCGTCTTGGAAAATGCGCTGCACTTGCTCGAGGATAAACTTTTCGATCTTGCCAACGTTCTTCAGCACCTGCCTTCCACTGTCGGTCTCACCCATTTCGCTTTCGATTTGGATATCCTCAAGAAGAGCTCCAACTTTGTGCGTTTTGGAGGCATTTCCGGACCGGCCGGCGGCATCATCGAGCACATCCAAATTCGTTTCACCTCCAACCAGTGCCTCGGCGTCTTCGGGATTCAGAAAGCAGAGGTGTGCGCGCTTCTTGATGTAGGCCAGGATCCCGACACCATTGAAGGTCAGTCCAGTGATCTTCAGCTTCAGTGGAATGCCCACAAAACTAGGCATTGGATAGTCCAGAAAGACATCTGCCGTCAAGGACATCTTGACATCTCCAGCATAAGTAACGTGAAAGACTACCTGCATATCTTCTGGACTTCGATCGGGGTGATCTTGGGTCCGAGCAGATTGTCTGACCTCATCTTTGTCCCCAAGGCTGTCCGACTGATCCGCGTATGGATCGTGTGAAGATACCGGGGTCGCAGCCGATGGTGGCGAGTGAGAGCTGAACGACTCGGCGTGGCGATGCTGGTAGTGATCGTGAGCGATCGGTTGTCCTGTAGGGAAGTGAGCGCCGGCCACTGCGGCAAGAGGAGTCTGGGTGCCCGGCAGGCCTCCCTTTAGTGGGAGGTGGAAGTAACCCAGATTCGATGTTGTTCCCAAGAGACCTGGTGTAGTTCCCCGAGTAAGACTCGAAGTGCCTGATTGCGCCAGGATATCGAGCTTAGGTTGACGGCGTGTGCCATTCGCCGGCTTGTTGTGCTGACGGGGCGGCGGATGGTGAAATTCCGAACGCGATTCTGCTTTCTCACCACCAACAATCTTTTCAACATCCTCGGCGTCGTCGTCGTTATCATCGTCATCGTCTTGGGTGTCGTAGAAGTCGGGAAGCGGGTCGCCGATGTCCTTTAGCACGATTTCTGGTGATATCTCCCCAAAGTCAAAAGTGTGTACAGCCACGGAGCGAATCAGCTTCGGCAGCTGTATGGCTTGGAACCTCTCGTGTATGAACGCCCGGATTGACTCGGCGAGGGCAGCCCCATCCGGCCCGCCGGTGAGGGTCTCCCAGTTCACGTCGACCGACATCGAGGTCGTATCGTACAGCTTGTGGTGATGTCGCCGAGGCGGTTTCGGAGAAGGTGTCGACTCGCAAAGATGGAGTCGGCGCCGAAGTCTTGGCAGCTGTGGCTGAGGAAACCGCGTCCAGCACATGAATCAGGCAGACGTGGGCAGAGATCTTAGCACCACGCCAGGCTCTGCATTCTGGCTACAGTAGCTACAAAGTTCTCCACGGGTGATGGCCCACCCCGACCTGTGACGTCCATGCGCCAGCGAAGTGTGAGGTCTCGGTCGACTACGTAAGTGCTGGCTGGCAGTGGCTGCGCATCGGCGTTTCGACGCTCTCGCTGCGGCCGAAGAAGCGAAGAAAGCATCTCCCACCGGGTCGGCACAAACAGGATCCCATGCCAGGATGAAAGCAACAAGGCAGGGATCGTGACGTGCATCCCAGATCCTGTATGGTTAGTCATGCGGATCATGAGCAGCGGATCGCCTACGGATGCGGCTACGTGCATAGCTTGCCGCTGTGGCAGGCATACTCTCGACATATCATCCCGCAACACATCATGTTCTAGCACGGCACGCTCGGATTCAACAACTCTGGCGCGACGGCAGTCTTGCTGGGAGCGGCTGATACTGCGGGCAGACGCAATCTGTTCCGTCTCGTAAGACATTCCTTGTCATTGCAAGATATTCTACATCGTGCTCTCTATGAGTTGGATATCGTAAGGAGCGCCACCCAAGCTGTTGGCAAAGCATAGCAAACAACGCCCATAGTTGAGCAGAGTCACTGCTCGGATATCTTCGTCCCGAGACATTGCCATCTTGCCCACCGTATACGCCGTGAATACTGGAGCCAAAATCGAGAAATACATCAACAAAATTCGTGTGGCTGTCGTACGGTCATGCTTCCACGGCGCAGATTCTACGTGGCGTCAGTACTCATGTACGGGGTGGAGACCAGAATGTTCGACACACCGTCAACCACCGCCACAGCCATAGCACTTCTGAGGGTGTACCACAGTCCGGTGAGTGATGTTCGTACACGTTCCCTGCCGCGATGCTACGCAAGGCACCTTTTCGACTACTCGATGGCTGCATCCATAATGATGCGTGACTTGTGTGCACATTGCGGCGACGAGCTTCGACAATGCCCTCGCTGCAAGATGTTAGCGCCGTGCCTGGCTTCGTGGGTGACAGGCAACATACATTGATGAGTATCTGTGCAAGGTATGGGGAGTGGGCAAAGGTGGCGTTGGTACAGTAGTACAGCGGGTTCATACAAAGGCCGGCCTGAGAAAGAGTGCAATGATCGAGTCTTGAGTGACGAGTCTTCTTTTATACGCCTTGCTGAGACGCAAACAAATTCCACTTCGCATTTGTACGACAAGGTTACTTGGAACGTCAAGGAAACGGGAGCTCTCATCTCAGATAATCGCTGCAGGTTATAGTCATGCAAGGAGCCAGGATGCCACGCGGAAGACAACATGGGACAGCAACTCTTCTGTGTTGTGCTCTTGGTATAGAATTCGCCGGGAGGGAGGATGCTGCCGACAATGCACTCTGCAGGCATGTTCATGGTTGAAGCCAGGTTCTTTCGAGCCGCCAGTTACATCCCTGTGGAGCGCTATCAACGAACGCCGCAGCTTACGCCCAGGACTTAGCAGTCCAACGAGAGCCTCAGACTCGCTAGAAACAGGTGCCCGTTCGCAAGTTGCAGCTGGGCGGAAAGAAGGTTTGTGTGATCCAACTACCCACAGACGTTGGCAGCAGCAGCAGCACAATCTGGGCACCGTCTTCGCACCGTACGCGGGCATTGTTCGCAAGGTGACAAGATGACTTTGGGGGTCAAGCTCACGTTAAGCGGCGATCATATGCAACTGACCTGCATACGGAACTAATTGCCGGCGGCATTGGATGCAGGATGCAGTGCTCCAATCAACGATGTGGAATGAGTTTGTGACAACTTATGCGACCTGTTTCGTTTGCGTTCTTGGCCGAGATCACACACACACACACACACA